>OZ037847.1:0-600000 GCA_964035575.1 Rhynchopus sp. YZ270_cl-10 | reverse complement strand
GAACTGCACCAAGGATGGGAAGTACAAGACCGTTCAGTGCACGGAGGCTGACTGCCGCTGTGTGGACCCTGAGGGAAGCCGCATGGAGCGTGAGGCTTGCCGTGTCATTGAGGGCGACGTTGTCACCGTTCTCGGGTCTACTGTGACTGTTAAGACTGAGGTTGGTACCGTTGAGATTGAGATGGACGAGGTGGTGCAGGTGGCGCAGGGCATTGAGCTGGGGAGCTCGCTTAAGGTTCCTGTTGGCTCTGCTGCGCCGTCGAAGGTGCTTGAGAACGGTACTGCCGGCGAAGAGAAGCACGAGGGCGGCAGCTCGCCAATCTGGCAGTGGTTTGTTCTTTCGCTGGGCTGTGTTGCCGGAGTAGCTGCTGTGGCCTTCATTGTCAGGAAGAGGAGCAACCGCAGCCCTGCCTACAGCGAAGCCCTCGAGTTCACCGAGGCAGACTTCAGCAACATGGACGACGATGAGTTGGATGCTATGGCCTGTTAATGATGCACGCATCTCGCAACAAGAGGCGGGGTACTCCCTCTAGCCGCTACCCCCCTCGACACGCATCACTTTCTGCCATCCTGTAAATACGATGAGAAATGGAGGAAGCCGCAAAAAAAGAAAAAGAAAAGAAAAGAAAAGTGTGTGTCCCCCCAGGACGTTGGAGGGGGTGGCAAAAAAAATATAAAAAAAGTCAATTTCCCCTCTATTCTGGTTCGATTCTTATCTGGATTTTTTGTTTTGCTGTTTTTTTTTTCTCTTCCTCTGCAGCATGCAATACAGTTCTGTGTGTGTTTTTTGTTTGTTTGTTTTTGTTTTTTGTTTTTGAATGCATGTTGAAATACTTTTTTTTTTGTCAGTGCCTGCGTTCCAGAAGCGTTTGCACTGTACGACTTCAGTTTTTTATAGCCTTTTTTTTTCTTCTTCAAATTTTCATTTTGTTTTGTCACCCCACATCCCTCCCACCCAATTTGGTTAGGTTAGTCTTGTTGATCTTTGCTTTTACCTTGTTTTTTTTTGTTCCAAAACGATTCCCACAAAAATTCACAATACTTGCCTCTGTAACGCTGGTGAGAAAGACATAAAAGGGAAAGTGGCAATGATGTGGCAAACACACTTTACACATTTCCAAAGTTCTGAGAGTGTTACCAGAAATTGTGAAAACTGTCTGTTTAGGAGCTACACTAAACAACAGATTACAAAACCTAGTAAAAAAATAAAAAAATGCACACAGTTTTGGAACACTTTGAGAAGAGAAAGCCCCCTCTCGCTTCAAGCGAGATGAGAGTGATGACAATACTATTCACCCCACTCTTTTAGACGTGTGTGCACGAGAGGCACATTCATCTTTTAAGTTTTTTTCTTCTTCTTCTTCTTTTTTTTTTTTGCTTCCCACAAAAATGCTATTTTCCCCCTTCTTTTCCCGTCTCCCTCCCCCTCCCTCCGAAACAACTGACGCAGTCCGCAAACTGTCCACAGGTGAGTTAATTCTCTGTCTCTAAAACACGCGGATTTTGTTAAAAAAAGGAAAAAGGAAAAAAGGGTCAACCGGAAAGGGAAAAAAAAAAAAAAATAGATAAGATAGTTTTCTGGTTGTCTTTTGTTTTCTGTACTTCATTTGGCATACACGGCGTTTGCACTTTCAACCTCTCTTTTGTGTTAAGGTGGCCCTAACACTCCAAGCTTGGGGTTCGTTAACACTATTCGTTTCTTACCCGATTTCAGGGGAGGAGCTTGGGGGTTAAATCGGGTCAGATTGACCCGATTTCCTTCGGCCCCATGGAAAAAAACGGGTCAGGGCCAAAAAAAAAAAAAAACTATAGATTTTTGAGGGAAAAAATCCAAAAAAATAGGGTACTCTACTTGTCGCATGAGGGGGTCTGAGAAGGATGAGGAACTACTATGTGACCCCACCGCGACGAGCACGAAGCTCAATGAAGCCAGAATGCCCTCAAACGCGCGTTCCACCCCGATCAAACCCGAACCCAAGAGGTATGCCAAACTCGACCTAGCCGTTGGTTACTGGCGCGAGCTGACGATCCAGATATTGGATCAACTCGCTGGGTGACACACCAAAAGAGGGGCTCAGACAGTGACAAGTGTTGCCGGGGATACGGAACGCCCTCCGACGTTTGCTCGAAGGGGACACCTGCCCAGAGAGACTACCTGAACTGGCGAGGGCCTACGCACACATTCCACACCTCCATTGCGCAACCCTACCTTGATGACCTCATCGCCAGTGTCAAGGGCAGCATGCATTCCGCGGGGGAGGTGCAACACTTGTGTATCATCAACGTGTACCATATTGTGAAACGCGCCTTCTCATTCTGCATGTGTTTGTCTTCACAAGAGCTTTTCCGCCGAAGGCGGAAAAGCTCGGGACCTGACCCGATTTAACAGAATTTGACCCGATTTTGCCCCAAACCCATATTCCAAGCTCCTGCCCTGGGCCCGATTTGCCAAAAAAAAAAAAAAAATGTGCGAACGTTTGACACAGTATTACCTGTAATATATCACGTATGTCTCTAGACTGGGTTCTGGCTCAGGGGTGTTCAGCCTTACTCCATTCCAGTGGTAGATCATCACGGCACTGTCCGATCGGACAACCGTAGATACCAGGGACTAGAAATGGGGGGTGGTGAGGGGGGGTTTTTTTCCCTACTGTTGTAGGCCGCAGGGTACTTTGTGCTTTCATCCGGGGCTGGCATCGTACGTGGGTCAGTCGGAGGTGCCTGCATCAACAACCACAGTTTTTATTTTTATTTTTTAAATTTTAACAGTTGGGGTTAGACCTTATTGCAGCAAGCCGAGCTCTTGATGGCTTCTCTCTATCGACTAACCTCGTTTCCCTCAATCCGATACTGGTCTCACTCCCCCCACCCCACCCCACCCCCCACAAGAGAATACTTTCTCCTGTCAACGGTACAGGGGGTGAACATCCTTTGCAAAAGAGGTGCATGCACGCAGGACATATTAATCTTTCAAATTTTATTTATATTGTGCAGTAAAAAAAATGTGCTCTAATTCCAGAATGGCATCTATTGTGCTATTTTCTGTGCATATATTTAAATAGTGCTGCCCCGATAGGCAGAGTGAAAATGTGAGAGAGAGAGAGAGTGAGAGAGAGAGAGACCCATTGTCCGTGGAGATCTTGTTTTTCTTCATTTATACAGAAGAACACAGTCTTCGCAATTTTTACGAAAATCTGGGCGGGCTGGAAGCAAAGCAAAGCTGTCTTTGTAGAGGTTTGTAGAGCTTAAATTCCGTCCCCAAAACGCATAAAATAGCAAACGACCAAAGTCTAAACAAAAAAAAAAGCAGGAAAAAAAAAAGGAGCAAACAAAAAATAATAGGGGACAACGTATTTTTGTGTTAATTTTTGCTCCAGTCCCCCAAACACCACGCACACAGGTGGCAGTACACAGACTCACCTTCAGAGGAAGAGTCAGTGCCAGGGGGGTAGAGGGTAGGGCTCGGGTGCTGTGGGTTCGACAATGGCATCGTTAAGACATGTGGCATGGGTGCTGCTGTTCTTGTGTGGTGACGTTGCTGCTGATTATTATGAAGTTAAGTTCGTGAGTTTCACGCTTTCTGGTTCATTTAGTTCAGTCCAGTCAGCAGGTCTCACAATGACGGGCGGTATATCAGGAAGCCAGTGTGCAACGTGTGCGTACAGTTTTATAGCCACCTGCACAGCCGACAGTACTCACATCTACTACGGCGATGGGTCCACAGCGGTGTTCACAGTGTCCGCAAGTGTGTACGACGACGCTTCCTGTTCCGTTGCAAACGCTGCAGGTCCGTTCACCTGTGATGTGAGCAAATCCCTGAGCGGGAGTGGCTGGAATTTTGCAACTTGCCTCGACGGGCAGCTCACAGTGATCTACTACACACAGTATCATTCAATTGGTAGTGTCCCGTCGCCTTCACCTGCCACAGCTATCCCAACAGCGGCACCGCCACCACCGACACCATCACCACCTACCCCTTCCCCGCCAACACCTAGTCCTCCGACACCTTCCCCTCCTACGCCATCACCGCCGACACCCAGCCCGCCGACACCATCACCTCCAACACCGTCACCTCCTACTCCTTCACCACCAACACCTTCACCACCGACTCCGAGTCCTCCGACACCGTCGCCACCGACACCTAGTCCACCGACTCCGAGTCCTCCCACACCAAGTCCACCAACACCATCACCTCCGACACCATCACCACCAACTCCGAGTCCACCGACACCGTCGCCACCGACTCCGAGTCCGCCGACCCCAAGTCCTCCGACACCATCACCACCGACTCCCAGCCCACCAACACCGAGCCCCCCTACTCCTTCACCACCAACACCGTCACCACCTACACCATCGCCACCGACACCCAGTCCACCGACACCTTCCCCACCAACACCGAGCCCCCCTACTCCTTCGCCACCAACACCGTCACCACCGACACCTAGTCCCCCTACCCCTTCACCACCGACACCCAGTCCACCAACACCTTCGCCACCAACACCGAGTCCCCCTACTCCTTCACCACCGACACCGTCACCACCGACACCTAGTCCCCCTACCCCTTCACCACCGACACCAAGTCCACCGACACCTTCACCACCAACACCGAGTCCCCCTACTCCTTCACCACCAACACCGTCACCACCGACACCTAGTCCTCCGACACCATCACCACCAACACCGAGTCCCCCTACCCCTTCACCACCGACACCAAGTCCTCCAACGCCTTCCCCTCCAACACCGTCACCACCAACACCCAGCCCACCAACACCGAGTCCTCCGACACCTTCACCACCTACTCCTTCCCCACCGACGCCTTCACCGCCCACACCTAGTCCACCGACACCTTCACCACCTACACCGTCACCACCGACACCGAGTCCTCCAACGCCTTCCCCTCCTACTCCTTCACCACCGACACCCAGTCCACCGACACCTTCGCCACCAACGCCGTCACCACCGACACCAAGTCCTCCAACACCTTCACCTTCTACACCATCACCACCAACCCCCTCCCCCCCTACACCATCGCCCCTGACACCGTCACCACCTACGCCTGCACCTTTAACGGTAGTGCCACCAACACTGGTACCCCTCACAACAGCATCGCCGCCGACACCGTCGCCACCTACACCCAGTCCTCCGACACTTTCGCCACCAACACCATCTCCGCCAACACCGTCACCACCGACACCTTCACCACCGACACCGAGTCCCCCTACTCCTTCACCGCCGACATCTTCACCACTTACACCTTCGCCACCAACCCCTTCACCCCCTACACCGTCACCTCCGACGGCTTCACCCCCGACACCGTCACCACCAACACCATCGCCAATTACACTGCCACCCCTAACACCGTACCCCGCAACGCCGTCACCGTTGACACCATCACCACCCACACCGTTGCCATTGACGTCAGCACCTCCGACACAAGCGCCCGCAACGACTTCACCACTGACGCCGTCGCCTCCCACACCTTCGCCACCAACGCCTTCACCCACACCAACACCACCGTCTACATCGTTGCCATCTACTGCAATGCCTTCAACGCCACCACCCACACCAGCACCATGGACCCCAGCACCCTCCACTACATCGCCAGCGTCGCCGTCGCCACCCACATTGTCGCCACCTACGCCAGCACCACTGACGCCGGCACCACTCACACCAGCACCACCTACAGTATCCCCTCCTACACCGGCACCCCTAACGGTGTCGCCACTGACACCGTCTCCTCCTACACCGGCACCTGACACCCCAGCGCCACTAACACCGGCACCACTCACGCCATCACCGCCAACTTCGTCACCACCTACACCAGCGCCGCCCACGCCCTTCCCGGTGACAGAGGCACCTCTCACACTGGTGCCACTCACTTTGTCACCGTTGACACTTTCTCCTCCGACACGACCACCCGTGACAGTACCGCCACTGACGTTTGCTCCGGAGACAGTAGTGCCACTTACGTTTTCCCCTCTGGCAGTGGACACGGCTACACCCGCGACTATGCTTCCTACAAGCGCCCCGACAGCAGCCCCGACACACGCACCTGCAACCGCAGAGCCTTTCATTCTGTCTTCAGTGGCCCCCACTGTTGCGCCTACGACGCCTCCTTCTGCAGCACCGGACCAACCTACGTTCACACCCGACAGACCAGACGAGGTTGTGCTGCTTGAATATGAGAAGGAGGTGACAAACACAGAGCTGGCTGCAGGGGAGGTGCGTGTGGATGCGTGGCTAGCTTCGGGTGAAGAGTTGACGGCGATTGTGGACGCTGGCGATGCTGATGTTGCGGTGAGCGTGCGGGCTGCAGAGGTCCTTTCATCAGACCTGTTCACGTACACAAACGTCAGCTCCGACCGGCATGCAGGGGGTATCACCATCTATGTCACGTCGCCTTCCTTTGTGGGTAGCCTTCGTGTCAAGGTTACGTCAACGTTGCCTCCAGCGGAGGGCTCCTGCGTTATCACGGTGCGTGAGGATCTTCATCCAGACACCCCTTCTCTGAGTGCAGTGGTGCCTGGGCTTGCTGCCTTGAGCATGAGTGCGGTGGTTGCGGGTGCACCTGCGGTCCTTGTAGGGTCACCGCAGTGCGGCACCTCTTCGTCACTCCCCTTTTTGCTGCACCCAACCCAGTGGACCCTTGATGGTAGTGAAGCGTTCGGTGCGCTGGTTGGGAATGTGCTTATTGTGTGCGGTCTCTCCGCCATCCTGTGCGGTGCGATGCTCGCACTGAAGAGGGTTGGGCTGCACGCAGGCCTCTGGCAGTACATAGTATACCAAGGGCTGTCGCACCTCCCTAGCACGGTAGTCTTCCCTTTCATGCTGATGTACCAGGGACTTAGCTTTGCTGCGGTCAGGCTAGTTGCCCAGCATGATGGGGCCATGCAAACGGGGAGCGGCATTGTAGGTATTTTGCTGTGCACCACCATCCCTCTCTTGCTGATGTGGAGGACACGCACCAACATTCCGTGGCTTGCGGTGTACAACCATTACCCTGACAAAGGCGCGGTTCACACATTCTTCTTTGGCAGAGGGGAGTGGGTGTCTGCCAAGACGGAGGTGATGTACCATGCTGAGTACATGCTGGTGCTCAAACCGTTTGCGTTGCCGCAGTACAGCGTGGTACCGTATGTAGTGATGTTCGTTGTCTCTGTGTTCTCCGCGCAGGATACCACGGACCTTGATGTATGTGGCCACCTTCGGGTTGTGCTTGCAGCAGCGTTTGCGTGCTGTGCGGTCTGTGCTGTCATCTTCCGCCCCTTCTGCAGGCCGCGCGACAACGCTGTCCTCTGTCTTGCATCGCTCCTTATCTCCGCCGCGCTCGTCTTCCAAGCTGCAGCGTACTACACCGTCAACCTCGATCGCCCCGAATGCCCCGTTGCACAGCAGCTCCTACAGGCCTGCCTCATCCTCATTGCAGTGAAGGCTGTCGTAGACGTGTTCTGTGATATATATTCTGTTGCCACGCACCGTATTCGTACTATTCAGGAAGACGCTTTTGGGAACATTGCGCCGCAAGAGATTGATGCTACCCAAGAACACCTTGATGAAGAAGAAGTCGGGTCTGGTGGGGAGCATCACACCCAAGGCGACTCTGAAGCTCCCTACGTTGCAGCAGAGCCGCACGCCTCGCTCAATGCAAGCATCCGCTCTGCTCTGGGTGTGACAACGACGTCGTCGGGCACAAAGGAGACGATGCTCCCAACACTGCACCCGGTCAGCGGTCCCTCTCATCACCCCTTGGTTGCGGAGGGAAGGCCGGAAGTTAGCTACACACCCCCCGCTGTCGAAAGCGACGCCGAAGGTACAAAATCACCAAAGCCTAAAAGACGGAGACACACCTTCGATGCAGGGAACGCAAAGAAACTGCCACCAGGTGAGTTCGAGGAGCCTGAGGAGCCCCTCGGGGCTGACAGCACAACACCCCGCGCAAAGGCTGTGCGACGCAGGAGTCTTGTTGGGTCGGTAGGGAAAGCGACGCCCACAAGCGGCTCGGATGCACCAGAGGCCGGCACACCTACCCCCCCTACAGTTTCTCCACGATCCAGGGCACGCAGACGGAGTCTTGCACACAGAGACAGCCCAATTGAACTTCCAGACGAACCTCAGGTGGAGGAACTGCTAGATGCTACTCCTAAGACAGTGTCTCCACGTGCACGCAGACGGAGTCTTGTACATAGGGACAGTCCAATTGAACTTCCAGAAGGGTCGTCTTTACCCCCAGAGGAACCTCAGGTGGAGGAACTGCTAGGTGCTACCCCGACAGTGTCACCACGTGCACGCAGACGGAGTCTGAAGGTGTCAACAACTGATCCGGAGGAGCAGATATCGGTCACACCCCCTGAGACTCCGTCGCCATCTGCGGGACAGGGGCTTACATCGCCGAGGGATGATGTGGCGGGTTCTTTGCAAGAGGAGCCTCAGGTGGAACCTTTACGGGTCAATACGAAGTCACCACGTGCACGGAGACGGAGTCTGGTGACGGCAGAGCCTGTAGATGAGCAGAAGTTGGTCACAACACCGTCACCAGCTCCAGTGAAGTCTCTCGACGGGGAGACGACAGGAACGCCACGGGCCCGGAGAAGGAGTCTTGTTGCGTCGGTTCCTCCGAGTGTACCATTAGGGGCAGAGGTGAGCGCACCCACACCACCTACCCGGAAGGTCTTGGGGAGGGGGAGGCTGGCGCAGGGTGGTGCACCGCCCCCACAACCTCCAGGAAGAGCTTCACGCACACCGTCGCCTACAGTGGAAGATGATCCTGCATACGTGGAGGTGTAAGGGCAAGAGAAAGAGAGTGTGGGGATGGGGGGAAGGAAGAGGGAGGGAGGGAGTGTATCAGTTTTTTTTACAGTGTGTTGATTGTGGCTGCGTTTTTTTTTTGGAGCAAAAAGGGGGGTTTTTTTAATGGGAGGGGGGTAAAAAAGTGGCCGTGAAGCTGCTGTGTTTTAATTACGCCTATTTTCTTTGTGTTCTATTCTTTTGCTCTTGAAAATTTAGGGTTTCTTTGGTGAAATGAAAAGGCGGCATTTTTTTCAAGAACCGAAAACAATCCCTATTCCTTTCGTACTTCACCATATCCTGAAACTGCCAAGTTTCTATTTGCGATGTTCACCTTTTAAACATGATTCTCCTTCTTTCTCTTCTCTCGCTCTCTCATTTTTTTTCCCTTTGCGATTGCGTCCGCCGATGAACGGTCAGGCGTTTGCACTTTCAACTTATCTTTCTATTACAAATGTCGAGTAAGGTACACACGGAACATCCGAGGCGAAGAAGACCCTCAATATCGAACCCTACACGCTTGGTTATTGATGGATCTCACATTAAAAAAAAAAAAACTACCTCTTCTGCTGTTGTGCAAGACTGACACCGATTTTTACGCAATCTCTTCACGGCGCCCTATTCCGACACAACCTTGGTAGCTGAGGGGGTGTAGGTTATAAGGGAAGTGCCCACCCTTGCCCCTAGAAAGGGCGGGGGTCTTGTTTTTTTTTTCTTCTGCTTTCATCAGGGTGCCACCGTGGGTCAGTGGAGGTGCCTGCATCAAATACTTCTATTTTCTCTGACTGCCACAAAAATCCAAAAACAAAAACTCCGTTGGTGCAACCGGCTGACGCCTTCATCGTTGCATTGTTGCTGTTGTTTTTTTGATTTTTTTTTTTTTGATTTTGTTTTCTAAGCTCTGCGGCATGGGTTATCTCCGCACATGTGTCCAGAGTGGTAAAAACAACTGACACATTCGTGCGGCTCCCAGCGTTTAGTAGCCTTGCTCCAATGTGTTGCCGCTCAAAGCGTGCTAATCGTACACATGGCAACGTCTTGACACTGTTTGTTGGTCTTTGCATGTGTACGCGTCCCACCCCTTAACCACTGTTGGAACTCCTGTGAACGTAACGAATAAAATAGGTCAAATGTATTGCTTTGGTGTGCCCACTCTCATGTCCCGACACCACATCATCCACACAAACCACAGTTTGCAAAAATGTTGAGAGCACTTTCCGTCCTGGCCGTGCCACTCCTGGTGTCGGCGCGAATGGTGTTCCCAGACACCCCACCCAGGGGGTACAACTCATTCGACTCTGGCAGAACGCACGTTCTGAACCAAACAACAGTGCTGCAGCTTGCGAAGGACCTCAAAGCGCAGTACGGTGACTCCGGGTACGACACACTCACGCTTGACTCTGGATGGGCTGTGTACGGCGACAACGGCATCCCGATTGCAGACCCTGCACGTTTCTCGAACATGACGAAGCTTGCAGAAGACATGCACGCAATCGGCATGAAGCTTGGCCTCTACGAAATCAGAGGTGTGCTGGACACAGTTGCTGCAAGCAAACCCTTTGTGAAGGGAACCAACTACACCCTTGACCAGCTGATTGATCAGAACAGCACTGGCGGTGCTGCAAACGGGTCTTGCCACTGGGCACAGACGTTTCTTGGCATCAACGCAAGCCACCCTGGTGCACGTGCGTACTATCAGTCAAGGATCGACATGCTTGCCAGCTACAACATCGACTTCATCAAGTGTGACTGCATGATGTGCTCCAGTGGCGGCTGCTACTATGGTGAGATGGAACTGTTCTCCGGCGCTGTGAAGAACGTGGACAGAGACATCGTGCTCTCTTACTCTCCTGGAGGACAGAACCACCCAGATGACGGCAAGTGGGCTGCCGATAACCAGATGTGTTCGATGTACCGTGTGACGACAGACTTCCATGGTGGGTGGGGTGGCTGGGGAGGCATGCAGCAGAGCATCTTCATCATGGGCAACTTCAGTGCGGCACATCTGAACGGGTACAAGAACACGTACCCTGACCTTGATATGATTCCCCTTGAAGAGAAGTTCTGGACCCAGGACCAGGAGACCGCAGACCGTGGACAGAGCATTGCCACTGTGTGGATGATCACACGGTCGCCCCTTATGGAGGCAGGGAAGGTGCCGTCAGACAACACAACGCTTTCGTACATGACAAACTCTGATGCACTTGCGTTCCACGGCAAAGGTGAAAGCGCACTTCTGAAGTACGAAGGAAACTGCACCTGCCATGGTGCCACAACTGGGTCTTGCTCGTTCTACACGCCGTGGGTCGGGGACTCGTGTGTGACGACTTGGGTTTCGAAGCTTGCAAACAACTCTGTGACGGAGACGGCATTTGCGGTGATCAACATGGGTGAAGTGAATGCGACGATTGAAACCACCTTTGCAGAGGTTGGGGGGCCGACGACGTCTGGTCCACATGCAGTGAAGAACATCTGGACAGGGGAGGTCACACAGGAGACGGGCAGTGTGAAGACCACCCTCCGCCCTCACGAGTCTGCCTTCTACAGGTTTCAGTGATTATATGTGCCAGGTGCACATTCAATAAAGAGCCTTGAAATGTTCTCCTTCGTGGTCTATACAATATATAGCCATTGTTGGGACTTCATGGGCAATTATTGAGGTCATTTTTGTGACAAGCTTTTTTCCAATAACCACGTTGGTGGTGCTTTGGGGCAGCATAGCATGCAGATGTGTTGCACTTTGTTAATGTACAAAGTTGCCCGGCTTTTGGTTGTGTGAAGGCCTGACTCCTTTATCTTTCTCAACCCAACGATCTAGAACTGTTTGTCACCGACAGCGTTCTGTGATCGTATACTGTTGTGTTGCAACGATAAACACTCCCATCCCCGTTTTGTTTTCTGTGGATTGCCAATTCGTGTTCCGCCTGTGATATTTTGTTCTCCCTGTTTGGGTTCCAAAAACACCATATGTGTTCCATTTACCCTTCTTTGGGTTCAAAAAACACAATCATGTGTCTCTTGTTTTGTTTCTTTCTCTATGATATGTGCTTATAAAAAGAAAGGGGCTCTTGTCCGACACCCCCCAACGCCCCTGTTTAGACCTGTACCTTCTGCTCTTGTCACCTTGCGACGATGTTGTGTACCAAACCACTATGGTGCCTATACGATTCCAGCCCAGCACGATGTGTCAGCATGGCTTTGCCTGTATGAAGGGTTGGTCTCTTCAATCATGTATTTCTGCTTTGTCAGACGCCTCCTGGCATGTGTACACGAGCAAGCCGACACATGGTGTGGTGATTTCCTACTGACTCATGTTGTGTAATGTGCAGTGGTGCTTAGGCCGCTGTGACATCTGTCATGTGTTCCCAGACATAGTTAAAAAGCACCTTCAGAAAAACACAGTTCGCAAAAATGTTGAGAGCACTTTCCGTCCTGGCCGTGCCACTCCTGGTGTCGGCGCGAATGGTGTTCCCAGACACCCCACCCAGGGGGTACAACACATTCGACTCTGAACACACACAATATCAGAACCAAACAACAGTGCTGCAGCTTGCAAAGGAGCTCAAAGCACAGTACGGTGACTCCGGGTACGACACACTCACGCTTGACTCTGGATGGGCTGTGTACGGCGACAACGGCATCCCGATTGCAGACCCTGCACGTTTCTCGAACATGACGAAGCTTGCAGAAGACATGCACGCAATCGGCATGAAGCTTGGCCTCTACGAAATCAGAGGTGTGCTGGACACAGTTGCTGCAAGCAAACCCTTTGTGAAGGGAACCAACTACACCCTTGACCAGCTGATTGATCAGAACAGCACTGGCGGTGCTGCAAACGGGTCCTGCCACTTTGGTCATATGTACCTCGGCATCAACGCAAGCCACCCTGGTGCACGTGCGTACTATCAGTCAAGGATCGACATGCTTGCCAGCTACAACATCGACTTCATCAAGTGCGACTGCATGATGTGCTCCAGTGGCGGTTGCTACTATGGGGAGATGGAACTGTTCTCCGGCGCTGTGAAGAACGTGGACAGAGACATCGTGCTCTCTTACTCTCCTGGAGGACAGAACCACCCAGATGACGGCAAGTGGGCTGCCGACAACCAGATGTGTTCGATGTACCGTGTGACGACAGACTTCCATGGTGGGTGGAATGGTTGGGGAGGTGTGCAGCAGGGGCTCTTCATCATGGGCAACTTCAGTGCGGCACATCTGAACGGGTACAAGAACACGTACCCTGACCTTGATATGATTCCCCTTGAAGAGAAGTTCTGGACCCAGGACCAGGAGACCGCAGACCGTGGACAGAGCATTGCCACTGTGTGGATGATCACACGGTCGCCCCTTATGGAGGCAGGGAAGGTGCCGTCAGACAACACAACACTTTCGTACATGACAAACTCTGATGCACTTGCGTTCCACGGCAAAGGTGAGAGCGCACTTCTGAAGTACGAAGGGAACTGCACCTGCCACGGGGCCACAACTGGGTCTTGCTCGTTCTACACGCCGTGGGTCGGGGACTCGTGTGTGACGACTTGGGTTTCGAAGCTTGCAAACAACTCTGTGACGGAGACGGCATTTGCTGTGATCAACATGGGTGAAGTAAATGCGACGATTGAAACCACCTTTGCAGAGGTTGGGGGGCCGACGACGTCTGGTCCACATGCAGTGAAGAACATCTGGACAGGGGAGGTCACACAGGAGACGGGCAGTGTGAAGACCACCCTCCGCCCTCACGAGTCTGCCTTCTACAGGTTTCAGCAATAATACGAAGAAACGGCTGTGACTGTTGCCTCAGAAACGCTCTCCTAGCGTGGTCTATAAAAACCCCGTATCTATAAAAATGTTGGACCTGAAGAAGTCCCAAACTTTTTTCGGTTCAACTTTTTTTATAGATCCGGTATAGCCATCTGCTACAGGGCGTGTCTCAAGGTGGAGTTTACACGCTATTTTAAATCACGTATTCAACCACATTTCATCTTCCAATTTCTGTTTTATGGTGCGTTTGCACACCGCCCCCTCTTTTTTATTTTGTTTCATTTCTACTCAAACCTCCCTTGCCTGGGCTGTTTGTTCTTTTGTTAACGATATGATAGTGATATATGCTCTGTTGGGTTCTCTGAGTCGACAAAGCAAAATACGATACACTCGCGCGCACTATGCCCTGTGTTGCGTTAACAGAGCACTTTCCAAAATAATATCACATATTTCGTTCAAGTTTCCCCCCTTATTTTTTTATCGCAAAGCTTGCTTTAAAGGAGAAATAGTATTACCTAGGTAGCAAAATGATCCCTCAAACAGGAGGATTATGCAATCAACGTAACAACTTTACCGATCCTACTATTTCCCCCTACTGATTAACCCCCTTTTAGATGTGTGCACAATAAGGCATATTTCTTCCAGTTGTTTTTTGTGAAATACTATTCGTGTTAGTGTCCAAACCACTCTTTTGTGGAAAACAATGTATGCCCGTAGCAAAGACCGGTTATCTCTGTTCTTCCAAAGGGCAACCTTTCCCAAAAAGTCAACAAAAATAGTCCGTTCCTCCCCCTCCATCTCGAACCATTTCCCCTCTACATTGACCATGAAATCCATGGAGAGCGGCACACATTTCATCCCTGAACTATGGATTCGCTGTTGTTCATAAAAGGAGAGAATGCTGCAAAAGTCGTATCTGCAATGCATTGCATCTGCAAAATAAAATCAGACACTTTTGTGGGAGGCATTAAGCCAGGGTTCTAGGTCCAAAAAAAAAAAAAAGGGAAACGGAAAATGTGTTTTGAAAAAAAATTTCCGCGCTGCGCGCGGAAAATTCCTACCCCACAACAGCCCCAAAAAATTGATGCTACCCATACGTAATGTCAAGTCGAGGACATCCTTCGCATAATGGAGAGGGATAACCCGATTCTCAACGAACTGCCGGACAATCTCCTAGGGGTGATCATCCAAGAATGTGTGGCACGAAAGAATCGTGCACCCGAACCTCACCCCTATGATGATGATCTGTGACAGTCGACTAGAAAAGCGACACAAAGATACACTTTGTATTCTTTGTTCAGGAGCAGGGGGCCTATACAGGTTCGCCCAAGTTCCTGGCGAAGCCACGGTACGCAACATTTATAAAAATGTTGACATAAAATGGCACGGTCGCTAGTAATTCTCATCAGTTTCCGTAAATTTTACTTACGTATTTTGCTAAAACGAAAGTTTCTGGCGAAGCCACAGTACGCAACATTTCCAAAAAATACGCTTAAAATTGCACTTTTTTTACAGCCAAACTATGTCATGGCAAGGGTTGTTGCAAGCTTGCGCCGCAGGCGCACGGTACGCTACTTTTTTTCTTTCGCCATGATGCATGCTTCCTTTTCCTTCTGAATGCGAGCATTTTTGTATGGGAAATTGAGATTTTTTTGGGTAGCAAAAAATTCTGTTGTGAGTGAGTGTAGGAGGGACCCACGGTTTCTGGGATTATTTTTTGGGGGGCACCTGGGTACTACCCCCCAAAAAAAAAGAAATCCCCCCCCAAAAAAAAAAAAAACCGGATTTAACGGAAAATGTGTTACACATTTTCCGTATACTATACCTAGGACCCTGATTAAGCTCTCTCGCTTCTCTTGGAAGATATTCCCTTATCACGCTTTCAGCCTCTCCAATATTCTTTGCCGTAATCATCGGTTTGCAATCATATTACCGTCACCTTTTCCATATAGGAGCCTTTTGTTCCCGCCACACACACAATGCCGTTTGTTAAGAACTGTACCGGATTGAGTGGGAGATATGAAGGAAAGACGGTGTTGGTGACTGGCGGCACACGGGGGATTGGGGAAGGGTGTGTTCGTGTGTTTCTTGAGGCGGGGGCGAATGTAGCGTTTTGTTCGAACCAGCGTGGGGATGGAGAGAGGCTGGAGGCGGAGCTTACATCTTTGACGACGAAGAGACCTTCTCCGGCGAAGTTCTTTTATACAGACATCTCGGACAGCGCTGCGGTGGAACGTCTTGTGCACGATACAGTTCGCCACTTCGGCCAGCTCGACTGTCTCATCAACAACGCCGGAGCACACCCCCCACACACAAAGATCGACTCCTTCTCGCTCCAAGACGCAACCTCCCTCATGCATCTAAACTTCTTCTCTGTTTTCGTTGCCTCGAAAGTTGCGTTGCCGTACCTCAGGAAGACGCACGGTAATATCATCAACATGTCGTCGCTGGTTGGGGCGTTTGGTCAGGTAGGTGCCTGCACCTATGCGGCATCGAAGGGCGCGATTACCTCATTCTCTAAGGCGCTCGCGATTGATGAAGCGGCGAACAAAGTGCGTGTGAACATTGTCTCCCCAGGTAACATCTGGACCCCCCTCTGGAAGGAGCTTAGTGCACAGGAAACGGACCCAGAAAAGGTGGTGCGCGAAGGCGACCTGGTGCAAGTGCTCGGCAGAAAAGGCACGATAGAAGAAAGCGGGCGTCTCTGTCTCTGCATCGCAAGCGACCTCACCTTCACAACAGGCGTCGACCACATGCTGACCGGAGGGGCAGAAATCGGTTATGGGTCCAAATTCTGAAAATTCACCTTTTTTTTTTTGAGTTTTTCAAAATCAACTTGACATTTTTTCCACCGTGTGTTTGCACTCCAAATAATTTTGTATATTATTGTGGTAACGTTTCCCTCCTGCTAGAGAACACACGAATCCAGCAAAGCTTTTTTTTTTTTTTAGGGGTTTCAAAAGAGTAATCAAACAACACGCATGAACGATCCAAAATAATCCCCCCACACACACACACACACCCTCCTGTAAACCACCCCCCTTTTTATTCCTTTTTTGGTCAACATCTCTGACACTGCGAACTGGGAAGGAAACACTGGAAACTGTGTAGCACCACATATTCTAATGTTTCTTTTTTTTTGTCAACACGAAACAAAATAAAAATAGGACAAAATGAGAAAAGATGCGAAAGTATGAAACCACTCTAGCGAACCAGGGCCATTTTCGCACAGATATTTCCCCCCCCCCCCCCCCCCCCCCACTTTCATCCTTCATCCTTTCTCTTCATAAGATGATGACCAAAGCATGAGAGGCTTAGATTCATCTTATAATTTTTCTTCTTTTTTTGGTGTTTGCAATAAATGAAACAACATCGGGTATCGCAGCTGTTTCTCTATCTCTCACCATTTTTTTTTCTTTCTCATTTCTTATTTTTTGAACGGTTACTGTGTGCATGCGAAATATTTTCGCTCATTCACTTCCGTCCTTTCTGTTGACATGACCCTCATCCTGTGTTCTTTAATGTTGTTCCAAAATAAAAGGAGTATATTTGTCGGCATTGGAAAAAAAATATGGACCTTTTGGGATTTGTATGGACCAATTTTTCTGGTCCATATTTTTTCAAATCACGGTATATGAAATAATCTTTGTTATCTTAGGTTTATTGGTGTGACCTATACAGGGGTAGGTGGTTTTCCTTAGAAGGACCTTTTTTACACCTTTTTTTTAAAGAAAAATCACACCATTTATGTGTACCAATGAAGTGGTCTCTCCACAGCTTCGACTCAACTGCCTCTGCACCATTCACGGTGGTGTTTGCAGCATCAAAAAAAAAAAAAATTGTCACCTGAAGGAGGAAAATAGAAACAAAGCATTTTGAACATACTTTGCGGTTCTGCGGACGAACCGCGCCGCAGAGCCACGCCTCACCAAACAGGTCGAGGTGCGTTTTAACCACAACCTCTCCCATAGGGTTTTTTTTTTCTCGTGTGGTGAGTGTTAAGTTTCTATTTTCCATCCAAGATGGGAACATTGTTGATCCCTCCTATGCTATCAATTTGAATGCATACGTTGAAATACTATTTTCCATTAAGGTGAGAGGCTTCGGTTCGTGACAACCTTTGTCTTTGAGGAGGGGTGTAAGAGAGGCCATCTTACAGGTGTTCTTTGTGGTGATGGGGGGGGTCCGCATCTCATGCGTTATCATGGTATCTTCTCGATGTCTAATCCATGTGGCGTGAAAAATCATATTCTTTTGTAAAGCTTTCCTAAAAAAAATCCTCTTTTTTGACGTTTGAGTACAGAATCGACGAGTCTTTTTGTCTTTCTATTGGCGTAGCGAAGACTGCGCGATGTTTTATGCAAGGTGCCAAAGCGCAGAAGTAAGGTGTAGGTTCATCTTTGCAAACTTTTGGTGACTAAGCTCGAGAGGCTTAGGTTCGTCTTCTAAACCTTTCTTTTTTTTTTTTTTGTGTGTGTTAGTGTTGCTCTTGTGTGCGGAATGTTTTTATTTTTTTTTGAAGTGTTTTTAAAAATGTCTCCTGGTATTCAATAACCTCTGGGGAAGCTGTGGCCACGTCTCTTCCGGTGTTCAGTTGAGGGTGTTTTGCACTTTTCTTTTGGGTTGAGTGAGTGTCCACTGCGGTCGTCCCTCCTCCCTCCCTTCCCCCTTTCGGAGGTGTCAGTATCTCCCACGGCCCACCTCGCACCCTCATAGCTGTGGGTTGAATGCCTTCTTCTGCTCTACTCTTTACGTGCTAGTTTACTTTTTTTTCTGAGGCGTTTGCACTTTCAACTTCTCTTTTCTTTTTTGTACATTTCAAAATAAATAAACTTCGACTGCAACTGATTTCGCCAAAAAAACAGGCTCTTCCCCTCATACCTTTCCCCACTGAGAACTGACTTCTTTTTGGTTTTTTTTTGAAAAACAACACCCACCACAGCATTCCACACACCACTTCACGATGAAGACCTCCCTCGCCCTTCTCTCTGCAGCAGCAATGGCCTCTGCAGGAGGCCCGCTGTCCCCCACCCCGCCTATGGGGTGGATGAGCTGGGAGATGTTCCGTTGCCAGACAGACTGCGCGACACACCCTGACGCTTGCATCAACGAGGCGCTGTACAAGGCGCAGACGGATGCCTTGGTGGCAGGCGGGTTTTTGAAGGCAGGGTACAACGGCATCCACATTGACGACTGCTGGCAGCAGAAGAGCCCGGCTCGTGATGAGGGGGGCAAGCTTATTCCTGACCCGCAGCGCTTTCCGAGTGGTATGAAGGCGTTGGGGGACTACATGCATGATCGTTCCGTGAAGTTCGCGCTGTACACTGCAGAGAGCCCGCACACCTGTGCAGGATACCCTGCGTCTGCCAACAACGAGCAGGTGGACGCAGACACCTTCGCCGCATGGGGTGTGGACTACATGAAGGTCGACGGCTGTGGTGATGCATCCTACTACCCTGCAGGCTACCCCGCCATGGGTGACGCCTTGGTCGCAACTGGACGTGACATTATCTACTCCTGCTCCTGGCCGGCATACCTCGGGTCCAACGAGAGCGCCAAGCCCTACGCCAAGATGATCGCCTCCCGCTGCAACCTCTGGCGCAACTGGGCTGACATTCAGTGCAGCTGGAGCTCCCTCTCCAGCATCATTGCGCACTGGGGTGAATACTCTGAGGTCCTTGCGGAGGTCGCAGCAAGGGGACACTGGAACGACCCTGACATGCTTCTGATTGGAAACGGATGCATCACTGACGACGAGGCACGCACCCAGATGGCGCTCTGGTCGATCTTCGCTGCACCGTTGGTGATGGGCAACGATCTGCGCAACATGACTGCGTCCGAGAAGGCAATTCTGCTTCATGAGGAGGTCATCGCAGTGAACCAGGATGTGCTCGGAATCCAGGGTATCCGCATTAACGTCGCCGCCAACGGTGGAGAGACCTGGGTCAGAACCATCAACACAGGCCACGCCTTCGCGCTCTACAACCCTACCGCCGCTTCCCTCAACGTCACCCTCGACTTCTCCAAGATCCCCGTCATCGGTACCCACAAAATCCGCGACCTGTGGGCCAGGTCTGACCTCGGTTCCTTCACCGGCAACTTCACCGCAGAAATCCCCGCCCACGGAACCGGTATCTACACTATGTAGAGAAAAGAAAAAGAAAATAGTGGAGTGCACCCTCGAGGTGGCTACACTAATACAACCCACAAAACGTTTTTTTTTTTTTTTTGTTTTTTTTGTAGTTTTTTTTTTGTCCAGAATGTCCTCCGCCTTAAAGGGGCTGAGCGCGAACCTCCAAAGGAAGCTACTCTCGAGTACTGCGTTAACTACGTTGTGTGCTCTTATTTTTATTTTTATTTTTGTGTGTCAGCTCAGGGTGCACACATAGGGGGGCTTGTGAGAAGGCTCAGGATCGTACCAACCGCCCTGATTTTTTGTTTTATTGCTTGCTCCTTCTTGACTTCCATTGTTGTTTCGAGATGTCTGCACTGCAGTGCAATGTGCAGACATCTTAACAAAAAACAAATTCTCTCTTTTTTAGTGTCTGCATTCCGTGTGGATAGGCTGTTCATAACCTACTTAGTGTCGTGTTGGCAGTAAAGGCTCTGAGATACAAATTGACCGCACAGTGTTGCTCTTGTATGTGGATTGAGTTTTTTTTTTTGCCCACGGCCCACCTCGCACCCTCATAGCTGTGGGTTGAATGCCTTCTTCTGCTCTACTCTTTACGTGCTGGTTTACTTTTTTTCTGAGGCGTTTGCACTTTCAACTTCTCTTTTCAAAAAAATAAACTTTGACTGCAACGGATTTCGCCAAAAACAGGCTACAAAAATGCTTCTTCCCCTCATACCTTTTCACCACTCTCTTGAAGACCTTGACCACCCCCTTCCCCAACATGGAGTCATCCTATCACATTCCATCCGCTTTCATGAGGTACACTGTCACGAGCGTAGTATTTCAAGTCAACCCCCATCTGTTGTGCTTCGACTCTCATGCATTGTTGCAACATGTTGCAGTCACGACACTTTAATTACCCGCGTTCCAGGTGGCGCTTCCGTTTAACAGTTTCATTGCAGAACTGGAAACTGACTTCTTTTTGGTATTTTTTTTTTAAACAACACCCACCACAGCATTCCACACACCACTTCACCATGAAGACCTCCCTCGCTCTTCTCTCTGCAGCAGCAATGGCCTCTGCAGGAGGCCCGCTGTCCCCCACCCCGCCTATGGGGTGGATGAGCTGGGAGATGTTCCGCTGCCAGACAGACTGCGCGACACACCCTGACGCTTGCATCAACGAGGCGCTGTACAAGGCGCAGACGGATGCCTTGGTGGCAGGCGGGTTTTTGAAGGCAGGGTACAACGGCATCCACATTGACGACTGCTGGCAGCAGAAGAGCCCGGCTCGTGATGAGGGGGGCAAGCTTATTCCTGACCCGCAGCGCTTTCCGAGTGGTATGAAGGCGTTGGGGGACTACATGCATGATCGTTCCGTGAAGTTCGCGCTGTACACTGCAGAGAGCCCGCACACCTGTGCAGGATACCCTGCGTCTGCTAACAACGAGCAGGTGGACGCAGACACCTTCGCCGCATGGGGTGTGGACTACATGAAGGTCGACGGCTGTGGTGATGCATCCTACTACCCTGCAGGCTACCCCGCCATGGGTGACGCCTTGGTCGCAACTGGACGCGACATTATCTACTCCTGCTCCTGGCCGGCATACCTCGGGTCCAACGAGAGCGCCAAGCCCTACGCCAAGATGATCGCCTCCCGCTGCAACCTCTGGCGCAACTGGGCTGACATTCAGTGCAGCTGGAGCTCCCTCTCCAGCATCATTGCGCACTGGGGTGAATACTCTGAGGTCCTTGCGGAGGTCGCAGCAAGGGGACACTGGAACGACCCTGACATGCTTCTGATTGGAAACGGATGCATCACTGACGACGAGGCACGCACCCAGATGGCGCTCTGGTCGATCTTCGCTGCACCGTTGGTGATGGGCAACGATCTGCGCAACATGACTGCGTCCGAGAAGGCAATTCTGCTTCATGAGGAGGTCATCGCAGTGAACCAGGATGTGCTCGGAATCCAGGGTATCCGCATTAACGTCGCCGCCAACGGTGGAGAGACCTGGGTCAGAACCATCAACACAGGCCACGCCTTCGCGCTCTACAACCCTACCGCCGCTTCCCTCAACGTCACCCTCGACTTCTCCAAGATCCCCGTCATCGGTACCCACAAAATCCGCGACCTGTGGGCCAGGTCTGACCTCGGTTCCTTCACCGGCAACTTCACCGCAGAAATCCCCGCCCACGGAACCGGTATCTACACTATGTAGAGAAAAGAAAAAGAAAATAGTGGAGTGCACCCTCGAGGTGGCTACACTAATACAACCAAGTTTTCAAAAAAAAAAAAAATAAACGTTTTTTGATTTTGTGTAGTTTTTTTAGAATGTCCTCCGCCTAAAAGGGGCTGAGCGTGAACCTCTACCAAAGGAAGCTACTCTCGAGTACAGAATCACTGCGTTAACTACGTTGTGTGTTCTTATTTTTATTTTATTTTATTTTGTTTTATGTCACCTCATGAAGGGGGAAATAGAAACGAAGCATTTTGAACATACTTTGCGGTTCTGGGGACGAACCACGCTGGAGGGCCACTCCTCACCAAACAGGTCGAGGTGTGTGCGTTTCACCACAACCTCTCCCATGGGTTGTTTCGTGTGATGAGTGTTAAGTTTCTATGTTTATTTTGTTGTAGGGGCTTGCGAGAAGGCTCAGGATCGTACCAACCACCCTGATTTTTTGTTTTATTGCTTGCTCCGTCTTGACTTCAATTGTTGTTTCTTGCTCTCCGTTTCCCTTTGTTTCGAGATGTCTGCACTGCAGTGCAATGTGCAGACATCGATATCTTAACAAAAACAAATTCTCTTTTTTTTAATGTCTGCATTCCGTGTGGATAGGCTGTTCATAACCTACTTAGTGTCGTGTTGGCAGTAAAGGCTGAGCTACGAATTTTCCGCACAAAATAATAAAAAAAAACCGCAATACCAGACATAAGTAGGACAAGGATTTACCAACTGCATTTTTTTTGGAGCAAAACTATATATGCCCCATCCAAGGTGGATTTGTATGTCAAGTTTTCTTGCAAAACCATGGATGAACACAAAAAAAACCCCCCTCCCTCCCTCTCTTGAAAAACTTCTACATTCTGCTCTAATAATCTCCCCTCCAAAAAAACGTCACCAACAGACCCCCCCCAGTTACACACACCCACATTCCCCTAACGGGTCGTCCTTCTCCTCCCCCTAATACCCTGCCGCTTTGAGAAAAAGGGGCTTTTTTTGAAGGGTTTTTAAAAAGGAAACAAGATGGCAGAGATATCATTTATGTACCAGAAGAGTCGGAGGGAGTTCGGCCGTCCCGTGGAGTTTCAGAACAACGACCCGGAGTCTTTGTTTGAGTGTCTGCCGAACAATGCGTTGAAGGATGAGTACAGTACGTTGGACCCGTATGAGAGGGAGATCGAAAACGTGCCGATGCTGTCAGAATATGGGACGAATACGGCGCAGATTGATACTAGACCGAAGGGGCAGACACATCTTGAAGGTGGTTGGCCGGCTGCGATTGATTACACAGATTTGGATGACAAAACGAAGTACCGCAAGAAGGTTGAGCGTGAGGAGTCCTACTACCTGACCTGCAAAGACCTGCTGGACAAGCACGTAGAACGCTACCTCAAGCAGAACAACGCAATCGACATCTACGAGGAGTACTTTGTGGAGCCAACGTTGGACCTCTCATCTGGGCCACCCTCTGCGAAGACGGTGACGGTCTTCCAGGACCCATCGCCAGTGAAGAGAACTGTGTCGAAGCTGTCGTGGCTGCCCGACGCGAAGAAGGTGGCGATATCCTACTGCAACATGAAGTTCCAAGGCTCGCAGGACGGCATGTCCCTGAAGTCGCACATCTGGGATGTCACCAACCCAAACTGCCCCGAGCTCGACCTCATCCCCGTCTCCCCTCTCTGCTGTCTGCAGTACTCCCTCAAGGATTCACACATCATTGCTGGAGGGTCGTACAACGGCGTGGTGCAGCTCTGGGACACAAGGAAGGCAGGCACACCTGACGCAAAGTCCGCACAACCCGAATCAAAGTCCGTCATCGACGACTCCCACAAGGACCCTGTCTGGGACCTCCGGTGGCTGATGTCAAAGAGTGGTGAATTCCTGACTGTGTCCACCGACGGACAGGCCTTCATCTGGGACATCCGCAGCCTGCAAAAGCCTGTGGAGGCGGAGACTGTTGTCCTGAAGCCGTCGGATAAAGTGAACGATGGTGGTCCAAAGGGTGTCCTTGGTGGCATCTGTATCGACTACGACGCGCAGGTCGGTGGGCCCAGCAAATACATGGTGGGTACCGAGCAGGGGTCGGTGCTGCTGTGCAACAGAAAAGGCAAGAGCCCGCAGGACAAAATATCGCACAGCTACCACGGCCACCACGGCCCGGTGTACTCTGTCATGAGGAACCCGCACTGCTCCAAATACTTCATGTCTGTAGGTGACTGGACGGTACGGATGTGGACTGCGGAAGATGCGCAGTTGAAAACCCCGATGTTCACCTCTTACTACCACAAGGCGTACCTGACCAGCGGTACATGGCACCCGGCACGTCCAGGTGTATTCCTTACCTCAAGAATGGACGGTGCGATGGACGTATGGGACCTGCTCTACAGACAGACAGCACCGGTCTTGACTGTGCAGATCTCCGAGTTCTCGCTCAACACTCTTGCCTGCACACAAGAGGGCCGCCACGTGGCAGTAGGAGGTGTTGACGGTAACACCGTGCTCCTCGAGCTGAGCCAAGGCCTCAGCCAAGCGCAGTATGACGAGAAGAACACCGTCGAAACTATGTTCGCAAGAGAGAGCTCGCGAGACAGAGCCCTCCTGCAGCGTGCCAAGGAAAGAAAGGGCAAGGCCAGGAAGAAGTCTGCTACCCAGCAAAGAGGTATGGTGTTCTTCCCACAAATTTCACTTTTTTTCAACAAAAAAACAACGCAGAAAAAGACTTCGGAGATGAGCTGGACCTGACGCAACTAACAAAAGACTTTATGGCGGAAGTGAAGCAGCGTGAAGATGCCGACAATGCAGCACAGAGGGTTTGTAATTTTTTCCTCCCCCCTTTCCCCCTTTTTTTTATGTTCGTTTTTAGAAAATCTGTCTCTTGGCAGTTTTTGGACGGATGAGTACAGTCCTTCCCGGGCAATAAACCAACAAAGATCTGAGAACCTGCTTTCGGTAGGGGATTGTAACAAAATAAATAGTGGAGCACACTCTAGGGTGGCTACGCTAATACAACCAAGCTTCCAAATAAACAACACTCCGACTTTATCAAAACAGGAACTGGAAAAGAGACGTTCCCAACTCATCAAACTTATTGAAGAAGGCCAAGAAGTTCCAAACGACGAATGCTGACCTTTGTTTGCTATTTTTAAAGAAAAGTCAACTCTGGAATAGTGAAAACTGTCCACATGGCAGCTACACTAAAGCCAACAGAGTATCAAAGCAAATAAGTAAAACAAATCACGCAGCTATGAACAGCAATAACCATCAAAACATTTATTTAAGGAGCAGATGATTTTCAAGGTGACTAAAGCACGAGAGGCTTAGGATCATCTTATAAACTCTTCTTCTTTTTGCAGACCTCTGGAGTTAAAGTTCTCTCCCCTCCTCTCAGCAGTTTCCCCCCCACTCTATCTTGACTGTACCCAGTTCAACAAAAAATGCAAATAAAAATCATACACATGCAATCAAAAAATTGCTTTTTTTTTTTTTTTTTTTGCGAAAAAAATATTCCCCTCTCAAATCCCCCTCCCCTTTGTGGGTGCATTTACCGTATTCCTTTATTTCCCTTAACTCCTCCTGATATCTGTCGGTTTTCAAGATTAACTTATGTGTTTCGTTTGGCCCTATTTGTGGGGTGTTTTGTGAACAAACCTTTTGGGTGGTGGTGGAGTGCGAAAGAGTTTTGTAGATGACTGAGCACGAGAGGCTTCGGTTCATCTCATGAACGTTTTCTTTGTATTATGTTCAAGACAACGGAGAAAAAAAAACCGCTTTTTTTTCTTTTTTGAAAAAAGAAGAACGGGAGGGGACAACGGAGGGAGTGATGTGTAGTAATTTAAAAAAAACACATATCCCTCTTACCACCCCCCATAATGCGTATTTTTTTTTTCTTCTTTCAAGATGGCTAAGTACGAGAGTGGTCCATCTTATAAATTTTTCTCCCCCCCCTTTTTTAATTTTGGAACAGTGATTCCCCTTTTTTTTCTCACCCCACTTTCCACTCTTCCTCTTTCCCTCTTTTCCCTATTTACCCCATTTTGTCACACATTATTCTGGAATAATAAAAAAGACTGAACTTTCTTTTTCTTTGCGTCGCAAAAATCACCCCAAAATCATACTTTGGGAAGGTCTGTTTTCCCCCTCAACCTTTCAACCTCCAAACCTTTCCCCGTTTCCCCCCTTCCACCCCCAAACCCATATCCCATCCAGGAATAGCTTTGCATATCCTCCTTAGGAGAAGGAGAACCACAATGTCGTGGAGGCGCTGTGCTGTTGGGGCGGTGGGCGGGTTTGGGGGACTTGCGATGTGTGTGGATGTTGCTCATGCAGACAGCCCTCTGGATATGGTGCAGGCATCCAACAGCGACCCTAACCGCTTTGGGCATGCATACCGGCGGGGCACAAGCGCACAGGAGTTTCCGGACCTGAAGGGGCATAACAGCTATTTGGCAGCATTTCTGACACCCGATATGTACGCTGCGCTTGAGAAGAAGAGGACCGCCCGTGGCAGCAGCATCGACTCCGTTATACAAGCCGGTGTCGACGTCGTGGGCAACCCCCACACACCGCATGTTGGAGTCTATGCAGGTGATGAGGAGTCCTACTACACCTTCTCCGGGCTCTTCCATCCAATCATCTCAGCAAAGCACAAATACGACCCAAAAACCATGTTCATCCCAGACACCAACCCGCAAAAGCTCAGCAACGCATCACTCAACCCGCAATACATCCTTGAAGTCAAGACCAAGACAGTATGCATTCCCCACCCCCCCCTTCTTTTCAAAAAATTCAACAAAACCCCTTTCAGTCACGCAACTTCAGCGATCACCGTTACTCCCCGCTTATCGGCCGCGCAGAGCGCCGTGAAATCGAATTTATGGTTCTGCAGGCCTTGAAATACCTTTCCACGAACTTGAAGGGGTCGTACCACCGCCTCTCGCAGATGTCTGTACAGGACCAAGAGACGTTTGCGTCGAATGGGCTGGGCTTTGCGAAGCCTAAGGGGGCGATGCTGCAGGCGGCAGGGTGCTTGAGGGATTGGCCGGACGCGAGAGGGTTCTATATGAATAGTCATCACAATTTGCTGGTGTGGATTAATGAGCAGGACCATATGAAGATTGTGTCGATTGCCAAGGGTGGGGATGTGCCATCCGCGTTTGGCCGTCTCTCCATTGCTGTGTCCGACATTGAGCTGGGCATGCGCCACATCGCAAAGACCTTCGCCCTGCACAGGAACTTCGGCTACCTCGGGCCCTCCCTCGCCAACATAGGCACCGCATACCAAATCTCCGTCATCGCGAAGTTCCCGCACCTCTCCGCCCACCCAGACTTCCACAACTTCCTCCACAAGCACAACCTCACGTCGCCCACCAAAGTGATTGGCGGTACCACAGAAATTTTCAGCACCCGCAAAATAGGCCCAACCGAAGTAGAGATTACGCAGGGAATGATAGACACAATGCACATGGTATGTATTTTTTGTTTTTGAAAACTTGGTTGTATTAATACACCCGAGGATGAACTCCGCTAATTGTTGGTTCCCCTAAAACCCCGGAAAAGGTCAAACATTTTTACGGTCACTATGTGTTACCGTACGATAAACTAATGCACCCCATCACCACCACCACCACCACCCCTGCAGGCGATTGAGTTCGAAAAGCAGCTTGAAAAGGGGAACACCATCAAACTGATGATGTGAACACCGGGCGCTCCACTCTGCTGATGCAGTATACTCCCCCCCTTCCCGCACACCCCCTCTTTTTAAACGAAATCGAATTTATGGACAGCCTCTCCCACCCCCCACTCCCACTCTTCCCTTTGTACCTCTTTTCCACTCCCCCTCCCCTCCCCCCCTCCCCCCACCTTTCATCTAAGATTCTCCAGAAAAAAGCAAAAAATGAAACACTTTAAGCCGACTTTGGGAGCAGTATCGGACCAAGAAAAGAAGAACAATGTATTTTCCACGACGTTAGAAATGAAGGAGATTGCTGTACAGTGCAAATCGAAGTCTGTGAAGAAGCTGTCCTTTGGGGTGATGGGGTTGACCAAGGAGGTGTTGGCGTCACGCAAGCCGATTCCTTGCATTTTGGGTATCAGCGGGGAAGCACAACAGCACGTTTCTCGGTTCTTTCAGTCGTGGAAACCTGAAGAGCGTGGATGGGTAGTCATCACACCACTACGCCCAGACAAGCTCGGGCTTTTCATGGAAGATGACGCAGCGCTGGAGCTGATCCCACAGCTTGTAGACCATCTTCGCTCCTTGATTCAAATTGAAGGCAACAAAGTTCATGTAGTAGGAACCAGCAACGGTGGGACCACTTCTCTTATTTACGCGGCAATGTATCCGCAAGACTGTGCCTCAGTTGCGGTTGTGACAGGCTCATTGAGCCGCCCTGCGGTGAAGTATTTGGATAACCTAAAATGCATGCCCGTAGACGTGCACTGCGGGGAGCAAGATGAGTTGGGCTTCCTTAACGCGGCACACAGCATCGACAATGCGCT
Source organism: Rhynchopus sp. YZ270_cl-10 (assembly GCA_964035575.1). NCBI lineage: Eukaryota > Euglenozoa > Diplonemea > Diplonemida > Diplonemidae > Rhynchopus > Rhynchopus sp. YZ270_cl-10. The sequence goes on along the minus strand of OZ037847.1, from coordinate 571,614 downwards.
GAAGGCAATGGGACACCCAAAGCACACCCTAAGCACCTATCCCAGGGCAGGGCACTTCACTATCGGAGAGTACGTCGACAAAGATAAGTTCTTTGCGGCGCTTGACTCCTACCGTATCTCTGCGCCTCCATTGCCGCCAGCATAGGGGAAGAAGAGAGAGAGAGAGAGAGGATGTGTTATAAAGGGGTTGCAAGTACACAAGAAAAAAAGCTAGTATAAAAAAAATTCAGAGAAGTTTACAGATTGCAAATAGAAGAAGAAAAAAGTGTGAATTCGCCCTTCTTTTTTGGGCAAAAAAAGGGGAAAAGGAGCGAGAAAGAGAGAGATTTCGTGTTTTTTTAAAGGGGCGCTCAGTAACCGAGCTGTCTGGTAATTTTTTTTCCTCTTTTTCGAGATGTGTAATGTACGTTCGTTAGAGGCACATTTATCTTTCAGGGAGGGGGTTTTTTTTTTTACTGGGGGCTGACTACCGATAGTTTTTGGCAGCCGCACCACTGGTACTGCCTCTTCCAATTTTTTTCCTTAGGTGTCTGTGCGAATATTTGTGATCAAGGTGACCAAACACGGGTGAGAGTTCTTAGGCTCACCTTGAAACATTTTCTCTCTCCCTGCGGCTTTGTATTTCAGGTCATTTTTTGATCCAAATACAAGGCTCCTTAAATACGAGATTTTTTTTTAAGGTACACTGTCACGAGCGGGCTGTTGTATTTCAAGTCAACTTTGTTTATATTATTCTGTTTTTGCTTCCCCTTATTCGTCTTAACGTTTTGTTTTTGCTTGCACATTCCTACCCCCAGCATTTGTGATAATAATTTAAAATAATATGCTAACCAGGAGTGGGGGGGAAATACCCGCTCCAGATCCCTGACATTGAAGCAGCTTCGTTGGACGGGAAAAAAACCAGAGAACAGAGGGGTTTTTGAGGTGGCAAATAATTTCTAACACTTTAGTTTGCATCTCGGCAAAACCAACTTTTTCTTCCAGCACCCTCTTCCCCCCCCCCACTCCCCCAACTGAAAATACTTTCGAGCTTGCAAAGAGGCCCAATAAATCCTTGACCTTTTTTCTTTTCCCCCATCTTTCGATTGAAAATTATATCTTAATCTTTTCCCCCAACCGGACCCTGCATCACGCTTAAGATACCAACCCAACCCCCTCCACTCTCACAGGGAAAAAAAAGCACTCCCCACCTCATACACACAAAACAAACCTACACACATTTTCTTTTCTTTTGGAGTTTTTTTTTGTGCCAAAAAAAAACCCCCAAAACTATTTTGGGTGATACACTAAGAGCCGTGCCCCTCCCCCCCTCCCATCTCCCCCCCTTACCCCTTTTGGGGTTTGATTAGGTTTCTCTCGGTGGTAAATATACTTGGAACCTCACGTCGTGGGGTTAGATTGGTGGGGTGTGAGGTGTGGTAAAGAGCGAGAATGAGTAACGTTCGGTTTCAAGGGGCGCTAGGTGCGACACCGCAGCAACCAGCCTGCAGCTCCGGGGGGCGTGTGCGGGGGGTATCCTTCAAGCAAGAATACTCCCGAAAAAACCAACCAAGCGCATTTCAAAAATTCAAAAATAAGGTATGTCCTTCAAGGTAATATTTTCAAAACCCCTTTCCAGTAAATCAGGATCGGGCTGTGCTGCGTCCTCAAGGATTGGCACATCTCCCTTTCAGTGCGGCTTATGGGTTTGACACCCTAAGCCTTGCACACGTGTTAGACTCCTTGGTCCGTGTTTCAAGACATAGTTGAAGGTCGCTATCAATTTTGTTCATATAGCCATTGCCGGGTCAACCACAAAATAACCCTGGACACAAATTGTCTCTATTTGACCGCAGATTCTCGTTGCTCTGCAACGAAACTCCAAGACAACACCACCCTCCTCCTTCAGGTCACAGGACGTGGACGAGCGCCTTCAATGGTAAGCGAGCCGAACAAATGCATGCTCCCGCCGCAAGCAAAGGAGGACCGTGGCCGTGTGTGTGTGGTGCTCGACCTTGACGAGACGCTTATCTATGCGAGAGAAGGTATGTTGCAGGGGGGGGTCGAGGTCGGGTAATAGAACTGCGTAAAGCTTGGAAAGCGGTGGGGAGTAAAGAAAGCTAGTAATATAAAGCAAAGCAACGCAAAACCAACCACCATCTCTCGCAGGCCCGTTGTACGCCAGACCCGGTCTCGACGAGCTTCTGACAATGCTTGCGGAGCGATGTGAGCCCGTTGTGTGGACTGCGGGAGTCAAGGCTTATGCACAGGTATGCGTCCAAGGGAACCTTCGCTTTACCTTTGCTACTCACCTCAGAGCAACGTGAGTAGCACACCCGCAACGCAAAAGCTTTACCACTCCTCTCCATTCTTAACATTTATTTCTCAAGTGAAATACTCCCCCATACTTCACAGGCGGTCATCAAAAACATCGACAAAAAAGGCGTCATCAGGCATTGTGTGTACCGACACAAAAAATGGTTTTCGGTATGCAACAGAAAAATAGCACCACTGTACAAATGACTTTCGGCTCGCATTGAGTACAGACCTAGATGTCCACTCTTTGCGAAAGCGCACTGCGCAACCACTACAACAACTACAGGGATGCGCGGGGTACAACAAAGATTTGACACTTCTCGGCCGTGACATGGACAAACTCATTATCCTTGAAAATACACCGGATTGCGTGAGAGGGAACGAAGCTAACGGTATGTCCTACACCCACACGCAAAATTATATTTTATGGTGATGAGGGTGAAGATGCTAGGAAATGGAGACTCGCTGGAAACCACTGGTGCCAGAAACAGATAGTGAGCACACTCTAGGGCAGTGATGGCAGACGGCTGCAAACGCGCGTCTGCAAATAGGTGGCGTTTTGTGGAAAAATAGCTGGCGTTTTCTGCAGCCGGCTGCAGACGGCGGCAGCTGCATACGTCTGCACGTCTGCATCCAACACTGCTCTAGGGTGGCTACACTAATGCAACCAAGTTTTCGAAAAAGGAAAAACTCCCATACCTATACCCATGCACACCACCACAGGCATTGTTGTAACCGACTACGAAGGCGAAGGCGAAGACTTTACGTTGGTTGCGATCCGCGAGTTGGTCATGGACATGGTGGACAAGGTATGTAGTCTCAGAGACTACTCTCACACATTGCAATGCCATCACACCCTTTACAGATTGAACAAAAGGGCCTGACCGTCCCACAGTATATCTCGACCACCAACCTGCTGCAATGTCGTGAGATCTCCACCGACGTTGACGACGAGATCAACGTGTACTGTCTCGACACAGAGGACTTCATGGCCAGAAAGGCGCAGCGGGTGAACCGTGATCTCTCGCCCTCCCAACAAAGACGTCCGGGACAATAGCCCCCGTTGGATCTACATGGTAGTTTTTTGGAGTAACAGTCGCACATTAGCAGAAAACCTGCACGTTGCACGAGAATATATAAAAAAGGTAAAAAAGAAGAGAAAAAAACGGGTCTTCCTTTTTGCAAGAAAAAGGCTTCTTAAAATTGAGTGCCGCTGTACTCTTTTTAAGCGACAAAAACAATAGGGTCGGGAGGGGTCGGATGGGCGGTACAGGTTTGTCCACAGACAACTAACACAGAGGGGAGGGGAGCACGTTTGGGGTTTATTTTTGTGTTTTTTTTTTTTTTTTGCAAGAAATATAATTGTGTGCAATACAATTCACGCTACTGCACTATCCCAACAAGGGTATTTTCTGCGTCACCTTTCCTCAGGGTTTTTGTTCGTTCATGAGAAAGAAATGAGGGGAGAATATTGAAATGTAATTTTGTGTGTGTGTGTGTTTCTTTTCCTTCGCAAAAGATGGATGTGCAACACAAACGGGTGCATCCACAACTATTTCCTCAAGGTAACTAAGCAGGAGAGGCTTAATAACTTTTTCTTCTTTTTCTACGTCTCGAAAGGCGGCATTGTGAACAGATTCCGTCCTTTCTGATAGTATGTGTTTATGTTTTTTTAACTCCGGGGTTCGATAACCCGTGGAGTGTCAGTGCCTGCGTCCCAGAGGTGTTTGCACTATCAACTTCACTTTTTCGTTTTGAAGGTGGCTATCACGTGAAGTGCATCTTTACCAACTTATTTTTTCGTTGAAAAAAAAATTCCCAAAAAAAAAATACATAAAAAGTATCAACTTAATTCTCCTTTAATGCGAGCAAATAAAGTTGTTGTCTGTAACAAAACAAAACAAAACAAAAAACAAAAAAAAATTTCTTTTAGTCCACAATATACACTTCACACACAACTGGGCAATGTTCCGCTCGTAGGAACCACCCACACCTGCTTCTAAACTCACACACACAAGGAACGGCAAAATAGGCTGTGTGGAGAATCACACAAAACAAAAAAATTAAAAAATAAGCGAGGTTGACCATTCGTTCATCGATTTTTCAAAAAGAAAAAAAAAACCACGTTTTCCGTGACACTCACACACACCACACACAAAAAAATAAAAAAAAGCAAACAAACAAAAAACAAAAAAAAAGCACAAAAAATGGTGTGGCACGCTCCAAAAATAATGTCTATTTATGTACTTCATACATAGTTCATATGTAAACCAAAAAGCTGCTGAACGTGCCACACCAAAAAAGAGAAGGGGAAAAAAAAAAAAGAAAAAATGACAACAGTGAATTCACAGTCCGCAGAGGCGTTGTCACGTTCAACGTCACAGTATTTTTTATTGAGGAAACTTTTTTCCGAAAGAGGCAGAAAAAAAAGGCGAACAAAAAGGGGTGTGAACGTGAAATGTAAAACGTGATTATTATTATTTTTTTTTTTTTGGCTGTTTTTTTCCATCTGCAGTCTCGTAAGCACCCCTAACCTTTCGGGGTAGCTTTTTGCATTCCCAAAAATTCACTTATCTTTTGATAGGTAATATTTCTACGGATGACGCAACAAAGGGGAAGGGGGATGGCTGGTATCGTAAGGTTAAAGTAATCCAATGGTATTCAAGAAATCAGAGCGGGAGGGGGTAGGGGGTATTTTTTGTCGGAAAAAAAATTGTGTTTTTTTTTCCCTCTTTCTCTTTTTTTAGTGACTTTGTATTTCAAGTCAACTTTCTTTGTTTCATTCCTTTTTTTCTTTCTTTCTCTAACCTATGTACCCTTTAGCACAAACTATTAGCACCACATTTTTGGTCAATCATTGATTTCCCTCTTTGATTATGACTTCATGTGTGTGCATAATGTGCATCGATGGGTTGTCTTGGTGCTGGTGTTCCATATTAACGCAAAAAGCAAACCATTTTCTTTTTTCGGATGAGTTCTGCCTTCTCGCACCGCCAATATTCCCCCATGGTGTAAGGATTGCTCACTATATACACTATTCCGATTTTATCAGGGGGTAAAAAAAGGGTGGACAAAAAGAAGCTCTGATCCTTTTTTTGTTGTGCCTGCATCGTTTTTGGGCCCAAATTTTTTTAAGATTTTTTTCATTTTTGAGTTGATGTACAGTGTTCAGAATTTTTGCCTAATTTGACTAAAAATTTTTATGAAATTGGCAAGTTTTGCACCTGCATCCTAAAAGGTCGCCAACGGTGCTACCTTTTAAGTTTTACTTCTCTTCAGTACCCCTGCAAACCGCTTAAAACTTCCTTGTGTTTCAGGTGGAGGATATAGGGTTGTCTGAATGATACATTAAGTATATGAGGAGATTTGTGGGGTTTTTAGCAAACTGTCTGTAAATTTAAAACCTTTGGTGTCCATGATGGTCTAGACATAAGGAGGGTGCCTTTTCGATGCATGTATCCCCTATCCGGTGATAGGTGATACAAGACATCGTATAATGGTCTGAACAAAGACCTGCTACACATCTCCCAGAATATACCCCCCCTGCGTAACACCCCCCTCTTCAAATCTGGAATTCGTGGGAATAATGCATACCCAGAAAAGAGCGATACCTTTTGAAAAAGAGCATTCTTGTGCTTTCATCCGGATGGCTGGCATCGTACGTGGGTCAGTCGGAGGTGTCTGCATTAATAACTTCACTTTTTTTCCCTCTCGTGTTTGCACTTTCAAGGGTATTCATGGTTTAACTCTTTCTTTTTTCTTCTAAAGTTTAATGTTCTGGTTCAATGGCGCAGTTGATGGGGAGGAAATAATAATAAAAAAAACAGTCTGCTACACCCAGTTGGTGTCCATGCTTTAAATGGGTTTCAGTGGGAGAAAAAAAAAATGCTCTTTATGATCGTTATATCAGTAGGTATAACGTGATTGTCAATACAACAAAAATGTTGACAAAAAGTATAATGGAGCTCGTTCTTTGGGTGTCTGCACTAATAACACATAGTTTTCAAGCAGGGTCCTCAAGGGGGTGCAAAAAAAATTTTTTGCACCCAAAAAAAAAAAAAAGAAAAATCGGGGGGGTGCAAAAAATATTTTTGCACCCCCCCAAAAAAAAAAAAAAGTTTTTTTGGGACGAAAAAAATTTTTTGAGGGGGGATTTCAGGCTTCAGCAGGGATTCTCTGGCTTTTCGTCAGTACCACAACGGACATAGCCAAGCACCACTCGGTGGCTGTCACACTCACAATGTGTGAAAGTGGTTCCAGGGATGCTCCCTGCGATTGTCGCCACCTATAGCAGTTCCAGGAAAGCAAGCGAAGTGATTACGTGGAAGTGTATTTCGTTTTATGCATGGGTACTGAGTGTATTTTTCCGCTCGCTGCGCTCGCGGAAAGACACCCCAATGTGAAATAAAAAAACGGGCGCGGGAAAATTTTTTTGAGCCAACCACGATTTCGCAAAAACCCAAAAAATAGCGTCAGGCCCCGGTTTCCCCATTTTCCCGTGAATTTTCACGCCTCTCCCAACTTTGTCAGGGAGGAGCGCGCGCGAAGCGCGCGCGACGACCGCTTGTGTGGGGAGAAAGCTCGGAATGGACTTTTCTGAAGGGTTTTGTACAGAAAAATTTTTGCACCCCTAAAATTCCCACAGGGGGGTGCAGGCTGAGGACCCTGTTTTCAAGAGAGAAAAAAAAAAAAAAATATGGCGCAAAATGCTTCGGTGAGCTCCGCTATATTTTTTTTTTAAACGGATACAATTAGCCAATCCCGTCTCCCTTCCCACGTTCTTCCCCCCTTCCCCTTCGCCTCCCTTCTCTCCCCACTTCTCTATTCCCGACAAACACACACAAAAAAAAAGTTGTTTATTTTTTGAATTTGGTTATGTCCTTTCTCATACTCTTCATTTTTCAGCGCAGCTGTTGCTCCGCGATAACGAATATGATAAGGTGACTAAGCAGCGAGAGGCTTAGGGCCATCTTATAAACTTTTCTTTTCTTTTTCTCAAATAAGACACAACATTACATAACACCGCTAAATTTGGTCTGAACGTAAAGTTCATTTGTCTAATACCCTGCTTTTATCTCCCCTATATTCCACAACACAACAGACAGAAACAACAAAAAATGGGATCCGTTCCCAGGCCAAACGGCATGAGGCCGAAGTGGAAGAAGAAGAGGTTGAAGAGATTGAAACTCCGTAGGAGGAAGATGAGGCAGAGGTCCAAATAAGACTACGGCACGACGCAGCACCTTCAATTAGGACCACTACCGGAAGCATGCGAAGACGTTGCATTGAAAAAAACCCCCTCCAAAAAGAAAACGTAGTTTTCAAAGAAAGGGCGCCTTTTTTGCTGATTGCGGAAAAAAAATAAAGGAGCTCTTATCAAAACGCATTTCATTGATGGCTGCAGCAACACATTAAAAAAACGTTGAACAATAAAATCACCCTCAATGTTGTTCAGGATACTTCAAATAAGGGTTGCTGCTGTTGAAATGCAAAAAAAAATTGGTCCCTCCTCTCCCTCTAGTTTCCTTCGTTTACCTTTTTTTTTTTTCTTTTCAAATCCACTTCCTCGGCGCTCTCTGAGGCTCTATCGAATCGATGCAAAAGAATGTACTTTAACTTTCTCTTTTGTACTGACCACTCACGTCCTACCCTTTGCATGCAGCACAACCGAGTTGCATTTTAGTTTCAACTACTTTTTGTTCAAATTAAAATGGTGGCTATATCCTCCAATGCATCTCTGTTTCTCTTCCTACATATTTGAATTCCCAACAGAGGAAACCCCCCGAGAAGTTTTGTGGTTTCCAAATTCCATAGTTCGAGTAACCAAAGAGTGGTTCAGGTCCTTTTTTTTGGAGAAAAAAGTCTTTATCCTCCCGATACCCGATATCCACAACACAACACAACCCAACAGACAGAAACAACAAAAAATGGGATCCGTTCCCAGGCCAAACGGCATGAGGCCGAAGTGGAAGAAGAAGAGGTTGAAGAGATTGAAACTCCGTAGGAGGAAGATGAGGCAGAGGTCGAAGTGATCAGAGGGGCATTAGCGCGCATGGAAAGAAGGGGAGGGATGTTGTATTAAGTGGGTTGGGGGTCTTGCCCCTTGCTGCCACTGTACCTCCCCCTACGCAATCCTTTGTTCCTCAAAGGAAAAATAAAAAAAATAGCGCAAAGAAAATCGACCAGATAAAACCCTGCCTCTTTTGTTTTTTCCTCCATTTCTTTTCCCCCTTCCTCCATTCCATTAACGTACCCGGATTGATAGGCTATTACCGTCGTCCAATCGCATCCGTGCCACACCATGTTCACTGCGTAGTGTGTGTTAAAATTATGCACGCTGACCGGAGATTTTGACATCATCTCCGACAACGCAGTGAAATTCCACAGAGCTGATGCTGTACGATAACGATTGATTAAGGTGAAGGCGAAAAATCATATAAGAGAGATTGCGTGACGATTCTCCTCGCGGTTGTGAACCCGCCTCCGTTTTATTACGGTACAGCCCACCTTATGAGCTCAACCGAGATGCGTTTTAGCAGGTTTCTACCCCTCTTTCTTTTATTTTTTACTAAATTTGGTACCTAACGTATTTGATACCCTGCTTTTATCCTCCTACATTCTCACAACACAACAGACAGAAACAACAAAAAATGGGATCCGTTCCCAGGCCAAACGGCATGAGGCCGAAGTGGAAGAAGAAGAGGTTGAAGAGATTGAAACTCCGTAGGAGGAAGATGAGGCAGAGGTCCAAATAAGACTACGGACACCTGCCCCTCCAGAGGGAAACAGTAGCAGAGAAGGAGCGGGCAATAGGATACCAGGTTTTTTTTTGATCCCTTTGACAGACATTAAACCACAACGAATACTCGAAGCGTAGAATATGCAATCGCCTTAGGCCGACCTAGCGAAAGAAAGCGAGCCATACATACCTTTTTTTGTACACCACCGCCTCGCAATACAAGTACAACATAACAACAAAAAAAAGCATACGCACCGCAACATATCCTATGTGTTTTCTAGCTCTCTCTCTCTCCCCCCCAACCCTGTTTCAATTCTCTGATCAAAAAAAAAAGTTCGTCCATCCCCCATTTTGCGTTTCACAAAACTCTTAAAAACTTCTCCATAGGGGTGGCGAGGGGTGGGGGGGTTATTCCCCCCTCCCCCTTTGGGGTTTTTTTTAAGACGCCTAAAAATGGTTTGGTGATTTTTGTGGTTGTGGTTATTGTGGTGGTCCATTGGGTTGCGTTTCTGAGTTCACATGGGGTGTTTCATGCGACAGGTCGGGGTACGTCGGGAGATGTGTCTGTGCCTGCGTACAGGCGTGGTGGGCATATCAAAAGCCCTGTTGCTGTCCCTGAGGACCCTTTGCGAGATGCACCTATGTCAGAAGCTTCACCCGCCCCTCTCGGCTCACCACAGTACTTTGTCGAGCAGATCCATCTCGCGGAGGAAGGGGCAGATGGGGAAAGCAGCATAGACCTTGAAGAGCTGCACGCCCAGCTGGAGGAGGGGCTGATCGATATTGACCCTAAAAAGAGGGGGTGATTCGGTTCTTGCTGAGGGAAAAAAAATGTAGCCATAAAATTGCGACAACAACGGGAAAAAAAATGGAGTTTGGTATATGATGATTCAAGAAGAATATTCGCTACTTCCGACACCCTTCCAAAGGGGGGGTGGATGTAAATAACTCTTCAATTACAACCTTTTAAAAACTGATACAAAATTCTTTCCTTTTTTGTGGCCCAATTGAATTTCCGGGGAACCCTGTTTGGCCTTACGTATCCACATCTTTCTCGTCCAAAATGGTCAGACAATGCAACTTCTGCTGTGCAGTAGGCCTTGTTCTCTAGGGGGCTGTGCGCTGCTCCTGGTGAGTGCGTCTCTTTTGGTCTGGGCGGAAGCTTCATCCTCGCCCAATGGTGCTTCCAGGACAATGTCGACAACGGGAGTGAGGAAGAGTACAGGAGAATGCATTGTTCACCGATGTGGGTGATTTTTTGTCAGTCGGATCGCTGCCACCACTTTGCCTTCCCGCGACAACAGGTTTCGTGACCGCCCTTCTCTTTTCGAAAATGCTTCCCCTTGCACTGATACATTACCTTTTCCTCTCGGCTTTTGTTTTACTATTTTTTTTTTTCCCTTCAAACCCGGTGTTCCGGAAAAACCCTGTCAAAAACCCTGTCCATTTTGGCAAAGTGACCTCTACTGGACGGACGGATTCCGAAAATGCAAAATGCCGATGTTTTTTTTTTGACCACCAGACCACCAACAACCCAGGAAAAAAACACACTATAAAACGCACCTCTTGAGGGATAAAATACCCCCCGAAACGCGAATAAAATACACAAAACTACACAGAAATGTGGAGCCCTCGGGCGAATGGCCCGGGGATCAGCGACTTAGAAGTGCACGTGGAGTCGTTGTCTACGAAGGCGCATGACGTGCAGGGTGAGCGTACTGTGCTGGATGTGGAGTGGGAGTCGCTCCTTGAACATTCACGTGATATGTCCTCGGATCCAGCGCACGTCACGACTGTGGGCGAGCTTGTTGAGAACAAGGAGAAGAACCGCTACCCAGATGTGCTCCCGAACGACAAGACCCGTGTCAAGCTGCGCGCCTGCCCCACGCACCCCTCCGACTACATCAACGCGTCGTTCATCGACGGGAAGGCCTTCTGCCTGCCGCACCACAACTACATATGCGCGCAGGCACCAAAGGACAACACAGTAGAGGACTTCTGGCGTGTCATATGGGAGAACGACGTGCGTCTCATCATCATGCTTACGCAGGAGGTCGAGCGGTCGCGCAAGGTGAAGTGCGCGAAGTACTGGCCAGAGTCGCCGACGGAGGTGGACAAAGACCCGGTGCTGCTGGCGGGGGATGTGTTGGTGAGGTGGCAGTTTGTGGATGGGCGGACGGTGTTGAAGGAGGAGCGGAAGGGGGACCTCTTGATAAAGCACTTTACGATATTTTGCTTTGGGCAGAAGCGGGATGTGACGCATATTCAGCATGTTGCTTGGCCGGACCATGGGGTGCCTGATGGCGATTCTTTGGGTCTTGCGCACCTGCTGCGCATCTCAGACGAATACATCCGGAGCGTGCTACACGCCGAGGATGGACGCGTCACGGACATTGTCGACGACACCGATGACGAGCTCTATGAACGCACTGCCAGCCAATCCTGCGTTCTCGCTGCCATGCCACCTCCCTCCTCAGCAGAAATCCATGCTGTCCGCCGCCGCAAAAAACGCTATGCCGCCCGCCCCGTAGACAAAGACTGCCTCGAAGACTTCTTCCACGGCAACACCACCGTCCCCCCTATCCTCGTCCACTGCTCCGCAGGCATTGGACGAACCGGATGTTTCATCACAGTTCACGTTCTGCTGGCGCTTTTTAAACAGTCGTATTATATGCATATGTTAGGTGCCCGAGGGAAAATACCTAGACCATTTAAATTCAACTTTGATGTGCTTGGGGCGATAAAGACGTTGCGGATGCAGCGGGCAGGGATGGTGCAGTCGTTGGACCAGCTGCGTTATATTTATCATACGTTGCTGCAGGAGTATAAGTATTTGAAGACTGGGGGGTTTACGGATGAGCGGAGTTCGCCACATGCGGCTGCGGCAACTCCTTTACTGTCTGCGCGAGAGGGGAGTGCGGGTTCAAATGGGAGCAGGCGGAGTGCCGGTGTGGGTGTCGGAGGCGAGCGCCAGGCAACACCACCCATGCCGCACGCACAAGGCAGCACCTGCCCCACCTCCCAGTGCCACCCCGTCCTCTCACCCTCACCTCCCAACTCCGGCCTCACCCCAATCCTCCCCCCACTCTGCACCGCCGCAACAACTGCAGGAAATTTCCAGGCCCGTCCCGCAACCGGTACTCTCCCCGCCTAATTTGAAAAAAAAAAAAATTGGCGAAGAAGAGAGAAAAAAAAGGGGGGGTGGGAGGGGGAAGGGGGGACTGTTGTAAAATGGGGAATGGGAAGGGATGGGGGTTTGGGATTCGTTTTTTTTTTTTCCTTTCGTTTGGTGGCTGATAAGGGGTAATCGCACTTTATTGCCCACATTCAGCCACACCAATATTTTATTGCAACAAAAAAATGCTCAATTCTGTCTGTAGCGTTCCGTTATGATCCTTCAAACTGTTTTTTTTCTCTTCTTTTTTTTTTGTGTCGGGTAATGGGAGCGGGAAGCTGCACCACTTTTATGCAGTAGGGTGTCTAGTGGAAGTGCATGGAAAAAAAAACAGGGGAGATGGCTTTCTCTTGCATCATGCGGGGGGGAAGGGTGGGACGATATTTTTGGTGACATTACGCGAGACGTATCGTACTATCAATTTTATTTTATTTGTTTTATGTACACGAGAGGCGCATTCATCTTACAAGGGGTTTTTTTTGGTACACTGTTACGAGAGGGTGTATTTCCAATCAAACTTTTTTGTTCAAGGTGACTAAAGCACGAGAGGCCGAGGTTCATTTTATAAACTGCGCTTCCTTTTGTACCCTCGAAGTATGAAGTTCATCTCCACATGTTTTAAAGGTGACTACACAACGGTGCTTAGGTTCATCTTATCAAACCTTTTTCTCCCTTTTTTTTGCATCTGTTCACTGTCATCAGGGAACTGTGCATGTGGGAATAAGTCTGCAGAGTGCTGGTGAAGACCACATCGGGTCGGAATCCAACACACCAGTATTCCATTGTGGGTGCAGCCGCAGAGGTGCTTGCCACAGAGGCATCATTTTATTTTTATTTTATTTTTTGTTACAAATTTGTCATATACCCAAACGAAAAAATGATGCAAAAACTCCTAGTTTGTTGCAGTGCCTTATTTGCGCGAGGAACTCCTGTTTTTTGGCGCAAAAAAAGGGGTGAAGACTGTCTATTGGCAGTCTTCCACTCAACAAAATATCAAAAGAAGAAGAGAAAAAAAAAAACGCATCTCGGCAAATCTATGAAATATCTTTAAGACAAAACCCCCTTTCGGGTTGTCGTTCTCTTTCCAGTACTTTTGTGCTTTCATCCGGATGGCTGACATCGTACGTGGGTCAGTCGGAGGTGTCTGCATCAATGACAACAGTTTTTCATTATTTATTTATTTTTTTTTTTTGCAAAGAAACACCACAGTTCCCCCCCCGCAAAAGTGTACACACTGGTTCGTTAAGCTGACTCTTAGCCTCGATAGATGATGCGTGACCGCGGCGATGAAAACACTTAGTTTTCAAGAAAGAGTCAAAGTTTTTTGTTTTGTTTTGTTTTGTTTTACATTTGCGATGTACTTCAGAAATGAGTCTGTTTAAAATAATGTGTGTGCACCAGAGCCATATTTCATTATTTTTTTCAAATTTCTCTTTCTCTAAGGTGACTGAGCATGAGAGGCTTTGGCTCATCTTACCAATTTTTTTCTAAAAAAACGTTCTCGCGAAGGTTCGCTGCCTTTATTCCCATATGCATTTCCAACTTTCATTTTAAAGGTGAGGCTAAAGCGAGACTCGTCTTTTTTAAAAAAAAATTTTTTTTTTTTCATGATTGGGGTACTCTGACACGAGAAGGCTTTGTATTTCAAGTCAATTTTTCCATGATGTGTCTGGGATTCTTTACGGTTCCTTCAGCCATTCATCGTTTCATTTTTTTTTTTTTTAATCTGTGTGCACGAAGGGGCACTTCCGTCAAACTTTGTTCTCTCTCTATCTCTCTTTTTTACACAACATCCACACCACGTCTCCCGAGCCTCTTCTCCCTCTATTCTATGGTTCGACAGGCAAGGAGGAGGGTGTTATCCCCCACAGAGCGTAGGTGTGCCTCCCTCTCAAGCACCACCCTTTTTCGAAGATGCATGTGCGCACATCTCATGATGACCTCTTTTTTGGGAGGTCGGAAGCAAAAATTTACCCCATCCTGTGTGGATGCTTCAACGCAACACGAAACTTAACGAAGAGACACAAGTAACTTCCCCATCCATCATCTAGATTGGGAGGGGTGTTTCGTTTCCGTTCTTTTTCAGATGTAAACCACGAAAATGGATGTAGGACTGCATGGTTGGGGGTCCACCCCCCGGTACAGCCGGTCATTGTACCAAAGGTACACTGTTCACGAAGGGCTGTTGTATTTCAAGTCAACTTTTTTATTCGGTGTTTCTCTTTACTGTGGCCCCCGCAAGGTGACTAAGCTCGAGAGGCTAGACTCATCTTATAAACTTTTTTTTTACCCCCCTTTTGGTCCTTTTCTCTTCTCTTTCGAACAAAACAAAATACAGACACAAAACACTCTCCGTTATCCCACTCCCTCCGTCGCCCCTCTTCAAATGAACCAAACGCGAAATGAAAAAAAAAATCCCCGGAAAAAAAAAAACTGAACACACGATGAATAAATTATAAGAGGCCTCTCTCTCTCTCTCTCTCTCTCTCTCTTTTTCCTCTTCTTTCTCTCTCCCCTCCTGCTTGTGATATGATTCGCCGAGCTCAGGCACCTCGCTAATTCTTTGTCGGACCCCCCAAAAATTAGCACGGTGCCTGCTCCCTCCCCCCTCTTATCCCTAACCCGCGCACCCTCTTGTAAGAGAGAGGTGCGCATTTTTTTAAAAAAGCAAGCATTTAGCAAGAGGAAATATAATCGACGGAACCTGCAAATTGTTCTTTTTTTAGTATTTGTTTCCATTTCACACACTACAGCGCCGGGGGGAAACACAAATTAGAGCGACAAAACGATACCGTTTTTACACAAAATATCAACAAATTTAAGCAAAATGGAGATTCTTTGTAAAATGCCTGATGCATGCGATGTGTATGTCACTGTGCCTTTTGAAGCAACGGTGGGGGTATTCCGTACGGCCGTTGCGACCACATGCACTTTCTGTGCTGGAAGCTTTACCCTGCACACCGAGGGCGGAGACCTGCTCGATGACGATACTGTACACCTCAGCGAGATTGCGTGCGACGCCATCGAAGTCACACCACACCGCCGCTTTACTGCACCCCAGGTCTTGCTCGAACGCTATGGGACAACCCCACAGCAGTTTCAGCATCAGTTTGAATGCCATCTGAAGACTATGTCACAACACCCCACCGAAGAGGTTCGCGACGAATTAGAGCTCTTAATGGCAACGGGGGACATCACCAACATGCTTACCCATGCAATACAAAGCGGCCTCGATGCCACAAAGATGGCTGTTCTGCATATTCCTCGAGACACAGATTTGGATACAAACCCTCTGTGCACCGCGCTGTCTTCAAGCAATGCATATCCAATTCTTTCGCACCTATTAGAAATGGGGGTAGGAACGGTAAATCGGAGGGAAGGTACCAACGATGCCAGCCCATTGTGCTATGCGGTAAAAGCGGGGTCTGTTGAAGCTGTTGATTTATTGATCGAATTTGGTGCGGAGGTGGTGGAAGGGGGTGGTGGAGACTCTCCCTTGATGGTGGCGTGTGGAACAAAAGGGGTGGTGATGGTGAAGAGGTTGTTGGAGAAGGTGGCAGAGGGAGACGTGGTGAAGGTGTTGTCGTTGTCTGGTAGACATGGGTACACAGCGCTGCACCGTGCGGTGCTCTGTGGGAATACTGCGGCCGCAAGCTTGCTTCTCTCGAAAGGTGCGCCTGTCGACGCTGCTGACGTCTTTGGGGACACACCGCTCATTGTAGCGGCAAAGCAGAACAGCATTCCCACAGCGCGCCTTCTTCTGCTCTATGGAGCCAGTGTGGCAGTGGCGAATAACAAAGGGCGCACCCCTTCCGTCTATGCAAAGGATCATAATAACGCAGCGCTGCAAGCAATTCTATCAGAGGGACTAAAAAAATGTGAACTCTGATTAAGTTCGCCAGAAATAATATTATATTCGGGGAAAGTGTTTTTATGTAGGTTTGCTCTTACATTTATTAAAGATGTATGTGGATGTGAGGCACATTCATTGAGTTTTCTTTCTTTTCTTCTTTTTTGCTAACTATTTACTAGCAGCGCCTGAGGTGTGAACTGGACGGGAACTGGAGGGAGGTTTTCGGCCACTTCTATTTCCACATCGCTCTTTGGGTTCCTGCTTCTCCCTTTTTCCATTCGTGCACTATCCACACACGACAACTCTTTTACAACCTATTCCTGCCCCAAAATTGGTGTTTTCCCCCGTGGCTATTCCTGACCCCTGACCTGTCGTTCTCCGATAGCTCCTTTCCCTTCCATTTTTATGTTTTGTTTATTTTAAACACCGACAACAACATTACTCTAGCCCCCCTTTTTTTTAAAGCTGACTAAGTACCGAGAGGCTTGGTTTCATGAATCGCGAATTTTCGTGAATTTTTGTGAAATTTTTTTGTGAAAAAACAAATTCCAGACCCATGGGAGCACCCCAATACATCAATTCTTTCTTCTGTACCTAACGTAACAACCTCAGGAATTAGGGGGTCTACACAAAAGCCCCCACCCCCCCCCCCCCCCATTCCATTCCATTTCACCCAATACAATGGTGTTCCGGGTGATGGCTGCAGGGGATTTGGAGGGGAAGACTCATAACTTTGAGTACGCGTTTCCGACGCTGCCGACGTTGCATGAGTTGAAGACGCAGGTGGAGGGGGTGTTCTCGCGGGAGGTGGGAAGGGCGGTGGTGACGGACCGGCTGCAGGTCTATGACGAGGTGACGAGCCAATGGGCGGAGTTGAGTAGTGGGCGGCAGCTGAGGGATGGGTGTCAGGTGTTTGTGTTTGTCAGTGGGGAGGGGAAGGAAGGTCCTGTGTCGCCAGATGCCTTCACGGGAGGTGGTGGTGTGGTACGTTCCCCTAAGAACATAAGCCCCATCCGCAGTCATGCACGCTCGACCTCCCCAGCCTCACCCAGCATCCCTGCCGCAGCGGTCCCCGTCACCCACCACCACCCCACCTCTCCTACTGCACCTAGCGACACCTCTCGATATACTTTCGACTTCGCAGATGTCACAAAAACACGCAAACTCACGCAACGAGACCTGCAAGAAGTCTGCCGGAAGATCCGTCTCCCATTCGACGCGGCGTTGATGGAGTCGATGTTTTTGAGGGTATGTTTGGATGATTTCGAAAAAAAATCCGTAGTTTTGTTGCTTTGTTTGACCCCATCTTTCTCTACCCTACCCCTCACTCCCCGTGCAGGCCGACTACAACGATGACGGTAGTATATCATATGCAGAGTGGTGCCGCTTCTGCAGTGCCTACCCAAAGCTTGCGGAGTCCTTCGGTGTGCGTATCAAGCAGTATCGCAAGGAGGAGGCTCATCGCACCGAGCTGCTCCGCCAGCAGGACATCCTTGCCGCGTGTAGGAAGACCGCTGATGAAAAACGTATGACACAAATCACCCTTTATGTCTCTTTGGGGGCCTACAATGCCTCCATTTGATAAACCCTTTGTTCTCGGTTCATTATAAATTCCATACAGTTGCGCAATTCCATGCCAGCATTGCGACGATGGAGACACAAAAGATTAATCTTCTCAAACTTGCCGAAGAATGTGACCAGGTTCACTTGCACGAAGGCGAGGTGCAGCAGACCCAGCAGGTCATTGAAGGCGACTTGCAAGCAGCTGTGGAAGAGTTGGGCGATGCGAAGCGCGACCGGCAACATGCTGTCGAGCGCGAAGAAGAGCAGGCCAACACTTTGAAGGGACGGCAGAGGGAGGTGGAACGGTGTGGGGCACGGTTGGGGGAGCAGGAGCAGGCCATCGCCACGACGAGGGAGACCATACGCGAGCTTGAGTACGAATTGGACCAGGCAGCACGCACCCTTGCCCAGCAGGACCAACAACGCAGCGAAATGGTCCTTGACCTCAAAATCAAACAGGACGACGAAGCCCTCCACCGCACCGGCCTTGCCGAAGCACGACGCGACATGCAAAGCTCCTCCGACACCGTCGTCAAGGTCGAAACCAACCTCGCACGCATCCGCGACGCACTACGCCAAACCCAAGCCTCAGAACGCGACCTCGCCCACACCCTCCACCTTATCACACAAAAACGCGATGCAGAAGAAAGAGAACTCGAAAAACTCGACAGCCGTGTCGTCACAGCGCAAACCGCGCACGCAACCTCCGAACAACAAGTGGAAGAGCAAATGCAAGCTGTCACCCACGTCCACGAAGTCATCGATGCTATGAGCAACTCCCTCGAAGCCACCTCTGCAGACGAAGTCAACATCATCACCGAAGAATGGCATCTACACGACCAGCGACTTTCCCTAGAGGACCGTGAGGTGCAGCTGGGGGTGCGGCACAACCAGGTACAGTCTCTACGGGAGAAGAGGGGGGCCCCGCCGGAGAGCAGCACTGCGCGGGTTTTGGAGAGGCTGGCGGCACCTCTGCCGCATGGGTCGCCACACTCACATCATATGAGTGTTTCAGTTCGACGACAGTCGGAGAGTGCGGCTAATGGTGCTTTGTCGCAGTCACATATTTTGAATGCTTCGAGGCTGTCGTCTATCCCGCGAGGTGGTGGTGGTGGTGTTGGTGGTGTGGACACCTTCGCCGAAGAAGACTTCAGCTTCTCCGCCTCCAGTCTCCGCCACCCTCTCCCACGTCCCTCCCCGTCCGCAAGTGCTCACATTGTCCCCTCCGCAACTCCAATGCCCCAGTCCTATCAAGGCTCACCATCCCGTTACAGCAACGCAAACCCCTCCCCAGGTGGAATAGCGCGTGGGCTGGCCGAAGCGATTCATCGTGCACGAAGCATAACTAGGTTTTAGAGAGAGGAGGAGGTGGGGAGGTGGGGGGGGTTTTGAGAAATGAGGAACGTTGTGCCCTTTTTTTTTACGTCCACAGAGCCGTTTTTTTAGATTTTTAGTTGATATACCCTTTTTTCCCCAAAAGAAAACGGGAGAGAGAAGGGGGTTTTTAGAGTTGAGAGAGTGGATAATGGATTTGTACGAACAAAAGAAGAAAAAGAAAATGTGCAGATAGCTGCGAAGAGATTAAGGATGAAGTACGTCTATACCTCCCGCAGTGGTTTTTTTTTAAAGGCTCTTTTTTGTGCCACCACCTTTTTGAGTGCAGACCCCTTATAGGTTTTCACCCTTCCGACAGGATTTCAATGATTTTTTTCTCCCCCTTCAAATATCTATCAGAGTTTCTCCCCCTTTTTTTGTCTCAATATCTCCCATACGTTTCGGGATGAGGTGTGTTTTTATCTGTGAATCATCCAGTGTTTTTTTTCAGATGTAAAACACGAAATGGATGTAGGACTGCATGGTTGGGGGGTCCACTCCGGTACAACCCGGTCATGTATCAGAGGTACACTGTCACATGAGAGGGCTTTGTATTTCAAGAGAACTTTTTTTTTTTTTTAAACAGAACCTGTCTCAATGACCTAGGGATGTCGATACTCCAAACAGCAGGGCAGCCCTCGTTTTTGAAGCGGAGAAAGAGAGAGAAAAAAAATTATATCCTGCGGGGGGTGGCAATCTTAGACCCCCCTGAGGTGATCGTTGATACAAAAAAAAACACTGATATTTTTATAGACCCAAGAACACACCACGAGACCCAATTCATGTTTTCTTTTGTAGTTTTTTTTTTTTTTTTGGGTTTTCACGAGCAAGCAATAATCGCAAATAACGCTTGTGACCAAGCAGCCTGATCCCTTTTGTTTTTGATAACAATATTACTCTTGGCAGCTAGAATGTGACATAGCACTATAAGCTGAAATGCACCCTGCCAACCTTTAGGGTACAATGTGATTTTGATGTATTTAAAATTAAACCCTTAGGCCACGTGGAGTGGTGCTATCCTTAAAAATATAGGGTCAAGGGTTAAAAGAAAATTGAACAAGAAAAATCCCCTCCACCCCCTTCCGAAAAAGATCCTGCCTTTTTAAAAGGTGACTAAGCTCGAGAGGCTTAGGTTCACCTTTTTTTTTTGAGTTTTGAGTTGAAGCGCGGAAAGGGAAATTCTTTTGTACCTTCAATAACTCCAATTCCTTGAAAAAAGATGCTGCGTGTCTAGCGAGATGCATCGCTTTTTTTTTTTCCCTCTTTTTCAAAAAAAAAAAAAATCATTTCTCTCGATTAGTCTTTCCCGCAAAACGTTGTCAGTTTTTCAGGCTGGAATCATAACAGCTTTAGGGGAGTGTTTTTTTTTTTTTTTTTTCAATAGGGATTGCATTGTGTTACCCCTCAGCTCTTTTTTTTTTTTTTGTAGTTGTCCGAAACGTTACTGGGGGGGGTCGAATAAAGCACGTACGTGTTTTATTAGGCGTCCCTACACTTCAGATCCTGAGGTTTTAAAAAAAAAAAAAGTTCGAAAAGGCGAATAAAGCACGTACGTGCTTTATTCGCCTTTTTGAACTTTTTGGAAAGTTTTTCCAGTCGCAATTTTTTTTTCGATTTTTTTTCGCCCAAGAGGTGATTTTGCTGCATTTCCGAGCCAATCCCGGCTTGTGGTGGGGCATATTCGGAAAAATGGACAAAATTTCAGCGACTTAAATTTTCACAAAATGCGAACTACCTTGTCACAACACAGGAAAAGTTCAAAAAGTCGAATAAAGCACGTACGTGCTTTATTCGACGCAAAAAAAAGCAAAAATCCCATTTTTCAAATGCGTGCTTTATTCGACGTACGTGCTTTATTCGAATTACCTCGTTTATTCGGCCCCCCCCAGTAATTTAGCTCTCTTTTTCTCATCGTTGTTCTCCAGGTGTTAGTACTGCAAGGTTAACAACCTTGCAGTACTAAGGCTTTAGCCAACATTGGGCGTGATGTATGCCTTACATACGTGCACTTCCAATACGTTGCACTCTTGTGCTATTCGGGGGGGCGTAGTTTCACAACTTTTCACACTTTGCTTGGCTTATGTGGCCCCACCGTATAGCACTGCACTCATTATTTTCCCGCTCTTTATTACGCTAGGTGCCGCAGTGCTACACGAAGGTGAAGTAAATGACTTTGGCTTTGTGGTTGTACGTTGTGGTTGTGTTGCTGTATCATAAAGAGAAGTCGCTTTGGGAAGGAATTTAACCTGATGACGACAACACAAATACCTGATTTTATATAAAAAAATAATTTTGACCAGAATTTTTCGCAAATGGTCTACATCTTTGCTACCTCGATTGTGACTACAAAGAGTGACTAAGCACGAGAGGCTTAGGTTCATCTTTTTAACCTTTTTATATAGGTCTCTCTCTCTCTCTCTGTGCTGCCTTTTTTGAGTGACGTTACGTGTAGAATACACCTCTTTGATGGGGGGTGATTGTCGATTCAAAGGGACAATCCTTTTTTTTTCCCGGTCAGCGGAGAAAACCGAAAATAAGTACATCGGTTTCCTGGAGAGAGTGAAAAAAACCACCATTTTTTGTCAAATTTTGGCCAAATTGTGGTAAATTCACGAACACCATTGGTGTGATCACCAAACCGATTCTCCGTGGTTCTCCCGCGGGTTGTCCGTACCCCCTGAATCACACCAACCATTGTATCTTTTTTTTTGTGGTATCCAGCCAGATACTCTGTTAGCAACATTCCCTCCCTATGTAGTTCCTCCTCTCCCACATCCCGCCATTCCACCACCATTTAGTATTCTCCCCTTCGCTCCCCATCTCCCCCTCACTAGAGTTAAATTAAAAAAAAAATGGATTTTGTTTGCACTTTCAACTCCCTCCCCCTTCCTCCACGGTGAACCAACCAGGTACTATCAGTCGTAACGACTCGCGCTAAACTAGTAGTGTTACTGGTGTTACTAGTTAATAGTAGTAAGTAATTCCGCCGTGTCCCCCCCCCCCCCCCCCCTTCCCCCCTTTCCTCCCCCACCCCATTCATACTCATTGCCAAGGAAAATACAAAAGGATACATTAATGGAATCGCCTGGGGGTGGCATATAACACGTCATGTCGTACGCACGGCGTCCTGTGCACCAGCACAGACCGAACACTACCCCGTCCTCCTTCGATGCCAGCCAGCCGTACCCCCACCGCACTGCCGCAGTGGTCCCGGGCAGCCCTTACTCTACTGAAGGCACCCCGCTGACTCCTGCGGGCGGGAAGTCTGGCAGACGGCACACCCAATCCCCCTCAAGCGCAGGTGTCTGCGGATCGCCGTTGTCGGTCGGAGCGTTCCGTTCCCCACATACCTTGAGTGGACCGGGTCTTGCGGATGAGTTGACTGAGCTGACCCGCCTGCACCGTGCAGGAGAGATTACCCAACGAGAATTCGTTTCCGCGAAGGAGGCCGTTTTGGGGCGCATGACCGGATCTTCATCACGCCCTACACGAACATCAGAACACCACCGTGCACCCGAAGCAAGGCTTGTTCCGGTAGAACCCCCGGCACTGCCTGCATCTGCAAAGGAGGAGTTGGACAGCATGAAGCATCAGGTCGAGACATTGCAATCCCATATGACGAGAAAGGTGAATGTGTTGAAGGCAATGGAGAATTTGCGGGACGAAAAGGTGGAGAACGAGATGCTGAGAGAACAGGTCGCGCGGCTGAAAAAATTAAACGAGGTGCAGAACACTGTACGCATGGGGGAGAGGGTGGAACACAACCCTGGACACGAAGAGTTTATGACCGAACTCCGTTTGAATCGCATGGAAGCAGAAATACGCGAACGAGAATTAAAAGGACATACCGACGAGCTTGGATCAGAAATCCGCAAAACACAACGCGACTTAACTGAAGTCAACGACAAACTTGAAAGCATGCAAACCGAGCAGAACCTCTCCGTACAAAGACAAGATATGCACGCCCGCAACCACCAAGACGCGCTCGAAAGACAGTCCTCCCTTCAACGCGAAGCATACCAAACACAGCAGCACCTCCTCCAACAGACCTTAGAAATGCAGCAGCAAACCCAACTACAAAACCAGACACAGCTTGCCGCGATTCAGCAGAGCCAACTACAAAGCCAAGCCTCCCCTGCGAGGTCGTATGGAACGCAGGAAACGACGCTTCCGCAGTACGGCGGCGGGGCTGCTGAATATGCAACAAAATCAAAGATATCTAGACGTGACATTTTGGGCGATTCTTCAAGCTCTTCTTCGTCTTCGTCTTCTTCGAAGAAATACCGCAAAACGAAGGAAAAGAAGGAGAAAAAAGAGAAAAAAGAAAAGAAAGAGAAGGAGAAGAAGGAAAAAAGGGAGAAGAAGAAGTCCAGCAGCAAAGCGAGTTTCACCACCCCTTCGGACGGTCCGATCCTGCACAACTACAACAACAACCTTAACCAAAGCAAAGACATGACAATGGACTTCAGTGAAAACCTCGAGACGGAGGTGACTGCACGGACACCTGGAGGGAAGAGTTTGGATACTTCGTCTGCGTCTGAGTCTTCGTCGTCGTCGTCATCTTCTTCTTCTTCCTCTTCAAAAAAACCCGAAAAAAAGCGGAAAAAACACAAAAAAGCGAAGAAGGATAATACATTGCAAAACATTCTGGATGTGGACAAATCTTCTTCTTCTTCGTCTTCGTCTGATTCTTCTTCAGAATCTTCTTCAGACGCTCCATCAAAATCGTCTCTGGCGTTTACCAAAAAAACGAAAAAGCGGGTTGCCGAACATCAAAAACAAAGACGCGATCTTTCTGTCGATGTTACACAAAAGAAACGCAAGAAGAAATCTAAGAAGAAATCTAAGAAGCGACCCCCTCAGGACGACGACGTTTCCTCTGTCTCGCAAACCTCTACTGTGGCCGCATCTGCAGCGGGACAGCTACATTCTTCGACGGGCCTTTCTTCCACTCATGCATCCGGCGTTTTAATCGAACACAAAAAGAAGAAAAAGAAGGGAAAACGTGATCTGTCCTCCTCCTCCTCCTCTTCCTCCTCTTCTTCTTCTTCCTCCTCCTCTTCCTCGGATGATTCAAACAAAGAATCTTCGGGTAGTGTTCTGTCATCTTTATCCGGGACTCCGAGGTATATTGGGATGATGGATGTGATGGGTGCATACGAAGAAAATGGAGATCCCGTACGAATTCGCAAAAAGGGTGAAGAGCGTATCAAAGTGAAGCCCCGGAAGGAGCAGAACAGAGACGCAGACAGGCACGACCCGGTAGGGGATTTGGTCGGAAGGTTTAATGAGAAGGAGGCAGAGGCGGACCGAGAGGCGGAGGAGGAGAGGAGGATTGATGAAACGTTTTCATATCATGGGCAGTCTTCCCCGAGGGTGACGGGGTCGAAGTCGGGGTCGCCTTCTTCTTCTCGACACTCCAAATCTACAGCAAAGTCAAAATCTAGCAAACCGGAGAAGAAGGAGAAAAAGGAAAAAAAGGAGAAAAAGGATAAAACCAAAACCCGTCGTTCTACCCCGGAGAAGCTTCCTTTAGGGGAAACAGCGAAATCTGCAGAATTTGCTGGTAGTGCTGCGTCTGTAGGTGCGTCTGCGACGTTTACCTCTTCATCGTCACATCAATCCGATCACCGGAGGAACGAAGTCATGCAACCTGCGAAAGGGAAGGGGAAAGATAAGGTGTCTGGGAAATCACGGTCGCAGCTTGTGGATCACTTCAACCAGCTGGAGGCAGAGGCGGTGCGGGAGGAAGGGGTGTTGCGTGCGCAAAATAAACGGTCGCCGTCGTCTTCTTCTTCATCTTCCTCCTCCTCCTCCTCTTCGTCTTCATCATCGTCTTCATCGTCGTCTTCAAGAAGTTGCCCGCAAGATACTACATATGAATCTAGCCATGTGTACAGTGAAATGAAGGAGAAGAAGGAGAAAAAAGATAAAAAGGAGAAGAAGAAGAAGGAGAAGAAAAAGAAGAGCCTCCGCTCCTCCTCTTCCTCAACAAAGAGGAGGAGGGAGGGCAGTCTGCACTCCTCCTCCTCTTCAACCCATCCGGTGCCGAAGCAGAATCTCTCTGAGAAGGGACGTCCCCAGCCGCTTCTTCGAAATGAACGTTCTCCCTCTGAAGCTGCGTTAGAACCGAGAAGCACCACGAGAACCGCGTCGCCTGGGAATTTCCGGTATTCAACAGGGTTTGGGGGTTCGACGATGATGTCCTCTACGTGCTCATCTCTGCCTTTGTACGACCCGGTTACTATGACGAATGTGGAAACGAAGAAAAAGAAGAAGAAGAAGAAGAAAACCTCGTCATCGTCTTCGTCGTCTTCATCATCTTCGTCGTCCTCCCTTGGTGTGGTTGTCAGTTTGGATACGACACAGCCGAATATGTCGCGAAAATCTTCAAAGAAGAGGTCGTCTTCATCTTCTTCTTCTTCTTCATCTTCATCTTCTTCGTCGTCATCGTCGTCTTCATCTAAAAAAAAGCGGCAGTTTAACATATCAGAGCAGTCTTTAGTGTTTATGGAGATACAGAAAGAGAAAGAGGTGTCAAAACCAGAAGAGTCGTATACCTATACTGGAGACGAAGTGTATTATGGACGTTCCAGGCATGAAAGGAATTCGAGGCAGAGAAATCGGGTGGGGAAGGACGCTGTACTTCGGGTTGAAGAAAAGCGTGCGCCACACACCCACTCTCGGAGTCGTAGCCCCCATTCGCAGGGTTCTCCTTCGCGCCGTCCTCGCGAATATGATTATGAAAAGCCTGATACGCAAGCATCAGACGGATCCCCACCCCCACCACGCGGGGCGCATCCTCCAGCGTTTTTTGTGTATCATAAACAGATTTCGAATAAGCCTTCGAGGTCTCCTTCTCCACGCTCTGCTTCGAGGGAGAGGGTTCCTTTACAACCACAGGAGAGGCATGGCAAGAAGGTGGGCGGGGGATCTGTCCGAGGCGGCTTCATCTTGGTCGAAACACCCGACGAAGAGGAGCGCCGGGCGAATGCGGGGCGACGTTCTTATGAACCTCCAATCGAAAGGGAGCGTGACGACTACCCACCCCGCTCACAACATCAACAACCACCACAGTACTACAGCAGCAGTAGCAGCAGTAGACCTGCGAAGGACTACATCCTGAAGCGCGACCAGCCTTACTACTCTGCATACCCTTCCCGTGAACAGCGTTCCCACCGATATGACAGAGCGGGTTACCAACGGGAGATGCGGTCCCCTTCGAAGGAGACGATTGCGCGGGAGATGTCGCAAGAGTATTATTCACCTCCACCCACGATGCCGCAGGACGCTCGTAGACGACGTGCCTTAGAGCAGGAGAACGCAGTGTTGAGGGAGCGGATTATGGACTTCCACCGAGGGGGGGTAGTGCTGGATGAAGAGGATGAGCGAGACTTCAACTCCTTTGTGGAGGGAGGTGGTGCGTTGACCCCGACCACCTACCTCGCGCAACGGCATACCAGAATGCGTCGTGCCACGTCTATCATCCTGCAAGCAATGAATCGGTATCGCCACGCCGCAGTGCGGTACCGTGCTCTCCTCCTCAACCTTTATTTTAAGGCGAAGGGGGCGGGGGCAAGGCAGAGTAGGGGTGAGGTGCAGACGTTGCAGCAGAAGCTTGAGTCGTCGGAGAACATCAGACGGCATTTGGAAGGTGAGTTGAACGACCGCCACCACGTCACCCAGGAGACACAGGGGGAGGTCTTCATGAGGCAGCAGGTCCGGCAGCTGGAGGGGCAGCTTCGTGCGTCCAACAGTGAAGCCGCAATGATGCGTGATGAGCAAGACCAAAGCAACACAGAAAGGCGGCGTCTGCAGGAGGAGCTAAGCAAACGTGACCACACTGCGCGTGACAGGCAGCGTCTGGAGCATGAGCTCAAGGCGATGCGGGAGGAGGCGACTGCGATTCAGTCTACCTGGAAGCATGAGGTGAATGAGACGGCATCGTCGCTGCGGGAGTCGCGTGAGCATTGCCGTCGTTTGGAAGACTCAAAACGGCGTTTAGAGAGGGAGCTGCGGGGCTTACGAGCTGAGGCGGAGCAGAACACCACACTGCGCGACGAGCTGCGGGTGGCGACCACATCCTATCAAGAGCTGGACAGACGCCACCGGGCGAGGGACCAGCGTACACCGAACGCATCGCAGGCAAGCAGACAGGTCGGTACCGAGGTCTGCACACTCCCAACAGGAACCACATTGCATGAGGTGTCTCTTGGCGTCGGTGCAGGTGGCTACCTCACGCACGTTGCTGTGCAAGACCCTGGTGGCGCGCGGGATTTAAAACGGGGTGATGTCCTGGTGCAGGTCGGAACTGCGCATGTAACAACGCTTAACGAAGTGGTGCGTATCCTGGAAGATGTCCGAGAGAACCTGCAGCTCACCTTCGTCCGTCCAGCGGACCGCCACTCACGCAACCCAGAGATCCACATCTATGTGTCCCTCCGTGGATCGGAAGACGGCATTGATACAAACTCCGAAGAGCTTGGCGGTGCGCCCCCACCTTCGGCCCCGCTCCCATCAGGGAACACTACCTCGCCTCTGACGACACACCCAGATGAGATTGATGTGGCCTGGATGTGAGGTCGTTTTTGCTGTCGAGTGTGGGGCTTTAAAAAAGATTTGCATTGTGTTGCTCTGGCGTTTGCACCTTCAACTTCTCTTGTGATTGCACGGTGAAGGGTTCTATGTCTGGGAAGCAGTAGTAGTGAAAAATTCCTGGCAATAAAGGAACAGTAGTGGTACTTTTATGATGTCATCGCGAAATTCTGACTGCCTTAGATCTGAGTGTGTGTGTCTTCAGTTTTATTTTATTTTTGTTTTGGGATTGGTAAAGCTGCACGTTGTTAGATGTGTATGAACGTGAGTCATATTTCATCTGACAGCTTTTCTTTGTGAAAGAGGATACGCAAATGAGCGGCCCATTATCCTGTTTATTAACTCTTCTTTTGCGGGTTTCAATAACCATACCCCCCCCCCCAACCCTCCCGCGGAGAACCCAAGTTGCTGTACAGATGATGTCGGAATATTCTTTTAGTGCGCTTTCAGTCTGCCGGTGTGAGTGAGGTGTTCGCACTTCTTTCAACTCCTTTGCTTTTGTTGCATCATTTCGCTTCGCTCTTTCGAAGGAAATGCTGTACAAAATAATTGCGACCACAGAGACAATTGTTTTTTTTGCATACAGGGGAGTGAGTGAAAAACGTTACCACAAAACGATTTTTTTTAAAATATGTGCCGAGCATGGCCACGAGGCTTACGTTCATCTTTTAACCCTTTTTTTTCCCCCTGTCACGAACGAACTGAAGTGTTTTGAGGGTAGGGATCGGGGGCGATACAGCGCAAATAGGACGCATTAATGTAATATTCATTCCCTGTTTATTTTTTCTTTATTTTTTCTTTTTTTGTGCTCTTTTTTTTTAAAGGTGGCTAAATCATGTGGTTTAGTTTCATCTTTCACAAAACTTTCCTGTTTTAAAGTAAAATCCCTCTCCCAAAAACCTTTTAAAAAAGCGATGTCTTCGGCCGCCGAGGCGTTTAGCACGTTCTTTCAAATTCACTTTTTAAAAAAAAAGACACCCCTCCTCCTCGCAGTCCACAGGGACTCACCACACCCCCTCCCCTCGGTGTCAAATTGTATCTTTTGTAAAAAAAAATTTATCCGCGCCCCCTCCATTTTTTTGTCCGAGACGAAAAAAGTAAACCGTTCAGAAAAAAAAAGCGATTATTTTTTCACCACCCATCTAATTTTGACCTAGGTTTGGTGGTGTTGGGTGGAATGTTGCTACCAAGCCAAAATCAGGTGTATCACATCAATATCAACACCTCCATCCACACCTTTCCTTCCGGAACACCCCCACGGGATAGTTGAAACGAAACATCCTACCTTTTGCATGAGCTCGACTGAGATGCATTTTAGCACGTTTCAATTACTCTTTCCTCCACCCTTCACAAAAACCCATTGCAGGAGAGGGGGGCAACCTCTCTCCCCCTCCCAAACCCCCCCTCCCTCTAATAAAATGTCAACTCCAAATGCATCTAATCGATCGGTGTCGCAGGGCACCCCCACTGGGGCTGCCCCCCAGATGGGGTTGACTGCGTCTGCAGAGGTCACGCCTTTGGAGCTGCAGGTGTACCCTGGGTTTGCGACGGTAGGAAATTTTAAGACAGAGCCGCGTTGTGTGCATCCTCGGCAGTGGACGCGAGACTCTGATGTCTCTGTTTGCGTTGGGTGTGAAGAGAAGTTTACCTTTGTGGTGAGAAAGCATCACTGCCGGATTTGCGGGCAAATCTTTTGCCATGCTTGCTCTACTAAGAAGCTGGTCATCCAACAGCGAGATTCATCCGTTAACTATGACATCCGCGCCTGCGACAACTGCTTCGCAGACTACCAACAACCGGTCATCAAAACACACCGTGAACGCATCATGGGTGAGCAGGTCGCAAACACCCTCCGCGGCAGTTCTTTCAAACGCTGCCGTGACGCAGAACTGCGCTGCATCATGGCCTTCCTGACGATATCGGAGATGCTCGGTACATTAGGCAGGTCGTGCAGGGGGCTCTATTTTAAGTGCAGAGAAAACTCAGTGTGGAACGGTCTGAACCTCTTCACAAAGTATGTGGTGATTGGGAAGGAGGGCCAGCCGGTGTCGTACCCGAAAGGAGACACTGCATCAGCAAATTCATCGTCGCCACATCAAAGCCCGACAGGGGATACACCAAAACGCCGTTCCCCCTCAAGCGATACACGCAAGCTCAGTAACGCAGCATCCCCAGGGGGCTCGCGTACAGGCTCGCCAGCAGTCTCAAATGGAGGGTTCGAGCAAGAAAAGGAGAAAGGGTACGTTCCGTTGACTGCTTCAGAGCTGGGGCATTGTATGTCGATATACCAGGCGTATTCTGTGTCATTGGAACGGAAGCGGCGAAAGGTATGCAAAAAGAAAAGCAACAGATTATCAATACACCACACTACAGCGCTTCAAGCTGCTCAAAAAACGCCTTCTCGACATTCTGAACAACAAAATGAAGATTGCGGTTGTCGGTGCGGCGGGTGTCGGGAAGAGTGCATTGGTGAACAGCTTTGTGTCCGGAGCGCCGTTTCCTTGCGGCTTTGAGACAACCGGAGGGCGTGTCCGCTTGAAGGGCTATGCCGTGCAACCCATCGGGCAATGCAGCGCCCGCTTCGACCCCGTCCAGATCGCCTACTCCTACATGGAGCTCATCGACACCGGAGGCGCAGAGCGGTACAAATCGTTGCTTCCTGTCTACCTCTCGGGGGCGCAGTGTGTTCTGGTTTGCGTCAATACACGAGACCCTGCAAATGATAAAGAACTGACGGATGAGCAAATCAAGGCACGCATACACAAGCAGGTGACCGACTGTGCGCCGCACTGCACTGCAGATACGGTGTTCATTGTTTGCGTGGTGAAGCTGCCTGAGAGCGAGCAGGCGGCTGCGGGGTCCTTGGATGTGCCGAAGCCGGAGGCGCTCTCGAGGAGGGTGTCGTTCTGTGATGCGCCGCAGATGGACGGGATTTCGAGGTTTGCCTCGGCACACCCTCGTGTTGCGGCGGTGACGGAAGCCTTCCCCTTCACAGGCGTCGGTGTCAAGGACTGCTTCCGTCTCTGCATGCAGTTAGTGCTCGACCGTGACGTCGTGTGCTACAAAGTCCCCAACTACTCGATCCCCTTCGTCCGCGACCGCAAACCATCCCAAACCCCACTCGATGTTCTCCTAGGGGTGAAGTAGATTCGGGGGTTGGGGAGGGGGGAAAGGATCCGTGTGATTGTTTTTTTTTAATTTGTACGTGTGTAAAATTCCCAGAAAAGCGCAGTGTTTTTTGTGTGTTGTTGTGTTGTGGGGCTCCCGTTCGTCTTTCAAAATATTTGTTTTTAGGTTTTTTGTTTCTGTCGTGCGCTTTGTGGGGAACAGGGGTGTGGGAGGGGGTGTGTGTTTAAATCTTAGGAAATAGCTTTCCTCACTTCTGACTTTTTGCCGTAGAGAGAATCACAGTTTTTTCAGCTAGCAAACGGTGTACCGACGCTTTTTTTATTAGATGTAGGTGCACGAGGCACATTCATCGTTCTCCCCCCTCCAGAGCAAACCTCGAGAAAAAAAGGTTGGCAGCCACTTCTTTCAAAAGTACGCCACATCGGTGAAGCGTTTTCCCAGCTCTTTCTGTATTTTATTTTGTTTTTTTGTGGTTTTTTTATTTTGAGATAATTGGGCATTAGTGGGCTTTGCAAATCCTCGTGAAAAGGCGCCACTTTTGATTAAGCTGTGTGTGTACGAGGTGCACATTCGTCTTTCAAATTCTTTTATTGTAGCAGAGCGTTAAGAAGAGACGTATCTGCATAAATTCTGACATACGGCTGCAGGATGCAGTCAGCCGAATGTGTTGTGCACAAATCGTATCCCTATTCCCGACACGGTGTGGAATGTTTTTGTTATCAGCGGCATATTTTTTTAGGACTGCATGGTTGGGTGTACACCCCGGTACAGCCGGTCACCAAGGTACACAGTCACGAGAGGGCTTTGTATTTCAAGTCAACTTTTGTGATGTATCAAGTATCATCCGTTTCGCGGTGTACAGGTTTCGTACAGTGCGCAACTGAGGTTCACAAAAAAATATAGTCGCATCGACCTACAGAATGCCAGAACCACCCTCCCCTCACCTCAGTCCTCTGTGTGTGTTTTCTTCTTCCATTTTATTCCTGGCTCTGTAAAGATATCTTTTCCCACCTGTGCTTGTCTCCTTTGCTTCCTGTTGAAAGATATGCGCAGAATTGGGCTGTGTGTGCTCCCGTTCAAGATGTTGTTTCTTAGTAAGATGTGTGCATGTTCAGCAGGCACACCTCTTATGACGTTTTTCTTACTTTTTATGTACCATAGCTGGCGGAGAGACCGGCTCAAGAATAGCAGAAAATACAGATCCAAGGGTGCAGGGAGGGGGGGAGGGTGGGGGGGTGTTGCAACGGTGATAGGGGTACATGCCCTTGCCTGGTGTGTGCAATGTGCTGCATGTATTGTGCAATTGATTCAGAGAGAGAGGGGGGAAAGCGTTCCTGAGTATTTTGTTACCTCGTCAGCCTTTCTTTGTATCTTGATACCATGCCCCAAATCCCAGCCACATCTACCCACCACAGAGAATAATTTAAAATGGGAAAGCCACGTGGTATCAACACCGCGCGTAAGCTGAAGACGCGCCGCAGGACCCAGAAGTGGGCCGACAAGGACTGGAAGAAGGCGCATTTGTCCGTGTCGATCAAGGCGAACGTGTTCGGAGGATCTTCCCACGTTAAGGGAATCGTGCTGGAGAAGATCGGAGTTGAGGCCAAGCAGCCGAACTCCGCCATCCGTAAGTGCGTGCGTGTGCAGCTGATCAAGAACGGAAAGAAGATCCTCGCCTTCGTCCCCAACGACGGTTGCCTTCACTTCATCGAGGAGAACGACGAGGTGCTGGTTGCGGGTCTCGGTCGTTCCGGCCACGCTGTCGGTGACATTCCCGGAGTGCGTTTCAAGATCAGCAAGGTGTCGGGAGTTGGTCTCTTCGCTCTGTACCGTGAGAAGAAGGAGAAGCCCCGTTCATAGACGTCTTTGGCATTGTTCTCCTCTCTGGAAGGGGACTGCCCGCCGCTAAGCAACGCTAGGCACGCAGGATGAACGCAGTCATCAGAACTGTGGTCCACTCCACCTAACCCTCGAGTGGTAAACAATGTACGTATCGCAAGGAAAAGAGTTTGTAGGTTGATAATAGCCACACACAGTGCCAACAAGGCAGCGACAAGGATCAATAAACAGGAAACGTATGGAAGACAGTGACATCGACCACTGGAAGACTGGCGTCTACAACAAGACAGTGGTGCTGATATTGAGCAGACCCAACATTCTGCTTCACATGGGGTTTTGGGCGATCCTGACAAGTAAGGAAACACGACACCCTCACCCCTCCCGCCCCTTTTGAATTTTTCATATAGACCTTTCCCTGATGGTTACTGTGCATTTCCCGTTTCCGTGCACTTAGGTGGTACGGCGACTCTCCGGACTCCTGTTCACATCGCGGGCTTTCCGCTGTGGCGTGCATGGCGTTGGCCCTCCCCTCTCCTCCCCCCTCATATCTCACAGATACCCAAACAGGGACTCATACAAAATGGGAAAGCCACGTGGTATCAACACCGCGCGTAAGCTGAAGACGCGCCGCAGGACCCAGAAGTGGGCCGACAAGGACTGGAAGAAGGCGCATTTGTCCGTGTCGATCAAGGCGAACGTGTTCGGAGGATCTTCCCACGTTAAGGGAATCGTGCTGGAGAAGATCGGAGTTGAGGCCAAGCAGCCTAACTCTGCCATCCGTAAGTGCGTGCGTGTGCAGCTGATCAAGAACGGAAAGAAGATCCTCGCCTTCGTCCCCAACGACGGTTGCCTTCACTTCATCGAGGAGAACGACGAGGTGCTGGTTGCGGGTCTCGGTCGTTCCGGCCACGCTGTCGGTGACATTCCCGGAGTGCGTTTCAAGATCAGCAAGGTGTCGGGAGTTGGTCTCTTCGCTCTGTACCGTGAGAAGAAGGAGAAGCCCCGTTCATAGACGTCTTGCCTTAGGCTTGGTTTGAATGGGAAAGTAGGTATCATGGGATGCGGGGCTCTTGTGTTGTCTATCGTAGACATGCACAAGTGTTCTCCGTAGTTCGAAAAAAAATCCAAACGATCCCACCACCCCCTCCCCTTTTTTATCCACCCCATACTCAACCCCCTCTGCTGTCGCCATGCTCGCTCGTCTGTGGGTGTCACTGCAGCAATGTTGTTTGCTTGCATCAGAGGCGCAGAAGTCACAACGTAGAGAGCATGGGGATAACTTGTTCCTGGAGGTTTGCTTCCGTGTTGCTGTCTTCATGAATGTTCTGAGACAGACCGGGCTGTTTCGGCCTAGCATCTGTTGTTGTGTTGTGAACTGCCTTTGTGCAGTCACGAGAGGCTTTGTATTTCAAGTCAAACCTTGAAGCCAAGCAAGTGATGTTAGCACCTCATGTTGTGTCCTCCCACTCCCACAAACCACCCCAATACAGATTTTTTTGTGAAGTAATAAAATGGGAAAGCCACGTGGTATCAACACCGCGCGTAAGCTGAAGACGCGCCGCAGGACCCAGAAGTGGGCCGACAAGGACTGGAAGAAGGCGCATTTGTCCGTGTCGATCAAGGCGAACGTGTTCGGAGGATCTTCCCACGTTAAGGGAATCGTGCTGGAGAAGATCGGAGTTGAGGCCAAGCAGCCTAACTCTGCCATCCGTAAGTGCGTGCGTGTGCAGCTGATCAAGAACGGAAAGAAGATCCTCGCCTTCGTCCCCAACGACGGTTGCCTTCACTTCATCGAGGAGAACGACGAGGTGCTGGTCGCGGGTCTCGGTCGTTCCGGCCACGCTGTCGGTGACATTCCCGGAGTTCGTTTCAAGATCAGCAAGGTGTCGGGAGTTGGTCTCTTCGCTCTGTACCGTGAGAAGAAGGAGAAGCCCCGTTCATAGACTCATGATGTACGCAGCCCTCGACACAGACAGAAACTGCCTTTAAAAAACGAGAATCCGTCCTTTTTTGCATAAACAAAACAAAACAAACACAGAGGTCTTTTCCAGCGGCGGACCCTTTTTAGCCTTCTTGGGCTGCTGCTGGGGGCACCATACTACAGCTTATGTGTTTCATCAACAACCAAAAAAAAAAGCAAACAAAAAAGCAAATCGGGTCAACAACACGGACTACGGATCGAGGGCAACAGAAAACCCCCCCTCCACCTCCACCTCCCCCACCTCCACCATCCACATCCTTTTACTCCTCCACCACCACCACCCCACCCTACCCTACCACACCAGAAACATGCCCAATGATAGCGGGTTTGGTGGTGTCGGAGACACCGACCTTGCACGCATTCTAGGTCGACCTTCATCATCGCAGAGTCCTCGCGCAAACAGGAGGGAACCTACCACACGGAGTCCTGGGTCGACACCTAGCCTTGATGTGAGCAATATCCCTTTGCGTCGCAGCAGCAGCACCTTGGGAGATGGGGAGAACGACATCGGGCAGCCGTACGGGTCGCCACGCAACACAGAGACGGCTGCAGGGTCGAACTCTGCTGGACTTCTTGCAGCACTGCGCATGGAGGAAGAGGCATCAGACCGACGCGCTGCCGAGAGGGAGGCACGACGTGCACAAGACAAGAAAAACGCAGAAGACCGCAAGGCACGTCTTATCGAGGAACAACGCGTCAGACGGGAAGAGCGTCGTAAGGAAGAGGAGGAGGGGGACGTCGCGGAGGACTCTTCTCCAAGACAGACAGATGTGCAAGGTGGTGGTGTGCCGGGGAGTGCTGTGACGTCGTCGTCGTCGATGTCTAAGGATGACCCAATGAGCTCGCTTCCCTCGATTTCGGATTATACGCAATCACAGTATTCACCTCTTATGCAGCAAGTTGCGAGACAGCCTGCCCAAATCGCTCCTCCTGTTATAAAAGAGGTTCCTGTGGTGTTGCCGTGCTCTGAATGTCCTGCGCAAAAGACGCGAATTGAAGTATTGGAAACACAACTCGACGCCGAGAGGGCTGCGGCGGAGGCCGAGAAGATTGAGGCAGTGAAGCCACTCCACGACAAGGTGCATCACCTCGAGCGGGTAAACGAAGGCCTTTCGAGTACAAATGAACAGCTGCGGATCCAGAATGAGGTTCTCCAAGCTAAGGTACAAGGCAGGAGTCTACGTGGAGAGATTGCAACAGGCGCCTTAGAGACAGTGTCGATGAACGATATGATTGAGTTGCGCAAGGAGATCACCCACCAGGATGCGCTGATCCAGCAGTACCAGTTTGAAGACGAGAAGAACACCCTCGAGGTGCGAACCCTCCGCCAGCAGGTCACAGAGCTGCAAAAGCAGCTGATTGCGATGCAGAAGAAGTCGCCCTCTCCACCGTCTCCATCACAGTCACAGAACGACTCTGCGAACACATCTGCCATCGAAGCAACACGCGTTGTCAAAGACCTTCACCGAGAAAACGCACGACTCAAGGACCAACTCCGCATCAAAGACGAAGAACATGAATTACAACTCAACTCCATCCGAAAAGGCAAGAAAACTGTAGAAGACAAGCTCCAAGCCGTCGACTGGCAACGCGCCGACGACGACGCTGTGGAAATCAGCAACCTCCGCCTCGAGCTCAAGAAGCAGCGCAGTGCTTTCGAGGAGCGCCTCTTCGAGGCAGAAGACAAGCTGGAGTGGTACATCAAGAACCAAGACATTCTGACCAAACAGGACGCCCTCGTGGAGAAGCAGGGTACCGAAATCGAAGCCCTCAAGTCGCGTGTCGTAGCCTTGGACACTACGCATTATAAGAAGCCAACCGGGAACAGCGCCTCCCGCATCGACAAATCCCGATACATCCAAGAACTGCAGCAGAAGGTGAAAGGTCTTGAAGAAATCATTCGCAGCAAATACCCGAACAGCCTTCCCGAGCTGATCCGTGCCTGCAAGCCCACGGAAACCGAAGTAGATATGTACCGTGCGATGCACGAACGCATCGCACACCTCAGCCAAGAACTCTCTGAGCGCGAAGAGGAATACGAGAAGGGGATCCGCGAGCTGCGCCAGGAAACCGACAAGACGCTTCTCGAGTACAAAGAACGGCACAACGTTTTGAAGGAGGAGTTCAAGATGAAGGTGAAGTCGGCTACGTCGCAGCGCATCAAAGAGCTGGAACGCAAGGTAGAGGACACCAGGGCGTACTACCTGAAGAAGGTGAAAGAGCTCGAGGCGCAGGTCATCGACCTCCGCAAAGTCACCAAGAAGCACACCGCCGTCAAACCCACTGTGCAACAACAGCAACACCCACGCCGCACAACCTCCATGCAGACCGACGACCTCCCTCAGCCCACACACTACCCCATCCAACAGCCACAACCCCCGCCATACCAAGCTGCATACCCTATTGCACCTATCGCAATCCCTTCAGGGTCTAATGCCGCTGAATTGGTCTATTTTACTGGAGAAATTAGCAAACTACGTGGCGAAGTTGAAACAAGCAAAAGAGAAGAACGAGAGGCAACAAAACAGGCAGACGCGGCAGAGAGAGAGTTAGCGTCAGCAAGAACAGAGCTTTGTGTAACGGAGAAGGCAAAGCGGATGCAGGAGGCTGAGGCGGCACGACTGCGGGAGACCTTAGCGAAAGAGCGGCGTGAGCGGGTGGAGGAGGTGGGTGCGGTGAATGGGAGGTGGAGGACGGAGTTGGATGATGAGAGAAGGCACCATGGGGAGGAGGTCAAGGCGTTGTCGCGCATTGCAGAGGAGGAGAAGAACGACAACCGCACGGCAAATATGTCGCAGCCCCAGCGGGTCGACTACATCGCCTCGGTGCGGAGGAAGATGGCTGCCGTCGACAGCGAGTACTCCATGCGCATCGTCGAAATGAAACGCTCCCTAGACGAAGCACGCCGTGTAGCAGCCTTCAACCTCGACGTCCAAAAACAAAAGATGGACCTAATAATCCAAGCAAAGAACAACGAAATCGAACGGTTCCGCATCTCCATCGACTCCCTCCTCGAAGAGCTCAACACACTCCGGCAGAGGCAGCATACAGGAGACCATCGCTCCGTGTCTGTTACCACTGCATGATTTGAAAGAAGGCAAAGCTGGAGGGCAACTTTTGAATTTTCATTAAAAAAACACACACAGAATATACCCCAAAAATGCGTTGCTGTGCTTTTAAGCATCTCAGCATTTAGAACTTTAGACTTACCCGTTTTGCTTTTAAGCGACAAAAATAAAAGGTTTTTTTTAAGGATTATAGCATTCTCACCACGTAACGTCTCCTCACAGAACACCACCAACACACAACATAATGGCCGCGTACAAGTATGAGACCCTTCAGGTGTTGGACCTGGGAGACCACGTGCTGCAGGTGGTGATCAACCGTCCTGAGAAGCGTAACGCGATGAACGCTGCGTTCTGGAGGGAGTGCCGTGAGTGCTTCACGCAGATTGCTGCGGACGGTGAGTGCCGTGCGGTGGTTGTCAGCGGGAACGGGAAGATGTTCACTGCGGGCATCGACATCTTTGGGATGGACCTGGGGAACGCAGGGGGCGGGAAGGACGTTGGCAGGAAGGCGTTCCACCTGCGCGACACTGTCCTCATGCTGCAGGACGCGTTCTCGGCCATTGAGCGTTGCCCACAGCCTGTCCTTGCGGCAGTGCACGGTGCCTGCATCGGAGGAGGCATCGACATGATCAGCGCCTGCGACATGCGTTACTGCTCGGAGGAGTGCTGGTTCAGCATCAAAGAGGTCGACATCGGTCTCGCCGCCGACGTCGGCACCCTCCAAAGACTCCCCAAGATCCTCGGCAACGAAGGCATCGTGAAGGAGCTCGCCTACACAGCACGCCGCTTCGAGGCAGCAGAGGCACACAAGATGGGTCTCATCACCAGAGTCTACACAAAGGACGCACTCATCCCTGAGACTGTCAAGCTTGCGAAGTTCATTGCATCGAAGTCGCCTCTTGCGGTGACGGGAACGAAGGTGAACCTCAACTACGCGAGAGACCACACAGTTACTGAGGGGCTTGCACACGTTGCACTGTGGAACGCAGCGATGGTGCAGAGTGGTGACGTGCCCAAGGCTGCGCAGGCGTCCTTCCAGAAGAAGAACGCTGTGTTTGCGAAGCTGTAGAGTGCCTTCCTGTACTTCCGTGATCGATGTGTCTGGCGAGAGGCCATCTATCTTACATGGGCATGGCCCCCTTCCGCACCCCCTTCAATGACAAGAGATGTCTTGGCATTGCTCTCCTTTGAAGAAGGCTTGTGAGGTCGTGCGGGGCGCAAGCAAAATATAATACGAGTTCCATATTTTCTGGTGTAGGTGAGCCGAGGTTCATCTCACCAAACATTTCTCTCTCTTTTTTTTTTTTTTTTGAATGTGTGTGCAAAGTGCGAGAGGCACATTCATCTTCAAGATTTTTTTTTCCCTTTACGCTGGTTTCTTGTTGTGTCTTTTTTTTTCTCTTTTTTTTTTTGTTCCTTTTTTTTATTGGAGGCAGCGCTTTGCTCCCCAAAGGGGAAAACAAAAAGAAAAAAAAAAAGTAAAACTCAATGTGTCTATTACTTCGCTCTGTTGGTGACTTCCCAAAAAACTAAGAAAAGACAGGTCAGGCATCTGACAGTTTTTATTTTTGGTTTTTTTGGGACCAAAAAAATGGGGAGTTTTTTGTTTCCCAACTTTTATTTTCTCCTTTTTTTTCCTGTTACAGCCACGGCAATGCGAGCCTCGTCGTAGCGTGGCTTACTATAAAAAAGATACCCTCCTCTCTCTCCTTTCCTCCCCTCCTTCTCTCATTGCCAGGCGACAAGCTGGTATTCACCTATTCACATATTCACATATTTTCCTATTCACGACCTATCCCGCACAGACACAACATGAGTGCGTACAACTATGAGGTTATTGAGGTGGAGGACGTTGGAGATCACGTTCTCCACGTCAAATTGAACCGTCCACGCAAGATGAATGCACTAAACGACACCATGTGGCGCGAGCTCTTCGCGTGCTTCACGCAGATAGCTGCAGAGGCGAGCTGCCGTGCTGTGGTTGTCAGTGGGAATGGCAAGATGTTCTCGGCTGGGCTTGACTTTCATGGCAACCCTGGCTTCTTGGGGCCAAGCAAGACGCGTGATGTAGGACGGCGTGCATTGCAACTCAAGGCAGAAGTGACCAAAGCGCAGGAGGCCTTCAACATTATGGAGCGTTGTCCACAGCCTGTCCTTGCGGCAGTGCACGGTGCCTGCATCGGAGGTGCCTTAGGTCTGCTCAGTGCCTGCGATATTCGTTACTGTTCAGAAGACGCCTGGTTCACCATCAAAGAGGTCGACATCGGTCTCGCCGCCGACGTAGGACCTCTCCAAAGATTCCCAAAAACCCTTGGCAACGAAGGCCTCGTGAAGGAGCTCGCCTACACAGCACGCCGCTTCGAGGCAGCAGAGGCACACAAGATGGGTCTCATCACCAGAGTCTACACAAAGGACGCACTCATCCCTGAGACTGTCAAGCTTGCGAAGTTCATTGCATCGAAGTCGCCTCTTGCGGTGACGGGGACGAAGGTGAACCTCAACTACGCGAGAGACCACACAGTTACTGAGGGGCTTGCACACGTTGCACTGTGGAACGCAGCGATGGTGCAGAGTGGTGACGTGCCCAAGGCTGCGCAGGCGTCCTTCCAGAAGAAGAACGCTGTGTTTGCGAAGCTGTAGGTAGCATTCCCGCTCCACGCTTTCCTGTTTGTTTCGGTGTCTGTCCACAGAGGCATTTCACTTCACCTACCATTTGTTTGCATGAACCGACGCCTTGCACGTCGTCCACCTTCAACCCCCTACCTTTGTTTTAAATGATACGCCTATGTGCCGAAGTGTCTGCACTAACAGCGTCACCTCGAATATACATAGGTGCCGGCAGCCCAGTTCATCCCTTTACGTTTTTTTTTTTGTTAAATTGGGCCTTCAAATGTCTTTCTCCGAGTAGCTTTTTTTCTTCATATTCTTCTGATTTTTTTTCTCCCGCCATTCTACCTTATTATGCAATAGATGGATGCCAATAATAAATGCGGCGACAAACACTTTACCTAATCAAACTACGTCCACCCCCTCCTCCCCTCCGTTCCTCCCTACCCCCCTTACCCCCTTACCCCTTTACCCCTTTACCCCCAGGAGGCATCTAACACAGCACACCTCCTTCCTCTGCGCCTTGCAGGGTTCTTATTTATATGGCACATCATTTTGACAATGATGAAGATGAGATGGACAAAATCCTGAACGAGCACATGCAGAAAGAGCAAACTCGGCCGTCACGCGAGCACACCCACGCACGACATGCGAGTAATGGCAAGACCGAGCCCTTAGTGGTCTCGCCACTGACCGGTCAAACGGGGGGGTGGGACAGCGACAGCGACGAGCCGAACGACGAAGGGAGTGTCGAAGTGATGACCCCCGAGGGCGAGACACTCCGCTTCACCTCCTTCTCTGCCGCAGCCATGAGCAGCCGCGTCCCGAAGAACTCCACCATCAAGCTTCCCGCCGGCATCCACAAATGGCCTGGGGGCGACCTCTCCGTCTCCATCGAAGGCTCCGGGCCAGAAAGCATAATATACGGCAACGAAGGTTCTGGGTATTTCTTTTATCTTCGCTCTGATAATATTCACATCAGGGATGTTACTTTGCATGGCCACAGCACCGGACGAGCACACGTTTATATAGATCGATTGCGTGGTGTATCGTTGGAAGGTGTGACGTTCCGTGGAGCTTATAACCATTGTGTGCAAATTGTTGAGTCTGGTGACATCAGTGTGGAGTCCTGTGTATGCCACGATGCGCAGCAACCCGCAGTGCACTGTTCAAATGAAACGAGACGTGTCGTCCTCCGTTCCCTTCTCTTCCAAGCAAGCTGCAGCGCGCCGGCAATCGCAGCTTACAACTCAGACATCTCGGTGTACACATGCTGTCTCAAGTCCACCACCACAAGCATCTTCCAAATATACTCAAAACAATCCAAAGTCTCGCAAAGTGACAATACTGTCACCTTTCTTGAAGGGGGTTAAGAAGGGGGAGTGAGGGGGGCAATAGTCATGCTTCAGCTTTGCTCTGTATTCTGGTAAAAAATAATACATTAGAAGGGGCGGGTATGGGTTACGGACCAGCGGGGGGGTAGTGTGTGGATATGGGGAATGTATTGTGGTGTGCAAATGCTGCGTAGTTTAGGTTCGTTATTTTTTTCTCTTTGAGAAGGCTCGTTTTTTTCCATTTATTGTCAGGGCGTTCGCTATCGCCATCGTTTTTTCCTGATCGTGGCGAAATGCCAAAAAACCCGAAATTTTTGCTTTTTTACTAGTGCTTAAAATAGGTCAAAAAAAAATTTTTCCGCCGGAGAGAAGCTAGTTCGTGGGGGGTGAATCCCTGGTGCTGAGTGATCAAAAAAAATTGCGATTTGCGCGTGATCCCTTCCCCAGGACTAAAACCAGCAAAACGATGGAGAATTTCATCAATCCCCCCTCACTGAGGGTTCTCTTTGTGCTGTTTAATCGAACAGATGTACAAGAGAGAAGCATCCGTCATATGAGACTTCATCCTTATTTTGATTATTTTCAATAAACTAACCCGTCTCTCTGCCTCCACCAAGGTTGAAGATAGAGTTGACACGAGTAGTGACACCTTCTATAACAGGGGGTACGGGACACCTTCAGCTGACTGCAGGATTGAGGAGCGAGCGGGAGTGCTGGGGAAACTTCCTCTCACGGCAGGCGGGTTTGCGGATGATTTTGAGTACAGTGGACACCCCCTCTGTGACCCCCCCTCCGGGGGGGTCGACAGGGTGGTGGGGAGAAATCTCTCTCTCTTTTTTTTTTTTTTCCTCCCTTTTTTTTTTTTTATTTATTTATTTATACAGGGTTTCGCCCCGGTGGGGCGAAGCCCTGGGGCGAAATAAAATGTCATTTTTTCAGGAAAAGATTTTTTTAACGAAAAAAAATATTTTTCGCCCCGGGGCGAACGCCCTGTTTATTGTTACAAAATTGTGGGTAATGTTTTTTGCCCAAGAAACAAGATTTTCTCTCGGCCAAGGGTTTGCGTCCCCCGATGGTTGTAGTTTTTTTGTATTGCAAAGGTGACTATGCACAAGAGTCTTCAGATCCTCTTCAAGGTGATTACTGTATTCGTACAAATTATCGACCGTACTAATGTTCCACCTTTTCAGGATTTTTCTGGAAGTTCGACCTTTTTTACGGTTGATAATTTGTACAAATACGGTACACACGAGAGACTCAGGATCATCGTATAAATTTCCTCTTTTTGCCTGTTGGGGAGTACACCTAAAAAGTCAAAAGGGGGGGCAAGGCTGATACTGTTATATACAAGGATTTTGCGTTTGTTCTGGGAAGCTGCTTTCGGAGATGCACGAGAGGTCCTTTCTTCTTACATTTTATTTCGACTGAGATGCGTTTGAGCACGTTTCAACTACTCTTTTATTTTTCTCTTTTCTCTGT
Source organism: Rhynchopus sp. YZ270_cl-10 (assembly GCA_964035575.1). Classification (NCBI taxonomy): domain Eukaryota; phylum Euglenozoa; class Diplonemea; order Diplonemida; family Diplonemidae; genus Rhynchopus; species Rhynchopus sp. YZ270_cl-10. The sequence continues at coordinate 528,583 of OZ037847.1, read as the reverse complement.
GAATTCGTGAGGTTGCTTGAGTTCAAGGGGGGGAAGGTGGGGAAGGGACATGAGGGTAGTCCCACCCCGAACTCGGACAAGACGAAAAGTGGCAGTACCGTTACCGTGTTTTTGTGTACACAAGCATGATGATTACAGCAGAAGATTGTATTACCAAAAAACTACCGTAAATGTATGTTGGAACGAACGAGCGTTTTTTTTGGGTAGTTCCAACATTATTACGTTCCAGCATATTTACATTTATGGTATCTACCACCCGATTTTTACCCCGCGTATAGGCGCGTAAAGGCTGGAAAAAATGGGTGGGGTTTGGCCTATACGTTTACGCGCCTTTACGACCTATACGCGGAGTAAAAACCAGGTGGATCTACATTCATATCTATACAAAAACCTATTCTTTGGCGATAAACGAAGAGGGTTGAATGTGTCCAGTCAAATTCTTTTTTGTTAGGCACTGTTTCTGATTGTCGTTTTCTTCTTTTTTACGTTTCCTCTCATTCATGTGATGTTCAAGGACTTATATAAAAGGAGTTGAGCATTTCATTCTCACATCCAAACCGACAGTTATGTTTTTTTCCCCTTCTATTTTGTGATCGTTTTGCAGCTTCTATTCAGCAAATCACTTCTATTCTTTTTCTCTCGTGTTGTCTTTGTTAGATGTGGTCATTTAGACGTCTTGCAAAAAAAAAAAACAAAAAAAAATGGTTCTTTTCGTTTCGTTTCGTTTTCTGTCTTCTTTACGTGCAAAACGCTGCAGAGAGAGTATTCAAAAAAAATAATAAAAAATGGGCAATTTATTTTGGTCCCCCTTCCAGCTACAAACGCTGCGTGCGTTTTCCCCATTTCTGAGAGGGGGAAAAAAAAATCCACTTCAGACCAAAATGGATTGTCTGGGAACTGGGGGTGGAGGTGGATACTACACGGAGACCTTGTTACTCTGGTAACAAAGAAACACAGCACGCTTTTTTCATTACACAACAAGCTGATTTTGTTATGATATTTGTTATGTAAAGGAAATATGCGGTAATTACCATAGCAAGGTCACCAGGTAGGGGATTGCCCAAAAAAAAAAAAAAAAGTGGGGTTTAGGGATTGCAAAAAGGGAACATCTTCATTATTTCGTTACAAATGTCTTTATTTTTGGATTGCAATCGTTTCTCCCTTTTTTTTTTTCTCCACCTCCGCTTTCTCTCTCTCTCTCTTCCCTACACCATTGCTATTGTAGCCCAAAATTGGTGACAAATTTGTTGCCGATTTTGCTCAAAAAAAAGTCTTTTTTTTTGCCTTTACCTCCAATCCGCCCCTTACTACAATACTACTATGGGTGGTGTGGCTGAAAGGGGGGGTGCGATAAGTGCTATTTTGGGGTCGTCAGCCACACCTCTGGGCCTTCTGCACCGCACCGTTGCACCAGCGTCGCTTCTTCTTCCTTGCCTTGCCTCTGGGGGTGTGCCTCCTCGCGATGTTCTTCACCATCCCTGCGCACTTGGCTGCTGCGGTGCTGATTGAGTCCCACTTCATTGCGTCTGGTGAACTGCGCTCCATCTCCTTGGTGAACCCTGCCCATTTCGCCTTCTTCCAGTTCCACAGTTCTTTTTTGAGCTTCACCTCTGGATGTGTTGGTGGTGTTTAGGGTTTTAGATGCGCACATCAATCTCTGTGGACCCGTTTCTATTGTGTCACATTGTTTTCACCTCCATCTCCATTTAGTATATTCTACAATCATAGATCCAGATGCGCAAATTGTGTAAAAAACACAAATTGTCATGCGCAAATTTTTGTGTTTTTTCTAAAGAGGCCGTTGGCATTTTTCACGTTGTCCTTGAAATCGCAGGGTAAACGACTGTACCTCCCCCGGTGGAGCACTACCCTCGCCTGCTTCTCGGATGTCACGACAAAAACGGCATCCCCGTGACCAACCTCATCAAGGCCACACTCAAATAATTCCATGGCCTGAGCGCCTACTGCTGCTGAAGAGAAAATATGCGCATCCACTTTTGTTTTTTTTGTATGCGCATGATGCGCATGTTGCGCATTCTCTAGCTATGTACAATTCAATTTTACAAAATTATCCTTTTCAGGTCAATACACGTGTCCCCCCCTCCCCCTCCCCCTTTCCCATAACAATGACTACTCCGGACGCTCTAAATAACCATTTGGCGTATGTCAGGAAACATGATTTGCACGCAACGGTGGCAGGGATGGTTACTCATCTGAGCGATACACGGCCTGACGACCCCAAGCGTGCCATGATCGAATATCTTCAGGGCCTTCTGCCGAAGAAGGCACCCGCTTCCTTCAGCCAGCAACACAGCTTGCCTCAGGGATCCTCCGGCAACCTTTTGCATAGCACCGCGACCGACAGACCCCCGCCGAAGAAGGTAGGTTCGTTCAGGAGAGGGTCGAATAAGAACATCGAGATGGAGTTGGGGGTGTCGGTTCGGTTGGCAGTGAGCCCTGAGGATGAGGGGGTGATGCTGACGAAGCGGGCACCTTCTTTTAATCGTTTGAAGAGCAGCCTCTCCGTTCAAGAGAGAGAGGTGGACACTGTCACCGAACCGAAACGCAAGAACAAACCGGAGGGGGGCAATCAATACGGAACACCAAGATCCGAAGAAAATGCCCCTGCCTTTGAGCTGGGCACCGGAGGGGCCTGTCAATGCACCGGCGACGCGCTTGTAAAGAACGCACATCAATCTCTTTTCAATGAAGTCGACAAGCTTGATTTCCACACCCTCTTCCACGCCTGCGCAACGTGTCTCCGGAGACCGTCACAACTGTTATCATGCCATTCGATGAAATCATATTGCCAGCAGCATGCGGCAGAGGTGTATACTTCTGACCCAGAAAACGAAAAGCTATTCATCAACTACGAGCTTATGTGGTACGAAAAGGCGTACTTCTGCTACGAATGCCAAGAGTTTTCCCAGGACGAAACCGAAGCCTTTGACGAAGCGCTCAACCAACTCTGCGACTCTAAGGGTACCTACATGAAGGAGCCCGTCACCGACTGCGACGTAGTAGAGCTCAACTCAAACGTTGCCTGCGTCAGCATGCAAGGCTGGCGCTCCTCCCAAGAAGACGCAGAAGTCATCTGCAGAATCGACGGAGTATACATCTGCGCTGTCTTCGACGGCCACGGCGGCACCATAGCCTCAAAATGGATGTCCCAAAACATTGTCGCATGCCTCACAGACGAAGTAAGCGATATCAGTACCTGCAGCATCGAAGCCTTAAAGGAGGGCATTACAAAGGCGTTCTACGCCGCAGATGATTTGCTGCAAGAAGCTTCGGAGGACTGTGGATGCGTAGGAACTACGTGTTGTTTGGTGATTGTGCGTCCGGATGATGTGCTCTGTGCGAATGTGGGTGACAGCAGGGCAGTCATGCTGCGGGAGAACAACGAGGTGGTGGAGCTGAGTGTCGACCAAACGCTTGACTCTGAGACCGAGACCACACGCATCACCTCTGCAGGCTACTCTATCAAAGCCAACCGTATTGAAGGCACGCTGTCCGTCCCTCGCGCATTTGGCGACTTTGACTTCAAACAATGCGGTGGAAAGGGCCCAAACGAACAAGCCGTCTCCACTGAACCAGAGTTCGTGCACATCCCGCGGGACGGCAAAGAGGATCTTATTCTGATCGGCTGTGATGGTATCTGGGATGGCTATGAATCCGAGCAGGCGCTCACCTTCGTGCAAAAGAAGCTCGCGGAGAACAGCAAAGAAAACCAGCCAAACGTCGCCGCTCTCAAAGGCCTGCTTTTGAACAATGTGGCGGCAGCGTTGGACGACGAGGCCATTGGTATGCAAACGTTTTTCACCTCGAAAATGCAAACAATTTTTTTTTCCAGGTACTGACAACCAAACCTGCATCCTGGTAGTCCTGAACGACCACAGCGTCGCTGACGACGTTGTCGAGTCTGTCACTGAATCGCCGCGCAAGGGGGGTGACGTGTCGTCGCAGAAGGGCGACGACATTAAGGCTGAGGTCAGCGTCGACGGCACACACATTGCCACAGAGCCGTCTGCTGGGGTGGAAGAGACTGCGCCAGTGGAGGACGTTACGCAGGCAGCATCAGAAGTGGGTGCAGCCGAGGTGCCTGAGGCGGAGACAGAGGCAGAGAAGAACACTGCAGACACACCCAAGGAGGAGGAGGAGACGCGCAAAGTAGAGGAGGTGAAGGAGGAGAACGCTCCTGAAGCCCAAAAAGAACCAGAGGAAAAGGTCGAGGCTGAAGCCGAACAAAAGGTGGAGGAAAAGGTGGAAGAAAAAGTAGAGACAACTGAAGTACCCAAGGTGGAAGAAAAGGTGGAGGCTGAAGTACCCAAGGTAGAGGAAAAAGTGGAGGCTGAAGCCGAACAAAAAGTGGAAGAAAAAGTGGAGACCGAAGCTGAAGTACCAAAGGCGGAAGAAAAGGCGGAGGCTGAAGCCGAACAAAAGGTGGAGGAAAAAGTAGAGGCTGAAGCTGAAGTGCCAAAGGCGGAAGAAAAGGCGGAGGCTGAAGCCGAACAAACGGTGGAAGAAAAAGTGGAGGCTGAAGCGAAGGAAGAGAAAGCAGAGGAGGCAAAGCCCGAGGAGCCAGCAGCAGAAGAACCTGCCGCCACCCCCGCATAAGCAATGGGCAAATAAGGGAGGGAAAGAAAGGGGTTATCACGTAAAACAAATGGTACAGGTGTGCAGCAGTTTCCACTCTGTGTCACCCGAATATTCCTAACAAGTTAGAATGGTGTGTTCCGCCATGCGGTGCTGTTCACGGTTTCTGTGGTTTTGGGTTCAACGTTTTGTGGGTGCCGTTTCTGGGGGTGACTAAGCGCATGATGGTTTGGATCGTCGAACAAACCTTTCCCTTTCCCCTCCAGAAAGAAGAAAAAAAAACGCACGTTGCGCAAACCCGGGGCCCGGCACAGAAACGCGTCATATATTTATGCGAGGGGGTGTGTGTTTTTCGTTCGTTGTTTTTTTTTGAATATTTGACAAGAGATAAATTTTTTTGGTAAATTCTGTCACCGAAAAAATAGTATTTTGTTAGCACAAACAAGGATCGCCCTTGTTTACCCTCACCTTCTCCTTGTAAATTTACCCATTGTTTCATACAATGCAACGAGGCCTGAATCGGCCTCTCGCTAAGGCCGGCTCAGGTGTGGCTGAGGCGTACTTAAACGTAAGTAATCCGGGGTGTGCCTCAGTCACGCCTCAGGCCATTTTTCAGGCGCACTCGGCCTCGCTGCATTGTATGTTGTTTTCAGCATTTTTTGCTTTTTTGTTTTGTTTTTTTGTTTTGTTTTTTTTGAAAACTGGCCGTATTAGTGTAGACACGAGGATGCTCCACTATAATTTTTTTTGAGATGTACACGAATGTAGGACTGCATGGTTGGGGACCACCTGGTGCACCGGTCATGCACCAAGGTACACTGTCACGAGAGGCTTTTGCATTTCAAGCCAACTTTTTGTGAAGATATATCTCCGCGAGGTGTATACATCTAAGCTTTCTGTCTCGTCTACGTGACTTAAGCCCACGGAGGCTTCCCAACTTCTCCCTCGCAAGCAACCTTCCGGATTTGCTGGCAAAACATGTATTTTTTTTTTTTTTTTTTTGAAATCTATATTTCCCCCCCACGAGTCTGTGTGCATTTCCCCCCCCTCTCTCTGGGGTCTGCAGTGTTTATCAGCACCACTTACCCTCCGTTGTACACTAGAGCAGCATTATGTTGTTTTCTTCATTTTTTTTTTTTTCAAAAAAAAAAAAATCCTCCTCCTCGCACATCTTTTTGTCATTTGTCCTCTCTTCCCTGCCATTTCTTCCCCTATTCGCAGAAACAGAATACTCCAATATGACAGTGTCGCCACAGGCCCTGAGCCCAACGGAAGCAGTGGAACAGCGTATCAAAGAAGTAACGGACGAAACTGAACGTGAACTCGAGCCTTTGGAGCGTGAGCTGGCAGCGCGTGAGGAGCTCAAGCACGACAGGGACAGCTACATTGCAAACCTTACTGACAGGATCAAGCATCTGGAGCGCGAGGCAAGCACCCTGAATTCGGGTGGCTCAAACGATGCGTTAGCTGAGGTATGACATACCACGGCTCAAAAAGAGTCGAGTACAGTCAAGGATGATCTCCCGTCAGCCAAACTTTTTTGTTGTTGTTGTATTTCGCACCACAGAAAGTGGAGATTGCACTTCAACAATTTATAGAACTCTAATTTTATCAAACACAACACAACAGATCATGCTGATCGACGAGCTCACCACACTCGAGAAGGAAGCTGCATCGCTTGAAGCAAAGCTACAGCAATGATTCCCACATCCCCACCCCACCCCCACCCCCCTTCAGTAGATTATTTATGTGTGTAGAATGTTTGACAAACTATTGCCTCCCCCTATCCCCCTATTTGTAATAGACAGCACAGCAGGCCAACCGTTCTCCCTTTGTGTTCCGGAAGATGTGTGGCATATTAATCTTGTCAACTTTTCTGTTCTGCTCAAAATCATAGTCTACTGTACCCGCCTCCTATCTCCAATTCAAGGGGTCTCTGATCCATTTGGCAATGGAACAATAAAGTTGCCGCCCCGGAACGGTAGTTCCCCCACAACGATCCCGCAGAGCTCCACTGCAAGCGGGTGGTCTGTCGCTGGCAGAGCGACTGCTCTCTGGCGTGTTTTCCTTTATTATCGCCAGGCCGTGTTCATTTGATTCCCGAGAGTCTATATCATGTAATGACCGTCCGAGGGCGACATTCATCTCTCAACCTTTCTGAGTTCATAGCGACACACTCTTTTTCTTTTGCTTCGTCCTTTATTACCCCCTTACCAAAGAACAGCACTCTTATTTACACCTTCCCCCGCCTCCTTTCTCACAAGGTCCATTTCATCTGATGGCACGTCCTGCCTCGGCACCACCTCATATGAAGCGTAGTGAGATACCAGAGATAGCGTCGCCCTGTTCCCAGGGTGCGGTGTCCAATATCCGTGCGATGGTGCAGGCACAGGAGGTGCTGCAGACGCAGAACAGTGCGATATCACGTTGGCACGCCCGGCCGCGTACAGCGCACGCACTGCGCACGCCGTTCACCCCGTCGCAGCGTCTGCTCTCCCTGCAGCAGACCGAGCTCCGCCACCAAACCTCCCTCCGTGATTGGCACCACAAATGCACGTCATACCGACACGACCTACAAAAATGGAAACGTGAAACCCAACGTGGGTCTAATATGGAGGTGCTCTTTCCTTCATTCACCGGGAAATGAACAAGAAATAAAAGCGGACAATACGGAAGGGTAGTTCTGGTGGTGGACTTCATTTTGGTAAAAAGTTTTGTCTTTCTTTGCGCTTGGAGTATGATTTTTGTGAATAGGATTGTTGGGTGTGTCCGGATGTCCCCAAAAGTGGACAGTTCGACTCCAGCCTACCATTTATGTGGTTTTGTTATTATTGTCGTTTTTTTTTAAAAAGAAGAAACGTGTCTTCAAAGATGCAGCTTCAAAGGGGCCTGCCAAAAAGGTACTTCGCTGTTTCTTTTTTTCTTCCGAAGAGAAACAGCGTCCCCCCTCCTCATCCCCACTCCGTTTCGCGCTCCCACCACCGTTATTCAGGCGTGTGGAGAATAATAGCTGCCATGTAGAATATTTCCTTCAGGGCTTTCGCTTTGCAGAAAATGAAATGCTTCTGTGGCATAACACAACCTAGCCCCTTTTAGTGAAGTTTCGCAAAAAAAAGACACGTTTTTTTTTCTTTTCAAAGTTTCCTTTTCAAAGGTGTTTCTTTTTTCTTTTCTACAGGTCTTTGCCACATTTTCTTTGAATATGATAAGGTGACTAAGCACGAGAGGCTTAGTATCATCTTATAAACTTTTCTTTCTTTTTAATGTGCACGAAAGGCACATTTTCATTCATTTCACAAAGTTTGAGTTGCCTACACACAAACATTGTTCTTTCTTTTTTACTCTTTACTCTAAACCCCAAGCCCTTCACCCACCCCTCTCCCTTCGTCCTCACCCACCCATCCCATCACACATCACCCGTACAGAACAAGATCTCCTCCATATGATATAGTATACACCAACGTCGCCCCCTACCATAGAAAATGTGGAATCGAATAAAGGAGGTGTGGAAGGGGAACACCTCTGTGGACCACGAGATCATTAAGCTTGCGTACCCGGGGGTGGAGGGCATTTACTTGCTGCAGCTCGACTCCAAGGAGAAGAACAAGCTGGGTGGGGTGGGGAAGGTCGCGCGATGGCTGGACAAACAGTACGGCCAGGAGTACATTGTCCTGAACTACACGCTCGACCAGCACGTTGCAGAAATGTTCAGCAAGGGCAATGTGCAGAGCTTTTCTTCCCCCTTTGCGGAGGACCTATACACACTGCTTGAAACCTGCTACTATGTGCATCAGTGGTTCCGCGAAGGGCATTGCAAGAAATGTCTTATTGTGACACAGCTTCGCGCATACGATCCTGCCCCTCTCATTGCCGCCTGTCTGCTGTTGTATCAGAACAAATCGATGCTGGAGACTGCTAACTCACAGCGGGCATGGGAGATCATTAAATCGCGTGGGGTTAAAGTGCAGGACGTTTATGAACCGTCGTTTATGCGTTATGTTGATTGGTTTGGGCTTTTGTTTTCGGGGCATATACCGTATGAACAGCCGGTGCAGGTGGCGAAGTTGCATTTGGTGAGTGTACCGTCGTGGGCGAGAGAATCGTATGACATCGACATCCAGGCGCGTGACAGTTCAATTGGTGAGTGGCGTTCGATTTTTTCGATCAACGATGCAGATGTGCCCTTCACAGACGGCGTTATCGACCTCGAACTGCATATCCAAGGGGACTTTATGATTCTCTACACCGTCCCCCTCACCGACCACAACACCGGGCGGGTCCGCAAGGAGCCTCTCTTCCGCTTCACCTTCTCGACCCTCTTCTTACCACGGTGCCCAGCACAGCTTAAGGTACCTCGCACTATCCTTGACTTCGCTTGCACGAAACCGTATCAATTGGTTAATGCAGATTTTCATATTGTTTTGAACTTTGTACCGGAAAACACTTTAAGCATGACGGAAAAAGACTTAGGCAACTCAGAGGCTTATGTACGGTGTCTTGCGGATATGGTGGACCGTGCACCGGATGATGCTGAGGTGGTAGGGGATGCGGATGACGACTATTTCTCCTCTGAGGAGGAAGTGGCGAACAACACCTTTGACACTGAGGATGCAGATGCGTTTTACTGTGACGACTACGACTTCTGCGCTGTAGCTGAGGTTGAAGGAGTCGAATACTCTGACGCAATCCGCGAGCTCAAACAAACCCTCGGTGAATGCATCGACGAAATGTTCCAAGAACGCACCCACGACCTCCTGCACCGCGAATCCTCCTCCTTCAACAAACGCCCCAGACGTCGCAGAAAGACAATGAGCGAAGAGCACATTGAAGGCTCTCCAGAAGGGTCGCATCTTGGGTCGAGGGGAAACCCTGCGCGACGTTCGATATCAGAAGGGACAACCGATCAAGAGTTGAACGCGATCTTCAAGGAAGATACTGCGTTGAAGGGGTCCTTCCGTGGTGCGATAGGCCTGCAGAGAACCTCCCCGCGGGGAAGGAAGCTGCACGCAAAGTCGCCGCCAGAAGGAGGGGAGATCACCCTGCAGGCTCCTCCACCGCCTCCTCCGTTGCCAAAATTGGCACCGCCGCCACCACCGGGGGCACCGGCTCCTCCAGGGGGAGCTCCAGTTCCACCACCACCACCGGGAGGGAAGGGAGTCCCCCCGCCACCCCCAGGGGGTAAAGGGGTCCCACCCCCACCGCCGCCGCCGGGAGGTAAGGGAGTGCCTCCGCCACCCCCAGGGGGGAAAGGGATTCCTCCACCCCCGCCAGGCAAAGGACCACCCCCGCCGCCAGGAAAGGGACCGCCGCCGCCACCAGGGAAAGGGATGCCCCCTCCACCGACGTTTGGTTTTAAGAGTGCGAATGTGTCAAAGATGAAAACCTTTCATTGGAAACAGGTCAAGCAGACCCACGCTGAGACAGAGGGAAGCATCTGGACTGCGTTGGCGCAGAAGCAAGAGAGCAAAGGCGAGGCCGAGATCGATCTGTCATTGCTGCAGGAGATGTTTGAGAAGAAGAACCATCAGAAGAAGAAGGCTGTGACGAAGGCGGAGCCGGTCTCAAATAAGAGCACTGCCATTTCGGACTCGAGGGCACAGAATATTGGGATTGTCTTGACCTTCTTGAAGATGCCCGCTGAGGACATTGTGGCGGCGATTTTGGCGTGCGACAATGAACGTCTTACGCACGACATGCTTGAGGGCATGCAGTCCATCATCCCACAGGATGATGAGATCAAAGCCCTCATACGTGAGAAGGAGAAAAACCCCGACGTTGTGTGGGGCACTCCAGAGAAGTTCGTTGCCCTCAGCGGTGAAAAGGTGCCAGACCTTGCAGAACGTCTCCGGCTGTGGCTCTTCGCGCTGGACTTTGCGAAGGTGCTCGACGAGCTGACCACAGGGATGACACTCTTCACGAACGCGTTGGTATTGTTGCTTGACGAACAGACCCAGTTCGGTGAGGTATGTTTTTTTTTTTTTTGTGGTTTTTTCTTGCTTTTTTATGCATGATTCTCATTGGGTTCTGCCCTCGGCGAATAGCTTGCTTGGCGGGGATTTTATTCAAATCTACATTTTATAAACAGGTACTAAAGTTCATTTTGATGATCGGAAACAGCATGAACGAAGGCACCCGCCATGGTGGTGCGGTGGGGTTCAGAATGGAGAATCTCTCGCAGTTGAGTTCTGTGAAGAGCAATGACGGGCAGACCTCGCTTATGGACTTCATCGTGATGTCGATCAACGGCAAGAACCCTGAGCTCAAGAACTTCACGCAGGAGCTCGAGCCTGTGTCCAAGGCTAGGGTGGTCTCGATATCGGAGGTAAGCAAAGGTGTACAGGAGCTCAAGACCGGCAGCACCGCCATCAAGAAACGTCTTGCCCTTCCCGTCGAGGAAGGGGACGGCTTCCCCGCATACCTTCAGGAGTTCATATCAGAGGCAGAAGGTATTCCGCAAACCCCAACCAACACATAAATTTATCACACTTTTCAACTTTTCAGACTTCACAATAGTGTATTCTGAAGGTCTATTCTCTGTCAATGCATGAGAGACACATTCATCTTTCATTCTTTGAGCTCAATATTATCAAAAAATATGCCCTGTATTGCAAACTTTTTTACAGCAAAAATTGATGCATTGGTAGAAGAAAGCAACCAAGTGGCGGACCAGACTTCGAAGCTCGCGTTGTTCTATGGTGAGGATAAGATCGGGTTCGATCCGGGCGAGTTTTTCCAGCAAATTATTGGGTTTTCGCAAGAGTTCCAGGCTGCGGACAAAACATTCAAAGAGAGAGCGGAACGGACGAAACGGAAGGAAGCCGCGGAGGCAAAGAAATTAGAGCAAGAACAAAAGAAGGCAGCACAAAAGGAGGAAGAAGAACGCAAGGCAAAACGAAAGGCAGCGATGGAGGAGGCTCAGGCCGCACGGATTGATGGTTGATTTTTTCTTCTTTTTTTTTTTTGGAGATTTTACTCCCGAAAGCCTTCTCTCGCCTTATACCCTCAGTCCCCCCCAAGAAAAAGTATACCCCCTCTCTGTCTGAAAACCCTTTTGTTACATACAATACTGACCCCTTCTCGCTGCAGACAGCCCTGTTCCAAAAAAAAAAGCAAAAAAAAAAAAAAAAAAACAAATTACGATCATCAAAAAAGTGGTGATATCGAGGGGAAAATGGGGAGAAAATATGAAATAGAAAAGAACGGTGATGAAAAAAGAAAAATGTGGGGGAAAAAAAGGCTGGTGATATGTGTAGTTCACTGGGGCTTCTCAAGGGCGGTCGAAATATACCAAATAGAAATGAGTGACAAAGCGAGATCGTGCCATTCTGGGGAAGGGGGTCGGGTGTGTGTGTGTGTGAATTCAGCCTTTTTTTTCTTTTTTGGGTATTTCCCGAAAAGGTAGGGAATATGGCCCAATGTGTGCATGTTGCCTGATTCAAACTTAGCTCTTTGAGTCTCGAGAGGGTGGGGGGGAACGTGGTCTTTGAGCACACAAACAAAGCCCATTTTTTTTGTGTGTGTTGTAGTGCTTTGTCTGTTGCTTCCTTTTGTCTCTCTGTATTGGCGGGGTTGTTCGAAGCAAGAGAGTGGGGTGGGAATGGGGGAGGGCAGACGCAAAAAAAAAAGTTGCCTCGTTACTTTTTCTCATATTCCAAGGGCTACGCTAGGACAGGGTTTTGGAGCGCTTTCATCTTTTCAAAAGTTATTGTGCAAAAAAAAACCAAAACCCACCTTTTCCCTTCGGGTCACAATGTATGCAACGAGCCATGTTTTTTTTCCCCCCTTCTCTGAAGCCAGGTTATGCCAATACTTCAAAAAAAACGACCCCAAAAAAACCTTTTCTTTATAAGATGTAAACCACGAAATGGATGTAGGACTGCATGGTTGGGGTGTCCACCCCCCGGTGCATCCGGTCATTGTACCAAGGTACAGTATTTCAAGTCAACTTTCTTGCCCTCAATACTTCCCCTTCATTACCTCCACATCACACCACCGTAACACTCAGAACAACAACAACAACAACCAACACAATGCGCTCCGCTATTCCAGCGATGGTTCTGCTTGCAAGCACAGTGTCTGCTGTGGACAATGGCATTGGGCTTCTCCCGCCGATGGGATGGCGGTCGTGGAATTGCTATGGACGGCATGTGAACCAGACGTTGATGGAGGGCGTCATGTCTGCGGTGTCAGCACGCACACACACCGTGGACGGCACACCTACAAGCATTGCGGACCTAGGCTTTGTCAACGTCGGCCTGGATGACAACTGGCAGGGTTGTAAACTAGGTTACAACGACTCCTTCCACGACGCTGCAGGCAATCCAATCATCAACACAGCATCCTTCCCAGACATGAAGTCGATGACCGACTTCGGACACAACAAAGGTCTCAAGGTGGGATGGTATATGAACAACTGTATTTGCGCCGAAAAAGACTTTTCCAACGACACCTACATCCAGCTCCACATGGAGCAGTCCGCCAAGGCTGTCGCAGAGTACGGCTTCGACGGCGTCAAGCTGGATGGGTGTGGACAGTTCCGCAACCTCACACAGTGGGGGGAGCTGCTGAACGCAACAGGCCGGCCGGTTATGATCGAGAACTGCCACTGGGGTGGCACCGTGCCTGGGCAGACGACAGGAGACGCGCCATGCAAAGGGGACTCCGGTGTGTCGGACTGCCCCTACAACTTCTACCGTGTGAGCGGCGACATCAGCAGCAAATGGTCCTCCGTCTACAAGAACCTGAAAAAGATGCTGCCATACCTGAAGGACACCCCGCTGTCCAGACCCGGCTCGTGGGCGTACCCCGACATGCTTGAGGTGGGGAACCTTGCCAGCTATGAAGAGGACCGCTCGCACTTCTCTGCTTGGGTTATCACCTCTAGCCCACTCATTCTTGGTTTTGACGTGACGAACGACACAACAGTGAGCCGTGTGTGGGACATTATCAGCAACAAGGAGGTGCGGTCTGTGTCGCAGACGTGGGCAGGTCACCCAGGACGTCTTGTGGTCGAGAAGGATGGTTTCATGACGTGGGGCAAGGTGCTTGGGGAGGACACCCAGGCAGCCCTCGTCATCAGCAACACAAACACAACCGCCCCTGTGACACTCAACCTCACAAACTTCGGGTTTGCTGCGACTGATTCCGTGTCGGTGCGTGACCTCTACACCCAGAAGGACCTCAAGCAGGTGATGGGCCAGTTCACAACGGACCCCATCACAGAGCATGACAGCCGTATGTACCGCCTGACCCGTGCGTGATTCGTGTAGTGCTCAGGGGTTCGCGTCTTTTAAGCGGGTTGGCCTTCTTTTTTGCGTCTTCTGGTATCTGCAGGTGTCTTTCACTCGTTGAGGCTCGTTGAGGTGGTGCTAAAGCTTGCTGTGTTTCGTTTCGCCGTTTTCTGTTCAATATTATCCTCTTCTTCTATTATTCGAATAGAAATATCCCCCCTTTTTTTATTGTATTTTTGAGGTTATAACTACCGTTTCCTTGTGAAATGCGTAGGAGCCTCTGTCTCTAAGTGACACAAAATCTGCAAACAAGAAAAATCTGCGTAAAAAAAAAGTAGAGTAAAGACTGTCTGAACGGCGTCTACACTAAACCAACAGATTATTGTAAAAAAAAACTGTGTTTTCTTTTTTTGAAAACTTGGTTGTATTAGTGTAGACACCCGAGGATGAACTCCACTATTTTTTTGTGCAGTGGCGTTTTTTCTAATCGGGCCATCTCTCGTTTCGGTCCGTTGTGTGTATGTGATGTGTGTGGAACTAATAATGGACAATTTGCTACGCAGGCTATTGTTCATTGTGTGTCGTGTGAATTTGATTTTTCTTTCAAATTTTGGGGTAATCATGAGTACGTTTCTGGAACAAAATTCGCAAAACCCGAAATGCGAATCGCAAAAAAAGAACAAATTTTCCTGGTTTGTGAATTTTGTTGCAGAATAGTACACCTGATCACCCCCAAAAAATTTTTTGTTTTGTTTTGTTTTTTAACGTGCTTGCATCCTGCTGAAGTTTGCTCACTGCTTTGAGGTGTCTAAACTAAAGACCGTTTCAATCAGCTCCACATTTAAAAAAACTACCATTTTATACCTCCGTCCACAGAGGCGTTCGCATTATCAACTTCACCATTTTTTTTTCTTTGATCGAGGTGACTAAGCACGAGAGGCTTAGGGTCATCGTATCTAAACTTTTCATTTTCCCCCCCATGTTTCCTCCACGTCTTGCCACGTTGCGAGCAGTGTGTGGACAAAGTGTTCATAGATGTGTGTGTTCAAGAGTCACATTTATTCCCTATATTCTCTTTTTGTTGGGTTCTCTTTCGGTACGGGCCACTCGTGTCCCACCCTATGAGCTCGAGGGAGATGCGTTTTATGCAACTACTCTTTTTTGTTTGATTTGCCGTAACACAACACACTCCCACTCCCCATAATGTCCAACAGCTAATAGCAAAAGAGCCGTCGACAGTGTGTTACTGCAAAAATCCCTTGTTGTTTGTTCCATGTTCTTCATGTCGGGCCCGTTGGTCTCGATATGGGGCTGTGCAGCCCAATGTGCATGGCGAGTCGCTTACAAAACTACTTCAAAAAAGGGTGTTCATTTTGCTTGCGATTGCGTCGTACCTACCCCCGTATCGTCACATTCCACCACATCCAGGCATCACATAGGCATTATGAAGCTCGGTCTTCAAGACCCGTTGGGGTTGGATGAACTGCTCTTCGGAGGAATGGTCGAGGCAAGTGGCCTTCAGTATGACCAGATCAAGTTCCTCGTTTGCATGCTGCTCTCGCTGCCCCTCGCCTACATCCACGGGAAGTTCGTTCCTGCAGGAACCACCCGCCACATCTTCGCCCTCGGGATCGGAATGGCCTACAGCGTCATCTGCTTCGCTGAGGACACCATCCACCCTCTCATGGCGTCGCTCATTTGCTTCTTTTTGATGAAGTTTTTCCCGAGAAACCCCTTCTACGTGCTGGGGTACTCCTTCCTGCATATGTCTGCCGCACACATGTACGCATACTTCTATGAGTACGGGCAGTGGAACATTGACTACACCATGGCGCACATGGTGCTGACTGTCAAACTCCAGATCACTGCCTTCGCTGTGTCCGACGGGCACGACAAAAACAGGGTCTTCAACAAGAAGTGGGGCCCCGAGCTTGACAACGACAAGATCACCCCAGAGATCTTCCCAAGCCTGCTGGAGTTCATGAGCTACTGCTTCTACTTCCCTTCGTACGTTGCCGGTCCTTGCTTTGCGTACAGGAACTACAGAAACTGGTCGAACGGATTGGTGGAAGTGCCCGCGGGTAGAGAGGCAGCCGCCGCATGGAAGTTCCTTGGGTCGCTGGTGATCCTCTTCATGAACAAGGTGCTGCTGTCGTACATCCCTATTGCCGCCATCATTGAGCCGCTTGGCACGGGGAACCCGTCGATTTTGGAATGGGGTATCCCGCTTCGTTTGATCTATGTGTGGTGGTCGATTATGCTGCACCGTGCAAAGTACTTCTTTGTGTGGTACATGTGCCACTCTGCGTGCATTCTGTCGGGGCTTGCGTACAACGGGAAGAAGAAGGACTTCAAGCCGACCGACTCGACCGCATGGGTGCTCATGTTCGAGGAGGCAGTCGACTCCGAGGGTAACTTGTGGAACGGCTGCAGCAACGGAAACTACTTCATGGTCGAGACTGCCCAGAACCTCAAGGCCGTCACCGACAACTGGAACATGGGGGTGAACTACTGGCTCAAGAACGTCTTCTACATCAGGGTGGCCGACAACCAGGACAAGTTCCCCAAGTTCCTTCGTGGATTCGACCTCAAGACGCTTGTCACACAGATGACGTCGGCGTTCTGGCACGGTATGTACCTTTGTTTTTCAAAATTGTCCACTAGCCCTAAACCTTGCACAAAACCCAACAGGATTCTACCCCGGTTTCTACATCTTCTTCGTCTCCGGAACTCTCTTCCACTTCGTCATGCGCAGCGTGCGCTCGAAGATCCGCCCGTGGTTCATCCACTACAACGCGAAGTTCTTGTACGACGTGATTACATACGTCTTCACCGGCATTGGACTCAACACCATTGGAATTCCGTTTGTGTTCCACGAAATTTGGACGACACTTGGAGTATGTCAGACTTTTGCAAACAACAATTCACCCTTACTTTTACAGGTGTGGAGAAACCTCTACTTCATCCCGCACGTTATCTCGGTGATTCTCATTGGAGTCTCGTCTGTCCTCCCGAAGCCACCACAGAAGAAGAAGGAAGAGTAAAAAGTTCTCTAAAAATATGTCATCCGTGTAAAAAGCCCATCTACTTTTTATGTTAGTATGTATTGCACGACGTCAATCTGACTGTAGTTCACACAAAAACATTACCCCGGCTGTGCACAAACTAACGGATCGCCCAATCTTTTTTTTTTTTCTTCGTTTTTTTTGTTACCGTCTCTCCCATATCCACGAACCCGAAAAAAATGTTGCTTTCGCGGTTTTCATAATTTGAGGGCTTTTTATACCACAACTGCAAGAAAATGCCCCCCCCTGTTTGGTCCTGGGAAAGCCCCATACATATTTCAAAAATCGCGAGAGAGAGACTTACGCGTTTTCCTTTCTGTACAATGTCACCTTTTTCTCCAAACACCACAACTTGCCCCTCCTCCCCTTTCTCACTTTTCCCACACAACGATGAAGGTGTTCTTTCTGACAAATGTTTGCATTTTTTGTTTGTTTTGTTTTTGTGTTGCGCTATGTTGCACTAACCAACTGAGAGATGCACGGCAAAACTCGAGATGAGGGTGCGGGATGGGGGGGGAGAGAAGCCTTCAGATATATTTCTGTTGGTGCTTTTTCGATACTAAAACAGAGAATTGGTCCTTCCTGCTTAACACCACGCGCTACTGTTGAACGTGGTGTTATGCTTGCTAGGCTACTATTTATTCAGTGCCTCTGCAGTCGAGTCTTCACAACGTTCTCTATCTTTGTATGTGTGCAATTCACATTTAATTTTGATTCTTTTTCTTTTTTGTATCATTAGCCGGGCGGGGCGTGGATCTACGGGGAGAAAAAGGTGGTTGCGGGCCATCACTGAAACGCAGTAGCGGACGGAGGGCGAGTATATTGAGGGGGTACTGACAAAAAAAAAATGTTGGGGGGAAAAAAAAATGCGGTTGTGACTTGCTTGAGGTGCTCGGCTTTGTTGCTGTTCGGGTTTTCTTTTTTGTGCTCATCCGGGGCTGGTAGTTGGTATATGTTTCCCTCCCCAAATTTCTTTCTGTCCCAAGAGAAATCATCTGATGATGAGCCAGGGTGAAGGAGGAGGGGGGCAATCCATTTAGTGCCCCAGATACCTCTTTTCACCAAACACAACAAAAATTATTTGTTGTGCCTTTAAAAAAAACACAATGCTTCTACGTGATACACTTTACATGGATGTACAGTGATTGTTGAATACAACAATATTGCAAGGGTTCTTTTCCCCCTAGAACGCACATGGATATGTCACTTGTCGACTTGCGTGATAGAGAGGTCACCCAAATACATTATCAAATACAAACACAAAAACAAAAAGAAAGTTGCAATTTTCCCCCTTTTCTCCCTTAGGAGTCTGCAAATTTGCAAAATAGTCTTTCCACCATTTTAAATACAGATACGCACCTTTCCCCTTCATTGTCCCTTCTTTTCTCTTCCCTTTACTATGCCAAAGAAGATCGGACAATACGAGCTGGGGAAGCTTCTCGGTAATGGCAGTTACAGCAAGGTGAAGATGGGGACGGACACGAACACAAACGAGCACTTCGCAATCAAGATCATCGCGAAGGAAAGCCTCGAGCGCCCCAGCTACGAGAAACACCTGCGGCGCGAGATTGCGGTGATGAAGCTGCTCAACCATGCGAACGTCATGCAGCTTTATGATGTGCTGCAGACGGGGAAGAACATTTATATGGTGTTGGAGTTCTTTGATGGGGGTGATTTGCTTGACGCACTTGTGAAGGCGCTGTACTTCAAAGAAGACAGAGCAAGACGCTACTTCCAACACCTCATCAGCGGGCTTTCCTACCTCCACCACCAGGGCATCGCACACCGCGACCTGAAGCCTGAGAACCTCCTCCTCCGCAACCCAACAGACGAGCTCATCATTGCAGACTTTGGCTTCTCCAGACTAACCAACGGCGAGTCGCAGAGCGCACAGCTCCTCAAGACAAAGTGCGGCACACCAAACTACATGGCGCCAGAGGTTTTCGCAGCAACAGGCTACGACGGAAAGCGTGCAGACATCTGGTCCTCCGGGGTCGTGCTGTACGCGATGCTCGCAGGGTACCTCCCCTTTGAGGATAAGTCCATGGCAGTGCTCTGCGACATGATTGAGGGTGGCAAGTACCGCATCAGCAGTAAATTCTCGAAAAACGCAAAGGCACTGCTTGCAAGGATGATGGCAGTCAAGCCTGCGGAGAGAATCTCCATTGAGGAGGTATGTAAAAGAAAAGGGCTTTTTACCGCAATCTGTGTTTTTTTAAAATGACGCTCAAAAGGCTTCAAACATTTCGGATAGACCTCACCCCAAAGTGGGCACACGACGGTAAAGCAAATGATTTGACTTATGGTTTCACCAACGGTGAAACCACAAAGTAAAAAAACCACAGTGATTTACTTCACCGTGGTCACCGTACTGCGATTGTCTATCAAAAAAAAACACAGATTTTGACCCATCCGTTCTTTGCACCCGGGTTTGACTACGCGAAGTACGATTCTGCAGCCGACCTGGTTCAGCCAACGAACTCTCAACTGGAAGACGCCTGGCAGTCGTGCGAAGAGGTATGCTGGAGACCTGAGTCTAATGTGTGCTGTGACTCCGACGGAGCTCATTGGCGTTTAGGTTCAATCTCACTCATAGTATTGAATGATACACATCTAACACAAAACCATTCAGGAAAAAACCCCAACCAAGGCATCGAAGGGCCTTACAGGAGGTATCTCACCGCAATCCCAATCCTTGAGAAGTCATTTGATGAGACAAACAACAACCATCGCAGCAGCGAGCTAAACCGGGGGGGGGTAGACCGCCCTCGTGTATTTGATATAATATCACTGCACATTTTATCATTTCTTATTGATTTTTTCTAAAGAAATACACTGTGCACACATAATGTGAAAACCTCGATGAGAAGAGCATCGACGGAATGCATGGTATAAAAAAAGATTTTTTTTTTTGAAAGTGCTTGTAGGCAACACTTTCCACTCCAATTTAAAAAAAGATAGGGAAAGAAAATCAAGCACAACCAGCTTATTGTCTTTGGCAGAAAAGCAATTCTACCGAGCCCCGTATTTTTTTTTTCTCTTTTTTTCTTTTTCTTCTTTTCTTTCCATCTCCCATTCTTCCCATCTCCCATATCAAATATCCCCTATACGAATCATTACTAATGCATCCCGAAAGCTTTTCCTCAACCTTTTTTCAACAACAACAACAAAAAAAAATGTCCCTCTCCCCCGACTTTAATTGATGTCTGGATACTACGGTTGTCTGGGCAGAATGAAGGGTAGAGCGGCCAGCCTCTGAGGTAAAAATTGTTACATGGCTTTGTGCCTTATGCATCGGCTGAAGAGCAAAGCGTAACAAAAAATATTGTTTTCAAAAAAACAAAACAAAACGAAACGAAACGAAAAAGAAGAAGGAAAAGAAAAAAACCAAACTACATTGAGTACATACCTTTGCTCTCAATGACAAACAAACCAATTGTCCTTTCTCTTTTTATGATTTTTTAGAAGGAAAAAAAATAGGAATAGTGTTGGTGCCTTCATTTTTTTTTTGCAATCTCCACGTTCCTTTCAGTCACTTTTTTCTTTTTTTAGAAGACGAGACGGGCTATTTTTATGCTAAGAGCAGTCTTTTCAAATACTAGGCGTTGTTCTAGGTTCGCTTTTTTTTTTTGTTATTTTCCCCGTTTTGTAGAGTCCAACATCGGGCGTTGTCACGATCTATATAATACCTTGCGTCTCTCTCATTTTTTGCTTTTCTTTCACAGTGTACGAGCCCCTGAGGCGTTTTCAACTTTTCAATTTTTTTTTTTTTTTTTTTGATTTTTTTTCATCTTTTTGTGCGAATTCTTTGTTGCCTTTCTTTTCTTCTTTTTTTTTTTGTTTTTTGTACACTGTCAACGAGAGGTTGTATTTTCAAGTCAAAAATTTGCTTTCGCCGCCCTTTTCGGGTATTTTTCCCCCCTGGATTCCACATGAGCGAAGTCGAAAAAAAAACAAACAAACAAAAGAGAGACAAAGAACAGAACAGAACAGAGAATATTGGACAATGATAACAGCTTTTTGTGGTCTTAATTTCTTTTCCCCCCCCTATTCTATTTGCCCACAGTAAATAGCAAAAGCCCCGTCTAAAACCTAAGAAAAAAAACTGCCATCGGCTTCCAATCCGCCTTTGTTAGGCAAGGCTTTTGCTACCTTACTGTGGTCTATACTACACTAATGCTATTCGAGTGTCCAAACTTTTTCAAAAAAAAAAAAAAACAACAACAACAACAACAACCCTGAAAGAAGACAGAACAGAGTACCTCTGTCCAAATCATAAAGACGGACCATGTATTGTTGAGGGGAGAAAAATGGAGATTTACTCCAAAAATTTTTTCAAACAAAAATGATAATTGAGGGTCCAGGCCAACCCCTAAAAAGGAAGGTAGGGCGTTTTCTCTCGACTGTTGCATGATTTTTTTTTTGTCCCTCACCACTTTCCATGAATTCTATTGTTTGTCTCGATTTTTTTTTTTTTGTTTCTTGCTCGTTCGAGTGTGTCCGTTTATGTTTGAGGTCAAGGTGACTAAGTTCGAGAGAAAGATTGATGAATAACCAATGTTCAAAACATCAAGTAATCTAATCAGACTAAGCTCGAGAGGCTTAGGTTCATCTCATAGGCTTTTCTTTCTTTGGTCTGGTAGGGATGACTCCATCATTATTTACAGATTTTATCTTAACCATTTTTGCGCCGTTTTTGCGATGTGTGTGTGTTTTAGTTAAAAAGGCTCGCATCCGAAGTGGAATTTTATTTTATTTTTTCAACCACAACTGGTGTGTTCCGGGGTATCGGAAAATACAAATTTTCACCAATCTTCACCAATCTTCACAAGTTTTCACAAGTTTTCACAAATTTTCACAACATAATTTTTGGCCATTTTTTTGTGAAGAATTGTGAAGAATTGTGAAGAGTTGTGAAGAGTTGTGAAGAGTTGTGAATAGTTGTGAAGAGTTGTGAATTGAAATGAAAATTTGGATGAAAAAAACACAGATGTTGTGAAGATTTGTGAAGAGTTGTGAACAGTTGTGAAGAGTTGTGAATTGGAGGGAAAAAAAGGGGGGTGTTTTTTTCCAGGGTTTTTTGCAGGACTGGTCAGGTAAAGTGTGCTGTGCAGAGGGCTAGCTAGCCTGGGTCAAGCTGGCCGTACCACCCCACCCCCTGTGCGGAGGAGGACGACGGAAGTCCGCGGCGTGTTCGTTTGTTGCCTTTTTTTTTTTCAACATGTTCGCAACTCTCAAGAAAGTAGCGTACCGTGAGCCTGCGACGCAGCTAAAAATTACGAGCGGTAGCCCACAGCTCTACCCGAAATGTTGCGTACTGTGGCTTCGCTAGAAAAGTTTTGTACCAGTGGCACTACCACTTTTTTCCCTGTTTTTTGTACCGTTTTACTCAAAACACAGCTGGGCACAACTAGCACCATACTCACCTGAACTATGCCTATATTAGGCACAATTTCAGCACACTTTCAGCACAAGTACACACACGTACACGTTGGGGCCATATTCTGAGCAAGAATTACCCCCACTAGTTATCAAACACACGTACACACAATTAACCACAATTACACCTAAGTTGCTCTGGGGAAAAAAATGGTACACCACCCGACAGGACTACTGTACTAAAACTTTTGTACACCTGAGTGCACTTTGGGAATCACCACCAAATCACGGGTTTTCTGACTATCATTTGCTTATTCCCACCCAAAACACACTATGAACCGGGGTTTCACCATTTTTTCGTATTTCAGGGTGAATTTTTGTGAATTTTCGGGTCACAGGGTGGTTCTGACCCATTCTCGGGGTGTTTCGGGACTGTAGTTGCTCAGGAGATGCCCAAAAACGTGAAAAATCGCCTTTTTACGTTTTTAGTAGTATTTTAGTGTCAATTGTTAGGGAAATCCTAAAAAACCTTAGTTTTTTAGTCTTTACTATAGAGATGTGCGCCACCCACACCACACACACTACACACCCACACACACACACACCCACACACACACACACACACCCCCTCACCACCAGAGGGGATTTGACCAAAAAATCGATTTTTTTAAATAAATAGTTGCTCATCCAAAAGTGAATTTTTTGGGCTTAACGTGTTGTTTGGGGGTATTGAGGCCCAAAAAAAAATTTTTTTTCAGTCGTGTTCAGAAATTGGACTGCCAAATGACATGTGGCATTCGGCCAAAAATCAGCTTTTTTGGTCATTTTTGCCTTGTAAAACATGACACTTGTGGCATGCTTCCCAGTACAGGAAAGTGCATTGAAAAACCTGAAAAAACACATCTAATATGTGATGGTCAAAAGTGCAAGATTCCTTCGTTAATGAACTTTTTGAGTACCAGTTATACCTGGGGAATATGCTCAGATCACTCTTTTGACCATCTGGCGTTTACCACAAAAACACCACTTTTTACAGGCCACTTTACAGGCCAGTTCATGAAGGCACGAGTGAGGTTTTTTTGTACACGTTACCGTGAGCGGGCGCGCGAAGCGCGCACGCGAACGCCCCGCGGGAAGCGAATAGCTGACCGCCTGCCCAGTGTGTGAGGTCCTTACAAAAAAAACCACCTGTAAAAAAAGGTGAGGTCCTCATCACGTTTCCATGGAAGTGTCACACAAGAACGACAGGTTTTTTAGCCCGTCACCAAATCGGTTTTATACGTGGCTGCTAACAGAGCTGTACTCATATAAGTTGGGTTCTACTAGGACTTTTTGCTCAATTTTTTTTTCTTTGAGCAAATTTTGTGCCAATCTTTCAAATAAAGCGTAAGATTTTTACACTGGTGGCATGCTTCCCAGCACACATAAGATACTCCAGTGCACCGATTGTGCGCCCGAATTCGCCCGAATTACGTATAAATTCCCTTTAAATTCCCTTTAAAACGCCCGAAATATATTTCGGGCGCTCGGGACCCGCGCCCGAAAAATCCGCCCGAATTCGCCCGAAATTTTTTTCGGGCGGTCCAAGTATGACCACTGCACGGGGATCCCAAAAATGCAATCCAAGTCAAAAAGTTGAAAAAAAAACACACCTAAAAACACATGGCCCAAGAATGGCCCAAAAGGGTCCAAATCGTCCCGTCAGCCGCACCATTTTAGGCACTTTTTGCACATAGAACCTCCTGTGTTGCCAACCAACGTCCTCCAAAAGGTGTCCTGTACCTACCTGGGTACCTGGGTGCCCAGGCACCACCCAGACTTCGCCACTTCACAACTCTTCACAACTCTTCACAACTCTTCACAACTCTTCACAACTCTTCACAACTCTTCACATACACGTTTTTTGTGAAAATTTGTGAAGAGTTGTGAATAGTTGTGAAGAGTTGTGAAGAGTTGTGAAGAGTTGTGAATTGAAATGAAAATTTGTATTTTTCGATACCCCGGAACACACCAACAACGATTTTTCAACAAAATCGTGCATTTTTTCCCCCTTTGACAGACAGATTTTGTATTTCGTTGCCCCCAAAAAAAAAATGTGAAAAAAAAAACCTATGATTTTCACTAACGCAGCCAACAGTTTTCAAATTTGTAAAGATTTTTTTTCTCTGCCCCACGCAGGTTTGAAAATCCTGCAAGAAAATATAAAAAGTAAAAAAGGGATTGCTTTTTTTTTTGTTTTTAGATGCTTTTTGAGATGCCCTATTTCCCCTCATCCGGGAACAAAAAAAACAAAATAAGAGCACAAAGCAAACATATCAAAAACTTCATAAAAACCCCTTCACTTGGGAGACTCGTTCATTTTTCAACAGTTTTACAAGGTGAGCAAACATGAGGGCTCGGGCTCATCTTGACCAACATATTCCCTTTGCCATGTGTTTCGTTGTTCATCTTTCCTATTTTTATACAAACCACCTGATTTTT
Organism: Rhynchopus sp. YZ270_cl-10; assembly: GCA_964035575.1. Taxonomy (NCBI): domain Eukaryota; phylum Euglenozoa; class Diplonemea; order Diplonemida; family Diplonemidae; genus Rhynchopus; species Rhynchopus sp. YZ270_cl-10. Next base: position 503,832 of record OZ037847.1, on the reverse strand, counting down.
ACCCCCGCGTATAGGCGCGTGTAAAGGCGTGTCGGACGGTCCGTTTTTCCCTGTACGGACCTATACGGTTCTTTTCGCGCCTATACGCGGTAAAAATCAGGTAGACAAACCACAAAAAAAACAAAAAAAATATGGGGACAGCGTTGACAATAACAACATCCCCCCTCCCCCAACCCTCTCCCCAACACCCGTCCCCTTGGTTTTTTTAGCACAGAAATGTGCTTTAAACGAAAGGTGGAAGAGGCTCGCCGTGTCCACATTATACCATACAACGCAGCAAATGACAAAAAAAAAAGTTGCGTATTTTTTTAAACTCCCGTTCTACAGAAAATATACTAATGTTCACCTTCAACGATTTTTGTTGAGGGGTGACTAATGTGACGCTGAAAAAATGGATGAATGTTGCCACCTATTTTAAGGGGGGTTGAGATCCATCTAAAAAAAGATAAAAAAAAGCACCGTTCTTTTCTTAGTTTGATGTGATCAATAGGTAACGATATGGTAACAGTAATGCAGCAAATTTTGATATCGTGTCAATTGTGTGTATTTTTATCGATTCGCACAGCGCAGTACAGCGCCCTCCTTTTTTTGTCACTCCACCACTCCACACAAAACCCATACCGGCCGACTGGTGAGAGGGGATATAACGTTTTTTTTTTTTGTGCCTTAAACACGGCATGTTATCAACTGCATCACGTATCCTATTGAAAATACCCTAAAAGGTTGTGGAAAAAAAACTGAGAATATCCGATTTTTTTTGTTTTGTTTTGGTCCGAATTTGTTATAGGTTTGTTATTTTAATGTAGTGTATTTATGGAAATACCGAATTTCATTATTTATTCTTGTTAATTATCCAACAGATGAAGTGCGGGGGGAGATTTTCACAGATCTTCCGATAAAAAAAAAACTGTCCTAAAATCACGTACCCCTTCTCTAATCCTCATCCTGCCATGTATTTTTTATTTTTTCCTTAAAAAGTGTCTCAAGTACACTATTCCGTTCTGACCAATATATTTTTTTGCATTTCCGTATAAACAAATTGTTCTCGTAACACGAGGTACATGCATATGTTTGTTTGTTAGGTTGTTTTTGTCAAGGTGGTCAAACGCCTTATAAGCTTCTTGTGTTGTTTTGTTTTGTTGTCTCAAGGCGGCAAAAGTAAGCAATTGACGTCGCAGGCCAATATTGGGTATTTGTGCCTATTGTTCATAATTATTGTATATTTTCTAAATTGCGCAAATTGTAATTTAGCGTATTCCCAAATAGCCAATTGTCACCCCATCCCAAATATAAATATTTTTTTTTTTGTGAATGTAAGAGCTTCGTACCAAGACTGATCCCAACGATGTCGCTTCCCCCCCGCGTTGTTGAGGATACGGGTTCGCTGTGCCCTTGTGGGTGGGTCATCTGTCTTTGGAATTTTTTTGGGGGTTTTTGTGTTTGTCACTTGATGCATTTTACATCTCTTTTCGTTGCACCTGCTATTACTTTTTTGAACCAATGCCTGCGTCCGCCGGTGAACGGTGAGGTGTGGGTACTTCCAACTTCTGTTTCTTTATTAATGTGACTAAAGCACGAGAGGCTTAGGGTCATCTTTACAAATTTGTAGTGCGTCTTTGCCGTGTTTTTTTTTTTCTTTTTTCTTTTTTCTGTTTCTTTACCTTTTTTTCTCATATTTTGGTTGGCTTTTACACTAGGCAAACACGCCCCCCTCTCTCTGCCCCCTACTTTGACATTGAGTCATGTTGCGAAAAAAAATTCTTTTAATACCCCCCGTATCTTCTGTTTGATGACTTCGTTCTTTATTCCCGTCTTTCTTTCCTCCAAAAATACCCCCCTTTTTTACAATTTGTTTCTAAATATCCCAAACAGGGATAATGGAATCGAACCTTTTTTGGTGGTTGTTTTTCAAAACAACAAAACAAAGAAACATTTTTTGGGTTTTCTTGCATGCTTTCAAAGCACGTTTTTTCCAACCATTGTGTTGGTTCTTTTGTGGTGACTAAGCAGAGGCTTAGGTTCATCTCATAAACTTTTTTTTTCCCCGAACCAAGTTTTCTTTTTCCTGTATCGTTTTTGACCGGTACATTCAGTGCACCCTGCTATACCTTCTATTCAGTAGAATGGACAGTATATGATGAAATAATTTCTGCATTGTTTCAATTTGTGCATGCAGCATTTACTTTTCTTTTCTACGTTTTGCAAAATATGTCAAAAAAAGCAAGGGTACATTTTTTGCACCCTCTTTTGCCTTCTTTTCGTTTAGATAAGAAAGTATATGAAATAATGTATTGTTGAACGTTTTGTCTTCTTTGAGACGTCCCCCGATGCACGGTGAGGCGTTTTGCACTTTCAACTTCTCTTTTTTTTTTCATCTCCTCTCTTCCTTCCCCCTAAGCTTAGATATGTCTGGGTAAGATCACGCCACCAACGTGATGCTCATCTGCTTGCAGTTCGGCACTGTACGTACCCACCCTCCTATTTCCTCCACAAAAAAAAGTGAACTATGATTTTTAAACGTCTCTTGCATCCAAAGAGGCGTCTGCCCTTTAAAAAACCCACCTTTTTTTTCTTCCTTTTAAGTTTGGGTACATTTAGTGCACCCTATTATACCGTCTATTCAGTAGAATAGTTAGTATAATATTATGAAACAATTCCTTTTCGAAGCGAGCATGAAGCCTACTTAGGTTCATCTTGCACACCTTTCTTCAGATGACTTAGCACGAGGCTTGGTTCATCTTACCGACACCATTTTTTGGGTGCACATAATATGTCATATTCTAGATTTCCACTTCTGCCGAGCCGGACCACTACAGAGGAAAGCATCCTGGGAGGACGTTCGATAACCGGTACTTTTGTACAAGGATACGAACCTCCTCCAAAGGGTTCTCTGAATCCCCTGGAGAGCGTTCTATATGGGCTGAGGGTTCTAGGAGTTATTTTAGCACTTTCAAAAAATCCTTTTTTTTTTCCGTTTCTTTTTGGTTGTCTGCGTCTGTGGAGACGTTTGCACAACTTACAACTTCTCTTTTCTTCCGATGTGTGTGTCCATTGATCAGGCCATTCGTCTTTTAAGTTCTGAAGGTGGCTTAAGTGTGTGAGGCTTAGGTTCATCTAGTAAAAAAAGCTGCATAATGCTCGTATTCCCCTGCTCTTTTTCTCCTTCTCCCTCTCCTCCTCCTCCGCGAGTGTCAAGTTCGCTATTAGCTTTCTCTTTACATTTTAGCTTTTAGACGTGTTGTTCTCATTCGTTTTGGGATTCTTAACTTTTTCTTGCGTTTCTTCCTTTTAAAATATAAACAGGTCAATGTCCATGTGTCTGCATAAACACCTTCACTTTAGTTGTGGATGTCTGTAGGCAGTTTTGTTTTAGCACATTGGGAAAATGGCCGTCCCGGGCGTAGCGTTTTCTCCCCCCCCATCTTGCCCCTTCCCCATTTATTATCTTTGTCTGGACGATTATTCGAAATGTGTGGGGTCATTTTTTGAGTGTTTTTTTCTTTATCCATATCACGATACATATTGTGCACTCGCTGGATATGTGCTTTTTTTATCGGTTTTGGCGTGTGTGTTTTTGTTTTTTTATACAGGCGATCGAAGCACGAGAGGCTTCAAATCACCTTAATTTTATTAACTCAGGCAAAAAATTGGCAATTCAAAAAGTCTGAAAAACCCCCATCTGTGTGTGACCTGAGAGGTCTGGTTGTCTGCATTTTGTGATTCTATTTCGATCAACAGTTTTAGTCGGGACAACCTTGGTAGAAGTGGAATGTACCGTGAGTCCTGGAGCATCTGTACGGTGGAGAAAAAGTGTGGGAAGTGGATCTTGCACGATGTGGCGACACAAAGGAAACTGCACTACCCTTACCCATTTTTTTTTTCCGAGAGAAAAAGAGAGAAAAAAAGACCCACTCACCACTCAACCCGTCTGTACGTAGTCGACTTTCAGCCGAGTTGCGTCTAGTGCATTTATTTGCTGTCAACGTTTTGTCCCGTTTGCCTTTTTTTGCACTATGCGAAAAATGCGTTAATTTGTTTTAAACCACGCATCCCCTCTCGACGAGAGAGAAAAAAAAGCTCTCCTGTTTTTAGGCTTTTGTTCGCCTAAGAGTGGAGGAAAATAATAACAGGAACAACAGTTGCGTTTCTCGTAGTGCACACTTTATGTGTGGAAGTGTCAACGCATCAACTACAAGAAGGGGTGTGAGGGAACAATACGACACATTTCTTCTTAATTTTTCATCATGATTGCGGTGAATCTGTCAAAATATTCTGTCTTTTTTTTTTCCTTCTTCAGTGCCCTGCGTCCGATGAATGGTGAGACGTTTGCACTTTTATGTTCTCTTTTTCTTTCGTAATATCCTTCCTTGGCTAGCCGGGACTAGAGTTTACTCTTGACTTGCCTACAACGGGTTTCTTTTCATATGAATGCACATTGCGATGTACATTCATCTGCCAAGAGTTTCTCTCTTTACAAATACCTGCTTCCGTTGTATCCGTTGAAGCGTTTTTGCACGACCTCTTTTTTCCCCACACCTTCTGTTGTTGGTCGCAGGGTACTTATGCTTTCATCCATGGCTGGCATCGTACGTAGGGCAGTCGGAGGTGCCTGCATCAATAACTATATTATTTTTAACCTCATGAAAGGAGGAAATAGAAACAAAGCATTTTGAACACACTTTTGCGGTTCTGGGGGACGAAACCGCGCTGCTGAGCCACTCCTCACCAAAACAGGTTGAGGTGTGTACGTTTCACCGCAACCTCCTCTGCCATGGGTTTTATCGTGTGATGAGAGTTACGTTTCTATTTCCAATATCTTTCCACCGTTCTGGTGTGGCGTAGTTTTGTAGAAGTCTTCAACAACCCAGCTTTTTTCCCCTCTATTTTTCTCGTTCCGCGACTTCCCCAACCCTTTAGAATCAACAGAGTGTGTGTGTATTTGTTTGTTCAGATTTTTTTTTATATCGGATCCTTCTATACTCGTTCCTCTCTTTTCTTTTATTTCTCTGATATTTTTTCTTATTTTTGCTGCGACGCTGCAATGCTGCCGGTGCATTTATTGCTCCGGATGCATGAAATACGATATCATGGTATATTTTCTTTTTCTCTTTCTTCACCAACGCCTTTTGTGGTTGCCTGTGTTTTCTTCGCAGGCGGCTTCATACACATCAGACTTTTATCTCGCCATCCAACTCCCATAGGTTTCTGTAGAGATTTGCTGCGACACATCTCGCCCATTTGTGATTTTCTTGTGTGTGCCATTTTTGTTTTTCTGTTATGTTTGTGTATTGAAAGGTGGCTGAGGCGGTGTAAGGTTCATCTTGTCCAATGTTTTTTTTTATTTTCTGTCATCGGGTATCACAGTTTAACCCCATCCCATTCCCACCGCCTAGCCTCTAAGCGTGAGTATCTTTCCGTTACTCCTCCCCACCCCTCTCCCCCCTCCGAAATACAAATGGTCAGGGGGAAAAAGAACGTTTATTTTTTGTGTCTATACTCCACCCACCCCATCAAAACACCACACAACAGGGGATAATTTAAAATGGGAAAGCCACGTGGTATCAACACCGCGCGTAAGCTGAAGACGCGCCGCAGGACCCAGAAGTGGGCCGACAAGGACTGGAAGAAGGCGCATTTGTCCGTGTCGATCAAGGCGAACGTGTTCGGAGGATCTTCCCACGTTAAGGGAATCGTGCTGGAGAAGATCGGAGTTGAGGCCAAGCAGCCTAACTCCGCCATCCGTAAGTGCGTGCGTGTGCAGCTGATCAAGAACGGAAAGAAGATCCTCGCATTCGTCCCCAACGACGGTTGCCTTCACTTCATCGAGGAGAACGACGAGGTGCTGGTCGCGGGTCTCGGTCGTTCCGGCCACGCTGTCGGTGACATTCCCGGAGTGCGTTTCAAGATCAGCAAGGTGTCGGGAGTTGGTCTCTTCGCTCTGTACCGTGAGAAGAAGGAGAAGCCCCGTTCATAGACATCTGCTCTAGTAGAGAGGTGGGCTGTGGCACTGCCACCACCTGTTTACCTCTTTGCAACACAGACTATGCACCAATCTGCACCAGAATACCAAAAAAAACCCCAAAACGCTGTGTTTGCGGTTTTACTAACCCCCTGCCTGGGGCTTCTGGAGCTGACTACTTCTCTGCGTCGTTATAAAAAAAGTGTGCCAAAAGAGCACGAAAACCCCCCTCCAAACCCACGAAGAATTAACCGCTAGCACTGGGTTAGTAGAACATATAGGCCCGATGAGAAAAGGGGCTTTCTCCCCCCCTTATCAGCCCCCTTTTTTCATCCTTTTTTAGGCTCGTCTACATCAATCATTTCGTTGGGCCAGCGTTTTAGGCGTAAACCCTGCCCCCCCCCTCATAAAAGAAAAAAAAATCTACCCCAACATTTTTTGACTATTTCCTACACCCACACCCCACCCTTTTCCACCAGACAGTTTCCACTCACAAAAAAAAATTTTTTTATGTGAAATGAAGCGGTGCTTATAACACATTGGGGGGTTCCATTAATTGATTTGAGATGGGGAATGACCCGGTTCCTGTTATTCCTGCGACATGGACTAGATATTCGAAGTTGCAGACGGTGGGGGCAGGATCTTATGGGCAGGTGTACTTGGCAGAGGGGAACCCTGAGAAGGGTGGGATGGAAGGTGTGCATGTAGTGAAGCGGGTGCATGTGGCAGACCTGCCTGAGGAGGAAATGCGTGGGGCGATCAACGAGGTGCAGATTCTCTCTCTGTTGAACCACTTCAACATCATCTCGTATACGGATCACTTTGTTGATGCGGATGGCTTCCTCAATATCGTGATGGAGCACTGCTCGCAGGGCGACCTCTCTAAACGCATTGAAACCTGCAAAGCCGCGAACTCACATTTCAAACAAAATGAAATCGCGTTTTGGGCGTTCCAACTGGCGCAGGGGATGAAGTATATACACAGCATCGGGATTATTCACAGAGATTTGAAGCCTGCGAATATCTTTTTGACTGGTATGAGATTTTTTTTTGAACACATTTTCAACGCTTTGATACCACAGCTAACAACACCCTCCGCATTGCCGACTTCGGCATCAGCAAGCTTGTCTCTGCCACCTCTGTTGCGCAGACCGTCATCGGCACGCCATTCTACATTGCGCCAGAGATCTGCGAGAACCGTTCCTACACCAACAGCGCGGACGTCTGGAGTGCTGGATGCGTTCTGTACGAGTTAGCAGCCTTAGAAAAACCATTTGTAGGTAGCAACATATTGGCTGTCGTCAAAAGGGTGACCGAAGGTGTCTACACCCCACTGCACAAAAGATACAGCAAGCTTGCTGCCATGGTGGCGCGCATGCTTGTTGTCGACACCGCGCAGCGTGCAAGCATTACACAGATTATCGATGACTTCTTCACTGGAGTCACCCCAACATCACTTCCTGCACCTTCCCTCGAAGGGCTTCAGGACGATGATGTGGAGGGGGTGTACGCACAGTGGCAGAATGGTCTGAAAAAAGGGGCCTCAGGTGGTGGTGACAAATCCCGCGAGCAAAGCCCCAGCACATCCTCGCCCCGAGAACGGCGTCGCTCCCTCGGGGCCTCTGAGCGGAAGAAGAAGGCCTCCGGAGGGGGGAAGTCCAGCCTGCGTTCCCCGGAGCTCGAAATCCACCTGCTCCCATCGCAACGGTGTTTGCTTGTAGAAGAGGACAATAAGGTGAGTTCTGGGACACCTTCACCACAGAATATTCATTTTCGGGGGACAAACGATATTGAAGAGGACAGTGAGTCTGATTCAAAGCGTGTCAAGAAACGGAAGGAAAAGGATAAAAAACGGAGGCCCGGCTCGGGGAAGCGGAAGAAGGAGAAGAAGGAGAAAAAGGAGCGTAAGTCGGAGAGTGGGAAGACGTTGAACACGGGGGACGCGTCGAGCAAGCACAACACAACAATGTCGACGACGGTAGTCAGCTCGTCCTCCTCTGCAGATGACAGTGAGGAGGATGGATACTCCCTCGACGATTTTGAGAAGGCAGACGAACTCTCCCCATGCGACTGCTACAGCAATGAAAGCTTCGAGAAATACCACCATGATGATCTCACATCACCAGAAGGCGGTGAAGGGCGCGCCAGAGGTGGTGGCGGTGGTGGTGGTGGTGCCAACGAGGATCAGGTATGGGATTTTTGTTGTGTTCTTTCAATATCGATACCACAATACTTCACAGTCGCATACACTCAAGATATCGGACCAAGAATGGCATAACATATGCCGAGCAAGGGAAATTGATCGAAACACTGACGAACAAGCTACCAAGTTGCGAGCACGTTGCGACAAGGTAAACAGTTCGTTTTCACCTCTGTAGGGGGGGGAAAGGGGGGGTTTTTTTTACAAAAAAAAAAAAAGACAAATACAAATAACTACACAAAGAAGGGAAAGAAAACAAAGGGCTTTGGGTTGGGCAATCGCTCTGTACAAAAGAAAACCCCCCCCTCCAACTTGCCCCCGCCACCATTTTTAATAGCAAAACTTCCGTCACATTTTTCCACATTTTTTTTTTCTATTCCCCCGGGAACAGCCCCCTCTCTTCTCCCTTCTTTCTATAACAAGATACACAAAAAAAAGCGTCTTTTTTGTTAATACCATCTCCCCGATCTCCCCCATCTCCCCCATCTCCCCCGCTCTCCTCATATCTACAAGAAGACTTATACCAAAGAAGACATTGTCCTATTCCTTGCATACGCTGTGTTCCTTGCAAATGTATTTCCCACCGATTCTGGGTGCTTTGTTGAGGAGTTGTAACTCTGGTGTGCCTTAAGGTGGGGGTAAAATCCAACCTTTCTTCAAATCTAGGGGAATTATACACAAAATGTTACGGCGAATCGACCGAGTTCTGTTCGTCCCTGGTGCACTGAGCACCGCGAAGGTCTGGGACAGTGTGATTGAACAGTTCGAACGGCTGCCGAAGATTGAGGGGAAGGAGGGGCTGGTTTTGCAGTCCACCGAACCTGTGCATGGTGTGCAGTGTGTCGTGGAGGCAGCGGCTCTGGTCAAGGAAAAGCACTCCCTCACGAACACGGTTGTGGTGGGGCACTCCTATGGTGGCTACATAGCGTTGGAGCTTGCAAAGCGCAACTCCGAGGTTGTTGGGTTGGGGTTGGTCAACTCTCAGATTAAACCGGACCACCCGAAGACCGTTGAAATCCGCAACAAGCTTATTGACATTGCGCGGAAAGGGGGAGTGGAGCGGGTAGTGTCGTTGCAGAAGACGTTGCTGCTCTATTCCGACAGCCACGACAGGCTGGGCCCGCTTCTCGAGGAAATGGCGGTGGAGTTGGGGACCGATGCGTTCATAGACCAACAGCATGTGTCCATGTCGCGTGGCGACTCAACAGCATTCCTCAAACAAACAGAACTCCCCGTCTGGCTCTGTGCAGGCAGCGACGACGCCCTCCTGCCTGCCCTCATCTCCGAAAATATTCATAAGCTCTCGCAAAATGGAACCCTATGTGTGCTCCAAAAGACAGGACACATGGCGCACATTGAAGAACCTGCATCTGTTGCAACTTCCTTGCATAATTGGTTGAATACAATATAGAAAAAGGGTCGGATGGGGGGTACAGCAGAAAATAAGCTGGGTTCCCGGTCCCGGTCCAGGTCAATTCCCGGTCCCGGTCCCGGGACCCCGTGTCTTATTCTCTGCTGTGATGGGGGGATGGGATTGGGATGGGACACATTAAAAAAAAATTTTTGTATTTAAAAAAAACGCATAAACCAGTTAGTTGAGAGTTGCAAAAGAAAAGGTGTGTGCTGTAAAAGGGGTAACAAAGGGGGGGTGGTTTTTTTTGCAACGTTTTATATTGTTCCGCCTCAGCACTTAGAGAAGAGTTATATTTTTTTGTGCATCTCCCCCACATCCCCCATCCCCCATTCCCCTGGACTTCTTTGCGTCCTAGTATTTTTTTTGGGGGGAAAAAAAAAGTCGCTTCTTGATCTTTGTTGTAACACAACATCCTCACCTCCCCCCACGCACCCCTCCCTCCATTGCCACCCTCTGTTGAAGAACACTAACAACCCTCCCTTTCTCTCTCTCTCTCTCTTTCCCCCTTTCTTGTGGATGCTGAGGGCGAAAAAGGGGACTGAGCCTAGCAAGGAAGAGTACCTTCGTCTCTCCAGCACTTGGAGGACGTTGAACCGTTTTACAGACTTTTTGGTTGGTGAGGTTGAGGATAACATCTTCGGGTGTGGTCAAGGGGAGTACGCTTTGCAACTAAAAACAGCACAAGCGAACGGAACTCTTGCCTCAGGTTACCCCAAAACTCACCCGAGAGAGACAACAAAAGCGCTTCCTCTTTGGGCTCAGTTCCCAGGGGTGGCAAAAAGCCGTTTTAACGCACCTGTCAAGGCTGAAAACACAGCTACACAAACAATGGGAAAGCGCAAGGCCTTGGTGGACCCGGATTCGAAAAAACGGAAACGCACTGAGATTGAGGCAGATGTGACGGAGCAGCAGATGCTTGATCTGTGGGGTGCAGAGGGGCCGGACTCTGTGCGTCCGAACAACAAGAAGCACGGTGGCGGGAAGCAGGAGAGAATAGAGAAGACCGAGGCCCTCCGCAGGGCGAACGTCATCCCGGACAGCGCGCAGTCCTACAACCCTGTCCCCCAGGACCACGCCGCTGCAGTCGCTGCAGCAGAGGCCAAGCTCCTCAGAAAGGAGGCCCTCCTAGCGAACAACGTCCTGCGAGCGAGAGTAGACTTCGCAGTCAAGAAGGGTGTCAAGGGAGACGACTTCGCAGGCACCGATTGGCAGGAGACAATCACAGGGGTATGTTTTAAATATTTTAGAATGATGTCTGTTTGACCGATGCTACTCTTTTAAATGTGCGAAAATGGATGTAGGACTGCATGGTTGGGGGACCACACCTGGTCCACCGGTCATGTGCCGAGGTGCTCTCTTCACGAGAGGGTTTTGTATTTCAAGTAAATGGATAGCAAAAAGTAATAATAACAACAACAACCACACAGGAAGCAGGGGAGCACACATCGACGAAAAGAAAGACGAGAGTGCAGAGAAATAGAACCAAACGATTGATTGTCGAGGCAGAGCTGTTGGTATGGGGAAAAATGAGGCAAACAAAAAAGCTGCGCAAACTCGTAAAAGACAATCGTTCATTACAACCAAAAACACCACCACACAGAATCGTAAAAAGCAGGCAAACAAAGTTGTGAGGGATGCGGACCGGATTGACGCTCTGCTTGAGGTATGTTTTAGTGTTTACTTACCATTTCGCATAAAACCCAGAAAGAAAGGAGTGTGTACACCACCCTTCTTACACGCTTTCTGTCCCTGAATCAAAAGCATATGAATACACCTTCTTCTCGTCTCCATTGAGTTGCCACCGTACTGAATGGTAGAAAACAAATAAATAATTAAACCAAACAGAACGCCCAGGACACTCATATCATATTCCACAACGCTCTATGTACAATATCAAAACACTACACAGGAAATCACCGCTGAGAAAGAAAAGGGCATTGCAAAGAACAAGGTCAGACGCGACCTTGCCAAGAACAAAGAGAGTCTCCGTGTGGGCCGCAAACGGTACAAGGCACCGGCAATGGACCTGCAGACGTCTGACGACATTGTTGCGTCGATGAGGTTTGTACAAAAGAGGGGAGGGGATGGGGGGAGTTGGGAACACATCCCTCGAAAAAGACTCTCAATAATTCTTACAATTTTTTTTTTTGGCGTCCGCCGATGAACGGTGAGATGTTTGCACAACATCGTTCAAATATTTTTCTCTCTCTAATCACACACGCTACCACATTGCTTCCAACTACCACAGAGGGCAAGGACGCGTGACAGCAAGCATGAGGGATCCGATCAAGCTCCGTTACGAGGCCTTCCAGAAGAGAAGCATAATCCCGGCACAGACAGCGTTGAAGAGAAGGAAGCCCAAGCGCCAAGCCAAGTACTTCCTTGTGTCGAAGCGTGAGACATAGTGGGAAGGGTCTTGCCATCAGGGGATGGCACAAAAAGGGGTACGTTTTAGAAATTGTGGCTTTTTTTTGAGCCGAAGAGAAGAGAACGATTACCCCAAGGGGATATGAGAGGAAGAGAAAAAAATAAAATAAAAAAGGCGCTATTCATTAATGGCGCCGACTACACAAAAAAATGTATCAACAAAGAAAAAAAAAAACCTGGTGCAGTCTGGCACACGAGGTGGTTTGCACCTTCAATTTTCAATTATTATTTTTTTTCACCCCATTTTTTTTCGTCAATCATTTTGAGGTTTGGATCAAAGGTTTTTTGAAGCGCTTTTTTTTATATTTCCGGGATTTTATGTAGGTTTTTGTGGCGTTTTTTGCACTATCAACTTCACTTTTTTTTTTGTGGAGGAACAACGCAGATGAAGTTTAAAAAAAAAGGGTTCTCCTCACCTTCCCATTAATTTTCCTATTTTCCTCCCCCACCCCGACACACTCTCCAACCTAAAACTGCTTTTTTCGGCGAAAAAAAAACAATAGCCAACGCACAGATGGGATCTATGAACGGGAGAGATTTTTTCACTAACTCTCAGTAGGCTCTCGCAGACTCTCACAAGCTTTCACAGCCTGTTACGTGTCTCACAGAGCACAACAGAGAGAACCAACATTTTTCGTTTTTACTACTTTTTTCTATTAACGACACACCATTCTCCTCCGCTTAGGTTCATTTCATACACTTTTCTTTTCATTTTTACCACAAAAAAAGGAAGAGATGTTTACTCAACGACACCAACGGCTTATAGATGAAGCAGCTATGCAGCATGCACACCGCGAAGCCACTCCTCACCCCATTGCGAAAGAGATCCTCAAACTCCCCGAGGTGTTAACCGCACCTGGGAAAGGGGCTGCAAGACCATCCCGTCGTGCCCCTCATGCACGACGAGATGAAGTGTACAATACACGACTAATCTTCGACCATGACGCTGTTTGCCATGAGTTTACCCCTCCTGTCGTTCGCCCCGCCCTTCCAAAGGCAAAGCTTGTTGAAGCATTTCAAAGAAAAAAACAGATGCAGTTTGATGCACGGCGTGTGCCGTTGTCGCCTACACCGCCTGCCTTGCCTAAACGATATGTTCTTCAGCCATTCCCCCCTACCGCTTCTTCGGTGGAATTGCGGAGGTGGCTGAGTGGTGGGTGGAAGGCAGAGACACATAGACATCATGAAGCCGCGACGACGGTGCAGTGTGCATATCGTAGATGGCGCGCAGTGTGTATAACAAACCAGGCACGTCTCGCAGATCTGACACAAACCACAGCGCTTCTCCGCAACGAAGATTCTCTAGAACAGCAAAGCCTTGCTGGGGTTCCCTTTGTGCTTCTCCAACCGGAACTGCGAGAGACCCTCCTTCAGGCAGTTCGGACGATCGAATCGGCATTCGCAATATTTGCTGCAGAAAAGCTACGTCGCGGGAAGCAAGCTAACCGAGAAGCAGCACGGCATCTCCTTCAACAAGAGCACGCTGCGACGCAGCTGCAACGAATTGTACGTGGTCGCGCCTCTCGGAGGGAGGTGCAGGAGAGGAGGGAAGGCGACCCAAGCGAGGCGGGGTTTGCAGTGAAGTATAGTCTACTGTCTTGCGAGGCGTGTGGAGGGGGGGAGTGTGGGCATGTTGGGGTGGGGTATAGAAGGAAGAGGGCTGCTGCTGTTGGGGCAGCGGAGGTGATACAGAGGCAGTGGAGGGGTGCCGATGCAAGGACAGAGCTGGAGGTGCGGAGACGTGCACGGAGGTTGAGTGACGCAAGCTATCATCATGGTCTCAAGCATGCAGCGGCATGCACAATACAACGCTGGACACGTGCACACACTGAGCACGCAAAGCGTGTCTCCCTCCGTACCAAGGCCTATCGTGCCACAGTGCTCCTCGAAGCCACAGAGCTTCTCCAACGCCAGTTCCGCCGCTGTCTCGCCATCATCTGGCGTCGCAGAGGCGCGGCTGCACGTGCGGCATTGATACAACACACCCTCGCAACAGAGGCAGCAGTTATGATACAAAAGACAGCTCGAATGATGTTTGTTAAAAAGCGTAGAGGGGGTGCGGGGAGAGGAGGAGGGGGAGGAGGGGGAAGGAAGAGAAAGGGGAAACCCTAAGTTTTTTTTTTGTGAAGAAACATCTGCAAAAACTGCAGGGATCGTTCGAGGGGAGGGGGGTCAAAAGAAAGGGATTTGGGGTCACTCCCAGGGGTGTGGGGTGTATGTGAATGGTCTCCAGATGAGGTTTTTGTTAGGGGTGAATTGTGTCTGCAATCCCAGAGGTTGTGCGAAAACGGTGCCGTTTTTCACACACAGCCGTGCCTTTTCTTACTCACAGGGGGAGGGGGTGTTTTTCACATTTGTTTGAAAAGGTAACTAGCTGGCTTTGAGATCTTCAGATTATCTTGCCAACTTTTCTCCTTTTTTTTCTCCCCCTTTTTTTTCCAGATGGGTGTGCGAGATAATTCATCTCAGGTTTTCCTCTGCAAGCGCCGATATCCCCTTTGCTTTCCAGCAAAGAAGTATCAGCGCGAGGGGGTCTTTTTTTTTTCTTCTCAGCCTCATTTTTTTTAGTCACTTCAATGGGTGTTTCGATACATCACACAGGGAGCATTTTTTTGCCCTCCAAAGCTACTATTCACATTTTTGTTTTTGGATTACGTTGAACAACGACTGACCTCCACCCCCCACCCCCCATACTTTCTTGCGCAGCAGCTGCTCCGCGATAACGAATGTGACCACGGTGACTAAACACCGAGAGGCTTAGGGTCATCTTTTTTACTTTTCTTTCTTCCCAACCTATCCCATCAACCCACCCTCTAACAGATACCATTAAAGAAATGGAGATCTCATTGTACGTGGAGGATACTGGTTGTGAGGAGGTGTATATGGTGGATGAAAATGAAACCGTGGACACCCTTTCACGGCGTGCAGAGGAGCTCTTTCATCTGCAACGACCTGCTGCGTTGTACCACAACGGCGAGGTGTTGGCCAGCACAGAACCGCTAACTTTCCTGGAGCAGGGTTCTCGTGTAGTCGTCAATATCACCGACAGCGTGAGGCGCGACATTGCAAGCGGTAAACGCTTTTCTGAGATGCCTGAATGGGTCCGTGACGACCGAGACTGTGTCTTCGCTGCTGCCCGCAAGACCCCAGCCTCCTTCTCCCTCGCCTCGGAGGGTCTCCGCCACGACAAACCTCTCGTGCTCAGCATCATGCGCAACAGCACCGCTCTCTTCCAATACCTTCCAACAGAACTCAAGCACGACCTGGATGTGTATGCGAAGTGCATCAAGGAGCGCCCCTACCTCGTGACGAAACTGAACCTGACCACACCAGAGGAGGTGGCCCCCGTAGTGGCGGTGGCGCCGCTATGCCTGCAACACCTGGCACAGCATTTGAAAGATAATAAAGACGTCGTTCTCTGGGCCATCTCCGTGGACCCTTCTGCCGTCAAGCACGCAAGCCAGCGCCTCCGTGCCGACAAGGATATCGTCGATGCAGTCATCGACCGCGACCCCCACGCCTTCAAGTACCTTTCGCATAGTGTCCGCAGCGACCACGGCTTCGTGCGCCGCCTTCTCTCCCTAACAAACGATGTGTCGGCTGTTGTAAAGCACGTCAGCGGGGCATTGCAGGAAGACAAAGAGTTTATCATGGAAATGGTGCGCAAGGATGGTCTCTCCCTTGCTGCGTCAAAGATAAAGGTGCAGGTTGGTCCGAAGAAATGGGTGGCAGACCCCGAGGTGACGATGACAGCTGTACGCCAGAACGGGCTAGCCTTGCAGTACTGTGCCGATTCGCAGAAAGACTTACAAACTGTGTTGGCAGCTGTCGGGCAGAACGGAATGGCATACCATCACGTTGCGACGGCCCTGGCAGGCAGAAGAGACGTTGTTCTGTGTGCACTGCAAACGACACCTGCGGCCTACAGGGGACTGTCACCCAAGGTACGCAACGGCAAGCATTCAGAAGAGTTTGCGAAGAAGGCTGCAGAGCTGTGCGGCGACGTTGTGCAGTACATTCCCAGCGTGCTCCTGAACGACCTCGGGTTTGTGGAGTGGCTTGTCACCACGAACGGGCTCTACCTACAGCATGCAAGCGAAAGGATGAAGGCGAACAGCCACATCGTTTGTGTCGCTGTCAAGAACGCACCCACAGCACTGCAGTTTGCATCGCAAGACATTCAAGAAGACGCATGGGTGCTCCGCATGATGCAAGCCGAAGGGAACGGCCCAGACCAGGTGTGTGAACGTACACCCGAAGAGTCTTCTGGCTAGTCGACGTATCAAGAGAGAATATGTTCTCTTCTCAGAGAGCCACTGCACGTTGTCGCATCTTCCTTTGTCACCATTTTTCTGTAAACCTCCGTAACGTTTGATGTGTGATGTCCAAAGGGTTGACAGGCATGTGTACCTTTTGTTTTGAGTTTTCGTTTTTTAGTGTTGTGTGTTTGATATATTGTTGGAATGGTGTAGGTCTGTGCGGTCACCGATTTCCCTGGGTCATTCTCGTTGATGTGGCTACTACAGTTAATGGGTAGTGCGTTTGGGGTTCGGGGTTCGGGTTTCGCAGCTAGACAGACATTTTGGTGAGGTTTCGCTCCTAACCACTGTATGCCGTTGTGCGAGATTGCGCTCGCGCCGCAGTTTACCTATGCTCGTTTGAAAGTTTTGTTTCATTTTTTACGACCCTATGTCCATGTGTGTCCGTCCAAGTAGACATTTTTTCATCCCTTTGTCCCACCACTCTTTTTCTTAACCTTTCCTCACTTCTGATTGCGTGTGGTGCTTCCAAGCGATGGGCATAAGATGTCCTGTGTTCTCTTTTATTTCACGCGTCCCAGAGGCGTGTTGCATTATCAACCTCACTTAATTTCATTTTCCATTTTTTTGTTGCTTTCAATCTATTGAATGCACATGTTGAAGTAATTTTCCGTTTTACAAAATGTTCGAACAGTAGTTGCCTTTTGTTGCCACAGCGTGCACTCTCCACTTTCCAACTCATACCATAGAAGCCTTGGATTGTGGGGAGTCTCTCTTGCGAAGAGAGCGGTGCGTTGTTATTTAACGTGTGGGTGCGGGTCCGTTATTTTTTGAGGCGTTTGTTGGGTCATTTGAAAAGGGGGAGACGAATTTTTGTTATACTGTCACAGCGTCTCACGTCTCCCCCTATCAGATAGCCCTTTTCAGATGTTCCGACGTTTGCACTTTCAACTTTTTTGGTTTTTTTTTTTTGAAGATTTGTCTGTATTGATACCACCCAAAAGCTATGCTCCACTGTTGCATATGTACTCTTCTGTTTGATAATATTGCTGGAATGGTGTGGGTTGCGTCTGTAGTCCCCACTTTCCTTTTCGTCATTCAAGGAACATGATTTTTATTGCAAAATATCAACCACTAACCTATTTGCGATAACTACGGTTTTTATGTTACAGCAAACCCCACCTATTTTTCACTTTTCGCATTCCCTCAAATACCGTACTAAATTGAAAGCACTTCAACAAGCAACATGCTATGACGGGTGGTGCTTACACTCAGAGCATGACACAGTGACCAACAACCAGGCCAGAGGTTGCTCTGCCACATTTCAGGTTACAGTGTGCCGCCTATACCGCCCGTTCGTGGCACACTACGGTACTCACCTCCGTCTCCTGACCGTGTTTTCTTCCACCCAACAAACAGGCAGATCCCATACACTAAAACCCGTTCCCCCCCTTTAAAAGCATACACTTTGCTTTCAAGAAATGAGCCTATGCGAGCCCAACGACCCGACGGACGTAGCAGGCAGGCTCAACTATGCGTGCCAGCTCGGGCACAGCTCCTTTGTGGATGCAGTGGTGAAGGAATGCCACGTTAAGGTATTGCAACCCACTGTCTTTTCTTTTTCTTCATCACACCACCACCACACCACGACACCACAGAACTTCGACCTGCTTGACCAATACGGTAGCCCGCCTCTGTACAACGCAGCGTTGAAGAACGACTGTCCTCGCCTCATTGAGTATTTGCTGACACGCAACGCGACGGTGGCGATGAAGAACGCAGACAACGAGACTGCGCTGTTCATCGCAGCGTTCAACAACCACATTGAGGTGGTGCGGACGTTGATTGCGGCGGGGGCGAAGGTGGACGAGAAGGGCGGCGTGTACGGCGACTACCCTTTGCATGCGGCTGTGAAGAACAACCTGCAGGAGATGGTGCAGCTGCTGCTTGCAAACAACGCGAGTGTGAACTGCAGGAACGACGACAACGAGACGCCACTCTACATCGCATGCAAGTTCGACCGCGAGCAGCTCGCCTACGACCTCCTCATGAACAAAGCAAACAAAAACCTCGCCTCTGAAGGCAAAGACTGCCTCTACATAGCCAGCGAACGCCGCAACAAAAACATCGTCAAACTCCTCAAAGCGAGTGGCACTGCCGAGCTCATGGAGCTCCACAAAACCCTGACAGCCCCTGCTCCCGCCAAAAAGGAGAAAAAGAAGAACTGGAGAGAAGCACAGTTCCAACAAGAGCTGGGCGAGTTAGGCATCAGCGAGGAGCAGGCAGGCCGCAAGGCACGGCACTACCCACAGTATGGTTTACCCCATCACACCACATTCTTCTGAAGACAATGCTGATAGTTGCAAACTGTCAGATCAGAGACTTTTTATTGAGTTTTCTGGACAGTGAAGACTGTCTGAATATCAGCTACACTCCACAAGATTTCTAAAATATATGCACCAAATCCACACACAGCGGCACTCGCATCGCCAAGAAGAAGAAGAAGCCTGGCCAGCCCACGACTCTGTTCGACTCAGACGAAGACATGGAGGACCAAGCGGACCGCATGATCCGCGAGCAGCCGCACCAACCAGAGCCCTCACAACGGTATACACCAAAGCGCACAACCCAACCACAGACATTTGTTTTTTTTTTAACCCTACGTACCCATAGGCCAACTTTCCCCAAACGATTTCCACCATTTTTTTGGGGTCCATTCTGGATCCGAGCTGTGGGCGCCGGCGAGTGACAGTCCCTCGAAAGAGGCCTCCACCCAATCCTGATACTCGCTCAAACATTCAAGTTGATCTGACTCCTGGGTGAACCTTTTTTTCAGGACACGCCGAAAAACAGTCGCTGCTCCCTCAAAGTCACTCGCCTCAACGCGGTATTTTGGGGTGAGCATGTACCCCACGATGTGGATGTCGCGTTTCGTATAGATCCACCTCTCATCAATACGCTTCAGAATGTCTGACTTCCTGGCTTGATTAAAGAAGCGGGTCGTTGCAATGTCGGTAATGCGGCGCGTAAGAATCGCTTAGATTCTTCTTTGCAATAACTCCAACATACCGAAGCTAAGATTCGTCTTAACCTTTTCTTTCCGTCCGAGACGCTTTTTTCCTCCATTTTTTGAGTTTTGATTACCCATTTTTTTTTTTCAGGTACCAAGACCCAGAAGGGACGAACTTCAACCCATCTGACTCCGCGCATGTGAGTGATATTGTGCACGCGAGGGAGGCCTTTAAGTCGTACCGTCCCCCATCCGGGCCGCGCCCGATCCCCCCAAAGCCGGGTTCTTGTATTGACGCAGCTACAGGGGAGGAAGAAGAACAGCCGCTGCCGAAGAAGGTGAAGTCTCCCCAGACCAAGCCTCTCTCGACACCGCAAAAGGGCGCCACCGCAGGAACTAAGAAGGCTACGTCGTCAGCAAAGAAGGCACCCTCCGCCAAGACGGCTGCTACCAAACGCGCCACGGGACAGCCACTCGCAGCAGGAAGGAAGCCCTAGACAAAAAAAAAAAAAAATGATTGTGCCGATAGCTACAAGATGTGCATGGTTGAAACACCGTTCCGTTTTTTTTTTAATTGAGTACTTTGAGTTAGTCTTGATTCGCTTGCCATTTACACCAAGAAAACATAAGTGAAGTTGCACCAAAAAAGCCGTTGAAAAAAAAGTGGAGTTATAATTTGTTACCCCTCGCCTTCGGGTGAGAGGCGGGTGCCCGATCTGTGGTTTCATTTTTCTTCTCTGTGCGTAGGGCTTTCCTCCAATGGGAAGCACCAGTTTCTCGTTTTTGTTTTCTTTTTTAGTTTTGTTGCTCTTCTTTTTCCTCTTTCGAGGGAGCGCGACAACGAGTCTTTTATTTGGAGTTCTTTGTTAAATATGCACAGGCACATCCGCCATAGTTTTGTTTAAATGGCGCAAGACCCCTCCCTCCCCCATTTCCTTCAACAACTTACCCCTTGCGCCCTTCCTCTGTCCACTAAACCACATCACATCCACACCACACCCGTCAGTGATTTTACCATTTTACTATGATTGACATCGTGATAGCACTTCCCGATGGGCAGGTACACACCGCCGAGGTGGACAGTGCGGCCACTGTGCACATCCTACGGAACGCTGCGTTGGCTGCTGTGAACATGATGTCGCCCGCCTTGGTGGGTCTGCTGTTCTGCGGCCGCGAACTTGAAGACGACGAAGCATTGTGTGACACTGGGCTGTCAGATGGCGACGCAGTCGATGTTTTCTACCGAGCACCCCCTTCAGATGTGGCACAAGAAGTCCTATCCGAGATGAGTGGAGGCCGCGAGCTGGCTTGCACCGAATTTTTTTGGAGCTCTGCCCTCTCGGCGGACAACAGGGCATTGATGACGATCTTGACATGCGTGAGCTGCCCCGTCGTGGACGTCATCAAACAGCTTATTGCCCGCCATGAAACCTTTGTTTTGGAAATCCTACAGCGCTATGAGTTTCACCTGTCTGAAGTAATTGAATTTATCCAGGAGGCCGGAAAGCACGGGTTTATTGATGACCTCGAAATAATTGCTGCACTTTCTGTGAACGGGCACAATGGGCTCTCCTTTGACTGGGACGAGTACAGAGCAGTGCTGTGTATGAGCCAGGGTGTGGAGTGTGCGGTAGACGTTCACTTTACTGGCAATTCTTGTGACGATATTGCTGTGCGTCCCCGCGCCCACGCCAGCACCTTGGTCCATGCACAAGCTGTGCTAGTGTGCCTCGAACACAACATCACGCCCAATCCATCGTTTCTCTGCCCACCGTTCGACACTCCAAGCAGCCTGCTTGAGGGGGCTGCACGCATGGGGCGCATCGAAGTGATGGAGTGCTTGCTGGAGGAGGGTCTGCTAACTTGCTACGACCTGGCTGCGCCGTGTTGTGATGAGGGGAACGTATTCCACCTCGCGCTTCAGTCGAAAGCGTTCCTGCAACGTCTGCGTGCTTTCCACTCTTACGCATGGAAGTGGTGTGGGTGTGTTGGTGACGAGGAGGAACACCTTGTGCGTGCACTGGAGCAGGACGACGGACGTCTCAGTGTTGTTAGCAGTGCTGTGGCCAACCTTCAGAACCCCTGTCTTTGCGGGCGTGCTCCTGTTCACTCAGTGCACGAGGCATTGAAATGCACCCAGCTGGTTGTTGAATGGGTGCTTCGAAAGCGCCCACACCACCGCTACGCTGCGCTGTGGAGGTGCGGTCTTGTTGCGTACCCGGAGGTTGTTCCATGTCGTATTGCGTACTATGATTCGTGGTCGTATCCGGACGGCGACTACGAAATCTTTCCACCAAGTATTGGCGATGCTCCCGTGAGGGAATACATCTCATCTGTACGCACGCGGAAGACAAGGAAACTACCGAATGTAGCTGTCTATCTGCAAAGGCGTGCGAGCAGGAGGAAGACAAAGGAGCGTGCGTACCTGCGCAGTGTAAAACACATGTGAGCCTTTTCGTTCACCCACCAAAGGGGACCCTTTGAATACTAATTCTTAAGACAGAAAGGGTTAATGTTAGAAACCAATCTTCTGAAAGGTTCGATTTGCGCGGAAACGATTGATTTTTTCCCTTTCACATTGTGAAACTTATTGGTTTATGCTTCGGTCTTTGCGTCCCAGTGGCGTACACCGGCAACTTCCCTATTGTAGTGAATGTTATCTACCAGTGTATACGGTTTTGGTCCTGCTTTAGTTCGTACCCTTTGCAACCGTCATGCACGTCAGTATTTGTTCAGTGCAACTTTTTGCACATCTTGATGTCAACCACAAGGCCAATGCAGTGTGCACAGTGAGATACATCCAGCTCGCAGGTCTTACGTTGAAGGTTTCGTTGTTTTCTTTTATGATGTGTGTGCAGAGCCATGCATGTTTTTTAGCATTGCTTTTTTCCACCTTTCTCTTCCCTAACCCGCCTGGATTGCAACACATCTTTTGCTTTACTAACTAAAGAAACCCAACTATTTTGTCAAATCTCTCCCTCTTCTCCGCCCCTCCTCCTCCTCCAGTGTTGGGAAAGTACACCCCTATTAGAAAAAGACGAAAAAGGCGTTGCGTATGAAGTACAGGGGAGGCAGCCGCACGACTCACCCCACTCCCAAGGGGCTTTTGTTGTGCGGTTCACCGAATGGAATTGTGATTAGGTTCGCTTTTTTGTCTTTTCCAAGCTTTCTCCCCTCCGCCTCTCCCCCCTTTAACACAACTTTGCAGATCAAAACTCATTTTGCTGCTCTTTTCTTTTGAGACAAAAAAATGGTGGACGCCTCACAACGCTGTGCAAGGTGTCTGGAGCCTTACAACCCAAATGGGAGGTGCAAGGTCAAGCATCAGAGGGTCTTCGGCATTGGGCAACAAGTTGTTCAAAATTTTCAGGGTATTGTTGGGAAGGAAGCTTATCAGGAGTGCTCTGCGTGCGGGGAGAGCTACACTGAAAAGATCTCCCCATCTGATACCCACGACGTAGTGTATGAAACAGAGGGCCCCGAGTATTGCTACGAAGGGCCACACACGCTTGAAGCCCCTGAGGAAAATGACCTGAGAAAGGTCATGCGGAGGGATCCCTGCAAACTCATCCACGTCGCGGCCGTAAAGGTTGTCACCGCCCCCATGCTTCAGGGGTTACGGCAGTTGATTCTGAACGATGTGCCCTGTTGTCTTAAGGTCGCGTTTGAATTTGACCTCCCGATGCTTGAGGTGTTCGAGGCGGACGACGTGACGTTCACGAAGCTGTTTCTCGACAAAGACCACACTCCGAACTTACAGTCGTTGACGCTGAGGGCGATGTTGAAAGAGGAAAACGCCACCTACTCGTTCTTCCCGCCGCCACCCAATTTGAAGTACCTCAACCTTGCACACATCGATTCTGAAGAAGTGCCCTCCATTGGCCCCATGCTGAAGGCGTGCAAAAAGCTATCGTACGTCGCACTCTACAAAGTCTGGGTCAACGGGAAGAAGGGCATCACCTTGTCCAGCTCTGCCTTGGACACTTTGATCGTGAACAGATTGGATGCCGTTACACAGCTGAAGGTGAAGCGTGCAAGGAAACTGAGGGTGTTGAAGATCGAGGGATGCTTCTTCAATTTGAAGAGAGTTGAAATCACACCGACGCAAGACGGCAGTACATTCACACTGGAAACCGACAGCGACAGGGTGGCGAGAATGGTGAAAAGTAGTTGTGCTGACAGGCTGGCTAATGTGAAAATCACGGAATCTCCTGTGACCTCCATGTACTCGGATATAAAACATGACTTTGAAACGTCAGACGGAAACGAAGACGAAGACGACGAAGACGAAGACGAGAGTGACGACATCACAAGCGACGAAGATTCTGAAGATGGTCCCGACCCTGGTGCCCCCACCAGCACCCTCATCGACACAGCTACACAACAGAAAGCAAAAGGGACACAGCTGTTCCAAAACGGCGACCTCAAAGGGGCAATGGAGGAGTACAAGAAAGCTGCTGGACTCCTTCGCCACTGTCACACCCTCGTAAACGGAAGGCAGCCCGAAGATGACGATGTGGACGATGCTGACGAAGGGATGCAGCAAGCGCAGGCAAACATGCTGTGGGTGGGTCTGAACAACAACATCGCGTTGATGTGTTTGAAGAGAGACGAGGCGGAGGGGAACGCCTTGCACAGTGTCGACTGCATAAAGCATTCGAAGAACGTCCTCGCTTATGAGCCCGCAAACGAAAAGGCTCTATTCAGGCTTGGCTCCGCACTTCTCTCCCAAAAAGACTTCGAGAACGCTCTGCTCACACTTCAAAAGATCGCAAACCCAGATGCAAAAGTGAACAACAAAATCAAGGAGGTGAAAAAAATTATTAAAAACGCGAAGTCCCGTGAAGCGAGCATGGCATCGAAAATGATGGGAGGACTGGCGAGCACGAATGAGGACAGCCGGGTCACGAGGTTTAATCTGGATTACAACGAGGACGGGGAGGTGAGCAAGAAGATGACAGGAATCTTGAAGAAGGTGCGGAAAATGCTCGAGGAGTACCGTCACAGAGATGCACTTGCGGAATGCAACACCGCCAGGCAGGACGTTGATGGCGAGATCTGCCACGAGCTTACTTTCATCGAGGGGCTGTGCTACGAAGCAACCGGGGAATTAGACCAAGCCAGAGCGCAATACGTAGAATGTGGATGCGAAAGCAAGGTGACCGCAATCGACAACGCGCTCCTTCTAAGCGCCCCCAAGGCCCTCAAGAAGCTGGAGGAGGGAGGGCGCGTCAAAGATGGCTGCATACTGGTCGCTCACATCCGCAACATCATTGCACACAAAACGAAAGAAAAGAAAATGCCACCGCGGCCAAAGCGTTCAAAGAAGCTTGGTACCGATGAAGAGAAATCCCCACGACGTGGGGTGGACATCAAATTCGACATGATGGAGTTTGAGATGATCCAGGATCGCGCTTCCGTTGGGTGCGCAGAAGCTGCTCACAACCCGGAGCTACGTGCCTTTTTGTTTGACGTCCGCTACTACACTGACCTCGCGAAACACAGGGGGAAAGGATTCGATATGTTCAAAAAATATCCAGACCTCTGCAAACCGAAGTATGACGAAGACAGCGACAAAGAAGACGAAGAAGACGACCCATGTGGCATGCGATTTGGCCAATGCGGAGTCGGCTACATATTTGGCTGGCTTCACTTCGGGATGCTGGGCTGCCTCGCCCTGTTGGAGTACGGTACCATGCAGGAGAGGTCTGTCAAAACGTTCCTCTCCTTTTGCTCCAACCCGATCACCCGCGAAACTATGAGCGACTGTTTGGGGTCTTTTTTTGCAAGAAGCATTCTCACTTCAGGCCAGATGCCCGGTTGCAGCACTGCAAAACCCGTTGGCCCCAATGGAGTAGTGAAACACCCGGATGGCCTCCGTTCCATGCTGTACGAGGCAAGGGTAGGGGAAAACCGAGGACTCATTGAGAGGGCTTTAGCGAGGATCGATTCGGAAGCAACATTAGAAGCAGGCATGACGAAGCAAGATGCAAAGGCAGCAGTCGTACATCGACTCCAACTGTTAGGTGTGCCGCAGGAGAATGTATATGGCCACTCGGCGCCAGTGTACCCCGTTCTCTTTGACGTCCTCGTGCTTCGTTTGATCCTGAAGAACTTCCCAGAAGTTCTAGAAGAGCTAAAGAACTACTCTTCTTTCGCAGCTTGGATGAAGAAGACGCAGAACACCGTGAACGCAGCCAGCTCGGAAGACGAGTTGGGAAAGTGTCTGGATGACTGGGCGGACGTGAGCGAAGAGGATCGTGACGAATATGATGAACACAAAAAGAAGCAGCTTGCGGCAGACCTCGAAATCAAGAGGAAAGCAGATGAAAAAAAGAATACAAGCCCACATGACGAGTGAGGCTTACGGGGTAGCGCGGGTGAGTGTGATTAGTGTTGCGGAACTCGAAAGAAAGAGGGGGGCAGGGGTAGGGTAGGTGATAGCAACTAAACTTTTGAGCTGGTAGCCCGCCAGGGTGTCTACTAAACCCTAAACCGACCACTGACGTGGTTACTTTTATCATAGGGGGTAATGGTGTAAGAGTTTCTAAGCATTGTTTGATTTTTCCACCCTTCCCTTTAACCCGCCCTGTAATGCAACACATCTTTTGCTTTACTAACTAAAGAAACCCAACTATTTTGTCAAATCTCTCTCCCCCTCTTCTCCGCCCCCCTCCTCCAGTGTTGGGAAAGTACACCCCTATTAGAAAAGTACGAAAAAGACGTTGAGTACGAAGTAGAGGGACAGCCGTATGACCCACCCCACTCCCAAGGGGCTTTTGTTGTGCGGTTCACCGAATGGAATTGTTATGAGGTTCGCTTTTGTTGTCTTTCCCAAGCTTTCTTCCCTCCGCCTCTCCCCCCTTTAACACAACTTTGCAGATCAAACTCATTTTGCTGCTCTTTTTTTTTGTGCACCCCGTTCAAACAAAAAAATGTTGGACGACTCACAACGCTGTGCAAGGTGTCTGGAGCCTTACAACCCAAATGGGAAGTGCAGGGTCAAGCATCAGAGGGTCTTCGGCGTCGGGCAGCAGCAGATGCATAGGCTACAGGGCATTCCTGGGAAGGACGCTCATCAGGAGTGCTCTGCGTGCGGGGTGAGCTACATTGAAAAGATCACCCGATCTGATACGGAGGAAGAAGTTTATGAAACAGAGGGCCCCGAGTATTGCTACGAAGGGCCACACACGCTTGAAGCCCCTGAGGAAAATGACCTGAGAAAGGTCATGCGGAGGGATCCCTGCAAGCTCATCCAGGTCTCGGTTACAAAGGTTATCACCGCCCCCATGCTTCAGGGGTTACGGCAGTTGATTCTGAAGGATGTGGCTTACTCTCTTAAGGTCGCGTTTGAATTTGACCTCCCGATGCTTGAGGTGTTCGAGGCGGACGACGTGACGTTCACGAAGCTGTTTCTCGACAAAGACCACACTCCGAACTTACAGTCGTTGACGCTGAGGGGGGAGTTGAAAGAGAAAGACGCCTACTCGTTCTTCCCGCCGCCACCCAATTTGAAGTACCTCAACCTTGCACACATCGATTCTAACGACGTGCCCTCCATTGGCCCCATGCTGAAGGCGTGCAAAAAGCTATCGTACGTCACGCTCTACAAAGTCTATATCTGGAAGACGGGCGTCGTCTTGTCCAGCTCTGCCTTGGACACTTTGATCGTGAACAGATTGGATGCCGTTACACAGCTGAAGGTGAAACGTGCAAAGAGACTGAGGGTGTTGAAGATCGAGGGATGCTTCGGTTTGAAAGGAGTTGAAGTCACACCGACGCAAGACGGCAGTACATTCACACTGGAAACCGACAGCAAATCGGTGGCGAGGATGTTGAAAAGAAGTTGTGCTGACAGGCTGGCTAATGTGAAAATCACGAAGGAATCTTCAATGGCCTCCATCCATTCGATAGCACACCAGCAGCTCGAAGCCGAGGAAGACGAAGAAGACGAATACGAAGACGAAGAGAGTGACGACATGGACACCACAGACGGCGAAGATTCTGAAGATGGTCCCGACCCTGGTGCCCCCACCAGCACCCTCATCGACACAGCTACACAACAGAAAGCAAAAGGGACGCAGCTGTTCCAAAACGGCGACCTCAAAGGGGCAATGGAGGAGTACAAGAAAGCTGCTGGACTCCTTCGCCACTGCCACACCCTCGCTAATGGAAGGCAGCATGGAGATGACACAGCGATGTACGACGTGGACGACGTGGACGATGTTGAAGAAGGGATGCAGCTGCAGCAAGCGCAGGCAAACATGCTGTGGGTGGGTCTGAACAACAACATCGCGTTGATGTGTTTGAAGAGAGACGAGGCGGAGGGGAACGCCTTGCACAGTGTCGACTGCATAAAGCATTCGAAGAACGTCCTCGCTTATGAGCCCGCAAACGAAAAGGCTCTATTCAGGCTTGGCTCCGCACTTCTCTCCCAAAAAGACTTCGAAAACGCTCTGCTCACACTTCAAAAGATCGCAAACCCAGACGCAAAAGTGAACAACAAAATCAAGGAGGTGAAAAAATGCAAAAAAACCGCGAAGTCCCACGAAGCGAACATGGCATCGAAAATGATGGGAGGACTGGCGAGCACGAATGAAGACAGCCGACTCACGAGGTTCAATCTGGATTACAACGAGGACGGGGAGGTGAGCAAGAAGATGACAGGAATCTTGAAGAAGGTGCGGAAAATGCTCGAGGAGTACCGTCACAGAGATGCACTTGCGGAATGCAACACCGCCAGGGAGGACGTTGGTGGCGAGATCTGCCACGAGCTTACTTTCATCGAGGGGCTGTGCTACGAAGCAACCGGGGAATTAGACCAAGCCAGAGCGCAATACGTAGAATGTGGATGCGAAAGCAAGGTGACCGCAATCGACAACGCACTCCTTCTAAGCGCCCCCAAGGCCCTCAAGAAGCTGGAGAAGGGAGACAAGCAGAGCATCCAAGAAGGGTGCATACTGGCTGCTCACATCCGCAACATCATTGCTCACAATACGAAAGAAAAGAAAATGCCACCGCCGCCAAAGCGTGCAGCGAAGAGGAAGCTTGATACCGATGAAAAAACTCAACAACGTGGAGTTGACATCGACTTCGACATGTCGGAGTTTGAGATGACCCTGGAGCACTCTGCCCTCAAGAGCTCAGGAGCTGCTCACAACCCGGAGCTGTGCGCCTTTTTGTTTGACGTCCGCTACTACATTGACATCGCGAAGAAAAGGAAACCCAACTTTGAGGAGTACAGAGACCTGTGCACACCGAAGTACAACATGGAGGACGACGAAGAGGACGAAGAGGACGATGACTCAAACGGCCTGCAATGGGGCGCTGCTGGAGTCGGCTACATATTTGGCTGGCTTCACCTCGGGATGCTCGGCTGCTTCGCCCTGTTGGAGCACGGTGTCAAGCAGGAGAATGCTATCAAAACCTTCATCTCCTTGTGCTCCAACCCCACCACCCGCGACACTATGGGCGACTGTTTGGGGTCTTATTTTGCAAGAACCGTCGTAGCTACAGGCATGCTGCCCACCAAAAAATCCGTTGGCCCCAAAGGAGTATTGAAACACCCGGATGGCCTCCGTGCTATGCTGTACGAGGCAAAGGAAGGTACATACCAAGGAACCGTTAAGAACGCTTTAGAGTCCTTCGATTCGGAAGCAATATTGGAAGCAGGGATGACGAAGCAAGATGCAAAGGCAGCAGTCGTGCACAGACTCCAGCTGTTAGGTGTGGAGCAGGATGGCGGTTTCATGGGATTTGGAGGAGACTCGGAGCCACTGCAGCCGGTTCTCCTTGACACCCTCGTGCTTGGTTTGATCCTGAGGAAGTTCCCAGAAGTTCTAGAAGAGCTAAAGGATTACTCTTCGTTCGCAGCTTGGATGAAGAAGACGCAGAAAACCATGAACGCAGCCAGCTCGAAAGCGCAGTTGGGGAGGTGTCTGAAGAAGTGGGCGAAGGTGAGCGAAAAGGATCGTGAAGAATACGATGAACACGCAAAGAAGCAGCGTGCGGCATACCAAGAATGGAAGAAGAAGGCAGATGCAAAGAAGAACACAGGCCCACATGACGAGTGAGGCTTTCGGGATAGCGCGGGTGAGTGTGATTATAAACACACTCACCCACACTTTTGTGTTGCGGAACTCAAACGAAAGAGGGCAGGGGTAGGGTAGGTGAATAGCAACCAAACTTTTAAGCTAGTGGCTCGCCAGGGTGTCCCACTGCCCTAAACCGACCACTGCTGTGGTTACTTTTATCACAGGGGGCAATGGTGTAATAGTTTCTTAGTATTGTTTGCTTTTTCCACCTTTCTCTTCCGTAACCCGCCCTGTATTGCAAAACACATCTTTTGCTTTTCAAACTAAAGAAACCCAGCTATTATCTGAAATCACCCCTCTCTCTCTCCCCCCTGACAAATTCGTGTTGTGCACTCACAGAAAGTGTTCTTTTCTTTCTTTTAGCCCTTGCTCCTTCTGATGAGCGCGGTCAAAGGGCTGTTACCCTGGTCAAGGAGCAGACCGCCAAAACCAGACCTTTTCTTTTTTACCCGTTTTGCTAACGACATCAAAATATTTTTTTTCTTTTGAAAAAGATTCCTTTTTAAACATTTTTCTTTTTTTGTAGTGAGGCTTCAACAGGAATTAGTCGCAATCTCAACAAAGAAGCGCACCTACCTCTTAACTTACAAAGTACTACAATGAAATACAATACAACCAGAGTAGCAAAAACAAAGACAAAAACAAAACAAAACAAACAAACTTTCAAACCCCCCTGACAAATTCGTCCGACGAGCCGTGCTAAAATTAACCATAAATTACAATAAAGCAAAACGTTTAAGGAAAAAAAGGAGGGGGGGAGAAAGGAAGAGAAATAAGCAAATCAAACAAGCAAGGCATCTGGCCAATAAGGACAGGTGCCTTTGGGGCAGCAGTCGGGGGGGTTTTTTAAGGGAAAAAGGAATGGAGTGGGAACGTAGTCGGAATGCAACGAGCTTTTTCTCATAATATTTTTGTTCTCCCCTCACAAAATATTGCGCGCAGAGAAAGACTCGTTTTTTTTACACAGCGCGTCTGTTGTTGTTTTTCTTTTTCTTTTTATTCAACGTCACCTTTTCAAAATTTACCCAGCATCACATATAATCCTGTTTTCCATGGATACATGAAAAGGAGTTCCGTTCTATTCACAGAACTGCCCCCCCGGAGCTCCTTTCGTGGTGTCAGATAACTCAAGGTGCCCCGCCACCCTGTGTCTGGTCAAAAACCGAACAAAAAAACACCACAAAATCAAAAAAAAAACAACCTGATGCAGATCTCAACCAGGGAAATAGCTTGGGTACTTTTGCTGGTTTCAAAACCAGAACGAGCTGGTTTACTGGTTTGGGGAAAAATAAAAAAAAAAAGTGGGATTCGGGATTCAGTTTTTCGCCTCCCCCGCACCACTTTCCCACTCACAGAAGAAAGCCTCACACGTAAGCGAACCCCTAAAAAGGGTTCATTAAGTGACTCTGTGGTGTAAAAAGCTGCATGTTTTGCACTATGCCAATTTTTTTTTCGCCTGCGGCGCCACTTTATATTAATTTTTTGCTCCGCAAAAAGTAGAGTTTACAATGTCTTCGGGAATCCCCTTGCATTTTGCAGCCGCAAATGCAACTTGACCAAAGATGCAAAAAGTTGACCATTTCTTCAAAATGACCCACCGTTGCAACGGCCCCTGCTTCTGGAAGACGTATTGACTTCGTACGGTTAGTGGAAGGTGCAAGACCAAGCGCCGTAAACACAGGATTATATTCCATTTTCTTTGTTGTCTCGCAAAATTTACCCTTTGCCTCTCCACTTAGTGGTTGGCAGGGAGGCGCGCGCGAAGCGCGCGACGACCGCTTTCAACCGGGGAAAAAATTTTTCTAAACCAGCAAACCAGCAACATTTGAAAAGTGCACCTTTCAAGCTACTACCCTGATCTCAACGCAAAAAAAAAAAAAAAACGAGAGACAATCGGGAACAACCTACCTAGAGCTCACACGGTGCAGTCTGTCCTGGAAATGTCGGACCCTTTTGTCGGAGTCCGAGGGGGTCCGACAGTCGGACCCCCTGAGTCCGACTGTCGGACTCACAGTCGGACCCCTGAGTCCGACTGCCGGACCCTGGGGTCCGACAGGCACACCCAGGTGCCCAGGTGCCCAGGTACCCAGGTGCCCAGGTACCCAGGTACCCAGGTACCCAGGTACCCAGGTACCCAGGTACCCAGGTACCCAGGTACCCAGGTACCCAGGTACCCAGGTACCCAGGTCCAGGTCCAGGAACAGGTACCCAGGAACAGGAAAAAAGTCGTGAAAGAGCAACCACAGCTCCACATGACAAACACAAAAGTGTCCAGTCACGTGGGGCATTCATGCACTGAGGAGATAATGATCCAACAATTTACAAGAAAGATTACTTAACCTACTGCTGGAAATTGCCAGGTCGTAGTAACACACAAAGTGTGCCTCCGTTCGGGAAGACCGGATATTCTAGAGACCAGAAAGGCCTCAAGAATATCTTCCGGTAGTCAAGGTAGAACCGAGTGAACGGCCCAAGACCCCCGTGGAGAAGTTAAATGTTGTAATGCTATCAGGTAGAAACTGCGAACACTGTCTTACCCTCCTCAATGCATGGTGGTTGATGTCTTCCACAACAAATTTCCTGTACCCAGGTACCCAAATTCCCAGACCCACGCAGTGGCACATGACCGCCAAGTGTGAGTGACCCACACATGAGGGAATGCGACACTACGCAAAATTTACCACCAGACCCTGTCTTCGTGCACCTGAAGTACAACGCCGCAGACAGGCCAAACATGCGTTGGACTCAGAGGAATGCCCGCTGTGCAGGTATCAAACATGAGAACCAACTCCCAGCAACAAGGGGCGCCTTTTGGCGGGCGTTGTTGAGGGTGTTTGGGGTGCAAAGTTTTCCACAATTTTGATGCGCGGGTACAGAAGTGTTGTCTTGTTCTTTCATCTCTAGGAATGTAAATGTCAATCGCGTTTAACTACCACGAGGGCTTGTTTAGTGAACCCACGAGGGGTCGAAGGGGGTTGGTTATCCCATATCTATCAAAGGTTGTGTCGACCAGGCGAATCCACTATGTTACGCTGTACGTTGTTAAATCCGAAGAAATAACGCTTTAGCAGCCGCAGGAAGTTTGTTAAAAAGAGTGCCTCACGCTACACAAACCACCACCCGCGATTGACTTAGATGTTATAACAAAGAGAATTCAGAACAAAACAACACCCTGCCCCATACACACTAAATTGTCATGCTTCAAGAGCATGCCTGGGCCAAAATTACTGTGACAAAAAGGCAACAAGACCACCCACAAGGAGTGTGAAATGTGCACTGGTTTTCTGGGGGAACGCAATATTTTCTTGTGCCTCGTCCTCCGCAAGCAGAGGACAGACTTTCCGGAAGGTTTCCAAAGTCGAATTTCTTGCACTAGCTATGCTCCCTGGGTTAAATGGCAATAGCAGTGACTGACAAAGTGTACCCATCCCCCTTCCACCCCAGATCTTAGTCCGCAAACTCAGAATGGATTGATGCGGGTGATACTCTTTGGATTTTGAGTTGCTGAATGTCGGAGACGCGGCGAGGCTTCTCATCACAATCGCAGATGCAGTTCAGATTTCACGATCCTGTGATGAGTGTAAATGTGGAGTGTGATTAATGAATGAAATGTATGGTGTAGAAACGCAGTTATCGGGAAAGGTGAGGTTAATGTGGTAAAAAAAGGGGATAAAACTCGTGTAATTTTGTGAATTCCCACAAAGGTGGGTGATAATGTGCCCTTTGTCACTCAATTGTAACCGAGAATGTATGGGAGAATGAAATATTATTTCCCAACCCAACAACAACGATAAAGCGTGAAGACAATAAATGAAATCAAAGCGGAATAAATTTGAGGTTTTGTGAGGCACTCAACGAGTGTGCCGGCTCTGTGGCGTCACGGAGCCACCAACACTCCCCAGTCATTTTTCCTGCGCTTCCAGGAAAACTCGCGTTTGCGACCAGGCCGAAACGAAAAAATTTAATTCACAGCAAACAGGTGTGAGGGAGAAGAAAAGAAAGTGAACAAAAACGAAAAAACAATGTTTTTCTGAAATGTGATGTTGTTGGGGTGGGGAGAATAAAACAGTTCCAGAAAAGCTCCTGCGTCGGTTTTCTTTTGGTTAAAAAAATCACTCAGTAAAAAAAAGAACTTTTTCATCACTCCCCTCAAACACTGCCAAAACGAAGAAGGACAGGATGTATGACACTTACGGATACCAAGTCTCAGCGGGTATGAGAAGCAAGGAGGTGTACAAGAAGAAATGGGACGAGTTCTTGCGGTTTTCAAACCTCGAGCGACTTGGTCCGCTTTGTATTGACACGGACCTCGACACCCCGACATGTACTGGCTTTTGAGAAAGGCAGTCGGTTCCTCGGTAGATTGCGTGCAAGTGAGGGAATATCCATCTGCTTGGAAGACGTCAAAACACCAAACATAGTATTTCGCGACATAAAGGGCAGATCAAATACTCACTGCCTTACATTCTCGGTTACAATTGAGTGACACAAAGGGCATATAATCTGCAAAATTACACGAGTTTTATTTCACTGAGTTAGATAATTATTATCTCATGAAATAAAGTGAACATTATTTCACGAGGTGGTGGGTGACTCAAACTGGGGCTCAACTTCACGAAGCGAGTGGAGTTCAGCATTTTGATTTCATGAGTGAAGTGAGTGTAATCATAAAAGTGATGTCACGAGCGATAGCGAGTGGGTATCACGTATTCCAGTTTGTGAATCACCCATCAGTTAAATAATGTTCACTTTAGTTTTCGATACGTAATTTTATACCACGCGTGAAAAACGTAAACAGGTGAAAAAGTGAGTGAAATAAGATTCGTTTTATTTCACGTTTTATTTCACGCAAATCGTGAAGGATTGGGTGGGGGAGTGAAATAAAAGATCACGGAGTGATCTGAAGGACACGACGTGTTCTTCCCTGGGCTCGTTCGCTCCTGAAAGTCTGTTGAAACGGAGGAAATCGTCCCATGTTTTCCTGTACTGCACACCACTGTTCATGTCGTCGAACAAGTTGTCATATGCATCCTCCATCTCCGCAAACTTGCGCGTGGGTTTAGGCATGTGTGTAAGAGGCAATAAATAATCTGTAATTTGAAGTGTGGTGGTGTGAGGGGTGGAGCGTGGGCTCAACGTTCCACTGTTTACACCTATAAATACGTTTTTCACTTGTGGAATAAAATTACATATTGAGTGAAATAAGAACATTTTCTTGCACTTGCCACTAAAAAGGCACCCTCGTGACTCTCTCACTCTTATTCCCCTCGCTTCGCTCGGGAAATAACGCACTCGGGCACCTTTTTAGTGGCGCGTGAAATAAAATAGTTCTTATTTCACTCGAATAAATAGTTATTATCTCACGGGCAATAATGTTGTGCTGCGTTTTCGAAATTCCTACAGTATATTTGACAAATGATGTATGACCACCTAGTACGGGGCGTCAAGGTTGGGTATGGTGAACAGTTCCTCGAAGTCCTATGACTGCAACCCTTTTGGTTGCATGCGCAGATCTCCTCCACATTGCTTTTGCGCCTACTCTCGGCATGGGTTTTGTTTTGTTCTTTGTGTGCGGAGATAATGTCTACTGTATTTTGTGTAATCTCCAGGAAGGAATTTCGAAAACGCGGCTAAACATTATTACACAAGTGAGATAAAAAATTGTTGGCTCTCTCTCTGTTGTTTTGGCTTTTGTTTTTTTGTCTATTTGTGACGAGGCCTGGAACACCTGAACATAGGCATATCTGGAAAATCTATCTGAGGTGTGGCAAATTAAATATATTCAAGCGTGTGGTTGAGGCGCACCTAAACATAAGTAAGTGCCAAGTCTGAACATTTATTTTCAGAGGCCTTAGTGAGGCTGTTTCGGCCTCGTTGCATTGTATCATGATGTAATAAGGTTCACATACTTTCGATTCAAAGAAGAGAAAGCACACAAGAAAATAAAATGCTGCAAACCACTGGGTGTGTTGTTTGCATCTACACAAGTAACTGAAAGTTAAACATTTACATACCTTGTCTTCCCCGTAGCCTCCGCCTTCGCTGCTGTCAAGCTGCCTTCTCTTGGTACCCAGTACCCAGTACCCAGTACCCAGTACCCAGTACCCAAATTGGTCGCCCCCTGGTTGGTCGAGAACCTAAAAATGCAAAAAAACGCAAAATTCATGTGTTTTGACCATGTCTGGGTACACCAAATACACACCTCTGAACAAGCCTATACCCAGTAGTAGGCAACAAGCGCTATTTTTTGACCAAGAAAAAAAAAATCCCCCAAAAATTGGGTGTAGTAGGTCATAAAATGGCCCAAAAAATTCAAAGAAAACCTCAGATTGACCAAACAATGAAAAAAATTTTCAAGTCAAATTTTCAGCCAAAATACGGCTATTTTGGTAAAACCATGTGTACTGTAGTGGCTATACAAGGCGATTTTCGGCCAAAAAAATTTTTTTGGCCAAAAAAAAATTTTTTTTTTTCGGCCCAAAAAAAAAAAAATTTTTTTTTTTTGGGTCCGACTGTCGGACCCCAGAGTCCGACAGTCGGACTCCAGAGTCCGACAGACGGACCCCTGAGTCCGTCTGTCGGACTCAGGGGGTCCGACTGTCGGACTCAGGGGGTAAGTCCGTTATTTACACACTCCAAGCACGACAGACCGCACCGTGCACACAACAAAAAAAAGCGTTTTCTCAATTATTCAATTCCTCAAAGTACGTACTTTTGCCAACACACTCCTCCTCCCCTCCTCCCCTCTTCACCTCCCCCATTTTTGCATCAACCAAGAGAACACACACAATATGTCCCGAAGGCCTGCGTACTCCGAGGAGGCTCCGTCTCCACCTGATGTCCCCCCTACGGCGCTCTTCCTGGAGGGGATCGGGGTTGAGGTGGGTGTAGTTGTATGCGTGCTGGCTGTGGCGGTTATGGTGTATCTTTGGTGGGGAAGGATGGAGGGGTGGTCTATGGAGGATCGGGTGGATGTGAGGTTGGCGCCGAAGAGGATGAGGACGGAGGCTGCGGGATTGCGTAAGCAGGTGACAAGGTTGAAGCGGAGCGCACGAAAGGTGGGTAATGTGGATGAGGTAGGTGTGGCAGAAGCAGAGGATCTGCTGCGCAATGCTGCAAAGTATGAAAGTGAAGCAGTCTATATCTCTGCCTTAGCAGATCGTATGAAAGACTTTGCGGAAGATGCGACTGCTGCGAGGCCCTCCGGAGTTACCACGATTCTTGCAAACCACATCCCCACCCTCGCAGCTGCCGCTCGGAAGAATAATACTGCCGTCATCTCTACGACGCTTCTCTCAATTTACCCGTCCCGTCCCATACCCCCCATCACACCAGAAGCAACAGACGTGCTCTTCAGAACCTTTCTCGCAGAGTGGATAACCGAAAAAGAGTTTGACCAAAAAATGGAGCAGCTCTCAGACCTCTTTGCAGGTTCGCAGGGGGTAGCGTCGCGGGCAGATTTGCAAAGTCGGTTGGATCGTCTGAGGAAGTGAGTCTTTTTTCAAAATTTGATGTTGTTTTGTACCCAGTTTGGTGCCAGATTTTAAAAATAAATACATCGGTCTGTATTTTGTCCGAGCGTGCTTGCCACTGATTAGGGGTTGGGGTGTCTATGATCCCATTTTGATTCTTACAATATGCAACGGAATGTTTTGTTTTTGGACTTAAAAGTTTTTGGTTCAATGTGACGAAAGTACGAGATTTTTATTTTCTGTTTAGAACGTTTTGCGCTTTTTTCTTCAATTTGGAAGATGAAAACTCATTTATTTCTCTAACCTATCTCCCCTCTCATGGGAGAAGCATTTTTCTTTACAAAAGACTAAAAACACGGGTCAGGAAAGATCTTTTGTCTTTTTTTGTCTTTTTTCGAGAATCTCGGGAGGAAAAAAAAAAAATCAAGATTTTCAGGATTTTTGTCTTTTTTTTTCAGGATCTCTCGAGATCTTTGAGATCTTTGAAAAATCCTGAAAAAAAAAGGAAAAAAAAGGAAAAAAAAGGAAAAAAAGAGAAAAAAAGATGAAAAAGATCTTGAAAATCTTTTTTTTTTCTCAAAAAAAAGATAAAAAAGATTTTTGGGATTTTGAAAAATCTTTTTGGGGAAAAAATAACTATTTATTCACCTCCTTTTAGCGGGGTTTTATTTTGCGATAACTTCACGCATTTTTTTCCCAGGCGAGGGCTACTTAATTTGCCGAGCGAAGCGAGGCAAATTGAGTGCACGAGCCTGGGAAAAAAATAAGTGAAGTATCGCAAAATAATCCGCTAAAAGGAGGTGAATACGTAATTTTATTTCACGGGAAATAAAGTATACGAAAGGATTTGGCACTTTTAGCGGGACTCATTTATTGTGCAATAACTAACGAGTATGTGTCCCTCCAGGTAGCTCTCATTACCCCCCCGCTAGCTTTTGCTCGCTGGGAACCTGCAAAAAACTGGTGAACTGGGCCCATACCCTGGTATGTGGGGTGGGATACGCATTTTCGGGGTGGCAGAACCATGTGTGAGCCACAGGGTGGTGCACGTGTGACCCCATGCAGTACCACGCAACCCACGTTTTTACACACACAACAACGGCATTTTGCGCGTAGCGCGTACAGTATGTAGCCTAAAAAGCCCACACCACGTGTACGCATAGCGCGTAGCGTAGCGTGTGGTCGGGTTTGGAAAGCTGCCTCAACGGTACACAAAGCTACATCCCGACCTCTCGCCACCTCAGTGTCCCCTCGGGTGCGGGAGGTCGGGAAATGGCTGTCGTGCAAGAGCGAGACACATTCAGAAGATCCCCGCCCATCACAGAATATCATGCCAGCCACCACCTTCCTCACAATGAAGTAAAGGGGGTGGTGTGTCCTTCGTCTTGATAGTGAGATCGTCACGGAGATACACTATGTAAGAAACGAAGTCGGCTTCTGTGGGCTTACCGTCAGTCTTGCCAATGAATTCCTTAAAAAGCGGTCCCATTCACGGACGTACGGTGTCGACAATGCTAGTCCTTACTGTAGTGCTTGTCCATCTCCTGTCGGAGGACCGTTTGCGTCTTACATCCTTCGGCATGTTGCATGTGTCAGAAAAAATGGGAAAAGGGCAAAAAAAAATTCGAAATTTTCAATTTTTAGGCGGGTGGTAGTGCAGGATGTACCAAAATTTAGCGTGAAGTTATCGCCAAATAAAACCCCTGTTTTAGCGTGAAAAAAACAAAAATAAAATCCCGCTCTGAAGGAATTGCAGTGAAAAAAAGTGAAAAACGCGTGAAATAAAGTTCAATGAGCGGGTTTTTAATTTGCGATAAAAAAAGTGCGTGAAATTATCATTAAAAAGAATCCCGCTAAAAGTGCCAAATCCTTCGTATACTTTATTTCCCAGGGGAATAAAAAAAAGATTTTGAAAATCTTTTTTTTTTTTTTTTCAAAGATTTCTCAAGATCTCGAGATTTTTCATGGATTTTTCCAGGATTTTTCAGGATTTTATTCCCCTGGGAAATAAAGTATACGAAGGATTTGGCACTTTTAGCGGGATTTTATTTAATGATAATTTCACGCTAAATTTTGGTACATGTAGGTAGTAGGGCTGGAGGGACCGTCCAGCCTTTTTTAGCCTCCCTCCAGCCTCCTCAATCCCGCCAGCCCCTCAGCGGGCCTATCTAGGGGTCCGCGGGACCCGGTAGCGCTGGCGGGAGGGTAATGAGAGCTTTTTTTTTTTTTTTTTCACGCTCTTTTTTTTTTTTTTCCCTGAGAGCTTCCTGTGAGGACACATACTCGTTAGTTATTGCACAATAAATAAGTCACGCTAAAAGTGCCAAATCCTTTCGTATACTTTATTTCCCGTGAAATAAAATTACGTATTCACCTCCTTTTAGCGGATTATTTTGCGATACTTCACTTATTTTTTTCCCAGGCTCGTGCACTCAATTTGCCTCGCTTCGCTCGGCAAATTAAGTAGCCCTCGCCTGGGAAAAAAATGCGTGAAGTTATCGCAAAATAAAACCCCGCTAAAAGGAGGTGAATAAATAGTTATTTTCAGGATTTTCCCAGGATTTTCAAATCTTTTCTCTTTTTTTTTTTCTCCCATGCAAAAATCTTTTTTTTTTTTTTTTTATTCCACAGTTAAATAAAGTATACGAAGGATTTGGCACTTTTAGCGTGATTCTTTTTAATGATAATTTCACGCCGTGTTTTTTTCGCAAATAAAAACCACGCTAATTGAACTTTATTTCACGCATTTTCACTTTTTTTCACTGCAATTCCTTAGGAGCGTGATTTTATTTTTGTTTTTTTCACGCTAAAACAGGGGTTTTTTTTGGCGATAACTTCACGCTAAATTTTGGTACATCCTGCACCACCCGCCTAAAAATTGAAAATTGCGATTTTTTTTTGCACTTTTCCCATTTTTTTTGACACACGCAACATGCCGAAGGATCTAAGACGCAAACGGTCCTCCGACAAGAGATGGACGAGCACTACAGTGGTTTTGTTGAAGGACTAGCATCGTCGACACCGTACATCCGTGAATGGGACCGCTTTTTAAGGGAAGCCCAACGGTAAGCCCACGGAAGCCGACTTTGTTTTGTGCATAGTGCATCAAATCGTCGTCGTAATGGACAGCGTTCAGTAAGCTGAGCAGCATATTGGTGAGGAAGTATGGGTGCAACTGCAAGACCAGTTTCCGCAGGCTCGTGTGTCTCTTGAAGCAACACGAGACCGGCTACCGACACGACAGTCCAAGACACTCCTCACTTACGAAACAAGAAATCGACTCCTTCATTACCTATGAAGGCGAAGGACACACCACCCCCTTACTTCATTGTGAGGAAGGCGGTGCTGACATGATATTCTGTGATGGGCGGGGATCTTCTGAATGTCTCTCGCTCTTGCACGATAGCCATTTCCCTACCTCCCGCTAGCACCCGGGCCCAGTTTACCGGGTTTTTGCAGGTTCCCCCGCGGGAGGGTAACAGGGCTGGAGGGACCCTCCAGCCTTTTTTAGCCTCCCTCCAGCCCCTCAGGTACGCCAGCCCCCCCAGCGGGAGTCCCGCTAGCCTAGCTAGGGGTCCCGTGGGATTCCCGGTAGCGCTGGCGGGAGGGTAAGGAAAGCTACCTGGAGGGACACAAACTCGTTAGTTATTGCACAATAAATGAGTCACGCTAAAAGTGCCAAATCCTTTCGTATACTTTATTTAACGTGAAATAAAATTACGTATTCAACGCCTTTTAGCGAATTTTTTTGCGATACTTCACTTATTTTTTTCCCAGGCTCGTGGATTCAATTTGCCTCGCCTCGCTCGGCAAATTAACTACCACTCGCCTGGGAAAAAAATGCGTGAAGTTATCGCAAAAAAAAACCACGCTAAAAGGCGTTGAATAAATAGTTATTTTTCGGGAGAAGAGCATGGATGTACAAAGTACTTGATTACTTTTTTTCACTTTTTTTGGTGTACTTCAAGTACTTGATCGATTTAAAAAAAAAAGAAAAAAAATTTTTTTCTTGCTTCAAGTACTTTTTTTCCTTCAAGTACTTTCACTTTTTTTGTACTTGATTACTTTTTTTGTTGCATCAAGTACTTGAATTGGCAAAAAAAGTAAAAAAAATGGAAAAGTACTTGAATTTATTCAAGTACTTTCCCATTTTTTTGCCGAATCAAGTACTTGATGCAAAATAAAAAGTAATCAAGTACAGGGTCCTCAACCGTAGACAAAGTCTGGCCACAGATTTGTCTAA
The DNA here is from genome assembly GCA_964035575.1 of Rhynchopus sp. YZ270_cl-10. NCBI lineage: Eukaryota > Euglenozoa > Diplonemea > Diplonemida > Diplonemidae > Rhynchopus > Rhynchopus sp. YZ270_cl-10. The sequence goes on along the minus strand of OZ037847.1, from coordinate 462,754 downwards.
GTTAAAAAAAAAGGCTAAAAAAAAATTTTCGCGCTCCGCGCGAAAAGGTCCTGTACAAAGCTAAAAATTGGGGGCTTTTTTTTTTTGTGTTGCTTTTTCGAAACTCGTTAAGTGGTCTTTTCATTTCAATAGAAGAGTTCGACAAATGAACAATCACACCCCACCCCACCCCTTCGCCCCACCCGTACCCCTAACCCCATTGTCCCCCCAACCTGATAAGCATCACACAGAAACTCTAACCTTCTTTCTTTTAAAGGCTTCAAAAATCCTTTGGATTTGGTCAGGCGTAAATTTATTCTCATTTGTCTCTGCCTGTTTGCACATAAGAATGCATAGCAGACTTGAATCCAGCAGTTTGTTTCTGTAGCTATTCTTGACGTACTTCATGCCGTTGAAGCAGCGCTCGTCTTCAACTGATGTGACGGGGATTGACAACCCAAGCAAAACAAGATCCCTCATAATGGGGTAGGCGTCTCCTGCGGAACTTGTCAAGAATGTTGCGATCAGGTCCGAAGTGTCCTTTGTTGTAGTTCTCTTCGACAAAACGTCCACCAGGATCCTCCATTCTTTCACAGCTACAGCTTTCTTTGTCTCCAGACTGTTCAGTTCTGGCGACTCCTCAACGAACGGCGTCGTGTCCACGCTCAGTAACGGCGTTGTTTGAGTGCGCGATATCACAGTATGCTCCGTCTTGGAGTACTCTGGTCTCCCACGCGTCTTCTCGCCCACAACATCGTACTTTTTGTACTCGAGTGTATGCAGCTCAGTAAATTCCTCGATGAGCTTCTTCACCTCGGTGTTGCCGTAGATCGCCAGCCCGTCCGCGTTAGCAGGGAGGTTGCGGATGTCGAATACTGAGAAGCATCTCACAATGTCCATGTTCACGAATCGTTCACTGAGGCACTTCAGCAGCTCCTTGAGGTATGGCTTGCAGACCGTGTCGTGATGAATCGCAAAGTTCCGACGGGAAAGTTTTGTACCGTGGCATTGATTATACCTCGGTACCCATTCTGGGTAGAACGGGAACATGTTCGGGTTGGTTTCAAGCAACGACAATGACGCAACACATTTGTCGATGTGGCTGCAAACGGTGAGCAGGTTTGTGTTCCTGCTCTGGAGCGACGTCGACAGCACGTTCAACTCGTCCAGGACCACCGTCATGAAGGACAACGTTGCAAAAAAACCGGGCTCTTTGATGTGCTGCGCGATGAACGGTGCTTCCACGTCGCCGGCCTCTCCAAGCTTGCACAGGGCGCTGTGCACGGCGGGGTACTCCTTGCGGACGGTGCTGCAACACCTGCCGTTGGTGAGCCACCGGGTGTCACCCGGCTTTGCGATGAGGATGTCACAGTACTCACACAAGTCGCGAAGTTCCTCCAGCATCTCCTCCAGGGTGTCGAGCTTAATCTTGGATCCCGAAAAAAAAACCCACACCCACCGCAGGCCGTCGAAGAACCGGGTAATCTCCGGCGATTTCCCCTCTGCCGCTGCTTCTGGGCCATAGAGTGCGAGGGAGTGTGCGTAGCACCAGGTGAAGAGGGCGCCTGGGTTTATGTCTGCACGGATTTGTTGTTGGCAGCCCTTGTTCGAGGAACGCATTGCCGATGCGCCATCAAACGAGCATCCACTCATCTTCCCGTAGTCGAGCCCGAGCTGGTCTATCCACTTCGTCAGCAACGACGCGTAACCAGCCCCCGTCTGGTCCTTCAGCTCACCCATCATGATGAGCTTCTCGACGGGGGTGGCACCGACCATGTATCGCACGACGAAGACGAGTTGCTCCTTCTTGCTGACGTCGCGTGAGCAATCCCCCGACAGGCCCCAGAAACGGGAGGCTTTGACCTGCTTGAGGAGGTCTTCTGTCAACACCTCCGTGATGCAGGACATGATCTCTAAGACTGCACCGCAGCTGAGATAGCGTATTTGTTGTCTGAGGTATGCCTCCATGTCGGTGCACTCCAGCTTGTCTGCGAAAAAACTCAGAAACTCCTCCAAGTTAGAGTGCCCTACACCTTTGCGCGCGAGGAAAACAATAACCTCAATGCATATTTTCAGCATTTTTTGGTTGAACTCGACTTCTTTGTCGCTGTTGGCGTGCAACGTGTGAAGCACGGTTCCATTGGAAGCCTGCAGAGCGGCAGCCTTCACGAGACGTTGGTGTTTGGGGTCGCCTGCATGCGCAGGGAGGTCTCTGGCGAGCTTGGTCTTTGCATGAGAGAAAGCACCACAATACAAGCACTTGAACTTGTCTTCACCCACCACCAACCAGGGGGAAAAACGGTTCAAATGGCCCTGCACCGTGCTCTCCCGCAGACCCATACAACCTTTCTCCTGCGCTTCGCGTTTACGTTTCAGCGTGTTGGTGGAGTCGGTGTTCGCTGGTGCGGTCGTGGTGTTCGTGAGGTTGGGATTGTTCGTGTTGGAGTGCGTGGGACCTAAGAAGACAACATCGCCGTCAGAAGAGTACTCGTCGACATCATCGATTTCCATTGCTGCCTCGGGTTGCTCGGATGCTGCGTTGCGTCTCACTGGCACACATTGCTCCTCCTCCTCTTCTTCGGACGTTGAATCCACGTACTTAACAGCACTCACCTGTGGAGCCATCATCACCACACGTTTCTTCACCTTCTTGCCTTGCGACACCTGGCTCTGCACAGACACGGCAGAGGCATCGCTGTCTCCCCCCTTCTCTGCTTCGTTCATGGCGAACTCATGCGCCTCCGCAACGATCGTCAGGATCGTCTTCCGCTTGCTCCCCTCCCTGTCGTCGTCCGCCAGTTTGGCGCGATCAAACTCCTTCAACCAGAGTTTGAGCACCTTGTTGGTGTCGTTCTGGTGGTTTTTAAACCCCCTCACCGTCCCCTCCGCCACAAGAAAAAGGTGAAGGGAAGCGAGCCGGGGTGTCGGACCATCGGGGATGGACTTGTACTTGCCTGAAGACCACAGGTCGTAGTGCGTATCCCCTTTGTTGGGTTCCACCACACGTACCACAGGTGCCGCAACAGCTCCCTTCTTGAACATGGACACGATGGTGGGCTGTGCTTTGGAGGTCTTGGCAGTGGCAGGCATTTTTGCGGATGAGTTTGTTCAATTGTAGTTAGTCTGAGGAGGTGGCTTGTGTGGGTGGGTACAATGGGGTCCGCGCAGGTGAGGACTGAGGGAGTCTTGAGGGAACTCATTTTTTTTTTGTTTTCAGTAAAGCTTCTTCTCTTTCAAACCACCCAAAAACCCAAAACCCAGGTTTTGTCTAACTTAGACAAAGCGTTTTTCAAAAAAAAAAAAATTGTCTAAGTTAAGGCCTAACTTAGACAGGTTGAGGACCCTGATCAAGTAAAAAAAAAAAAAAAAAAACGGGTCAAGTACTTGAAGTATCAAGTACTGGGATTTTTCTACTTTTTTTTACTTTCTGGAAAAAAGTACTTTGTACATCCATGGAAGAGGATTTTTTTTCTCGAAAAAAAAAAAAAAAAAAAAAAAGATCTTTCCCGACCCGTGTAAAAAAAAACACAAAAAAAACCATCGTTGGCGTGCCATCTTATGTAGATTCAACCAATTTTCTCTTTCGTCTTCGGGTTGGGCGATTACCACAACACGTTCTATCCCCCCTCCACCCCATCTCCCACATTTCTATGCTCAGCACTCCATCCTCAACCCCGTCCACTCACCCTCATTCTTCTTACCGTATGCAGATCATTCAATTTGAATATATCCAAAAGATGTCGTTTGTTGACGGGTTGTGGCTGCCTGACAGTGGGGTCGTGGTGGGGGCGTTGCTTGGTGCATGCATATGCGAAGCGATGAAGACGTCGAGTCTTGCACAAGGGGTAGAGGATGTGCTGACTTGCCTTGCTGCAGGCGTGGCGCCGTGTCTTAAGAAGAAGCCTCGAAAAACCCGAAGGTCTTTGCAACCACCGTCACCACCTTCGCCTACGACAGATGAGGACCACAAACGGCATTCAGGGCATACCTTTTTGAGTCGTGAGGTTGCGCCCTTCGCAGAATCGTGTAGAAATCGGATTAAGATCGCACCGTATTTATCGCTGGAGATGCAGGGACGGTCGAAGAACGATGATTTGCTTGACGTAGAGCTGGGGGTGCAGTGGTTGCGGGGGAAGGCGAGGGGGATGAAGGAGGAGAGTGAGAGGGGTGGGGGGAAGGGGAAGAAGAGGAGTTTGACGTCGTCGCGGGCGATGGTTGCGTTGCAGGATGCAGCATGGCGGGCGGTCGGGATGACTGTCGATGCGGAGTGTATGTGCTCTGTCCGCGACCTCCTCCAACAGTTCTCCTCCGATCTCCGAGCCCCCGGCACCCTCTCCCCCACCCTCCTCCGCTTCGCCCCCGCAGTTGCCTCCGCCTCACGATGCAAAGACGCGACACGTGTCGCGCACCTCCTCACACCTCTCTACCCAGCGATGCCACTCCGCATCCTTACAGAAACACAAATGATGGCACTCTATGATTCATATATGAGTATGTGGGTTTCGAATGTCGCGCCGTCAAAGCTTATTACCCCATAGGGGGGTATAGGGTGTGGAGAGTCTTCTCAAAATGGGTTTAAAACTGATTGGAGGCAAAGGGTGGATGAATAAAAAAAGATTTCCGTGCTTGTAGTCTTCCTTCTTCTGTAGTAACCCATTGAGGGCAGATCCTTAGATGTGATTGAAGTATATGGGAAGAGGGTGGGTAATACCGTTATTTCCTCTAGATATTTCAGAGTTGTGTGGTAAAGTGGAGGAGAGGGGGTAGACAAAAAGAAAATACATGGAACAGATGTGTGTGTACGAGAGGCATATTCATCTCCATTTTTTCTGTTTTTGTGTGCATTCCCTAAAAAAACCATCTCTTTTAATTTAGTGTGATGAAAGGTTGTTTGAAACGGAAGATATGTCAGATATGTGTATAAAAAAATGTGTTCCTTCGCGGATTAGAGTTTTTTTTTGTTTTTTAATTTCTTTTCGTTGATTCGTTGATGTGATGCTGCACAAAAAAAGAGGCAGCTAACTTTTTTGTTTCCTTCAGTTACTTTCAACTTCTCTTTTTTTGGTGGGGGTTTTTTTTTTGTGACAACTGCCTTGCAAAGGTTGTAGGGGAGGAAATGAAAACATATCTGAGTTGTGCCCGAATTTTTTGGTGTGAGCGATGTAAACACGACACAACTTATTCACAGAAAAGTTTTTGATTTTGTCCCTACACACCACAAAAATCCGGTGCGATCAACGAAAAATTCTTTTTCTGATTTCGTTTCTTTCTTTATCAGACTAGCTTAAACTCAGATAACAGTTTTTATTTTTCAACCAAAGCAAGGTTCTGACTCCTACCTATGTTGGACCACTGTACATTTTTTTTTTATAGCTGCATGTGGACCGTAGAGCCCCGTATTCTTTCTAGTTTTCTTTTTTATTCCTGATGTCTCTCTCTCTCTCTTCCTCTCTCTCTCCCCCCCCCCCAAAACTTTAAACACTTTCCTTGGTAAATCAATGAGTGCCTGTGCGAAGTGCAAAAAAAAAAAATTGGACAGTGGATATTGCACAACCGAGGCAACTACACTACTCCAACAATTTATCAAAAAATATTCTAAAAGGTTATACTCGCGACGCATTTTTCTTTTCAAGTATTTTTTTTTTGTCCGAAACAAAGACCTTTCTATAGCATGGCGTGTCCAATACGCCCTTTTTTGCACCACCGACTTCACTTTTTGTGCCGCAGTTTTTTAAAGGTGATACGAAGCGTGAGAGTCTTTGGTTCATCTCAAAAAAAAAATTTCTTCTTTTCACACCTTCTGCCGTGAGGGTACTTCCGAGTGTGGCCACGTTGAGTAGTGTATATAATTATGAATCTACAGAAAACAAAAAAAACTTAGAACAGCAAGACGTGGTATGAGGCAGGTAATCAAATAAATTTAAAAAAAATCTGTCCGTAGTTACCTCGTTTTTTTGTTTCAAACACGAAAACACTGGGTTTTTTTGCCATCGCGGTTGCAGAAAGAACATGAGGAGCTGTACTGTTTTCGATTCTCGAGAAAAGTATCAAAATCACTTTCGGAGCAGGTAGCTCTTCCTTAGGGACTGTGTGTATGTGTGCTTTTAGACTAATATCCTTTTGTGTTCCCCCTTTTCATATTGTCACCCCAGATGTCTTGGGTACATGGAGTGCGATGCTCTTCATGTCCTTTTTTATTAGCAAAGGTGGTGTGGCTGAAACAGCCAAAAACGCACCCTCACAAAGTCCTGACAGTGACAGGTTTCCCCCCGCTGTATAGGTGGCCAAGCACGAGAGGCTCAGGCAAAAAAAACCTTTCTTTGTTTTTCCCGTTGTAGATGCCGTTCAAAACTAAATGCTCACTTTTTTAATCAGTATCATCCTTTGTGGCGTTGTGCATTATCAATTTTACCTTACATTTTTTTTTGTTTTGTTTTTTTTTTTTTGTCTTGTGAAGTGGGTCAACACTGGGGTACACAAAGGTATTCTTTCAGGATATTTGCGTGCACTCCGAGCTCTTTTTTCATCCTTCCGAGCACATTTTAAGGTGTCTATGGCATAAGTCCAAGAGGCTTAGGATTATCTTATACAAATTTTACTTTTACTAGGTGACTAAGCACGATAAAACAAGTTTTTTTTTGAACATGATCCACTTTTATTTTTGCAATTTTGATTTTTTCATTCTTTTACAATGTAGGTTTCGAAAACTGTCTGGGCCTTGAGCGACAGCGGAACACTAACTACAAGTCCACAGAGGGTCATGCACTGATGAAGTCCACCTCTGTTTACAACTAATGTATGCAGTGTTTCCCACGGTGAGATTTTGGGGTGAGAAATCTCACAAAAAAAAAAAAAAAAAAAAAGTGAGGTGAGAAATCTCACCTGCAGGAAAAAAAAAAAAAAAAAAAAAAAAAATCATGGTTGAACCACGGGAGTACCATGGGGAACTGGGTTGCTGACCGCACCATTCAGGCTGTACCTCAATTTTTTTTTGCCTGCGGCGCCATTTTCCCTTTTTTGCTCCGCAAAAAAGGGTTAAGTGTGTGACTTTGTGCTGTAAAAAGATAGATTTTTACACTGTACCCTAATTTTTTTTCGCCTGCGGCGCCATTTGTTTGATTTTTTTTTTTGCTCCGCAAAAATCCCTATGTTCCCAATGTCCCTGGTCAGCAGTGCTGAAAAAATTTTGGGCACAAAAACAAGCTGACCCCCCAATCTTCCAACGACAGTGACATTTATGTCAACAATTTTTAGAAATGTTGCGTACCGTGGCTTCGCTTGGGTGCCATGCCTGTCATGACTGCCGTTTATTTTGTAAATGTACTGAGTTTACTGATATTTCGTATACCACGTGTGCCTGGTGCAAATATCAATGAAGTGCCGAACTCCGAGAAATTCTCACATTCCGCCGGAGGCCCCCAACTTGAGCTAAGGTGGGGACCCGGGCGCGCGAAGCGCGCCCGGGCTCGCCACACCTATACAAAAACCCGCAAAACCGCAAAATCTCACCTATTTTCAGAGTTAGGTGAGATGCTGGGAAACACTGAATGTATGCGTTTAGGACTGAAACATGGACTTGTGGTACAGATGTACCACCCTACAAAAACTTTTGAATATGCATATTTACAAAAAAACAAAAACAAAACAAAAAGGATCCAAAAATACAACAAAAAAGATTGATGAATAACCAATGTTCAAAACATTAAGTAATCTAATCAGACTAAGCACGAGAGGCTTAGGATCATCTTATGAACTTTTCTTTACTTTTTCTGGTGCGTCCGCTGATAAACGGTGAGATTTGCACTTTCTTTTCTTCTTATTTTGCCCCAAATTTATTATAATTGGGCATCCTTTTTAAACATAAAACCATCTAAGCTCGATGTGGTTGCCATACAACGATTTCAGAAAAGTGTTTTTTGCATTCTTTTTAACACGGCCAGAAAAAGACACAGTTTTGTTGTTGTTGCCGTTTTTAGAAGAATACGAAACACACTTTTTTGTGAATATTAGACAATCAGATCACGACATAACAAATGAAGTGGAGATTGCACTGTGGCAACTACACTACTCCAACAATTTATCAAAAAAAAAAAAAAATGAAGAAAATGGCATTCCTTTAGAGAGAGTAATACCTTTGCAAAGGGTGGCATTTATGTGACTGCAGGAGGGTGTTGGGGTAATTACCAACCTTTTCTGTGTGGTTTCTTTTATATTTTTTTATAGTGCCTGCGTCTGCGGATATATGGTGAGACGTTAGGCATCAACTTCTCTTTTAAAAAAAAATGTTTCGTGGGGGATGTGAAACTGCAAATCAGTGTCCCCCAACATCATATCGGTTATACTGTGCTTGTTGTGTCTTCATCCGGCTGGCTGGCATCGTGGTCAGTTGGAAGTGTGCCAACAACTACAGTTTTGTTACAACAAAAAAATCCGTCTTTTTTTCTCTATTTTTTGATTTTCAAAAAAAAAAAATAGTATTGTATTGTACCTCACCTCTCTTCCCAACACCTCCACCCTCTCCCTCCCCTAGTCCCCCCCCATATCACCCCCCCCTTAACAATATGTTCCGAATCGAACAAATAAAAAAGGCTTTTTTGTCATTTTTTTTGCACTCTGACGCGGTACCTCAGCAAGTCTTCCCCAGATGCCCTTCGTGTCTGGGAGAGAGCTCTGCAGCCCTCCTGCTGCTCAGGGCGCAGTTCGTAGACGGCGATTTTGCCTATTAACTTTATATCCTGATGGCGCATTTTTGTTCACTCATCACAGGAGGTGCAGGTATCCCGCACATGCCGGCTGTCGCACTCGGCGCGCTCTGACGGGCAGCATCGGTGGCCTGAATACGAATGGAAGACTTCAGCTTCGAAAGTTGGATATCCTGGGAATGGGATACAGACAGAAGGGAGAGAGAAGTAAAATGATACATAATCACAGCCCCTTTCGCTCTTTGCGCTAAACATTTTCAGAAAATCTTGCCAAACAGAATCAGGGAGCGTCTCGGATTGCTGTTCAAACTCTGTTCTGGCTCATCCAGCGTGTGGAGCCTACACTCACAAGTTGCATACCGACTGGTTGCGAAAGCCTTCCAACTCCTGCATCACCTCCATCCCCTTGTAAGTGCTTGTATGCGCTTCGAGGAGGTGTAGAGGTAGAGGTGGAGGTGAGCCTGCGGAGGTGGAACTCTGTCATACACCTATTCGCGCAATGGGTGGTCGCCCTCAGGCACAGGCTGTGTCGGTTGTGCGGGCAGTCACTGCCGTACCTCGTCATGGTCGGCATGAAAGACACGTTGGGGGATTTGCCCTTTGTAGGGCGGTACGTGTACGAACCTTCCAGCCAGCCCTTCTCTACCTCTCTGGCCAGCTGCGAACCGATCTACCTTTTTTCGTACTCCCTACTGAGTCCCGTCGACCTGAGTTGCAGCAACTTCGACACCTCAAAAGTCTGCACCCGCTGGCCCCCTGTCTCCATGTATCGGAAGGGAGTCCACAGAGTTGTGCAGGCTCAGCATCTGGATCTCCTCCACAGGCACACCCCTGCGGTTCAGGAGAAGCCTGCGGCCTCAAACCCCTAGACACATTCATCCCCATTTTTTTCTAAGAATTTCTTTTCAGGAAAGAGAAAATACACAAATATGTCGTATTCCCGACGGGTTCAGAAAGACGAGCCGACGAGCAGGCCTTTGTACAACATATCGAAGGACACTTCTGTGCAGAGAACACGGCGGAAGGCGAGACAGGACTTTTCTACAGTCTCAACTGAGGCTGAGGATCGGCGTGTACACTTGGTCAATGCGGACACATTGGTTTCAATGGTTCATGATCTATGCCAGCAGGTGGCCATCTGCAATGAGAAGATCCACTTCCTTGAGACCCAGGCCGAACAACAGGCCGGGACCCTCTATGCTCCTCAATCACCCACAAGCCCTGCTGGAAGGGAATCTCTTGAGCTCAAAATCGATACGCTTTCGAAGCAACTCCGCTCCTTTGAGGCTGCGTCGTCCTCAGCGGAGGTGCAGCACGACATGGAGCTCCGTGAAATGCGGTCGAAAATCACTCAAATTGAACTGCTCTCTACACTTCCTGCAGCACCAGCCGCACCGCTTGCATCGCCTCTACTTCCAACGACGTTGTACGACCCACAAAGAAATACACAGCCTTCTTCTTTCATTCCAGAAGTCCAATCTGCACCGCGACCAACTGATACACTTACAACATACTGCAAGCTTCTTCAAAGAGATTTATTAGACACCATAGCAGAGCAGGCAAGGCAAAAGAAGGTAACCGCCACGTTGTCTCACGCCGTAGAATCTGCAGAACAGAACCTCTCCGCACTGCGCGACTATGTCGTCAAACTGACGAACCTAGGTTTCCCCGAAACCACCTCCGCTACTGGGTTCGCCCGCAGCAGCAACACCCCCACCCCGCAAGGACCCCCCCTTCTTATGTCCCTCTTTCAACGCCTCACAGACGTTGATCACAGAGTAGGCATTCTCGAGAGGGAAGGGGTACTCCGTGGGGAATTTTCTGATGTCCCTCACGGTGCAGGCCAAGGGAGGAAAGTGAGTTTGTCTGCAAGAACGAATACGCCGGAGATCCCAAATGATGTGCTGGGTGCAATGTTGGATGGTGAAGAGGGGGTGGCGGATGTGGTCATGAGTGTTCCTGCGATGCATGGCGGGGTGCAAAGGGAGCGGGCTGCAACAGAGTCACCTCTATCGGTGGGCAGTGCACCGCCGGCGCACATTGTGCGGCCGTCCAAGCAATTGGCAGAGAGTCTTGAGAGGATGGAGTCAGAGGATGCGGTTAGGCCAAAAGAAGACAACACAAAGCGCAAGGACGCAGAGGAAAAGGAAGCAAAGGACGCAAAGGACGCAGCACTGTCTGCAGTAGAGGCGAAGCTTGCGGCAGCGTTAGAGCAGATTGCAGTGCAAGAGAAGGAGCGGCTCGCTGCGGAGAAGGCGGAGGCCGTACTGAAGGCGTCACTCGCAGCAGAACAACGTGCACACGAAGCGGCGATTGACGCAGCGCAAGAAGACAGAAAACGTGCCAAAGACGCCCAACGCACTGCAGCACTCCTAGAAAAGGAGAAGGAACAGCGGGAACGCGAAGAAGCAAAACGTATCGTTCCCGAAGCCAAAATTGTCAAACCGGAGGTGAAGGTATAACACAAACAACACCCCCCCCCCAAAAAAAAACCACACATCAACAGGACGACGCGCCACTGTCAATGCTGCTTCGTGGCCTTGCTGGGAAGGGGACTACGAAGGTTGCAGACACTACACCCACACCTGCACTCACTAAGGTAACACCCGCAACACGCCAAACACCCGACTCTGATGATGAAGACGACGGGAGCCTGCCAGATGCGTCGAACACTGCTGCACAGATGAATCTCAAAGACCTTGGACTCGATGCGCTTGTTGCAGACCGAGGCGACAACAACAACGACGACGACTCAAGCGAACTCACCTTAGATTCCTAACCTATACAGAAGGGGTGACAGAGAGCAGGGGACAGTTCACCCCAGGTGAGCTAGAGTTTTTTTAGATACCCAAAGGACATCGCATAGACCTTTTAGAATGGGGAGGGAGGGGATGGGAGGGGGCTACACATATGGGGACAATGAACGGTATTGTCTGTAGAGATGGCTGTACTATTAAAAACCTACCTTTTTATTAGGATGTGTATGCACGAGAGGTGCATTCATCTTTCTCTCAAGTTTTCTTTTGTCACCTGAAATGAAGGAGGAAATAGAGAGCATTTTGAACACACTTTTGCGGTTCTAGGGATGAACCGCGCTGCAGAGCCACTCCTCACCAAAACAGGTTGAGGTGTGTGCGTTTCACCACAACCTCTCCCACGGGGTTTATTGTGATGAGAGTTAAGTTTCTATTTTCCCCTCTTAAGGGCGTGTAAGCGAGAGGAGGATTCATCTTTGAGGTTTCTTTTGCTCAAGCATGATGGTTGTTGGGTTCACTCAACGAAGGTTTTACCGAACGAAGGTTCAGGAATTCGGTCTGAATGTTGATGCAAAAAAAAGGGGGGTAATGTTGTGTCAAATATCTGTATTCTTGTTGATGAGGGTTTTGTACCGTTATGGAAAACGGCATTAATGCCTTAGGAGTTTATTGAGGGAAAATGAAAAGATGCACAAAAAAAAAAAAGCTACATTTTATTTTAGAGACGAAAAAAAAAATTCCGGGCAACCTCTACCTTTGATTGTCGATGCAACTAAAAGTGAGGGAATCCGGGTTTTGTGTGTGGGTTTCCATTCTTCAGTAGAGAGGCCAGCATTTCATGCACCAATTCATTCACCACCTTCTAGGAAGCCACACACAGCATAACATTGCCACTCATGTCTGCCGATCTCACCGATGATCAAATTAAGGTATATTCTGCACCTTTTTACCCTTCCCCCATCGATGCTACATCGATACAATAAAACAGAGCACCGAAAATCACTTTCAAAATAAGCAAAAAAAAAACATTTTCAAACTCCCCCGTGAGACCGACCCATTAGAGTCGCTCTTAAGCTTGCGCCTGGTCTTAAGAGGCATCGATGCAAGGTACAAAAATAAACTGTTTGGGAGGAAAATAGCCACCACCACATTGTTGCCACCCTCTCCCTTAACAGCATGAGATCAAAGAGGTTGTCAAAAGTGAGGGATACTCAATTACCGTAGAAACGTGTCGACAGGTATGTAGTTCGTCGCTCTGCTGGGGACCTATCCGCACCTTTCAAAAACACTCACCCAGTGTACAATGCCCCTCCCCACCACAGGTCGTCGCAACGAAGCTCCTTGATGGCCCCAAGGACCTCGATAAATCTGCGAAACACTTCCGTGACTTGGTCGAGGCTGCCATGAAGGATAACCTTCTGATTACCCCGAGTTTGAAGATTGTATGCATCTTCCCACCACCACCCACCCACCCCCCTATTTTCGCGCAAAAATCGCGCGAAGCCAACGAAAACATACACCACCCACCAAAAGTTACTTGTGTCTCTTTGTTGTACGTTATTGTTGCGTTGAAGCATCTACACAACAACAAAAATATATAAAAAACCCCCACCCTACAACTCTCTGAGGACCATATTCTGCGCAAGAATTACCCTCAGTAGGCATCCACCACCTTACAACTCTCCTCTTTTCTACCCTCTATACAGACCCTCGCAAACAAGCAAGTCAATGCGGGTGTTGGTAAAAAGGGTGCAAGCAGTGCGCGGTCGCCGCGTGCAGCACGGTCACCACGGAAGGCGGGGACAAAGAGGAAGGCGCCCAAGGAGAAGGAGCCCGCTGAGGATGACGGCAAGCCGGACCCGCCAAAGCGTCCTATGTCGGCATACTTTCTGTATGCCAACAAGCATAGGAATAGCCTGAGGGAAGCAGAGCCGGCACTAAAGCTGACGGAGGTCACATCGAGGCTGGCGGAACAGTACAGAGCGCTGGACAAAGAAGGTGAGGAGTACAAAGGGCTTCTGCAGGAGTATGAGGACGCCAAGAAGCGCTACGCTGAGGAGGTTGAGGAATATAAAAAGCAGTACGGAAGCCTCCCGAGCGGCAAGAGCAAGACATCACGCACGACCGGCGAAACAAAACCGCGTTCCACACGTGCACCAGCGAAAAAACGTCAAAGGAAGAACGACATGATCGACGAATCCTCCTCCGCGTCGGCATCCTCCTCCTCCTCCGCCAGCTCCACATCCGCAACAGGAAGCTTCAGTGACAGCAGCAGCAGTGGAAGCGGTAGCGACAGTGACAGCTCTTCTTCCTCTTCCAGCTCATAAAAAAACAACGGCACAAATGCGGATTTTCTTTCATTTTTCTGGGAAAACCTTTCAAAAAAAAGCAAGTGATCGACACAAAAAAAAGTCTAAAATTTGGGTATAAAAAATCACTCATTTTTTTTTGTGTTACGCTTTTGGGGGAAAGGGGGTGGGGGATATGGCTCTCATTACGCAGGGGGGGTTTTTTGTTGTTAAAATTGTATACCGGTTCGAAAACTCTTTTTTAGGACTGTTTTTTTCTGTTATGAGTGAAATGGGGTTATTTTATGGGACAACGGGGAGGGGTTTCTGATACATTGGGAACAAACAAAACAACCCTGTCACTCTTCCATTTTTATACAACACATTTCCTTCCCCCTTTCCCTTTCCCTTCACCCTCTTTGACCCCCGCATGATTCTTACCATAGACCACCCTCCCTCTGGAGCAATGTTACTTCAGTAACATACCACCTACCCAGAGAGCACTTCATTTGCTGTGCACATGGTTTCCGGGGAGCTCTACGCAGGGGTTCGATGTCCACCCCACGGTACATGCCGGTCATACCAAAGGTACACTGTTCACGAGAGGGCGTATTTCAACTCTACTTTTTTGCACGATTTCTATTTCTTTGAAATGTATAAAAAAAAATCAAATACCTTTTCACCCCCTGCAGAGAACCCAAGCAAATGGCAACCCCCTCCGAAGCTGATGTGGTAGCATCATGGCTGCGGAGCTTGAACATCGAGTCTTCCCCTGAGAGAATAGCAGCTCTCTCTGACGCTGACATCTCTTCGTTATATGAGTGGTGCTGCCAGGCAAACGTCGAGGCTGGGGGCACCGCTCTGCTGAAGGAGAGACTCGTTGCAGTGAACAAGGAGGCAGCGATAGTGGAACTGCGACTGGAAACAGCGCTTGGTGTACGTTGCGAGGAGATTCCTGCGGTGCAGGATCTGGCACGGTGTGCTGCTGCATTGGGGGCGAACCAGGTGGAACCTGCGTTGTTGTGCGGTGCTGTCGCAGATTTGCAGGATGAAATCTACGGATTAGATGAAAAGAACGCGGGGTTAGGTGCAGAGAGAGTAGACCTTCTTCGGAAGGGGGGTGACGTGCAGCAGCTGAAGGCGTTGTTGACGCAGACGGAGGAGGCGTGGATAGGGTATGTGCAGCGCCGCTCGCAGGAGGCGGCAGAGCAGCAGCACCACACAGGCCTGCACCTCGATAAGGTGGAGGAGTACCACAGACGCCTCGAGGCGACGCAGTCCCGTCTTGCCGCTCTGGGCATGACAGAGTCCTTGACACACAGCGCACAGCTCGCAAGCTTCGACACCCTCGTCCAACAAGCCCACCGCCTCTCCTCACTCCAAACCAAAACCGCACAATACAAAGTCCCCCCAAACATAAACATGGCCCAAGCAAAGCTCGCGCAGCTCCGTGCAGAGGTGAAAGACCTGCAAATGAGACTGCCAAGAAACCGGAGAATTCGGCAGCATTAGATTTTTAGAAAATGTTAGAAATTTTGCATTATGTAGAAAATAAAAGGATTTTTTTCTGTTTTCTAGTTATTTTTATGCAAGCGGGTGTATGGAAGGGGATGCAAACCCGCAACCCACTTGCACTACACCAATAGACAGAGAAACAAACAACACAAAAGAAAATGGGAGCTGAGGCGGAAAGAGGGGCAGGTGGTGGTGACGTTGCGTCGCCGTCGCCGTCGGCACCACCGATGGATCAGCAGCCGCAGCATGGGTCGCCTCCACAGCAGACGCACCAGGCAAGCCACCAGCAGGCAGGGTACCAGCAGCAGTCAGTCTGCCAGCAGCAAAGCCAATACCAAAGCCACCCCACACCAATGCAGCAGCAGCAGCCGCAACATCAGCAGCAGCAGTACCCACCACAGCAACAGCAACAGCAACAGAGACCGGCAGCAGGGTACTCAGACGCAGGCTACGCACAGCAGGGTGCACAGAGTGCACACAACCCGTACACACAGACACAGGTCCTGCCGCCACAGGGCGCGCAGGGGCAGAGCCCGCTGCCTGGACAGCCTGGACACTTTGCTTCTGCGGCGAACCCGTATGCCGCTTCGGGCACAGCTATTGTGGGGCAAGGTCTGGCTGCGCCTGTGGTGCAGAACCCGTACCACGGAGGGCCGCCTGCGATGGGGATGGCCGCACCCGCCCCGCAGTATGGGTACCCTGCGCCCGTAGGTGGTGCTGTGCCTGTACCGGTACCCGCAGGTGGCCCTGTGCGGCAGGAGGTGCACGGTGCCTACCCAGGGCCGCCTGCAGGCTTCCCCACCGCGGGTGTTGCTGAGCCCGTGCCCTTCGCCGCCATCCACAACTCCATGACCGGCGGTGCCATCCAAATGACAAACGGCAACTACACCGGTCCCTTCTGCCTCTTCGTGCTGAACCTCAACCACGTCCACGAGATTTTCCGCGGCAGCGAGCAGGGGTGGAACAGGAAGTACAAAGCAGCACAGCAGATCTTTGGGCAGGGTGTGAAGTCGAGCGCGGTGCGGGTGGGCATCCAAACCCAGCATGCGATGCTCTACTCGAGAACAGGCAAGCGGGTCGACACTGGACACATCAGCCAGCCGACAAAGCTGCTGGAATTGTTGAACTATGGGGTGCACGAGAACCACCTGATCTTCTTCACCTACGTCATCACGAAAGCGGGGGAGTGGCGCTTCAGCCACACAGGCGCATCGTTCTTGCGAGACAACCTCTCGAAGCACGCCATGCACGCAAACGTCTCCGACACTGTCATCTTCGCAGGCGAGTTCCACATTGAACAGCACAACGGCACCCACGTCCTCGTCCTCGACAACAACTCAGGCACATACGCACCCCCGGCAGCGATGCTCCCTACTCTCATCCAACTGTTCTCGAGAAACTTCCCTGGGCTGCAAGTCGACGCGTGGGACAGAGAGGACCCACGACTGCTCGCAGCCATCGCAAGGTGTCCAACCAGAAGGTAGTGGCGGTTAACTGTGTGAAAAAAAGGGGGGTGATTTCAAAACGTTGCCAGGGGTAGTTGCATAAAAATAAAGACAAAAGGTGTGGGGCTGGCCTAGGGAGTGATATGCTCTTCACTGAGTGTTGGTGTTATTTGAGTACAGAACCTCGGGCGATTGCCGCAAAAAAATGCAGTTCCCGTTTTTCAGATTAGGTTCTTGGACGTCTTTTTTTTTGACATTGTACGTGTGTGCCGTGTGAGGTGCGCTCGATCTTTCAAATTTTCTTTCTTTTCTTCGACTCCGTGCGTCTGATTGTTCTGAGCTGCGTTTTCGGTAAAGTGTTTTGTGTTTTTTTCTCTTCCCTGGGGGTTTTTTTTTTCTCTTTCTGCGTCATGATATTCCCACCCATATCGGAGGAGGGCATAGCACGTTGATTTCACAAATTCTGCAAAAAAAATTCTTGGGGCAATTCAATACAATTCTTATTGGTTTGACTAGCACTTGACGAAGCACGAGAGGCCCAGGGTCATCTTATACACTTTTTGCTTTACGCTTCGAGTATCCAAGCGGAGAACTGGTGCCTTGCGTCTGCAGAGGCGTGAAGCACTATTCGACCTCACCTTTGCTTTTTTGTGCCTCTGAAATAAAACAACAACAAAATATAGGAGTGTTTCTACTTTCCCATCTCCGCCACACTCTTCGCGGATGAGACGTGCTGGTTCTGCACCGCATCCCCATCCCCGCCTCTCTACAAGCGATTTTTGACTCCCCTACTTTTTTTCACAGTCGATTTTTGTCAACCCAAATTAGGGTTTCCCTGCTTCCCTCAACACGCATCAAGACTAACTCAAAAAATCGAAAAAAAAAAGAAAAAAAAACACTTTCTACAGTTTTTTTGTCTCTTTAGTTTTGTCCACTTTTATAAAAAAAGAATACCCCCTCTTTTATTTTAGTTCCTGGTCGCGATAGTTTTCGCGAACTTTCCTGCAGTCAACGCAGGGAAAGAACAATCAACGATGTGATACAGGATATGGGTGGTTCAGTGATTCCACAGAACCGATACCATTGATGTGTCTCAACCAAAACCAATTTTTTTAAAAAAGAGAGAGTTTTTGAAGTAAGGAAAGAAAAGTGACTAAGCACGCGAGGCTTAGGTTCATCTCTCAACTTTTCTTTTATCTCCATGGTACTTCGATTGCCCCCTCTCTCTCTCTCTTTCATTACCACTCCACCTAGAAACTGTACACAAACACAACTCGGATATACTCCGTTCAGGCGTGACCCACTCTAAAATCTGATATCAAAGACAACGTTCAGCTATCTTTCAGGGATTTGCCCTAAACACTGATTTTCACAAAATTAATACAACCCAAACATTCTTATGGAGCGTTATGACGATGTGGAAACGGATTCGACAGTGACCCCTACAGCGATGCAGGCAAGGGGTTTGGTGCAGAATGCCTTTGCTGATGTAGACGAAGAAGAGGAGAACGAGAGTGACGATGAGGGGCTTACTGCGGCCAGTACAGAGCATGCAAGGCCGTCCTACCCATCCCACCCCCCCTACCCATCCCCAGAGGCGGATAGAGAGTTCTCGACCTCACCCCAAGCGAAGAAGCCACGTCGCACGCAGCTTACAATCGACCTCTCTGCTTCTCGCCAGCCAGTTGTCAAGCGTGCCGCCATTGCCGCTGGCCTCAAAGTGTTCAAACCCTCCAAAAAAGACAAGGCAGCGCAGAAAGCATACCCCGCATACCCCCCACGCCCTGGGACTGTCTCGGATGAAATATCTAGGGGTAGGCAGGAAACGAATTCGTTTTTCAACCCGATGGATGACTCTTACATAGGATCGCGTCTGCGGACTCAGGTACGTCCCCTTTACACTGTTTTTTTTAACTCCGTTCAACGAAAATAATCTTCCCTTTTCCGAATTATCAAGATTAGGTGGCAAAGTTGGGGTTTTTTTTTGGAATAATTCAGGCTATTTTAGGTGATTTTGAGACGAAAATAAAAAAAAAAAAACAAACAACATACAGACAACAGAAGGCATTCTCTCTGAAGGGGTATACGAAGAGCCTCCACCACCACCAGCATTGCCTCCAATTGATATCGTCTGGTCCGAAATGTCTGTTTCAGTTGAAAAGGTAACACAGTCCGCAGCGAGCGAGATGCTGATCAACCACTTCCCGGGGATGGACCAGATCGGGCGGAAGGTGCCGCTGGTGAAGAACATTAATAGGCTGGCAAAGCTACTACCTGCCTATTGCGACATTATGCCACTAGGTTTTACTGAATTCTCGGATTTTTCGAAGCATCGACAATCTTTAGTTAAAGCGCCAAAACGGAAGAAAACTGTACAAAAGCCGTACTACATAGTCAAGCCAAATGGCGGCTGCATGGGAAAAGGCATCTATTTAACAAGCAATCCTAGCACCTCATGTTTCGAAGGCACCGTGGTGCAGGAGTACCTCGCAGATCCGTTGTTGATTGAAAACAAAAAGTTCGACCTACGTTGTTACGTTCTGATCCTTTCTGTGTCTCCACCGCGGATTTTCTTTTACAACGAAGGTCTTCTTAGGCTGTGCAGTGAAAATTTTGAAAGCGTTGATGATTCGAACAGCAGAACGCTTTGCATGCATCTTTCCAACTATTCTGTAAACAAAAGGCATAAAGAATTTGTCGTAGGTGACGGTGACATAGGGGGAAAGCGGAACTTCGCATTTTTAAGCAAATTTCTTGAAGAGCGAGGAGAAGATTCTGCTGCGTTCTGGCAGAGAGTTCATAAAATGGTCGTTAAATCTGTTTTTGCCATTCTCCCTTCGTTATCAACCAGCTTCAATGTGGCTACTGCGAACAACCCTTCTGAGGACGGCTTCTCTTGCTTTGAACTGCTAGGTTTTGATGTTTTGGTTGACTCTAAACTCCAACCTCTGCTCTGTGAGGTGAATCACTCTCCTTCTCTCGTCACCGATACGCCTTTCGATGCGGCGCTTAAGCAAAGCATGTTGACTGAGGCATTTAAGCTAATTTCTTTGTCTCGCAAAGGGAAAATCCGGCCATTAACAACAAAGCCTTTAGTGGATGCTGCGAAGAAAGGGGAAAATGGAGAGCAGGAGGCAATGTGCATTTCTTTGGGGCTAAAAAAAATGCGGAAAAAGGCGTTGAAACGGAGGGAGGTGGCGGAGGCGGCGGTGTTAGAGGGTTTTGTTAGGGTCTACCCTAGTGAAGACCCAGATATGCAGGCAGAGTGTCGCGCACTGCTCTATGACGTTGTAGGTTGCATGGGGGTAGCAAAGAAACGCCCTGGATCCGCTGCAACAACACATCCCATCAAACGTGCCGCAGTTCCGAAACAAAAACGGAGTGAACCCTCAATGGTCAGCCCAGCTCGCAAAAAGAAAACTGACAAAACAATGGGTTCAGGCTCGCCGAAACGACGGAAGTCGGGTGGAACAGCTCTACGCAAACCCGATCCTTTGTGTTGTAGGTCTAAATCTGCGAATGCAGGGAAGGTGGGAGGAGGAGGAGGAGGGGGTGGTCCACCTTCTCCGCCGATGAAGCCGTTGAAGTTTGTGGAAGGTGATGTAGGTGTGCGTTCGCCGCCACCCCGTGGGCAATGTGCTCCCGCAAACCAGCACCGCCCTTCGGTTCGCGAAACGCCACCTCTGTCGTCAGGGCTGCGTACAAGGTCGAACCTCAACATTGCGCACCCAAGCTCCTCTCTCCGCTCTGCCACTAAGGTGTACGCACCGTCGGTGGTCCCGCAGCGTGCCAGGAGGCTTTCGGGGTTTGCATAAAAAAAAAAGTGAAAAAAAGAGAAGTGGTCGTAAAAACGATGAAGAATGATACGGAGAATAGAGGGAGCGTGGGTTGAATAAAAAACAGTGGAGCTTGCACAGGTGGCAGCTACACTATTCCAACAATTTTTCAAAAATAAAAAACTTGACTGCGACTATTGCATGGAGTGACTCTGCAATCGTATAGACAGTGTGTAGGCAGGTGTCTACACTGATACGACTAATTTTTCAAAAAAAAAAGGGTATTATGTCGCAGACCACCTGGTGGCTGGCGGTGTTCAGATGATTAAAGGAGCACTCATAGATTCGAGTGGATAGGGTGGGGGGTGAAGGAGGGGGGGGGAATGGGTTAGATGTGCCGTTTTGTTAAATAGAGAGTGTGTGTGCGTGTTTTCTGATGATTTCCATCTTGAGCCCTAACTAGAGGTTGGAGAGGTTTAGGTGCATATTGGGCTTTTTTGTGTGTATTGTTGTGCAACTATATTATGGTATTTGTGCCATCTGTGGTTGCTGTGTTCTATTGTTATACCTAAAGCGTAGCTTAAAGGAGAAATAGTTCCTCAGATACGGTCGCCAACCACCCCTCCAACAGGGTAATTGTGCAATCAACGAAAAAACCTTTTTTTTCCCCTTTTACTTACCTGTCAGAGTTACTATTGTTTCTAAGTGACCAAAGCAAACGTGACATCTTACAAACTTTTTTAGGCACACTGTCACGAAGAGAGGGCGTATGTCACGTCATATTTTTTGAGCCCGTGCTTTTCTACAAGGTTTCTTTCTTAGTTTTGTGACAACATACAGTCCCGCCTCTAATTAGTGAATTTCTAATTTATAAATTTGACCAAATTTGAAAATATTTAATTAGTGACTTTATAAATTAAAACGTCGTTAATTAAGATTTTATAAATTACAGTTTGCCCACCCAAACCCCTACCTAAATCCTTACCAAACCCTCTGTATATTTTCTCATCTTCGACCACAATGTCTTTGCCCACGATTCTCGACACGATGAACCGCAACGCCGAAGATGTGATCATCGTCGAGCAGGCTGCACCCCAGACCAAGACGAGGACTGTCCTCACCGCCGAGGAGATTGTCACCATCACAGACTACGCCATGGCGGGCGACAGACCGCTCGCTGATGTGATGGTCTGGTGGAATGACGCTCACCCAGGACGCCATATTTCTGCGCCCACCATCTCCAAGTACAAAACCCACAAAAGAGAGAGCGGTTCGTACTTCACACCCGCGACCAGGGGGCCCAAGGCTCTTTTGAACCCCGAGGAGCTGAAGAGGCTTCTCAACCTTACGGGGATGACCCGCAAGTTCGGCTGGGCCATAACAGCCAACCGATTTGCGTCGCTTGCGAGGGGGATGGTGGTGAAGATGAGGCGGGACACGAACTCGGTGCAGCCGATTCCTGGTGTGCAGGTATTTTCGGCTTCGTGGGCGAAATCGACCATGGAGGCGAACGGCATGCGCGTCCGCACAGCAACTACCGACCGCACAGTCCCCCTCGCGGACGTCATCACCGAGGGACGGGCGTGGTGGACCGCACTCGAAGTCCTGAAGGGTACTGACCCCCGCCTCGTCCTCAACGTCGACGAGTTTTTCGTAAAACTCGACGACCAGCACCGCTGCAAGAAGGGGGAGAAGTTGCAGGTGGTGGTCAAGGACGAGAAGCTGGGCTTCACCTGCTCGGCCCTCTCGTCCCTTGACGGAGAGTTGGTTGCGCTTCAGCAGATCTGGAAGGGGGAGACGTCGGCAGTGCACGCCCGTGTCTCACCGGAAGAGGAGAACCCCCGCATCTGGCAGATGCACCAGCCGGCGAGCCACTTCCAGAACGCAGCAACATGGAAGTTGTTCATGGAACGGTTCGTCGCCGTTATGGGTCCTGTGAGGGCCAAAGTGATTGCGGAGCGCAAGCAGTCCGTGCCTGCCCCCCCGACGTCCACAGCATCAACAACATCAGCAGCCCCTGTCCCCACCCGCATCGACCAGTCCACGCAAACACCAGCTAGCTTGCTCTCAGTGGAGTTGGTGAAGGAGATGATGCGGGACCCGAAGATTCTGGACGAAGGCGTCGTGGAGAAGTACCTTTTATCTAACCACAGGGAAGCAACAGCAGCACCACCGGCACCGCCGGCACCAGTTGTTGAGGCAGAAGAAGCGGTCGTGGAGTGCTGCGTCTACCTGTTGATCGACCAGGCCCCCCAGCACACTGAAGTTGCAATCCCTTCGTGGATTAAATTTCTCTACATCCCCAAGTCCCTCACGCACCTCTTTCAGCCAGCTGATCAATTTGTGATCAGCTGTCTGAAGAGGCACAGCGTGAGTGGATACCACGATTGGGTGAAGGAGCAGGTGCAGGGGTACGACGACGCCACCGCTGCGAAGATCCTGGCTGGGAAGATAGCTCCCCCAGGGGAGAACGGCGGGGCTGCGGCGTGGGGCAAGTTGCCCTACAAGCGGTACATCAAGTACCGTTGCTTGTCCGGGGCCGTGGAGAAGTTGGGCAGGGAGGCAGTGCAGCAGTCGTGGGGGATGGTGGGCGTGCATCGCGTGATGGGCCTGCCGCAGCCCATTCAAGGGAACGGCAAGGAGGTCCCCGTCGTCTGGGACGACTACCTGCAGCTGTGGGACGAAGAGCGTAGGGGTGACCTCTTGCTGAAGGAAGCGGAAGCGGTGGAGGGATCGACGGAGGGGAGGGAGATTGCGGAAGGCCTCCCTGCAGCCAGAGGTCCACCACCAGTGCACCGCACTGATGCGCCGCACCAGGTCAAGCCAGCAGCGAAGCCAGCAGCGAAGCCAGCAGTCAAGCCCCAGCCGAAGGGTCGCCCCTCCACAAAAAGCAAGCCCCCGCCGAAGGGTCAGCGCACGCTCTTCAGCATGGTGACCCCAGTGAACCCGCCAGCGGCACCGACCGCGTTAGTGCTGAACCCGCCAGTGACCCCAGTGGGGGCAAAGCGCAGCGCCCCGGAGCCTGTCGATGGAGAAGGCACTGCCACGAAAAAAGCGCGGACAGGTACGCACCACTTCTCTCTCCCTGAATTAAACTGCAACGCAACATTCTCTCCTACAGATTCGCAATCCTGAAGCAGTAAGGCGAGACCACTGACGCGAAAAAAAGAACCCTCACAATAAATGATCAGCATAAAGAGACAAAAAAAGGGCCAGATATCAAAGACTAAATCACCCCCTCCTCGCTTTTTTACTTCCGTGTATCACTGATTACACACCTCTTTCTCCACACATTCCTCCAACAGAACCCACACAAACCCGTCGTCACTTGTACAGGCGAAAAAAAATTTCGGCTCCGCCGGGGGAAAAAAAAAAAATTAATTAACGACTTTATAAATTATAATGTCACTAATTAGGATTTTATAAAATAAAACGCTATTATTTATAGGCGGGACTGTATGAGAGGTTCGGGCCCATCTTAGCAGTTGTTTGTTTGTTTGTTTTTTTTTGGTGTGCACGAGATGCACATTCATTTCAAGTTTCATTTTTTGTAAGAACGAAGCTGCAAAGAAGTTGTCAAGACTGACTTTCAGTCCGAAGCAGAGTTTTTCCAAGCTCAAGGGGAGTGCGCAATGACCACCACCCTTTACCAGCGCTGTGAGATTCGGTGAGGTGCAACTGTTTGTTCGTCACAGCAAATTGCGGTTTTGTGTTTTATGTTTGTTTATGTTTTGTTTTGATTTTTTGAACTATACACGAGGTTTTTGGTTCATCTAAACAACTTCTGTTCTGCCCCGGTTAGTATTGCTTGCTTATCTCATGCCCACGGTCTGCAGAGGCCACACAATAATTCATGCACATTGTCAATTGACTCACTATTGAACACTTCTATTTTTAGCCTAAATATTTCACACGTTGTCCCCCACACACAAAGTGCCTGCGTCCGCAGAAACGTTTGCATTGTCAATTTGACCATTTTTTTCCCTTCTACTTTTCTACTTTATTTCTGCGTCTCCTCTGGCTGGCATCGTGGGTCAGTCAGGAGGTGTACCTGCATGGATACCTACTTTATTATTTGCACTGTTTTGTCTCATAGATTTAAAAAAAACGGAACATTTTTTTTGCACATGACATCTATTTGCATCTTCAATCCCCTCTCTGCCATCTCATCCACAGACAGCACCCATTTAAAATGACGGCGCAAAAGGACTTCCGTTTGTGTGTGTTTAAGGACTTTGAGAAGGCAGAGATCTTGACAAAGCTGCCTGAGAACATGTCGTATGACCAGGGCGAGCACCCTGTCGCGCCGGGTGTCGCAGACGACAAGAAGTCCGACGAAAGCAAAGCGCTCCTCGCAAAGAACGCTAAGCTCTTCTTCGACCCTAAGGTCGACACTGCGCTTCTCGAGGCTGCGCTGGCCGCGCTCTCCGAGCTTGGCCTCAAAGAGATTGCAGAGAACGCGCGTCTTCCCAAGACCAGCACAGGTATTTTTTTTCCCTTCAATTTTCTTCTTCTTCTTCAGATACACTGGAGAGGGCTTTTGCATTTCTTTTTTTAACCCCCTTTCTTCCCCCACAGGAGCAAAGATGCACGACCGTGTTATTCTCACTCTGTGAGTCCCACAGTAGTTGGGTCGGGGGGGTGTGTGGATAGGTTGATAGTGTGTGTGGGGGTTTCCAGCAGAATAACAATTGCGGATGCCGGGTGGGGGAGGGGGGTAGGCCTGGCTGGGCTAGCCTGAGGACAAAGTGCAGATTTTTGCATAACGGTGTGCAAAACGCTTCAAAAAAGCAGTTCTTTCTTTTATAAAAACGTGATGAAAAAAAGAAGGCGGGGAAAAAAAAAAATGTGCTACCCAATTTTGTCTGCTCTAACCTAAACAACATTTTTTTCAAAAATAGACAAAGTATCCGGGTTCCATAGTACAAGGGGCCGTCCAACCCCTCTCTCCAAACGAACCCCGCTAATATCCTTTTCCCCCCTGCTAATCCCTCCTTTTTTTCCCACGGAGTGTCAGTGCCTGCGTCCCTGAGGCGTTTGCACTATCAACTTCACTTTTTTTTGAATGCAATTCAATCCATCTTCCCCTTTCTTATCCACTTCAAACTCCAGACCATGGATGGGGGTGTCCAAACTATGTCTGTTTTGGAAAAGATGAGTCCCAAGGAGCGAGAAAAGTTTGATTCTAAGGTGTTACATAGGGCTGTGTCGTATCCTTATCCGAGACCGTCCGGAGACTTTTTGTTTAACTGTGGAAGTGGAGAGGCGGAGGAGGTGGCAGACGGGCGGGAGTGGCTGAAGGGGGAGACAGAACCACGCATCTGCGTGCTCGCCTGCGGGAGCAACGCATCTCCACAACAGCTTGCACGGAAGTTTCCGGCACACTCTTTTGCAGACCAAGTCTTTCCTGTTCTTGCCTGCACACTGACCGGATTCGATACGGTCTACAGCGCAGGGCTCACCGGCTACGGAAGCATCCCTGCCACCCTCTACCCCAGCAGCTGTACCCTCAGCATCCACGCAACCTTTCTGACCGAAGCGCAGGTCGCCCGCATGCACGAAACAGAGGGTGGTTACCATTATGTCAAGCTTAAAAACATTTCCTTGAAGTTTGGAAATGGTGACGTCCTGCATGAGGCTTTGACGTACACTCATAAGGCTGGTGCCTTGGCGGTGAAAGGTGCGCCGTTAGCGTTAGAGGAAATCCCGTCGGTAGACCGGCGTTTTGAAGAGTGTGTCCAAAAGGGTGCGTTGGCCATTGTCGCAGAAGAGTTGGACTTCAGCGATGTTGCAGAGCTCGTGCACACCATCACCACAGACGAAAAGGAAAAGTCGCGTATGCAAAAACTCCTCACCGGGCTTCCCCTCCCGAAGGACTGTTATGAGATGCAATTCACCTGTGGAGAGGGGAATGTTAAATGAGTATTTTTGAGGGGGAGGGGGTCTGAAGGGGGTAATGGTGGCGAAGAACATTGAAAATGTGCAAGTACTGGGAAGGTGCTGGCATACTTTTCTTTGTTTCATGGTGATGATGTTACTAAGGTTTTTGGTGATATGACACGTTATATGACGTGTTTCATGACATACTTTGAAGATATCACCAAAAACCTTAGTACCACCATCACCGTGATTTGTGAAGGTTTTCTTCTGTTTTCCATCGCCAAATCTAGCTTTTGACGCCAGTCAGGTGGGGTGTTTGTCTGGAGCAGCACTTCTGTCGGGATGGAGGGGTGGTGTGCGGTGATTTGGGGTTGGGGACTATTTAACAGCAACTAAAATATTAACTTCGAAACGGTGTGAGAATCCCGGGGGGTAAGGGCGGGTTACAAAAGTAGGTGGTAAATAAAAACAAAAAGGAACAATGGTTGGCTATCTGTTTTGCCTAATAAATCATGTTTGTGGGGTTTGGGAAAGTGTACACTTAATTTACGACTCTAGGTATAATGTTCTTTTGTAGTCTTTTGAGCCAACAAGCAAAGAGCAACGAGTCGCTCGAGCAGTATGCGAATGGATGTAGCTGTCGAACATTCTTGAATTTTCTCTTCGCTTGGTTTGAAAGTTTATGGAGCCAAATCATGTTTTCTTTTTCTTTTCTGCACTTTCAACTTCACTTCTTTGACAGCTTCGTGTGAAGTTTGATCCTAACTACTATTTAAGGAAATGTTGTAAAAACCTCCATTTTTCTTGAATATTGGGTCTCGATTGTCGTCCTTTTTTCAGTTCCTCTGCTTTTCCCCTATTATTATTTGTAATGTTCTCACATGAGGCACGTCTTTCAAAATCTTTTCTTGTTTTCTCCCTTCAATAATTAGAATCTCTCTCTAACCACCCCTTCTTCTCGCTGTTGTCACCCTCAACGCCCACCACACTCCACACCTTGCAGCTAAAAGAAAACCTCACAAACAAACAAACAAACAAACAAACGATGGAGAAATACGATGTTGTGATTGTCGGAGGAGGGCCTGTTGGTCTTTCTGCGGCCTACGCTGTGATGAAGGAGAGCACACAGAGGAAGGTTCTGGTTTTGGAGCAGTTTGAGTTTGAGAACCAGGAGGGGAGCTCTGCGGGACAGAGCAGGCAGATGCGCCTGCAGTACACCGAGCCGGACATGATCAACATGGCGCAGCTGGCCCGTGAGCAGTGGGATGAGTTCAACGCGCTTGCGAAGGCGCATGGTCTCCCCCCCGTCTTCTATGAGGAGGGCTCGCTCTGGTTCGGGAACTCGCAGATTGTCTCTGAGGAGGGTGGCGTCGCTGCTGCCGAGGAGGCCATGGACGAGGCGAAGCTTGCGTACACGCCTTACCAGAACGGTGCTGAGATCACTGCAGCGCACCCGTACGTGGCAAACCTCCCTGAGAGCTATGCAGGGTTCCTGCAGAAGGACGGAGGGTCGGTCGACCTGCACGGTACCCAGGCGCTTCTGATCAAGGTGCTGGGGGAGATGGAGAATGTGACCCTGATGGCAAACCAGACTGTGAACACCTTCACCTCGACTGTCGAGGGTGGGATCACCGTCATCGCAGAGAACGGCGGCGTGACGCAGTCGTTCCCCACAAAGAAGCTTGTCATTGCGGGGGGTGCGTACGTGAACCGCAGCATCCTCTCGGAGTGGGGGCTGCAGGCACCGATCACGACGTGGGAGATGTCGTCGACGTACTTCAAGATCAAGGACAGGACGAAGGTGCCGGACAACACCTGGTACGTCTTTGACGAGCCCGACAGCCCGACTGCAGCAGACCAGAAGGTCTTCTACGGCTTCACCGAGTCAGCCTCCTGGGACACCCCCGGCTACGCACGTGTGTGCCCCGGCTGGCAGGACCGCATCCTCACCGACCCCTCGCAGCGCCAGAGCGACGGGACGGAGACCATCAAGTACACAGTCGACTTCGTGCGCAACCACATGCCCGGTCTTGACGCGGACGACAGGACCCCAACCACCTACTGCATCATCGGCCTCCCGCTGGACCCCAGCAAGGCAATGCTCCTCGACACCCTTCCTGGCACGGTGCCCAACAACAAGGACATTGTGCTCTACACGTCGGGATGGGCAGGGAAGTTCATCCCCACACTTGGAGAATGGATTGCACACATGCTCGAGGGGAAGCCGTACGACGCACTCAACCAGTACGACACGACACCACCGGTGCAGGCAACGGACCCGAACCTGGAGCAGCGTCTGACGGCGCAGTTCAAGGTGGACTGGGACTACGTGTTTGACACGCACAAGAACATGAAGACAGAGATTGCGCAGGACGAGGAGGTTGACGTGGCGATCATTGGTGCAGGTGCGGCAGGGCTGTACGCAGGCATGCGCATGGTTGTGCCCGATGAGCACGCAGGCGGCACATCGGAGCTGCCCTACCAGACCACAGGCATCTACGAGATGAGCGACCGTGTCTGCGGACGTCTCTGGTCCATCAAGCTCCCGAACATGAACGTTGCGGCAGAGCTTGGCGGCATGCGCTACCTGAACCAGCAGACGCTTGTCAACGGCTACATCGAGAAGTTCCAGTCCGAAGGCTCGCTCCGCTCCATCAACTTCCCGATGGGTTCCGATGACCAGTCGCTCTTCTACCTGCGTGGCTCGCGCTACACGGCAGAGGACTTTGCGAACAAGACTGCAGATGTGCGCTACTTCCCTGAGTCTGGAAACAAGATCACCGACACAATGGAGACAATCCTGAAGGCACAGATGGACCGCATCCTGTGTGCGGCAAACTTCCAGTACACGCTCTGCAACGGGGACACTGTGTGCAACATGGCCGAGATCACCAGCCTGCCGACGAAGGAACAGACGAGTGTGTGGGACGAGATCAAGCGCACCGTGCAGTACCTTGTGAAGGCCGACAACGGGAGCGACTCGATCTACGCGGGCCAGTTCCTGTACTCCATCGGGTTCTGGAACCTGATGCTTGAGATGCTTGACCAGGAGACGTACAACTTCGTGGCAGACTCGGGAGGCTACTACAGCAACACGCTGAACTGGAACGCGGCGGAGGCCTTCCCGTACATCTTGGGTGACTTTGGCGCAGACGCGACGTACAAGACTGTCGCAGGCGGGTTCGAGAACCTGCTGAAGGTGCCTGCAAGCAAGTACCTCTCCTACGGCGGGTCGATCACGACACGCAACGCGCTGGTGTCCTTCGAGAAGGTGTGGTGTGCGAAGGCGGGGAAGCCCATCTACGAGCTGACCTTCAAGACACCACCGCAGTTCCTGCGCGACGGGGAGCACCCGAAGACCTCGAAGGTGCGTGCCAAGAGCATTATCCTGGCGATGCCGCGCCGTGCCCTTGAGCTCCTTGACCAGGAGATGCCGTTCTTCTCGAAGTACAACCCGGCCAACGCGGAGTGGCGCAGCAACATTGAGGCAGTCATCCCGTCCCCAGCACTGAAGCTGCTCATGGCCTTTGAGAAGCCGTGGTGGCTCAAGCCTGGCGACGACTCCGCCACCACGAACATCCCGCACTCTGTGACGACGCTTCCCCTGCGCCAGACGTACTACTTCGGTGTGGACCAGACGAACCAGCACGGTCTCCTCCTTGCGTCCTACAACGACATGCGCACGGTGCCGTTCTGGAAGACCTTTGAGTCGACAGAGGGCATCCAGCTCGAAAGCGACGCTGGGAGCTACAACAGCCAGACCGGCTACGGCTCTGACAAATACAACATTGTGGGCAACACCGGAGTGCAGACCAGCACCAGCACCACAGCAGACATCTTCAAGCACGACAGCGGCAAGGCAGACCGCCTCTACAAGGCAATGAAGGGCTTCGGCACCGACGAGGACGGCCTCTACAACGAGCTCTCTGCCATGCGCAGTGCCGCCGACTGGCGTGCCACGCAACGCGACTTCGCCCAGAAGTACCCCACCTTCTACGACGGCAGCCTCCTCAAGGCCATCACCGAGGAGCTCACAGCATGTGAAATGACGAAAGCAAAGGACATCCTTGCGGCCAAGAAGATCGACTTCAACAACACAACATGCCCTGGCGCCCCTGCAGACCGTCTGTACACTGCGATGAGCGGCACTGTCGACGATGCTGCGATCTTTGAGGTGCTGGAGGCGGTGACGAGCCTGAAGGAGTGGCTTGCGATCCAGCGTGACTTCACAGAGAAGCACGGATGCGATCTGGTGAAGGTGTTGAAGGAGAAGCTTACGAAGTCTGTTCTGCAGAAGGCAAAGGACATCCTTGCAAGCAAGGGGACGGAGCAGTCCTTCAAGGGGACACCGACGAAGGCAATTGCGAAGAGCGCACGTCTTCAGGCGGCGCACGACAGCCTGCCGTCGTACCCGGTCCCTTCGCAGCGCATGGTGGAGGTGGGGCTTGCACAGCTCAGGCAGATGCACCCCCCAGAGGTTGCGGAGAAGATCGGCACCCCCTACGCCGCTGCCTTCCAGGACTGGGGATCCGACCCCTTCGGAGGAGGTTACCACGCATGGAAGGCAGGCTTCCTCGTGCCCGACAAGATGCCCTTCATCAGACAGCCCCACATCTGGGACTCTGTCTTCGTTGCAGGTGAGGCCTACAGTGGAGCCCAAGGCTGGGTGGAAGGTGCCTTCACGGAGATGGAGAAGATCCTCGAAGCGAAGTACGGGATCCCGGCCCCACAGATTGTCAACATCGAGAACGGCGACTTCTCTTGGGGCACAGACCCGAGAACGGCAGCGAACGCATCGCAGATGATGTACCCTTTGAACACCCGCCTCCGCATTGACCCTGACGTTGCGACGAAGACCTTCCGTGCGGAATGCACCATGGACTTGGTGCTGAACCACCGTGCCTGGGACTTCACCTTGAACACAAAGCATCTGTCGAATGTGAAGTTGGAGGTGACGCAGGGTGACGACACCTTCACCCCTGTGTTGAACTGGGACGGTGATGCCATGGTGATTCTTGCGCCAAGGGACAAGCCGTTTGACGCTGGGCAGGCGACGCTGAAGTTCACGTACAACGGCAGCCTTGCACACCACAACGAGGGCATCTGCGAGAAGGTCTCACGCACGACCCCCGGCCTCTACGCCTACAGCGGATCCTGCTCCAAGTCCGTCTTCCCCTGCTGGCAGGACGAAGGCAAGGTCGGCGCAAAGTTCCTCCTCGAGCTCGGTGTCGATGCTTCCCACTGCCGCGGACCCACCCACGGCACCCAGGTCGGCACCCACACCGTCTTCGAACCCACCGACATCATCACCTGCGACAAGCTCTGGTTTGAATTCGATGTGCAAACCCCTGTGGCCGCGAACGAGCCTTAGAAAGGGTTTGATATTCGAAGCATTTCTCAACCTACCAACGTTGTAAGGTGACGCCTATCTTACTGATGAATGTGCAGCCAAACACATTGATCCAAAAAACAAACAAAAAAATAGCTTTTTTTATTTGAGACACCGCCCCAGCTTTGAACCCGAAAAGGGAATGTACTTCTTTTTCTGAAAACAGATTTGTCGGAGATGGTCTGTTGTTCGGGGTGTGTCGCGGTTTCTTTTACCACCCTCTCAGATGGGAGAGAGAGAAACCGAGAACACACTCCCGAAAGTTGTCAAGTTGGGGATGGGGGTGTTTTTGTGTCTCCTGGACTGTACCCTATCTTTACCCATGATGTCTGTACCCCTGTGTTGTGTGGTTCATTCATCTTGCAAGCTTCCCCCCTGTTTTTTCCTATTTTTTTGTAGGCCAACGTTTTTTGCAGCTGGACGTGGTATCGTCAACTGGTTCCAGCTCATACCAACCAAACACCCTCCCCGCCCCTTTTGTTTTGGTGAGCGAGACTTAGGTTCAGCTTACAAAACTGTTTTTTATTTTTACTCTCGATCGATTAGATGTTGTGCGCTGCATAACAAGTTTTACATTTCTTATTTGCTTTCTTTTGGTTTGTGCCTGCATATACCCATGGGTGTTTGCAGGCTAACTGTTTTCTTTTTGTACAACAACATACTGATGGACACCTCCATCATTCTTTACTCCAAATAGTTTTGTGTGCAAATAAGTTTAGCAGATTTCGGATTTTGATGTAATTTGGCGACTTTTTTGGACACCAAACATATTTGGAGTATAGCAATTCATCCTAAGCATCTGTACCAACATACCAACGTTTTTTTATTTTACTTCACTGTAACCTACATCCAACGAATAGTTTGCTCTCGCGTGAGTGAGGGTCTTTTTTGTTTTGTTTTTGAAGTTTTCTTTTCCCTTCCCCCATTCCCCCTGTTTCCGTTCCCAGTGAACCGTTCAACAAACGTGGTTCCGAAGAGACAGCTTTCGACATATTTTCTACCCACCACTTTACTGAGTAGAAATATCCCAGAAAGTGTTTACCCCCCTGCATGTGTTAAACGACACTTCACACAACAGTTTCTCCTGTTTGAGCGATGCGCAACAATTGCAAATCGGTGATTCTATTTTTTTTGCTCGTGTTTAAAGATGTGTAGGTGCATTGAGCGGCACATCTTACTTTTCGTTTCTTTTCTTTTCTCGTGCACAGCACCTTGAATCCAAGGAATGCTGTGTGCCTGGCAATACTTCGTTAGTTCCATTTTTCGAGGCTTCCTCGTTCAGGTCAGATGCCACAGACGCAAGACGGTGATGACGGGGGTTCAGTTTCCCTGTCAGCAACACCCAAGCGCAGCAACACTCCGTGCTTCGATAACCCACGGATGGTCTGTGTGCCTGCGTCCCAGAGGCGTTTTTTACCATATTTTTTTTTCAAAAAAACATTTTTCGTATATTTTGATTCGTTAGAAAGATGTGTGCACCCTCGTGAGACGCATCCAATCTTTCAAGCATTTTAGTATTGATAGGCTACACTATCGAATACCCCATACATATTTGTTCATCTAGTTTTTTTTTGTGTTTGCCTTGTTTTTGCCGTCAAAAAGGCTTTACAACCCATATTGCCACCTTTCTTTCTTGTATTCTGCAAGGAAGCGTTGGCATGTCGTACCTTAGCTGATAGACACTGTATCACAGAGGTGGAAACTATAAAAAGAAACATTTCTGTGATGTGCTCTATCAGTTGTAGGATGCGAGTACCCCTGCATACATTCCCTTTGCTCTTATTCTTTGAGACACGTATTACAACCTTTTTCTTGTTTTTTTTCCTTCAATAACCCGAAGCTCTCTCTCACAACCTTTTCACACTGTTGTCGCCCTCAACGCCCAGCACACCCTCCACCCACTCCACACCTCGCAGCTAAAAGAAAACCACATACAAACAAACAAACCATGGAGAAATACGATGTTGTGATTGTCGGAGGAGGGCCTGTTGGTCTTTCTGCGGCCTACGCTGTGATGAAGGAGAGCACACAGAGGAAGGTTCTGGTTTTGGAGCAGTTTGAGTTTGAGAACCAGGAGGGGAGCTCTGCGGGACAGAGCAGGCAGATGCGCCTGCAGTACACCGAGCCGGACATGATCAACATGGCGCAGCTGGCCCGTGAGCAGTGGGATGAGTTCAACGCGCTTGCGAAGGCGCATGGTCTCCCCCCCGTCTTCTATGAGGAGGGCTCGCTCTGGTTCGGGAACTCGCAGATTGTCTCTGAGGAGGGTGGCGTCGCTGCTGCCGAGGAGGCCATGGACGAGGCGAAGCTTGCGTACACGCCTTACCAGAACGGTGCTGAGATCACTGCAGCGCACCCGTACGTGGCAAACCTCCCTGAGAGCTATGCAGGGTTCCTGCAGAAGGACGGAGGGTCGGTCGACCTGCACGGTACCCAGGCGCTTCTGATCAAGGTGCTGGGGGAGATGGAGAATGTGACCCTGATGGCAAACCAGACTGTGAACACCTTCACCTCGACTGTCGAGGGTGGGATCACCGTCATCGCAGAGAACGGCGGCGTGACGCAGTCGTTCCCCACAAAGAAGCTTGTCATTGCGGGGGGTGCGTACGTGAACCGCAGCATCCTCTCGGAGTGGGGGCTGCAGGCACCGATCACGACGTGGGAGATGTCGTCGACGTACTTCAAGATCAAGGACAGGACGAAGGTGCCGGACAACACCTGGTACGTCTTTGACGAGCCCGACAGCCCGACTGCAGCAGACCAGAAGGTCTTCTACGGCTTCACCGAGTCAGCCTCCTGGGACACCCCCGGCTACGCACGTGTGTGCCCCGGCTGGCAGGACCGCATCCTCACCGACCCCTCGCAGCGCCAGAGCGACGGGACGGAGACCATCAAGTACACAGTCGACTTCGTGCGCAACCACATGCCCGGTCTTGACGCGGACGACAGGACCCCAACCACCTACTGCATCATCGGCCTCCCGCTGGACCCCAGCAAGGCAATGCTCCTCGACACCCTTCCTGGCACGGTGCCCAACAACAAGGACATTGTGCTCTACACGTCGGGATGGGCAGGGAAGTTCATCCCCACACTTGGAGAATGGATTGCACACATGCTCGAGGGGAAGCCGTACGACGCACTCAACCAGTACGACACGACACCACCGGTGCAGGCAACGGACCCGAACCTGGAGCAGCGTCTGACGGCGCAGTTCAAGGTGGACTGGGACTACGTGTTTGACACGCACAAGAACATGAAGACAGAGATTGCGCAGGACGAGGAGGTTGACGTGGCGATCATTGGTGCAGGTGCGGCAGGGCTGTACGCAGGCATGCGCATGGTTGTGCCCGATGAGCACGCAGGCGGCACATCGGAGCTGCCCTACCAGACCACAGGCATCTACGAGATGAGCGACCGTGTCTGCGGACGTCTCTGGTCCATCAAGCTCCCGAACATGAACGTTGCGGCAGAGCTTGGCGGCATGCGCTACCTGAACCAGCAGACGCTTGTCAACGGCTACATCGAGAAGTTCCAGTCCGAAGGCTCGCTCCGCTCCATCAACTTCCCGATGGGTTCCGATGACCAGTCGCTCTTCTACCTGCGTGGCTCGCGCTACACGGCAGAGGACTTTGCGAACAAGACTGCAGATGTGCGCTACTTCCCTGAGTCTGGAAACAAGATCACCGACACAATGGAGACAATCCTGAAGGCACAGATGGACCGCATCCTGTGTGCGGCAAACTTCCAGTACACGCTCTGCAACGGGGACACTGTGTGCAACATGGCCGAGATCACCAGCCTGCCGACGAAGGAACAGACGAGTGTGTGGGACGAGATCAAGCGCACCGTGCAGTACCTTGTGAAGGCCGACAACGGGAGCGACTCGATCTACGCGGGCCAGTTCCTGTACTCCATCGGGTTCTGGAACCTGATGCTTGAGATGCTTGACCAGGAGACGTACAACTTCGTGGCAGACTCGGGAGGCTACTACAGCAACACGCTGAACTGGAACGCGGCGGAGGCCTTCCCGTACATCTTGGGTGACTTTGGCGCAGACGCGACGTACAAGACTGTCGCAGGCGGGTTCGAGAACCTGCTGAAGGTGCCTGCAAGCAAGTACCTCTCCTACGGCGGGTCGATCACGACACGCAACGCGCTGGTGTCCTTCGAGAAGGTGTGGTGTGCGAAGGCGGGGAAGCCCATCTACGAGCTGACCTTCAAGACACCACCGCAGTTCCTGCGCGACGGGGAGCACCCGAAGACCTCGAAGGTGCGTGCCAAGAGCATTATCCTGGCGATGCCGCGCCGTGCCCTTGAGCTCCTTGACCAGGAGATGCCGTTCTTCTCGAAGTACAACCCGGCCAACGCGGAGTGGCGCAGCAACATTGAGGCAGTCATCCCGTCCCCAGCACTGAAGCTGCTCATGGCCTTTGAGAAGCCGTGGTGGCTCAAGCCTGGCGACGACTCCGCCACCACGAACATCCCGCACTCTGTGACGACGCTTCCCCTGCGCCAGACGTACTACTTCGGTGTGGACCAGACGAACCAGCACGGTCTCCTCCTTGCGTCCTACAACGACATGCGCACGGTGCCGTTCTGGAAGACCTTTGAGTCGACAGAGGGCATCCAGCTCGAAAGCGACGCTGGGAGCTACAACAGCCAGACCGGCTACGGCTCTGACAAATACAACATTGTGGGCAACACCGGAGTGCAGACCAGCACCAGCACCACAGCAGACATCTTCAAGCACGACAGCGGCAAGGCAGACCGCCTCTACAAGGCAATGAAGGGCTTCGGCACCGACGAGGACGGCCTCTACAACGAGCTCTCTGCCATGCGCAGTGCCGCCGACTGGCGTGCCACGCAACGCGACTTCGCCCAGAAGTACCCCACCTTCTACGACGGCAGCCTCCTCAAGGCCATCACCGAGGAGCTCACAGCATGTGAAATGACGAAAGCAAAGGACATCCTTGCGGCCAAGAAGATCGACTTCAACAACACAACATGCCCTGGCGCCCCTGCAGACCGTCTGTACACTGCGATGAGCGGCACTGTCGACGATGCTGCGATCTTTGAGGTGCTGGAGGCGGTGACGAGCCTGAAGGAGTGGCTTGCGATCCAGCGTGACTTCACAGAGAAGCACGGATGCGATCTGGTGAAGGTGTTGAAGGAGAAGCTTACGAAGTCTGTTCTGCAGAAGGCAAAGGACATCCTTGCAAGCAAGGGGACGGAGCAGTCCTTCAAGGGGACACCGACGAAGGCAATTGCGAAGAGCGCACGTCTTCAGGCGGCGCACGACAGCCTGCCGTCGTACCCGGTCCCTTCGCAGCGCATGGTGGAGGTGGGGCTTGCACAGCTCAGGCAGATGCACCCCCCAGAGGTTGCGGAGAAGATCGGCACCCCCTACGCCGCTGCCTTCCAGGACTGGGGATCCGACCCCTTCGGAGGAGGTTACCACGCATGGAAGGCAGGCTTCCTCGTGCCCGACAAGATGCCCTTCATCAGACAGCCCCACATCTGGGACTCTGTCTTCGTTGCAGGTGAGGCCTACAGTGGAGCCCAAGGCTGGGTGGAAGGTGCCTTCACGGAGATGGAGAAGATCCTCGAAGCGAAGTACGGGATCCCGGCCCCACAGATTGTCAACATCGAGAACGGCGACTTCTCTTGGGGCACAGACCCGAGAACGGCAGCGAACGCATCGCAGATGATGTACCCTTTGAACACCCGCCTCCGCATTGACCCTGACGTTGCGACGAAGACCTTCCGTGCGGAATGCACCATGGACTTGGTGCTGAACCACCGTGCCTGGGACTTCACCTTGAACACAAAGCATCTGTCGAATGTGAAGTTGGAGGTGACGCAGGGTGACGACACCTTCACCCCTGTGTTGAACTGGGACGGTGATGCCATGGTGATTCTTGCGCCAAGGGACAAGCCGTTTGACGCTGGGCAGGCGACGCTGAAGTTCACGTACAACGGCAGCCTTGCACACCACAACGAGGGCATCTGCGAGAAGGTCTCACGCACGACCCCCGGCCTCTACGCCTACAGCGGATCCTGCTCCAAGTCCGTCTTCCCCTGCTGGCAGGACGAAGGCAAGGTCGGCGCAAAGTTCCTCCTCGAGCTCGGTGTCGATGCTTCCCACTGCCGCGGACCCACCCACGGCACCCAGGTCGGCACCCACACCGTCTTCGAACCCACCGACATCATCACCTGCGACAAGCTCTGGTTTGAATTCGATGTGCAAACCCCTGTGGCCGCGAACGAGCCTTAGAAAGGGTTTGATATTCGAAGCATTTCTCAACCTACCAACGTTGTAAGGTGACGCCTATCTTACTGATGAATGTGCAGCCAAACACATTGATCCAAAAAACAAACAAAAAAATAGCTTTTTTTATTTGAGACACCGCCCCAGCTTTGAACCCGAAAAGGGAATGTACTTCTTTTTCTGAAAACAGATTTGTCGGAGATGGTCTGTTGTTCGGGGTGTGTCGCGGTTTCTTTTACCACCCTCTCAGATGGGAGAGAGAGAAACCGAGAACACACTCCCGAAAGTTGTCAAGTTGGGGATGGGGGTGTTTTTGTGTCTCCTGGACTGTACCCTATCTTTACCCATGATGTCTGTACCCCTGTGTTGTGTGGTTCATTCATCTTGCAAGCTTCCCCCCTGTTTTTTCCTATTTTTTTGTAGGCCAACGTTTTTTGCAGCTGGACGTGGTATCGTCAACTGGTTCCAGCTCATACCAACCAAACACCCTCCCCGCCCCTTTTGTTTTGGTGAGCGAGACTTAGGTTCAGCTTACAAAACTGTTTTTTATTTTTACTCTCGATCGATTAGATGTTGTGCGCTGCATAACAAGTTTTACATTTCTTATTTGCTTTCTTTTGGTTTGTGCCTGCATATACCCATGGGTGTTTGCAGGCTAACTGTTTTCTTTTTGTACAACAACATACTGATGGACACCTCCATCATTCTTTACTCCAAATAGTTTTGTGTGCAAATAAGTTTAGCAGATTTCGGATTTTGATGTAATTTGGCGACTTTTTTGGACACCAAACATATTTGGAGTATAGCAATTCATCCTAAGCATCTGTACCAACATACCAACGTTTTTTTATTTTACTTCACTGTAACCTACATCCAACGAATAGTTTGCTCTCGCGTGAGTGAGGGTCTTTTTTGTTTTGTTTTTGAAGTTTTCTTTTCCCTTCCCCCATTCCCCCTGTTTCCGTTCCCAGTGAACCGTTCAACAAACGTGGTTCCGAAGAGACAGCTTTCGACATATTTTCTACCCACCACTTTACTGAGTAGAAATATCCCAGAAAGTGTTTACCCCCCTGCATGTGTTAAACGACACTTCACACAACAGTTTCTCCTGTTTGAGCGATGCGCAACAATTGCAAATCGGTGATTCTATTTTTTTTGCTCGTGTTTAAAGATGTGTAGGTGCATTGAGCGGCACATCTTACTTTTCGTTTCTTTTCTTTTCTCGTGCACAGCACCTTGAATCCAAGGAATGCTGTGTGCCTGGCAATACTTCGTTAGTTCCATTTTTCGAGGCTTCCTCGTTCAGGTCAGATGCCACAGACGCAAGACGGTGATGACGGGGGTTCAGTTTCCCTGTCAGCAACACCCAAGCGCAGCAACACTCCGTGCTTCGATAACCCACGGATGGTCTGTGTGCCTGCGTCCCAGAGGCGTTTTTTACCATATTTTTTTTTCAAAAAAACATTTTTCGTATATTTTGATTCGTTAGAAAGATGTGTGCACCCTCGTGAGACGCATCCAATCTTTCAAGCATTTTAGTATTGATAGGCTACACTATCGAATACCCCATACATATTTGTTCATCTAGTTTTTTTTTGTGTTTGCCTTGTTTTTGCCGTCAAAAAGGCTTTACAACCCATATTGCCACCTTTCTTTCTTGTATTCTGCAAGGAAGCGTTGGCATGTCGTACCTTAGCTGATAGACACTGTATCACAGAGGTGGAAACTATAAAAAGAAACATTTCTGTGATGTGCTCTATCAGTTGTAGGATGCGAGTACCCCTGCATACATTCCCTTTGCTCTTATTCTTTGAGACACGTATTACAACCTTTTTCTTGTTTTTTTTCCTTCAATAACCCGAAGCTCTCTCTCACAACCTTTTCACACTGTTGTCGCCCTCAACGCCCAGCACACCCTCCACCCACTCCACACCTCGCAGCTAAAAGAAAACCACATACAAACAAACAAACCATGGAGAAATACGATGTTGTGATTGTCGGAGGAGGGCCTGTTGGTCTTTCTGCGGCCTACGCTGTGATGAAGGAGAGCACACAGAGGAAGGTTCTGGTTTTGGAGCAGTTTGAGTTTGAGAACCAGGAGGGGAGCTCTGCGGGACAGAGCAGGCAGATGCGCCTGCAGTACACCGAGCCGGACATGATCAACATGGCGCAGCTGGCCCGTGAGCAGTGGGATGAGTTCAACGCGCTTGCGAAGGCGCATGGTCTCCCCCCCGTCTTCTATGAGGAGGGCTCGCTCTGGTTCGGGAACTCGCAGATTGTCTCTGAGGAGGGTGGCGTCGCTGCTGCCGAGGAGGCCATGGACGAGGCGAAGCTTGCGTACACGCCTTACCAGAACGGTGCTGAGATCACTGCAGCGCACCCGTACGTGGCAAACCTCCCTGAGAGCTATGCAGGGTTCCTGCAGAAGGACGGAGGGTCGGTCGACCTGCACGGTACCCAGGCGCTTCTGATCAAGGTGCTGGGGGAGATGGAGAATGTGACCCTGATGGCAAACCAGACTGTGAACACCTTCACCTCGACTGTCGAGGGTGGGATCACCGTCATCGCAGAGAACGGCGGCGTGACGCAGTCGTTCCCCACAAAGAAGCTTGTCATTGCGGGGGGTGCGTACGTGAACCGCAGCATCCTCTCGGAGTGGGGGCTGCAGGCACCGATCACGACGTGGGAGATGTCGTCGACGTACTTCAAGATCAAGGACAGGACGAAGGTGCCGGACAACACCTGGTACGTCTTTGACGAGCCCGACAGCCCGACTGCAGCAGACCAGAAGGTCTTCTACGGCTTCACCGAGTCAGCCTCCTGGGACACCCCCGGCTACGCACGTGTGTGCCCCGGCTGGCAGGACCGCATCCTCACCGACCCCTCGCAGCGCCAGAGCGACGGGACGGAGACCATCAAGTACACAGTCGACTTCGTGCGCAACCACATGCCCGGTCTTGACGCGGACGACAGGACCCCAACCACCTACTGCATCATCGGCCTCCCGCTGGACCCCAGCAAGGCAATGCTCCTCGACACCCTTCCTGGCACGGTGCCCAACAACAAGGACATTGTGCTCTACACGTCGGGATGGGCAGGGAAGTTCATCCCCACACTTGGAGAATGGATTGCACACATGCTCGAGGGGAAGCCGTACGACGCACTCAACCAGTACGACACGACACCACCGGTGCAGGCAACGGACCCGAACCTGGAGCAGCGTCTGACGGCGCAGTTCAAGGTGGACTGGGACTACGTGTTTGACACGCACAAGAACATGAAGACAGAGATTGCGCAGGACGAGGAGGTTGACGTGGCGATCATTGGTGCAGGTGCGGCAGGGCTGTACGCAGGCATGCGCATGGTTGTGCCCGATGAGCACGCAGGCGGCACATCGGAGCTGCCCTACCAGACCACAGGCATCTACGAGATGAGCGACCGTGTCTGCGGACGTCTCTGGTCCATCAAGCTCCCGAACATGAACGTTGCGGCAGAGCTTGGCGGCATGCGCTACCTGAACCAGCAGACGCTTGTCAACGGCTACATCGAGAAGTTCCAGTCCGAAGGCTCGCTCCGCTCCATCAACTTCCCGATGGGTTCCGATGACCAGTCGCTCTTCTACCTGCGTGGCTCGCGCTACACGGCAGAGGACTTTGCGAACAAGACTGCAGATGTGCGCTACTTCCCTGAGTCTGGAAACAAGATCACCGACACAATGGAGACAATCCTGAAGGCACAGATGGACCGCATCCTGTGTGCGGCAAACTTCCAGTACACGCTCTGCAACGGGGACACTGTGTGCAACATGGCCGAGATCACCAGCCTGCCGACGAAGGAACAGACGAGTGTGTGGGACGAGATCAAGCGCACCGTGCAGTACCTTGTGAAGGCCGACAACGGGAGCGACTCGATCTACGCGGGCCAGTTCCTGTACTCCATCGGGTTCTGGAACCTGATGCTTGAGATGCTTGACCAGGAGACGTACAACTTCGTGGCAGACTCGGGAGGCTACTACAGCAACACGCTGAACTGGAACGCGGCGGAGGCCTTCCCGTACATCTTGGGTGACTTTGGCGCAGACGCGACGTACAAGACTGTCGCAGGCGGGTTCGAGAACCTGCTGAAGGTGCCTGCAAGCAAGTACCTCTCCTACGGCGGGTCGATCACGACACGCAACGCGCTGGTGTCCTTCGAGAAGGTGTGGTGTGCGAAGGCGGGGAAGCCCATCTACGAGCTGACCTTCAAGACACCACCGCAGTTCCTGCGCGACGGGGAGCACCCGAAGACCTCGAAGGTGCGTGCCAAGAGCATTATCCTGGCGATGCCGCGCCGTGCCCTTGAGCTCCTTGACCAGGAGATGCCGTTCTTCTCGAAGTACAACCCGGCCAACGCGGAGTGGCGCAGCAACATTGAGGCAGTCATCCCGTCCCCAGCACTGAAGCTGCTCATGGCCTTTGAGAAGCCGTGGTGGCTCAAGCCTGGCGACGACTCCGCCACCACGAACATCCCGCACTCTGTGACGACGCTTCCCCTGCGCCAGACGTACTACTTCGGTGTGGACCAGACGAACCAGCACGGTCTCCTCCTTGCGTCCTACAACGACATGCGCACGGTGCCGTTCTGGAAGACCTTTGAGTCGACAGAGGGCATCCAGCTCGAAAGCGACGCTGGGAGCTACAACAGCCAGACCGGCTACGGCTCTGACAAATACAACATTGTGGGCAACACCGGAGTGCAGACCAGCACCAGCACCACAGCAGACATCTTCAAGCACGACAGCGGCAAGGCAGACCGCCTCTACAAGGCAATGAAGGGCTTCGGCACCGACGAGGACGGCCTCTACAACGAGCTCTCTGCCATGCGCAGTGCCGCCGACTGGCGTGCCACGCAACGCGACTTCGCCCAGAAGTACCCCACCTTCTACGACGGCAGCCTCCTCAAGGCCATCACCGAGGAGCTCACAGCATGTGAAATGACGAAAGCAAAGGACATCCTTGCGGCCAAGAAGATCGACTTCAACAACACAACATGCCCTGGCGCCCCTGCAGACCGTCTGTACACTGCGATGAGCGGCACTGTCGACGATGCTGCGATCTTTGAGGTGCTGGAGGCGGTGACGAGCCTGAAGGAGTGGCTTGCGATCCAGCGTGACTTCACAGAGAAGCACGGATGCGATCTGGTGAAGGTGTTGAAGGAGAAGCTTACGAAGTCTGTTCTGCAGAAGGCAAAGGACATCCTTGCAAGCAAGGGGACGGAGCAGTCCTTCAAGGGGACACCGACGAAGGCAATTGCGAAGAGCGCACGTCTTCAGGCGGCGCACGACAGCCTGCCGTCGTACCCGGTCCCTTCGCAGCGCATGGTGGAGGTGGGGCTTGCACAGCTCAGGCAGATGCACCCCCCAGAGGTTGCGGAGAAGATCGGCACCCCCTACGCCGCTGCCTTCCAGGACTGGGGATCCGACCCCTTCGGAGGAGGTTACCACGCATGGAAGGCAGGCTTCCTCGTGCCCGACAAGATGCCCTTCATCAGACAGCCCCACATCTGGGACTCTGTCTTCGTTGCAGGTGAGGCCTACAGTGGAGCCCAAGGCTGGGTGGAAGGTGCCTTCACGGAGATGGAGAAGATCCTCGAAGCGAAGTACGGGATCCCGGCCCCACAGATTGTCAACATCGAGAACGGCGACTTCTCTTGGG
The DNA here is from genome assembly GCA_964035575.1 of Rhynchopus sp. YZ270_cl-10. NCBI lineage: Eukaryota > Euglenozoa > Diplonemea > Diplonemida > Diplonemidae > Rhynchopus > Rhynchopus sp. YZ270_cl-10. The sequence goes on along the minus strand of OZ037847.1, from coordinate 419,063 downwards.
GCACAGACCCGAGAACGGCAGCGAACGCATCGCAGATGATGTACCCTTTGAACACCCGCCTCCGCATTGACCCTGACGTTGCGACGAAGACCTTCCGTGCGGAATGCACCATGGACTTGGTGCTGAACCACCGTGCCTGGGACTTCACCTTGAACACAAAGCATCTGTCGAATGTGAAGTTGGAGGTGACGCAGGGTGACGACACCTTCACCCCTGTGTTGAACTGGGACGGTGATGCCATGGTGATTCTTGCGCCAAGGGACAAGCCGTTTGACGCTGGGCAGGCGACGCTGAAGTTCACGTACAACGGCAGCCTTGCACACCACAACGAGGGCATCTGCGAGAAGGTCTCACGCACGACCCCCGGCCTCTACGCCTACAGCGGATCCTGCTCCAAGTCCGTCTTCCCCTGCTGGCAGGACGAAGGCAAGGTCGGCGCAAAGTTCCTCCTCGAGCTCGGTGTCGATGCTTCCCACTGCCGCGGACCCACCCACGGCACCCAGGTCGGCACCCACACCGTCTTCGAACCCACCGACATCATCACCTGCGACAAGCTCTGGTTTGAATTCGATGTGCAAACCCCTGTGGCCGCGAACGAGCCTTAGAAAGGGTTTGATATTCGAAGCATTTCTCAACCTACCAACGTTGTAAGGTGACGCCTATCTTACTGATGAATGTGCAGCCAAACACATTGATCCAAAAAACAAACAAAAAAATAGCTTTTTTTATTTGAGACACCGCCCCAGCTTTGAACCCGAAAAGGGAATGTACTTCTTTTTCTGAAAACAGATTTGTCGGAGATGGTCTGTTGTTCGGGGTGTGTCGCGGTTTCTTTTACCACCCTCTCAGATGGGAGAGAGAGAAACCGAGAACACACTCCCGAAAGTTGTCAAGTTGGGGATGGGGGTGTTTTTGTGTCTCCTGGACTGTACCCTATCTTTACCCATGATGTCTGTACCCCTGTGTTGTGTGGTTCATTCATCTTGCAAGCTTCCCCCCTGTTTTTTCCTATTTTTTTGTAGGCCAACGTTTTTTGCAGCTGGACGTGGTATCGTCAACTGGTTCCAGCTCATACCAACCAAACACCCTCCCCGCCCCTTTTGTTTTGGTGAGCGAGACTTAGGTTCAGCTTACAAAACTGTTTTTTATTTTTACTCTCGATCGATTAGATGTTGTGCGCTGCATAACAAGTTTTACATTTCTTATTTGCTTTCTTTTGGTTTGTGCCTGCATATACCCATGGGTGTTTGCAGGCTAACTGTTTTCTTTTTGTACAACAACATACTGATGGACACCTCCATCATTCTTTACTCCAAATAGTTTTGTGTGCAAATAAGTTTAGCAGATTTCGGATTTTGATGTAATTTGGCGACTTTTTTGGACACCAAACATATTTGGAGTATAGCAATTCATCCTAAGCATCTGTACCAACATACCAACGTTTTTTTATTTTACTTCACTGTAACCTACATCCAACGAATAGTTTGCTCTCGCGTGAGTGAGGGTCTTTTTTGTTTTGTTTTTGAAGTTTTCTTTTCCCTTCCCCCATTCCCCCTGTTTCCGTTCCCAGTGAACCGTTCAACAAACGTGGTTCCGAAGAGACAGCTTTCGACATATTTTCTACCCACCACTTTACTGAGTAGAAATATCCCAGAAAGTGTTTACCCCCCTGCATGTGTTAAACGACACTTCACACAACAGTTTCTCCTGTTTGAGCGATGCGCAACAATTGCAAATCGGTGATTCTATTTTTTTTGCTCGTGTTTAAAGATGTGTAGGTGCATTGAGCGGCACATCTTACTTTTCGTTTCTTTTCTTTTCTCGTGCACAGCACCTTGAATCCAAGGAATGCTGTGTGCCTGGCAATACTTCGTTAGTTCCATTTTTCGAGGCTTCCTCGTTCAGGTCAGATGCCACAGACGCAAGACGGTGATGACGGGGGTTCAGTTTCCCTGTCAGCAACACCCAAGCGCAGCAACACTCCGTGCTTCGATAACCCACGGATGGTCTGTGTGCCTGCGTCCCAGAGGCGTTTTTTACCATATTTTTTTTTCAAAAAAACATTTTTCGTATATTTTGATTCGTTAGAAAGATGTGTGCACCCTCGTGAGACGCATCCAATCTTTCAAGCATTTTAGTATTGATAGGCTACACTATCGAATACCCCATACATATTTGTTCATCTAGTTTTTTTTTGTGTTTGCCTTGTTTTTGCCGTCAAAAAGGCTTTACAACCCATATTGCCACCTTTCTTTCTTGTATTCTGCAAGGAAGCGTTGGCATGTCGTACCTTAGCTGATAGACACTGTATCACAGAGGTGGAAACTATAAAAAGAAACATTTCTGTGATGTGCTCTATCAGTTGTAGGATGCGAGTACCCCTGCATACATTCCCTTTGCTCTTATTCTTTGAGACACGTATTACAACCTTTTTCTTGTTTTTTTTCCTTCAATAACCCGAAGCTCTCTCTCACAACCTTTTCACACTGTTGTCGCCCTCAACGCCCAGCACACCCTCCACCCACTCCACACCTCGCAGCTAAAAGAAAACCACATACAAACAAACAAACCATGGAGAAATACGATGTTGTGATTGTCGGAGGAGGGCCTGTTGGTCTTTCTGCGGCCTACGCTGTGATGAAGGAGAGCACACAGAGGAAGGTTCTGGTTTTGGAGCAGTTTGAGTTTGAGAACCAGGAGGGGAGCTCTGCGGGACAGAGCAGGCAGATGCGCCTGCAGTACACCGAGCCGGACATGATCAACATGGCGCAGCTGGCCCGTGAGCAGTGGGATGAGTTCAACGCGCTTGCGAAGGCGCATGGTCTCCCCCCCGTCTTCTATGAGGAGGGCTCGCTCTGGTTCGGGAACTCGCAGATTGTCTCTGAGGAGGGTGGCGTCGCTGCTGCCGAGGAGGCCATGGACGAGGCGAAGCTTGCGTACACGCCTTACCAGAACGGTGCTGAGATCACTGCAGCGCACCCGTACGTGGCAAACCTCCCTGAGAGCTATGCAGGGTTCCTGCAGAAGGACGGAGGGTCGGTCGACCTGCACGGTACCCAGGCGCTTCTGATCAAGGTGCTGGGGGAGATGGAGAATGTGACCCTGATGGCAAACCAGACTGTGAACACCTTCACCTCGACTGTCGAGGGTGGGATCACCGTCATCGCAGAGAACGGCGGCGTGACGCAGTCGTTCCCCACAAAGAAGCTTGTCATTGCGGGGGGTGCGTACGTGAACCGCAGCATCCTCTCGGAGTGGGGGCTGCAGGCACCGATCACGACGTGGGAGATGTCGTCGACGTACTTCAAGATCAAGGACAGGACGAAGGTGCCGGACAACACCTGGTACGTCTTTGACGAGCCCGACAGCCCGACTGCAGCAGACCAGAAGGTCTTCTACGGCTTCACCGAGTCAGCCTCCTGGGACACCCCCGGCTACGCACGTGTGTGCCCCGGCTGGCAGGACCGCATCCTCACCGACCCCTCGCAGCGCCAGAGCGACGGGACGGAGACCATCAAGTACACAGTCGACTTCGTGCGCAACCACATGCCCGGTCTTGACGCGGACGACAGGACCCCAACCACCTACTGCATCATCGGCCTCCCGCTGGACCCCAGCAAGGCAATGCTCCTCGACACCCTTCCTGGCACGGTGCCCAACAACAAGGACATTGTGCTCTACACGTCGGGATGGGCAGGGAAGTTCATCCCCACACTTGGAGAATGGATTGCACACATGCTCGAGGGGAAGCCGTACGACGCACTCAACCAGTACGACACGACACCACCGGTGCAGGCAACGGACCCGAACCTGGAGCAGCGTCTGACGGCGCAGTTCAAGGTGGACTGGGACTACGTGTTTGACACGCACAAGAACATGAAGACAGAGATTGCGCAGGACGAGGAGGTTGACGTGGCGATCATTGGTGCAGGTGCGGCAGGGCTGTACGCAGGCATGCGCATGGTTGTGCCCGATGAGCACGCAGGCGGCACATCGGAGCTGCCCTACCAGACCACAGGCATCTACGAGATGAGCGACCGTGTCTGCGGACGTCTCTGGTCCATCAAGCTCCCGAACATGAACGTTGCGGCAGAGCTTGGCGGCATGCGCTACCTGAACCAGCAGACGCTTGTCAACGGCTACATCGAGAAGTTCCAGTCCGAAGGCTCGCTCCGCTCCATCAACTTCCCGATGGGTTCCGATGACCAGTCGCTCTTCTACCTGCGTGGCTCGCGCTACACGGCAGAGGACTTTGCGAACAAGACTGCAGATGTGCGCTACTTCCCTGAGTCTGGAAACAAGATCACCGACACAATGGAGACAATCCTGAAGGCACAGATGGACCGCATCCTGTGTGCGGCAAACTTCCAGTACACGCTCTGCAACGGGGACACTGTGTGCAACATGGCCGAGATCACCAGCCTGCCGACGAAGGAACAGACGAGTGTGTGGGACGAGATCAAGCGCACCGTGCAGTACCTTGTGAAGGCCGACAACGGGAGCGACTCGATCTACGCGGGCCAGTTCCTGTACTCCATCGGGTTCTGGAACCTGATGCTTGAGATGCTTGACCAGGAGACGTACAACTTCGTGGCAGACTCGGGAGGCTACTACAGCAACACGCTGAACTGGAACGCGGCGGAGGCCTTCCCGTACATCTTGGGTGACTTTGGCGCAGACGCGACGTACAAGACTGTCGCAGGCGGGTTCGAGAACCTGCTGAAGGTGCCTGCAAGCAAGTACCTCTCCTACGGCGGGTCGATCACGACACGCAACGCGCTGGTGTCCTTCGAGAAGGTGTGGTGTGCGAAGGCGGGGAAGCCCATCTACGAGCTGACCTTCAAGACACCACCGCAGTTCCTGCGCGACGGGGAGCACCCGAAGACCTCGAAGGTGCGTGCCAAGAGCATTATCCTGGCGATGCCGCGCCGTGCCCTTGAGCTCCTTGACCAGGAGATGCCGTTCTTCTCGAAGTACAACCCGGCCAACGCGGAGTGGCGCAGCAACATTGAGGCAGTCATCCCGTCCCCAGCACTGAAGCTGCTCATGGCCTTTGAGAAGCCGTGGTGGCTCAAGCCTGGCGACGACTCCGCCACCACGAACATCCCGCACTCTGTGACGACGCTTCCCCTGCGCCAGACGTACTACTTCGGTGTGGACCAGACGAACCAGCACGGTCTCCTCCTTGCGTCCTACAACGACATGCGCACGGTGCCGTTCTGGAAGACCTTTGAGTCGACAGAGGGCATCCAGCTCGAAAGCGACGCTGGGAGCTACAACAGCCAGACCGGCTACGGCTCTGACAAATACAACATTGTGGGCAACACCGGAGTGCAGACCAGCACCAGCACCACAGCAGACATCTTCAAGCACGACAGCGGCAAGGCAGACCGCCTCTACAAGGCAATGAAGGGCTTCGGCACCGACGAGGACGGCCTCTACAACGAGCTCTCTGCCATGCGCAGTGCCGCCGACTGGCGTGCCACGCAACGCGACTTCGCCCAGAAGTACCCCACCTTCTACGACGGCAGCCTCCTCAAGGCCATCACCGAGGAGCTCACAGCATGTGAAATGACGAAAGCAAAGGACATCCTTGCGGCCAAGAAGATCGACTTCAACAACACAACATGCCCTGGCGCCCCTGCAGACCGTCTGTACACTGCGATGAGCGGCACTGTCGACGATGCTGCGATCTTTGAGGTGCTGGAGGCGGTGACGAGCCTGAAGGAGTGGCTTGCGATCCAGCGTGACTTCACAGAGAAGCACGGATGCGATCTGGTGAAGGTGTTGAAGGAGAAGCTTACGAAGTCTGTTCTGCAGAAGGCAAAGGACATCCTTGCAAGCAAGGGGACGGAGCAGTCCTTCAAGGGGACACCGACGAAGGCAATTGCGAAGAGCGCACGTCTTCAGGCGGCGCACGACAGCCTGCCGTCGTACCCGGTCCCTTCGCAGCGCATGGTGGAGGTGGGGCTTGCACAGCTCAGGCAGATGCACCCCCCAGAGGTTGCGGAGAAGATCGGCACCCCCTACGCCGCTGCCTTCCAGGACTGGGGATCCGACCCCTTCGGAGGAGGTTACCACGCATGGAAGGCAGGCTTCCTCGTGCCCGACAAGATGCCCTTCATCAGACAGCCCCACATCTGGGACTCTGTCTTCGTTGCAGGTGAGGCCTACAGTGGAGCCCAAGGCTGGGTGGAAGGTGCCTTCACGGAGATGGAGAAGATCCTCGAAGCGAAGTACGGGATCCCGGCCCCACAGATTGTCAACATCGAGAACGGCGACTTCTCTTGGGGCACAGACCCGAGAACGGCAGCGAACGCATCGCAGATGATGTACCCTTTGAACACCCGCCTCCGCATTGACCCTGACGTTGCGACGAAGACCTTCCGTGCGGAATGCACCATGGACTTGGTGCTGAACCACCGTGCCTGGGACTTCACCTTGAACACAAAGCATCTGTCGAATGTGAAGTTGGAGGTGACGCAGGGTGACGACACCTTCACCCCTGTGTTGAACTGGGACGGTGATGCCATGGTGATTCTTGCGCCAAGGGACAAGCCGTTTGACGCTGGGCAGGCGACGCTGAAGTTCACGTACAACGGCAGCCTTGCACACCACAACGAGGGCATCTGCGAGAAGGTCTCACGCACGACCCCCGGCCTCTACGCCTACAGCGGATCCTGCTCCAAGTCCGTCTTCCCCTGCTGGCAGGACGAAGGCAAGGTCGGCGCAAAGTTCCTCCTCGAGCTCGGTGTCGATGCTTCCCACTGCCGCGGACCCACCCACGGCACCCAGGTCGGCACCCACACCGTCTTCGAACCCACCGACATCATCACCTGCGACAAGCTCTGGTTTGAATTCGATGTGCAAACCCCTGTGGCCGCGAACGAGCCTTAGAAAGGGTTTGATATTCGAAGCATTTCTCAACCTACCAACGTTGTAAGGTGACGCCTATCTTACTGATGAATGTGCAGCCAAACACATTGATCCAAAAAACAAACAAAAAAATAGCTTTTTTTATTTGAGACACCGCCCCAGCTTTGAACCCGAAAAGGGAATGTACTTCTTTTTCTGAAAACAGATTTGTCGGAGATGGTCTGTTGTTCGGGGTGTGTCGCGGTTTCTTTTACCACCCTCTCAGATGGGAGAGAGAGAAACCGAGAACACACTCCCGAAAGTTGTCAAGTTGGGGATGGGGGTGTTTTTGTGTCTCCTGGACTGTACCCTATCTTTACCCATGATGTCTGTACCCCTGTGTTGTGTGGTTCATTCATCTTGCAAGCTTCCCCCCTGTTTTTTCCTATTTTTTTGTAGGCCAACGTTTTTGCAGCTGGACGTGGTATCGTCGACTGGTTCCAGCTCATACCAACCAAACACCCCCCCGCCCCTTTTGTTTTGATGAGCGAGACTTAGGTTCAGCTTACACAAAACTGTTTTTTATTTTTACTCTCGATCGATTAGATGTTGTGCGCTGCACAATGAATTTTACATTTCTTATTTGCTTTCTTTTGGTTTGTGCCTGCATATACCCATGGGTGTTTGCAGGCTAACATTTTATTTTTGTACATCAACTGATGCTGTACGAGGGTGGGGTTTCACAACTCTTCACATCTGTGCACCAACTTTTGTCAGCTTTGCTTGACTTTTTTGGGTGTGAAAAATTGTCAAAAGTTGTGAAATCCCGCTCCCCGTATTGCACGATCAACATACTGATGGACACCTCCATCATTCTGTACTCCAAATAGTTTTGCGTGCAGATAAGTTTAGCAGATTTCGGATTTTGATGTAATTTGGCGACGTTTTTGGACACAAAACATATTTGGAGTATAGCAATTCATCCTAAGCATCTGTACCAACATACCAACGTTTTTTATTTTTCTTCACTGTAACCTACATCCAACGAATAGTTTGCTCTCGCGTCAGCGAGGGTCTCTTTTTTTTATTTTCCCCCTTTCCTCCATTCCCTGTTTCCGTTCCCAGTGAACCGTTCAACAAACGTGGTTCCGAAGAGACAGCTTTCGGCATATTTTCTACCCACCACTTTACCGAGTAGAAATATCCCAGAAAGTGTTTACCCCCCTGCATGTGTTAAACGACACGCATGCAAAATGATAAGAAAAGAACTCTGTGTCTGTGTGGACGTGAGACACATTCATCTATCAAGTTCTGTAGTATCGTTCTCTTCTGTAGAATCGAAAGTATTGGAAACAACTTTTGTTTTTGTTTTTTTTTCGAGTGTGGTACTTTTTGCCAACTTTGTTTTGAAACGGTATCCGTTTTTTTCTTCTTGAAGTTTTCTTCACACAACAGTTTCTCCGGTTTGAGCGATGCGCAACAATTGCAAAACGGCGATTCTATTTTTTGCTCGTGTTTAAAGATGTGTAGGTGCATTTAGCGGCACATCTTACTTTTTCTTTTTTCGTACAGCACCTTGAATCCAAGGAATGCTGTGTGCCTCTGTCAAGCAACACCCAAAAGCGCAGCAACACTCCGTGCTTCGATAACCCACGGATGGTCTGTGTGCCTGCGAGAGGCGTTTTTTACCATATTGTTTTACAAAAATCATTTTTCGTATGTTTTGATTCGTTAGAAAGATGTGCGCACCCTCGTGAGACGCATTCAATCTTTCAAGCATTTTAGTATTGATAGGCTACACTATCGAATACCCCATACATATTTGTTCATCTAGTTTTTTTTTGTGTTTGCCTTGTTTTTGCCGTCAAAAAGGCTTTACAACCCATATTGCCACCTTTCTTTCTTGTATTCTGCAAGGAAGCGTTGGCATGTCGTACCTTAGCTGATAGACACTGTATCACAGAGGTGGGAACTATAAAGAGAAACATTTCTGTGATGTGCTCTATCAGTTGTAGGATGCGAGTACCCCTTCATACATTCCCTTTTTCATCCACTTTGTTGTTTAGTTGCTTTTTTATCTGGGAGACACATTCAGGTTTTTTGTTTTTATTTCCAAATTTTATTTTCAACAACGTCTGGTTCATCTTACAAGCTTTGTCTTTATCGAGGGAGTTTCAAAAAAAAAAATAACAAAATACAAAACGTATGTAGAACAGTGGATTTCATCCTCGGATATCTACACTAATACAACCAAGTATTCAAAAAAAGGCGTTTTTTTCATACGCAATACTCCTCTTTTCTTACTCTCTTACCAAAACCTGAAATTATTTGAAAGATGTGGCTAGGAGCAGACAGCATCCTTCATTATTTCAAGTTTTTCTTCTTTTTTTTCTCTTTTTTGGCCAACGTTGTTTTATCAACGCACAAACAACCCGATGACTACTGGGGGGGAGCTATTAAAGTATACGTATACTTTATTCGGCGGGAATTACTGCTTAAATGGCCAAAAAACACGGGTTAGGAAAGATCTTTTGTCTTTTTTTGTCTTTTTTCACGGGTCAGGAAAGATCTTTTGTCTTTTTTCGAGAATCTCGGGAGAAAAAAAAAAAAAATCAAGATTTTCAGGATTTTTGTCTTTTTTTTTCAGGATCTCTCGAGATCTTTGAGATCTTTGAAAAATCCTGAAAAAAAAAGGAAAAAAAAGGAAAAAAAGAGAAAAAAAGATGAAAAAGATCTTGAAAATCTTTTTTTTCTCAAAAAAAAGATAAAAAAGATTTTTGGGATTTTGAAAAATCTTTTTGGGGAAAAAAAAAAAAAAAGATTTTGAAAATCTTTTTTTTTTTTTTCAAAGATTTCTCAAGATCTCGAGATTTTTCATGAAATTTCATGGATTTTTCCAGGATTTTTCAGGATTTTTTCAGGATTTTCCCAGGATTTTCAAATCTTTTCTCTTTTTTTTTTTCTCCCAAAAATCTTTTTTTTTTTTTTTTTTTCGGGAGAAGAGGATTTTTTTTCTCGAAAAAAAAAAAAAAAAAAAAGATCTTTCCCGACCCGTGTTTTTTCGAGAGAAAAAAAAAAAAATCAAGATTTTCCACGTATGGCAAATGATAATTTATTATGAGATCTCATAATAAATTATGAGATCATTATGCGCTATTATGCGCGCTCATAATAATCGCATAATGCATAATAGCGCATAATAGCACATAATAGCACATAATAGCGCATAATGATTATGCGCTATTATGTGCTCATTATGTGCTCATTATGTGCCCGACCCCAATGCCCCAAACCAGAAAGTACCACCCTCAGATGTCCAAAAATCCATCTGCGCCCGGTTTTGAGCAGTTTTGAGCCTCAAGAAGCCCCGTATCTGCTTTTTTCAAAAATGTACATACAACTTGTACCTGCCCACCCCTCGTAGATAGAGCAACTCACACATCCATCACGCCTCAGTGTGAGCCAGGGGCCAGAAAAGCCCCCAAAGCCACATATTTTCACCCCAGAACCTATCCCGAGGGGTACCCAGGCGGTTTCGGGGTGTTTAGAGGGACTTGGTGGAACTTAGAACCATGTTTCAAAAAGTGTCAAGCACCTGGTACCAAAGGTTTTCCCACCCAAGGTATCTTAAGCCGTCAAAAAACGTGAAGTAGGTAATAAATCAAAGAAACCCCCCTGAAGTCAATAAAAACCACACCATAGGCCCATTTGTACCCCAAAAATCGAATTCCGCCCGGTTTTGGGCACTTTTGACCACTTCTGAGCGACTTTTTTTGGGTGGGGGGGTGGGGGGTACGGCACATAATGAGCGCATAACGCCGCATAATTGGCGCATAATAGCGCATAATAGCACATAATAGCACATAATAGCACATAATAGCACATAATAGCACATAATAGCGCATAATATCACATGTATTATGAGATCTCATAATAGCGCATAATATATTATCATTTGCCATACGTGATTTTCAGGATTTTTGTCTTTTTTTTTCAGGATCTCTCGAGATCTTTGAGATCTTTGAAAAATCCTGAAAAAAAAAGGAAAAAAAGGAAAAAAAGAGAAAAAAAGATGAAAAAGATCTTGAAAATCTTTTTTTTTTTCAAAAAAAAGATAAAAAAGATTTTTGGGATTTTGAAAAATCTTTTTTTTTTTTTTTTTTTTTCGGGAAAAGAGGATTTTTTTTCTCGAAAAAAAAAAAAAAAAAAAAATCTTTCCCGACCCGTGAAAAAACGAAAAGGGAAAAAAAAAAAAAATCACTGTTATTTTGGGGTTTCTAGTGGCCGAAACCTCGCGAAAACACCACCATTGACATTTTTGGGCCAATCCCAGCCAGTGGTGGGGTCAATGTGGAAAAATGAACAATTTTTTGGTGACTTAAATTTTCACAAATCTGAACCCCATCAGGCACCAATCGTGTAAAAACTGATACACGCGTTTTAGGTCAAAAATACTCATTTCTCAGCGCAAAGTGACCCCATCGCAGCACGCACAGAATCCGGACCACCGAAATCAAAAAAAAAAAAATTCCGATTTTTTGTGCAAAAAATGCTGAAAAAAATTTTTAGTAAGAAAAATGTACACAAAAACCGTATACTTTATTTCACAGATTGCCACGCTCAAAATGGGTTTCCGCGCCGTATACTTTATTACCCCCGTATACTTTATTAGCACCGTATACTTTATTAGCCCCCCCCCCCCCCCCCCCAGTAAGCAGAGGCTTAGGGTCATCTTATAAACTTTTATTTTGTTTTTCTCGTTTTTTTTTTAAACTAACGCTTGGATTTTATTGTGTTGCTGTGAGGCTCATTTTATCTTTCAAGCTTTTTACAACAACAGAGATGTGTGCGTACAACGAGGCGCACTTCATCTCAACTCCATTATTCTTTTCTTTCTACCACGTGTCGGCTTCTTCAATCCGAAGGTTCTGGCCACGTTTACCGACTTACTTTCTCTCTCTCGCTCCACTCACAGATGTGAGATTTTGTGTTTTGTGTTTTTGTCTTTTTTTACAAATCTCTTTTTTGATCTGATGACCAAGCAACGGTGAGGCTTTTAGTTCATCTTACAAAATCTTCCCCTCCCCCTTCCCCTCCCCCCCTTTTTTTTGACTCACAATAAAATTCTCCCACCTTTTTACATCCTCCCTCCTCCAACCCCCCTCCTACCAGCCATTTTTTACACAATGTTTACATAACACATTTATTTTCCTTTTTATCCCACATATTGAGACAACTTGGATATCAGGGGTGCGCTTTGTTTTATCCTCTTATTTTTGTTTTCCTTTTGGCTCCCTCTCTCGAAATCGCTAAAAAATATTTGCTCTTTTCAAATCCAATGAAGCAAAGCATAGCGGCGGTTGCGATAATGGGGATGGTCGGGTTGACTGTTGTACCCTTTGCGTTGATAGGTGATGGGAAAGGGGAGGTTATTAAGAAGGAGAGGCAGAAGGAGAAGCTTGCACATTTGCATAAAGGACACGGACAAAAGCTTTCTATAAAACACCATACGATAACGCCAGACTCTGACAGCGACGACAACGAAGAAGACAACCACGCGAGACACCACACCGTTCATCAACACGGTAATCACCAATCCGATAAAAAGCACAAAAAAAAGAAGCATGATAACACCGATTCAAAACACAAAACTCACAACGCATTGCACGCACACAAAGAGACAAAACACAAACCCCACCACGACGCCTCAGAGTCCTCTGAAGGCGACCACAGTGAAGACACCTCCCCAGACAGCAACACCCACGCAGACACCGAGGACCCGCACCCCACAAAGAAAAGCGCGCACATCGTCGTTGTCGGAAATGAGAAATATGTTGACGGCGCCTTGGTGATGGGGTGGTCGCTCAACAAATACAAAACAAAATCACAAGAACTAGTATGCCTGGTAACCGAGGGGAAGGTACACAAGGAGAGCATCACACGCCTGGAGAGGGTTGGGTGGGACAGAGTCATTTCGGTCGACTCCTTTGCACACACTCTGAAACGGTCGATGTGGAAGGACTCCTTTGTGAAGCTGCATATGTTCAACTTCACTGAATACGACAAAGTAGCATACTGGGACTCAGACATGGCGATTGCCGACGATCCTAACGGCGTTTTCTCCTTGAAAATACCACAAGACAGCGACAACCCTCATGTAATCGCGATAGGGTCAAAACCATCCAAAGGTAGGAAAAACTACTTCCAAACGGGAATGATGGTCTTCCGCCCTACAGTCGCTATGCACAAACAGATCTGGGGGAAGTTCGAAAAGGACCTTATGTCCTACAACACCGTCAACGGAAGAGACGGCGCACTGCTCCGCGAATTCTTCGGCCCCCACTACAGCTCTCTGCCGGATAAGTTTTCACGCAATATCGATCCGCGCAAGAAAATTGAAGGTGTCGTTGGGGTGCACTATCGTGGTGGGTATAAACCGTGGTTTAACCGTGCAAAGCCGAAGCAGACACGATTAAAGGGTGTAGACCCAGCTCAGGACGACACCCGAAAGGACTTTGGCTATGCCTATTTGCATTGGTGGAAGCTCAACGAAGAAATGCAAAGGTTTCTCTCCAGCAGCCGCTTCAAAACCAAAGGCAAAGGCAAAACCGACTTCTGGCCTAGCCCCTCCGCTGCAGAAGACATCGAACGCGTCTGGCTTTCCGATGAAGAACAGATCGAACCTGCGTCACACAAAACCCACGTCCACATGCTGCGACACACAGACGAAGCGTACGTCCAACCCTACTCTGATGCATTAGCCGCAAAACGCAATCTCACCTACTCCGGTGTAACTGTACGCCGCTCCGACTATGGACAGTCCTGCACAGAAACATGCAAGAAACACCACGAAACCTGCCACCTCTTATCCCTCAACTCCACAAAGCTGAATTCGTGTAACTTCATCAAGCACGTCTCTGGGTATGGCGTTGAAGGCGTCAAAGGCGACGGGAGGTACGAAGCAAGCGACCGCGTTCTGGAGAACGCAGCCGGGGAGGTTCTGAACACTGTGTGCACATCGTGCGAGCCTGGGATCTACACGAAACAGCGGAAGGGCGACATCCACCCCTCGGTGCTGTTGGTGCGCAAGAAGAAGAAGAAAGACGCAACCACAGAGCCGCCTCTCAAATACGTGCAATGCACATACCACCTGCTCCTCGATGAGAGGGCGCCGCCCAGCTGCGATGCGGCAGATCCAGACGCCATGCGGCTGTGCCCCTGTGTAGAGGAAGGGGAGGAGCTGACTGCGGAGACCTGGGATGGGCAGTTTTGAGGGATGGGGCGGCCGTTTTAAATTCTAAAAGTAAAAATCAGCCGACGTCATTTTAACCATTTCCCCCACCCATTATTCCCCCCACCACCCACCATCTACAGGGAAAAAAAAGTAAAACATAAAATGTCGGTCCCCTTTCTGGTTGCGGCCGCCATTCCGGTGATTGTGATGACGTTTCGGAGTGCGAGGGATACTGCACTTGCTGCAGCAGGGGTTGCAGCACTTGCGGTTCTGCTCCGCTTGAAGCAGGCACGGGACAAAAACAACAAGAGGGCCCGCCTCGCCGCTGTGTGCAAGAAGCGCAACCACAAGGTCATCATTGTGGGCAGCGGGTTCTCCGGCCTGGCCACTGCGATCAAGCTCCTCGAGATGGGCATCCCCTTCGAGATCATCGAGAAGGAGGACGAGGTCGGGGGCACCTGGTACGTCAACCAATACCCCGGCTGCCAGGTGGACGTGATGTCCTTCCTCTACGGCCTCTCCTCCTACCCTTGCCCGAAGGGGGGGTGGGGACGGCAGTACTCCCGCCAGCCTGAGGTTCTCGAGTACATCAAGGAGCTGGTCGACCACTTCAAGCTGCGCCAGTACATTACCTTCAAAACGACGATCGAATCCATCAAATGGGACGCCAAGCGGTCGATGTGGGTTGTCCAGACCAGCTCTGGGACGAGAGAAGGATTTGCGGTGGTGAGTGGTGCGGGGGGGCTGCATATTCCTTCTTACCCTATGTCTGAGGAGAAGAGAGCGGTGTTCCAGGGCGAGAAGATTCACACTGCGACTTGGAACCACGATTACACGATGAAAGGGAAAACCGTGTGCCTGGTAGGAACAGGCGCGTCCGCGGTACAGGCAATTCCCGAACTTCAGAAGGAGGTAGCAAAACTGTACGTTGTACAGCGCACACCGGGTTGGGTTCTTCCGCGGTCAGACATGGAGTTTAGCGGGATGCTTCGTACCTTCCTTTCACTGCCTGGCATGCGCAGTCTTATGAGGCTTCTTGTCTTCCTCAGAAACGAGGCCGTATACTTTGTCATGGTACGCTTTGGGGGCAGCTTCGTGACCCGCAAGATGATGGCAGACTACAAGACCTATGTCAACTCCCTCTACCCCACTGCCCTTGCAGACGCTATGATTCCTAACTTCCCAGTTGGATGCAAACGCGCTTTAGTCTCAAATGAATACCTGAAGTCTTTGGCACGCGACAACGTGGAGGTCATCCCCGGGCAGGTCCACGCCACCACCGCAACCGACCTCATCGTGAAGAAGCACGACAACACAGAGGTCTCCATCAAGACCGACTGCATTGTCTGGGCAACGGGGTTTTCGCCACGTGGCATTCCCTATGTCATGGAAGGGCCGAAGGGGGTGGTGGCAACGGATGAGGATGCGAAGAAGAGCAGTGGGTCGTTCTACCTTGGTACAATGTCAACGAATTACCCGAATTTCTTTACCCTGATGGGGCCGAACACGGGGTTGGGGCATAACAGTGTGGTTGCAATGATGGAGGCCCAGTTGTTGGTTGTGGAGCAGGTGTTGTCCAAGATTGTCGAAGAAGATGTAGAGGTTGTCCCTACCGAGCAAACCGCTAAGCGTTACAACGATTCCCTCCAAAGCCGTCTGAAGGGCAGTATCTGGGACAGCTGCGCCAGCTGGTACAAAGATGAGGACGGCAGAATTGACGTTCTCTTCCCAGGAACTGTCACAGAGTTTCTTTTCATGTGCCAAAAGACGCTCAACTTCAAGATGTTCGACGTCACCCCAAGGTCGAAAGGAGGATCTGCAAACGAGAGCAAGTTGTGATCGC
Organism: Rhynchopus sp. YZ270_cl-10; assembly: GCA_964035575.1. Lineage (NCBI taxonomy): Eukaryota > Euglenozoa > Diplonemea > Diplonemida > Diplonemidae > Rhynchopus > Rhynchopus sp. YZ270_cl-10. Next base: position 403,131 of record OZ037847.1, on the reverse strand, counting down.
TTTAAAAAAAATGTGTCGTGTATCCTATCCCGGTGGCGTTTGCTGTAGGTCGAAATTGCTAAGGTAGACCTTTTTTTTTGGAGATTTTTTGTCGTAAGTATTATGATGTGTTGGAACGAAGAAAAAGGGGCTGTCTGCATTTTGCGACGGCACGTATTGAAGGGTGCGAATCCCTTTTTTTTTTGATTTTTTTTTCTCCCCGAGGTTTTTTGTTTCTTGTCGTTTTTGCACTTTTCAACTATTCTTTTTTTTTTTTGAGATATTCTTGAGGGTTTTTGTTTCTTGAGATGAGGGTTGATAAAACTTTACAAATAAGGTTTCACCTTACTATTTGCTTCCAAAAAGCAAACCAAAAATACTGTGGATAGTGGATACTCTCCGTCAGCTACACTAAACCAACCGATTTATCAAAGGAAAAAAGGAAACACAACTATCTGTCCCCTTTGCATCGAAGCATTGCCTGGGTAAATCCTTCACTGCAACCATACATGAGAGACACATTCAGCCAGGTTTCCCATGCTCATTTTTTGTTTTTTTGTTTTTTTTACGCCTTTTTTTGGGATTTTTTGGCAATTTTTGTTGAACGGCAACGAGGGGAACCCCTGTATTCATCACTTAATTTTTTTTGTAAGGTGACTAAGCACGAGAGGCTTAGGATCATCTTATAAACTTTTCTTTTTTGTGTGCCCCTAACCGGAACCTACATCACACAGACCTTATTAACCTGTGTCTCCAATGATTCCCGTTCAATCTGATGAGAAGCGGGCGGAGGGCGAATCAGATTTAAAAACCTCGAAATGGATGTAGGGAAAGCGTGGTTGCACCCACCCTCGGTGTACTGGTCATCACACCAAGACACAGTCACGAGAGGGGTTTTTGTTCTTCTTTTTCGTTTTTTTGTATTTCAAGTCGGTTTTTTTCTTTTTTTTTCCCTTCAAAGCTAGTGGTGAGCACATTATATCGGTGTCCACACTAATGCAACCAAAAGAGAGAGAGGACACCATAGTACTCTTTCTATTGTATGTGTGTGTGTGTGTGTGTTTTTGTTATGTCTTTCTTTCTTCACAAACCCCACGGCGCCTTGTTCATTTGTTTTTGGGATAAGGACAGCCTGGCTCACTAAGTGTGTCTTTTGGACAGTATGGACCGAAAACGGGTTTTGATAAAGACAGCTGTCTTTATGGCAAAGGTTTGGGCCCGAACTGTCTTTCTTGCAAAGATTTTGGGCCCACTATCCAAAGACAGACGTAGTAGGCCCAGACTGTCCTGTTCCCTTTGTTTTTTTTTTTTTTTTAATTTTTGTCGCGTGACTGCGTCCACAACGTATTCGAGTCGCCCAACCACACACAACTTTGTGAGTTTAATAAAAACCCAGCACACTAGTCAGCGTCACGCCTACCAGGTAGGTTACAGTGAAATCGATTTTCCATTTGTGTGCGTGTATGTGTGTGTGTTCTGTTTTTTTGTTTTCCTCTGTTCCCCCTTTTTACGAGATGCTCATTTATCAAGAGTTTCCTCTTTCAGCCCACAGCAATTGGCGCAAACACAACCACAGAAAGGCTTCGCCCAATAAACACAGAATATTTGTGTAAAGTGATTGGCCACAGCAAAAAGGGGGTAATTAACCTACTGTTGTTGAAAAACGAAAATGGTGCAAGAATGCATTCAAATGATGCTTTGTCTCTTCCACACTCCGTAGGATAGAACCATCTGCCCTTCTGTTCAAATGGAAAAAAAAAACGTGCATCTGGACCAAAAGGTTGACAACAAGATGGCAACGCAGTAGCAATTCTTTTTGTTGATGCAAACAAAAGACACCCTTCCCCTTCCCCTCCCAATCTGCAAAGCATTTTTTTTAAACCCATTCCTCTTCCGTCTCTCTCCCTACCGCTTCTTTCAAGATGTTTCTTTCTTTCATATCAGATGTAAACCACGAAATGGATGTAGGACTCCACTTACGGTACATGCCGGTCATACCAAAGTACACTGTTTACGAGAGGGCTTTGTATTTCAACTCTTCTTTTTTACCCCTCACATACTTCAGATTTAACACTTCGAGATGGATGTCACATGCTTTTCTGAGGATGGCGGCTGTTGCGTTGTTCCTGTAGAGCCTGAGGACACGGTGTTCACCCTACGGGGAAAGGCAGTGCGATTGATCGGAGGTGGGATGAACGTACGCTCTACTGACCTACGCTTTGGGGGCGCACCGTTGGGGGATGACGAAGAGCTCCTCAGCGAGACAAGCCTGACCGCAGGCGACACAGTCGAGGTAGTGCACAGCAACGTACGCATCAAGACCCCTTCCACCTACGCGACCTACGGCCATACCTCCACGAGGGCAGTGCTGTCACCATGCAACAAGCATCTATACATTCTCGGGGTAGACTCCACGATGCGCCAATACGACACCCAATCCGGCGAGAAGATCACCTCCTTTGACATCTACTCGAACACCATCCCCTCATTTTCACCGTGCGGTAATTGGTTGGCCTGCGGCTGTGGTGCTGCGGTATTGATTTATAATACACAAAGCGGTGCAAAGAGGTTTGCACTGTCTGCACGTCTCCGGTCTGTAACAGGGTGGTCGCTTTGTGGTAGATGGGTGGTCGCTGCATCGTTGAACGGAGAGGTCAGAGTATGGGATATCGAAGCAGATCAGCAACCCTGTAGAGTCACAGATTCTGCGACTGACGGCATTGCAGTGGTGGTCTCGGAGCTGAAAGCCTATGCTACCAGAGGATCCGATATCGTGGCCATCTCCCTGAAGGATCTGTCATCCCAGAGGAGCCTGCACGGTCACGAAAAGAAGGTGCATGACCTGCGTCTGTCGGAGGACAGTGTGCATCTGGTGTCCGCATCTTCTGACAGATCTGTTCGGGTATGGAGTCTAGAGGAAGAGAGGTGCCTCCGGGTTTTTACATTTGACGGTATTTGTGCGAGGATTGCCGCGGCCACGAATGTGGTGATTGTGCAGTCCGACAAAGGTGTCTTCCTGTGCAACATCGATACGGAGCAGACCCGTAAGCTGGCTGACCTCCCTGGACATACATTCATTTCCATGGGGGTGGAGGTGAGTGCTTGTGGGCGGGTGGTTTTTCTACCCAAGGTGGATGTAGTTGAAGCTGAGATGCTGGAAAGTGGAGTTGAGGGGGAGTAAGGTGTTCGAAAAATGTTGTTTGAATATTATGACAGCAAAAATCAAGACATCATCAAAAATTTTTTTGTGCGTAGTCTATGTGTGTTTTGTCGTGTTCTCAGGAAATTGGAAACGTTTTGTTTATAGTGTAGTTTTTGCTTGATTTTTAGCGGTTTTATTTACCCTTGCCTTTTTTCTTGCTTTTTTTTACCACGAACCCCCCTAACCAGGGGTTAAGTTAGCTTTTTTTTTTTCTCGCTGAGTCGGGTTTTCTGGGTTTTTTTCGATTTTTCTGGATTTTGCGAAAAATAACCAATCCCCTCCGCGAGCGCAGCGAGCGGGAAAATTTTAAGGTGCACCTCCGCGAGCGTAGCGAGCGAAAAAAAAATTCCGCGATTTTTGGGCAAAGTTCAAAAATCCCACCAAAAAATGGGGGGCTGGGGATTTTTGGATTTGTCCTAACAATTTTGGAGCATAAATTTGAAGAACAGGACTGGTGTACCCCTCACCGACCTCAGTTCCCACGTCCTGCTTCACCCGCACTCTCGCAACACTAGTACTGAACCCGAAGTTCGCCAGAGATCCCTGTTGCCTCTTCATATGGGAGCGTCCGCGAAAGACCCCCCCCTAAAACTAACATCCATGCTTATTGGTATTTCACTAATTAAAATTTTGGTATTTTATAAGATCTTTTTTTTTGAATGAACTCAGAGTTAAGTTTCTGAGTTCATTAAAAAAAAAATCGGTGAAAAATTCCGAGTAGGTATTAAGTTAGATGGGAGAAGCTATGTCAACAGCTATGTGTCCCCTTATTTTACCTGTAAATACCAAGGATTTAGGTCCTTAGTAAAATACAGGTAAAATAAGGGGACACATAGCTGTTGACATAGCTTCTCCCATCTAACTTAATACCTACTCGGAATTTTTCACCGATTTTTTTTTTAATGAACTCAGAAACTTAACTCTGAGTTCATTCAAAAAAAAGATCTTATAAAATACCAAAATTTTAATTAGTGAAATACCAATAAGCATGGATGTTAGCTTTAGGGGGGGGTCTTTCGCGGACGCTGCCATATGAATAATTCCCAGTTCTGACCGGGGGTTTGTTTGGGTCGGGAGGATATTTTTTTTCTTAGAGGGTGGGGTGGGGGCTCCGCCCCCACCCCTACCCCACCTTCCCAGCCTACACCACCCAAAAATTTGGATTTTTTTTTTCGGATTCCATTTTTTTTTTTTTTTTTTGAAAAACCCGAAAACCCGAAAACCGGGTTTTGAAAACCCAGAAACCCGCCCTAACTTAACCCCTGCCCCTAACGTTGGTCGTGCGTGATACATCATTTTCTTTCCCATCATCTTTCCAGGGGGTTTTTTTTCTCTTTTTACTCTCTTCAAAATCTCATCACTTTGTGCGTTGTTGTTTTTCTCTGTTTTCTTTCAATACCAAGGTTTACTTTTCCTCCTCTCCCCATATTTTTTTGCACTATCACCTTCACTTTTTCCCCCATAACCGCACACTACTTTGAGCGGAAAGTGTCACATCATTCACTCACCTAACCGCAATACCACCACCCAATAGTGTGTGGAAGTCTCAGAGCAACTTCAACTTCCAATGTCTATTCTGTTATGATGTATTATTCACGCCACACCCCTCTCAATTTTCACACAAAAATTCCAGAAAATACGAAAAAAAAGAGAAAAAAACAAAAAATGGACTGGGCCACCTTAGAGTGCCTATTGGATGGTCTGCACAGTGGTGACCCAGTGCGCATTGCTTCCTCTGATGCACAGCTTCTCCGTATCCAGGCAGACCGCAGTGCCGCTGCAGATGCCTTAGGATTGGTACAGCGCCACGGACATGAATGCCGTACCGAATCTCAGGGGCGAATTCTCTTCTACATCCTTGGGGTCTGGCAGAAGGCTGCCAAGGAATGCCGCTGGCGCAGCTCCTTCAACGAGCAAAGCAACACAGTACGCAACACCCTGGCCACCCTGATGGGTGACACCAACGCACCCCATTTCCTTCGCAACAAGGCTGCCGACGTTCTATCCTGCGCTGCCGTCATGAGCGAATGGCCTGAAATATGGGGAGACCACATTTCTTGGGCAAACTCTCTAGCTTCTTCTTTGGACCCTTCTTCTGCGAGATTTGGCGCAAAAATTTTACAGGGCACCTGCGAAGAAGTGACTCTAAACGCCGCCTCTGTCGGACAACGCCGATACACCGAGCTGCAAACACTTCTAAAAGACGCAGCACCAACCTGCATGGCAACCGCTCTCCGCATTCCTTCCGACGCTGGAATCGATGTTGCCGCAGCGTTTCTCCACTTCGCAGACCCCACCCACCTCGCAGCACCAGAACTAGGTCTTCTTGAAGTTCTCCAACGCTGTGACCACCCTATGGCCCTTCTTCCAATTTGCCACGAAGTTGTGGAGGTCAGAGCAGTACCTCCGGGAGGACCGTGGAGTGTTCTATTTGATTCCTGTCTTCTTGTTGTTGTGAAGGCTGCAGCAGACCCCGGGTGCGACGATGCCAGCATTTTGCGTGTAGTGTTGACTCTGGTGGAACGGCATTTGATTCGTCTTATTGAAGCGGCACAGAATTTTACGAATATAATGCGTGCGGTGCACGACCGCATGCTGGCCTCTTATGACGATGACGTTCTCGAGCTGTGCGTCAGCATCTGGGATGTCCTTGCCGATCTTGCCTCTACCAGAGCAGACCAAGGCTCCTCCCTTCGTGACTCACCCGAATCCTCTGACCCCATCGTCACCTCGCTTCGTCCGATGCTGTTTGCCTTTCTCTCTGCCGTTCTTCCTGGAGAGGGGAGATGCATTCCCAAAGACGTCGTATCAGTTGACACAGACGCAGAATCATGGTATTCAGGGTTGTCTGGACGTTACGTTCTCACCGCCTCTCGGATATGTGGTGTTTACTGTGTGTCCTCGATGATCGCAAAAGGGAGTATCATGAGAGTCTCGCTCGACCGGTTAAAGGGATCAGAGGATGTAAAGGAAAGAGACGTTATGATGCAGGTTATTGCGTCGGTTTCTCCAGACCTCTTGGGGATGGGGGAAGTTGCGCATGACTTTGTAGTGGAGGTGTTGGCACACCATGCAGTCACCGTGATTGGGAGAGAAGGGATGGGGGATGTCAGTCTGTTGTGTCACACCTTTGGAGTGATTTCGGCGCTTTGTAGTATTGTGAAGAAAATGCCGGATGTGGTTCAGGCCGATTTAATTGGGCTTCTTTGTGGCGTCGCTCTGGCTGTTAGCACCTCAGACGATACTAATATCATTAAGTATGCGGGGCAAATGTTATCAGATTATGCGTCTCGCTCGCTTCTACCTATTCTTGCTGCTACTGAGTCGTTCTTTAGTATCATTGAAGGATTGGAGAAGGGGGCGGTGGGTGCACAGTTCTCAGGATACTATGTCGCGGTGTGCAAGGTGATGGCAGCGTATCCGAGCTGTACGGAGCGGTTTGCTGGGGTGATCGCGCATATCATGACGGGGCCGGAGGGGGTGGCGATCCTTGCTGCCGCGGTGGAAGGGATTACGGCAGAGACAGACTGCGACGCGGCACGTAGACAAGGAGTGTGGCGTGCCCTGCAGCCCCATATGAACGGCATCGGAGGGGCGCTTCAAAAGGCACTGCAGTCTGAAGACAACCGCTCTGTCTCCGGGATAGTGTCGCTCCTTCGCTGTCTCTTCCGATGGATGCACCGTGAGGTAGGACAGGAGCTTGAAGCGCAGGTTGTCTCCGTGCTGTCAAACTCTGCTCAAGGACAACTCTCGGAGGAGACGTTGGTTAGTCTGTTTGAGTTGTTGGAGCTTCTTGTGAGACCCGCGAAGTCGCCGCATGTGAAAGATACGTGTTTGTTGATATGCAGAATGTTGCCCTCCAGTGAACAGTTCCCGGCTGCAGCGAATGAAGCGTTTGTAAGGTTGATCTGCAGTGTGATTGAGTACCATCCGGAGGAAAGCATCATCCAGCCGCCGGCAGAGGTGGCCGCATTCCCTTCGTTGGTGACAGCAGCGTTGCGTCCGTTGTATGCGGAGGCGACGCAGCCAAGCGAGCTGTTCTTCTTCTTGACATGGATGGCGCAGATGGAGAAGGCGATTCAGCTCTTCTCAACACTGTGTTCGATGCAAGAGAGGCAGCAGATTGCACTCCGCATTGCCACGCTCAGACTGCGGTCCGAGCTGCACTCAGAGAAGCTGACCGCCACACTGCTCATGGTGTCCGGAGGTCTCACCACAACCCCAGATGCACAGCTCGCCTGCCAAGCTGTGGAGGTCGCTCTGCAGGGGAGGGGCGACGTGACCGAGCAGATGCTTGCATTGACGACAGAACTGCGCCAGACGTCTTCCTCCAGCACCACACAGTGGAACTCCGCCTTAGGTGCCCTCCAGGCCGCACTATCCTCAGAGAGTTGAAAAGGGGGTCAGTTTAACATAAGCATTTAAAAAGAGAGTCAGTGTTTTGTTATCGCATCTGATGTCCGCCCAAAAAATACCCCCCACAAAACACAGATTTTTCATTACAACAATGTTGGCCGCTTTGACCTTCACGATGTCCTCTGCGCTGCTTGCAGCCACACCCCCTATGGGGTGGATGAGCTGGGAGGTGTTCCGGTGTGAGGTGAACTGCACTGCGAAGCCTGAGGCGTGCGTGAATGAGGCGCTGTACCGTGCGCAGGGGGACGCACTTGTTGCTGGGGGGTATGCGGCTGTAGGGTACGACACGATCCACATTGACGACTGCTGGCAGCAGAAGACACCTCCACGCGACGCCTCCGGCAAGCTTGTTGCCGACCCTGCACGCTTTCCTAACGGCATCGACGGACTCTCGGGATACATGCACAACAACTCCATCAAGCTTGGGATCTACACTGCCGAGAGCACACAGACCTGCGGGAAGTACCCCGGGTCCGAGAACAACGAGAAGACCGACGCAGACACCTTCGCCGCATGGGGCGTCGACTACCTCAAGGCAGACGGCTGCGGCAGCGACTCCTACTACCCTAAGGGCTACCCCGCCATGGGTGACGCCTTGGTGGCAGGCGAGCGCGACATTGTCTTCTCCTGCGAATGGGCCGCCTCCTTCGGGCACAACGAGAGTGCAAAGCCCTTCGACCAATTCGCTGCCGCACACTGCAACCTCTGGCGCAACTACCGTGACATCCAATGCAACTGGGGGTCTCTCGCTGACGTCATTGAGCACTGGGGGAACTACAGCGAGGTGCTGGCGAATGCATCTGGTCCGGGGCGCTGGAACGACCCTGACATGCTTCTGATTGGAAACACCTGCATCACGGATGACGAGGCGCGCTCGCAGATGGCGATTTGGTCGATTTCTGCAGCACCCCTCATCATGGGCAACGACCTCAGAACTGTCCCCGAAACACACCGCGAAATCCTTCTGAACTCCGAGGTCATTGCCGTCAACCAGGACGCCCTCGGCAAGCAGGGGATCCGCTCCGTATGGAACGCAGACGGCGGACAGGTTTGGAACAGAGAGCTTGTCTACGGCACCGCCTTTGTTCTGTACAACCCCACAGAAGCCGCCCTCAATGTGACCATCACCTTCACAGCAGAAAAGAAGGTGAGAGACCTCTGGGTGCGTGTAGATCTCGGGTCCTTCAAGGAGTTTACCGCAGTGATCCCTTCTCACGGTGCTGGGATCTACACTGCCTTGTAGTTTTGGTTTTTTTTCTTTTTGTGAAATTGTCTGTTTTTTTCTTTCGATTATTTTTGTTTTTGTTTTGAGTGTAGTCTGTCAAAAAGACTCCGCTTACTTTATAGTTGCTGACCCTGCGGAAAAAGAAAAGGTTATTAGGGGGTGTTAAATGGCACCCATGGCTTTTCTTTGTTTTGCATTTCAAGGGGTATTTTCAACTACGTTGCTCTGAAGGTGGCGAAGCGTTGGAGAGGCTTCTGCTCATCTTATCGTTTTCTTTTTTCTTTTTTTATCTTGTTCTTATGACATTTATTACCGAATCGCAAAAAAAAGACCGGCCCTCCTTCGAAGTTTTGTACTCACTCCAAAGTAGTCTTCGCTTCTCAAGGACGCAGCTTTTTTTTTCAAACGGCTTTTTAAGATGATAAAACGGCAGTTTCATCAATTTACTATTATTTTTTTCTGAAGAAGAAACAGTTTTTTTCTTCAGAACATCGTTTTCCCCCCCACAAAAAAACCCAACTTACTCATGTGTTCGTGTACTCTCGTTTTTTCCGTTCTTTTTTTCTCTCTTTTTGAAAACGGCAAAACCCCCTCTTCTTCTACCCTTCACTTTTTCCCCCTCTAACACCTTTTCCCCTACTCTAAAATTCCACCATTTCCCCTCAGGAATAAATAGTGGAGTTTATCCTTGGGTGGTTTACACTCTAATCCTTCTTCTTCTCCTTCTACGTCCAAATTTTCAAAAAATAAAAACAAAATGGAAGTAACCCTTGTGAACAAACACAACCTAGAGGAGAGATGCATTGTTATATCGGTTGATGCTACTGTGGGGTCGGTACGGGAGGAGGCGATTCGGGTGTTTGCGGGGGAGATGGAGGTGGTGGCGGGGGAGAATGTGGAGCTGACCCTCCAGGGGAGCACGCTGCCCGCAACGATGGACACAGAGGAGCTCCGCAACTGCAGCATCGAGGCGGGGTGCAGGATCGACGTCCTCCCGACCTTCCACAGCACCTACCTCGCGCAGCTCGATGCTGGCGCCACTCTAAAGGGCATGCCTTCATGGATACAAGGTGACCCACTGTGCGTCAACTCCGCCGTACGTCACAGTCTCCCTGAACTGCAATACGCAACCGAAGAGTTGCGTAGCGATAAACAAATTGTGAAATTGCTGTTAACGAAGTTTCCTGCAGCTTTGGAGTATCTTCCTGCGTTTCAGGGAGACAGAGAGATGGTGCTGCATGCGGTGAAATGTGATGGAAAAGCGTTGGAATTTGCTTCAGATGAAATGAAGGATTGTGCAGAGGTGGTTACCTCAGCGATGAGAAGGTGTCAGGCAGCTGTAGGTCACGCTAGCGAGAGGTTGAGGTGTGATAAGGAGTTTGTCCGGGATGCATATCGGCTGTCGCACGTTGCTTTGCAGCTTGCTGGGGATAATGTGAAGCAGGACCGGAACTTCGTTCTCAGCCTAGTAGAAGAGTCTCATTGGGGCTATGCTTCTGTAATAGAAGAGCTCCGTGGAGATCGTGATATCGCGCTCGCCTGCGTCACCCCGGACACAGCGCGTCTTCTTTCGCTCTGTCCTCAAATTTTGTTGGCGGATCGCGACTTCATCCACGCTGCCATCAAAAAAAACCCCCAAGCCTACCAATACGCCAGCGAAGGGCTCAGACAGGAGTGGGGGTTGATTGGGTCATTTTGTCTTGCGGCGGTGAAGTCGTCGTTTCGGGTGACATCCTGAGAAGAGAGGATGGGGGTAATCCCAAAAAAAAGGTCACTTTGTAGATCCGATGAATTTTTGGTTATTTTTTTTTTTTGTGTGCATTTGTGTGTGCTTCGATAACCAATGAAGGGTCAGTGTTGTGTCCCAGAGGCGTTTGTTGTATCAAACTTCACTTTTTTCTTAAAAAGGGTGATAACGTAATGACGTAAGTTTATATTTCTCAGAATGTTTCCCCCTTCCTCGCACCTGATCTAGCTGGGTGCCATCCCTTTTTTCCCAAAAAAAGCTAAGAGAGAAGTCCACCTTTATTTCCCTTTGATGTCTTTGCTGCACTCAAAAAAAATCTCACTTTCTCTCTTGTTCCTACTACTGTTCTTCTTCATCTTTGTTCTTGATGTTGAATTGCATTCACATTTTTTATTTCATTTCTTCGCTGTTTATTCAACTTTCGAACTTTGCTGCATTTTTTCTTTTTGCTGAGCCGAGCAAAAAAACAAAAAAAAATACTTCACTATCCCAACAGCGAAAAACCCATACCCTTTTTCCACTCCCTTAGCCTTTCTACCCAACACCCTTTACAACTACAACCACAGTGAGCACTACAAAAAAGATGTCCATTTCAAAGCAGGTTTTGAGCACAGATGTGACAAAGATGCTTCGTATTACGCACCCAGTTTTGTTGGCTGGGATGAACAATGTGTCGACCGCGACTCTTGCGGCAGCAGTCTCCAATGCAGGAGGTCTTGGCAGCATTGGCGGGCTGCGGATGACACCGGACCAGCTGCGGAAGGAGCTTGTTCTATTGAAGAGCCTTCTTGATGACAAAACCTGCTTCGGCGTTGACCTGCTGCTCCCCCAACTGGGCGGCAGTGCACGCAAAACCAACTACGACTACACAGAGGGGCAACTCCCCGAACTGATCGACGTCATCATTGAATCGAAGGCCCGCCTCTTCATCAGCGCTGTCGGAGTTCCTCCACGCTGGGTGGTCGAGAAGCTTCACAAAGCAGGCATCCTCTGCATGAACATGGTTGGACATCCAAAGCACGTCAAAAAGGCGATTGACATCGGAATGGACATTGTGTGCTGTCAAGGTTATGAGGCTGGAGGGCACACCGGAGAGATTGGAACGCTCGCTTTGATTCCGATGTGTCTCGACGCGGTAAAGGGGTCGCGCAGTGAGCTGACTGGAAAGGAGGTGCAGGTAGTGGCCGCTGGGGGGATCTACGATGACAGAAGCATGGCAGCGATGCTGGCGATGGGTGCCCACGCTGTCTGGGTCGGCACCCGATTCATTGCCTGCAAAGAATCCACTGCAAGCAAGCAACACGTTGACGCGGTTCTCAAATCCGGCCCCACGGACACAGTCAGAACCCTCATCTACTCTGGACGCCCGCTCAGAACGGTCAAAACCCCTTTCGTCAAAGATTGGGAGGACAACAAACAGGACACCATCAAAGCGCTGACCACACGTGGTGTGATTCCCTACGCTGACCAAAGGGATCGGGCAATGAAGGAGGGCACACCCTTCAGCATAGCCAAGACACGCATGCTCCTTGCAGGGCAGGTCGTCGGCAGTATCGACAAGGTGCTGTCCGCGAAGGAAATTGTGGACGGGATGACACACGGTGCGGCAAAGCTTCTGCAGAGCAAGGTCGATACCATGGTTGTGGCGAAGCTTTGAGGCCCCCAAAAAAAAAGGTTCTGCCGTTTAGTAATATGTTTGCACGTTCAACACAGTTGCTCTCCTCTGGTCAGATCTGGCCAGAAATGTGTTTTCAGAGAGTGTTGTTTTTGCATTGCTTCTCTGTTATGAGAGCTCTATCTTTCAAGTTGTTGGTGCACTTAATGTTGGCATGTTCAGAGTACTCACGAAGGGTGGGGGGTGCCAAAATAGCTCGTTTGCGGCGTACAGTTGTACAGCCGGCGTCAGAGGGCTTTTTAATGAAATTGCCGTGTACTGGACAAAGTGGAGCCCTTTTAAAAGGTGCCTACGAGAGGCTTTGGTTCAATCTTATAAACGTTTCTTTCTTTCTTTTAACCTCAAATTTTTCTTTCAACGTGCATTGCGGGGGACGTTCATCTTTCAAGCATTTTTAGCCAATGCCTGCGTCCGCCGATGAACGGTGAGGTGTTTGCACTTTCAACTTCTCTTTTTTTTTTTTCTGTTCAGCCTGTGACCTTCGCTGTGACATGACAACGTTTGTTTCCCTCTCAAGACTATCTCCTCTACCATAACCCATAATCACCCTCCCATTTTTTCTCTTTTTTTCTCAACATCGTGACGTACATCTTAACCACTGCCCTTCTTTGACCTATGTATTACGATGGAATAGTTAGATCAATGCAATACAGTGAGACTGCGTCGTTCGTTTATTGTGGTCGTATTGATCACGACTACCGACAAAACCGCATTGACAGTGGTGTTGCAACGAACGTTATACACTTACCTCTCTTTCACCGCAGGATCAAATATTTGCATCTTCTGTCCATACGCTCCCTGATACCAGAGTAGTTAGCAAAATGGGGTGATGACATCGCATCAGAGGTTATCACGATGACTACACAGCTATTTCAAAACCCGTGAGTGTTCCAACATACCAATAGCAGTAAAGCTGTTGTGGGCAACGAGAGGTTATTCATCTGAGTGTTCTTTACGCATTTCCCTTTTTTATCCATTACCTTTCCACTTCTCCGCAGGAAGACACGCACCTAGCTCCCCTCTCTGTCTTCCCCTTTTTGTTGTTTTCATTTTCATGGAAGCGGATCGTGTGACGTCTTTGCCTATCGCGCGCCTGCCTTTTAAGGGGCTGGACACAAACGTTGCTTTGCTATGCTTTGCGTATTTGCCTCCCGCTACTCTACGGGTTGTCGAGGAGGTGTGCGTTGCCCTGCATGAGTTGATCACACGAGGCAACGTCTGGAGACGCGTCTTCCTCCACAACGTAACTGCGCATGGATGGAGCGCGCCTCGCGTCGAACCTTCTTCGTGGAAAGCATACCTTGCGACATATGAACGAGAAATCCGGGTCCGCGTACACAACAAAGAGGCGTACGGGGCTTGCACTTTATATTGGCGGGTAGCCTTGGGGGGGGAAGGGAATCCTATTACTGTGAGGTCACGAGAATTTGGATTTGCAGACGATGCGTTGGGAGAACAGATCCGATGGCAGATGGAATTTGATGTGGGCGAGACCATCCCGCATTCTACGGGGCGGGTTGCGAACCGTGCGCAGGAAGGCGTTGCGCAACCTGCTGCACTCCGTTTATGGACGACAAACGAATGGACCGCAACCTCTGCCGAACATTACTTTGGTGCGTACTGTGTGATGTCCGTCCGCGATTCGCTCAACACAATGGATGTAATTCCCGAACAGCATATCGACATAGATGTTTCCCAGCCGTTCTCGTTCATGACATCCGACTTCCCCCCCGAGCACGCAATGAAATCCGAAGTTCTCATCAAAATCAATTTAACCCTCGCCCTCGAGCTCGCACTACCATTGAACCCTTACTACAACCTGTTGACCCCTCCGGTTCTCAGTGGAGGGGAAGGGGTGGAGGTGGAGAGTGATGTTGTGAAGGTTGGGTACTGCCGGGCGATTTTTGAGATTGCGCGTTGTAAACGTAAGGTTGGGTGCAATTTTGTGAAAACCTCGGACTGCAATGTGGACAGTCTGGTCTTCCTTAGTGGCGACCCGGGGACTTCAGAGGAGCTGCGAGTAGAGGTGTTCCAAGCTTTGTTCAATTTGCTTGGTCCTTCGGCGGTGCTGGTAAAGGATGAAACGGTGGCCCAACTTCTTCACTTTTCAACGGAAAGATTGCGGATTGTGTTAAACGGTGAGGTGGGGTTTGTTGAAAAGGGGCTAATAGTACAGAACGTATTGGGCAATGTGTTTAACCTATTAGCCCATCCAATGACGAGGAGGGTGTTGAGCCGGATGGGGGTCGGTGAGGTGGTGTCGTCGTTGCTGTTTTCTCCGGAGTTTGAAACGTCGAAGTTTTCGGTGATAATGATTTTGTTGACAATGAGGAGCTGGGCTGACTGCGATGCGGCCATGAACGATCTCGTCGTGAGCGGGGTTGCCGCCTTCATGAAGTGCAAAGACCCCCTCGACTCCGAAGCCACAGGAGTGGCCTGGGATGAGTCCGACATCGCCTCCTTCTTCCTCCCCCTCCTCAGAGCAAACGACGTTGTCTGCGTCTCCTTTGCCTCATGGTGCCTTGGACTCTACTATTTCGGCCATCCACCTTCATAATTAATAACCCCCCGGGAACATCAAAGTTTTTCGAGTGTTCAACTTCTTGTATTTTTTGTGCTAACTCCAATTAAAAGGGTGAAAATGGTTGGATTAAAAATCACCATTTTTTCAATTTAGCAAGCAGGAGAGGAGAAGAGAAGAGAGGAGGAGGACTAACTAATATGGTCAAAAAAAAAGGTTGTCGTATTCATATTCAAAGGCTGAAGGTGGTTGATGGATTTTGATGGATGGTTGGTGGTTTTTGGGGGATGGGGATGGGAAGGGGAAGGGGGAGGGAAATCAACGAAACGAAAAAAGTAAAAAAAATAAAAATAGTGTCAAAAAAAGGTTCTCGCCTTTTCTAATTTTGTTCTCCCCCCCCCCCCCCCCATTGTGGTGCATGGTTTACAGAGTCGGGTGATTGTCGATGCGAAATGAATCACTGAAAACCATCTTCCACTGTTGTTGTGTTTTACTCACTTCATCCCCCCCCTCTCCCCACAACGGGAAAAAATCAATTGAAGGTGAGGAAGGAGGAGGCAGTTGTAACTGCCTCTTTTTTTCCTCTTCAAATAGCCACATGTAGGTTTTGCCGTTTGCTCGTCATTTGTCGAGTAGTTTGAAAACTGTTTGTAATGTAATGCATTGATTATTTAAGTCTAAAAGCTTTCTTTTTGTTCATTTTTATGGTTTTTTTTTGTATTGTGTCTATTCCACACGAGAAAAAAAAAGGCCCTTGTCTTCGGAGGGTGTGCAAATTTTCACTATTTTCACACAAAAATATACTGTATTGCAGCATCCCCTCCTTCCCTTTTTTTAGATGTTTGTGCAGAGCACAGAGCACATTCATCTCCCCCCCCCTTCCATGTTTTGGATTTCTCTTATTTCAATGATAAACTGGGGTTTGGTACCTGAGTAGTGTATTTTTGTTTTTTTTTTTTCAACCTTCGCCAGCAAATGGCAACAAAAAAAATAACCAAGTTTTCAGAGAAAAAAAAAGTAACGTTTGGGGAAACGTAACACCACCCCCAGAGGTATCCCACCTATTTTAAATACGCTGTTCACGAGAGGGCTTTGTATTTGTTATTTCAACTCTACTTTTTTATCTGAAGCGACGTCTCCACCCCCCCACGGCCCTTGAACTGATTGGAGGAGGTGCCCCTGAGGCGCTACCCTGAAGCGATCCAGGGTGAACACAGCCCTTCCCCTTCCCCGCCCCTTCTTTGTTGACACAATGTATTGGAGAGTGAGACCAGAGCAGTTGCCAATAGTGTGTCTGTATTTTCCCCGAAGTGCTCTCTGGGGGGTTCGATAACCCGCGGAGAACCAGTGCCTGCAGTCCGCTGAACGGTGAGGCGTTTGCACTTTCAACTTCTCTTTTTTGTGTGAGATGGCTAAGCACGAGAGGCTTAGGTTCATCTTATAAACCCCCCTTTTTAGTTCCCCAATTTTTGATACCAATTTGTAAACAGCCTTCGGATCGCCTCACATTTTTTATTTTGTGAAAGCACTTATAAATTTAATCTTTCCCCCTCCCCCCCCCCTCCCCACACCTTCCTACGGAACCAGGTTGTAACTGTAGTCCGTGATAATGCTCATTTTGATAAGGTGTCATTTAAAAACTTCACTTTTTTATTTATTTTTTTCAAAAACCCCGGATCATTTGTTTCATTCAAAATGCGCCCAAAACACCTTTTGTAACATTGCGGCAATGGGGAGAAATGGTCAGAGTTTCAATGTCTCCAGTGTAGTTGGCAAAGAGTCTTTTTGGACGAGGCATGTCGTTTGTACTGTACGCAATTCTAGCCTTCAATGGGTGTGCAATTGCATTGTACGCAAAGACCTATCTCAGGTTTACTTTTTGACGTAATTTTATACACAATGCTGAGGTACAAGAGAGGGAGAGGAAATATACCCCATATGGAAAAGAAAACCTATTGGGGTTGGTCTTCATATTTAGCAAAAGGGTCTGGATGAAAACCTTTGAACTTCATTAGCCTTGCCTGGGCGAATTTGAACACAACCCTGTCCTTGGACAGGTGATTGTTGAAACTACAAAAAAAACGCCCATTTTTTGAGATGAAGGAAATATTTCGTTGCATATTTATACTTTTTTTTACTTCGTAACAGTACAACGTCTCCAGGGTGAATCAGTGTCGTGGATTGTCTACCTCCCCGCTGAGATGTTTGCGTCTTGTTGGGGTGACAAACTCTGGATGCACATCCACCTTTTTTGTATTTTTCTTCTGAAAATATAGCCCTGTAAAAAGCAAAAAAAGTAAAATGCACAATCGTCAGCAAGATGCCTTTTGCATCAGGACAGAATTCCCGCACACACACACACTCTCTCTCTCTCACTCCCCAAAGTTCTTACAAAATACCCCCTCACCTACTCCCCCCCCCGGCCCTCAGTATAAAGTGAATTTCTCCCTCTTCTTCTTTGAATTGCATATTTTTTTTGTATTTCTTTCTTTTCGAAAAAAAACACATAACAGAATGGATTCACCACCACCACCACCACCTACCCCACCTTCCCCAGATGGTTTGGTCAACCAGGAATCGGTTTTGCCACAAAAAAAGGTGAAGAAGAGTAAAAAGCGTGGCGGTGGGGTGCGGGGTGCACTGCAGGCGGAGGTGAACAACACCACCACCACCTCTGTTGGTTCTGCGTCCTCATCGAAGAAGCATAAGAGACGGACGCCTTCTCCAGCCGCTTCTGATGCTGCATCTACGACCCCTGATGGCACACCAAAAAAGAAGAAACGATCCAAAAAGAAGACCACACCACCACCACCCACGCTTCTCTCTGCGTTAGAGGATGAGATTAAAACCGATGTTTCAGATCCGTCACCCGCTTCTGATCCTCCTTCTCCAGATGAAAACCCTTTTTGTGATTCAATCGAAGAAGAACCTACACATTGGCTGACAGAAGGAACCAAACTACTCCGTTCTGCCTCTCAAATGTTTTCAACAACATTTGGAAATAACCTTAACGCACTTCTCGCCACTTCCAGCGATTTTTTGGAAGGGTTGTTTAATCGGGTAGAAACCCCAAACTCTCCACGAAGAATTCATATTACACCTCCAGAAGACCCTGAGCAGGAACGTGCCTACAATTTGACGTACAAACGGTATCGAAGTGTTGAGGATAAATCCTCTGAGGGGTATCTCACGTTGAAGAGTGGTCTTCCGTTTCCGTCGTATCATAGTAACCCTAGTGGAGCGATACCTGCAAGGTGGGTAGATGTGGAAGGGGTCAGGTTTCCTGTAGAGGATCTTAGGGCTCCGAGGATAAGGCTTGCACCGGATGAATGGAAATGGAGGAAGGCGAATGTTGAAGTGCTCAAGGTTAAGGCGCTTTCGATCAAAGATGCGGATATCTCGACTGTCAAAGTGTTGAACCTTGGTTACCAAGATCTAGGAGATCCGTACCAAATGCAGCATCTTCAAGCATATTTAGACCTAAACAGAGGTGTCAAAACCTTGTCGCTGACGGACAGTCAGTTGTCCACCATAGCTGATTTGTATTTGCCGAAGCTCGAGGTGCTCTATATCAGTCGAAACCAAATTGTGAGTTGGGCGGCGTTCCCGCGGCTGCCAAACCTTCTTACCCTGTATGTTTCTGGTAATTTCATAATGAATACGAGTGGTCTCACATCAGATAAATTTCCTCGTCTCAAATCGCTTCATCTAAAAGGAAATCCCATCTGTGAAATAGTAGGCTTCGAGGAGGATTTGATGGACGCACTCCCATCACTCCGGCAAATTGATGGAAAGAAGTTGTGTTCGTAATTTTTATTTACATCAGCAGATGGAAACCACGAAATGGATGTAGGACTGCATGGTTGGGTGTCCACCTCGGTACAGCCGGTCATGCACCAAGGTACTTTAACATAGACCCCTTTTTACAAAGGGGATGTAGCAGAGCATACCGTTACAATATTGTATTGTTCCAGAAGGGCGGTAAAAAAAAAAACGGACCTTTATTCAGGGTTCTAGCTCAGAAGAAAAAAAAAAGAAACGGAAAAGGTGGCTCAAAAAAAAATTTTTTGCGCTTCGCGCGCAGGGATTACGCAGCTCCCCCAAAAATAAAAAAAGTACGTATGGATTTTCAACACGTACAATTCTAAGCAAAAACAATTAAAAACCGCGCGCGCTTCGCGCGCGCTCTCCCTGGCAAAGTTGGTTGAGAAGGGTTGTGAAAGTTCGAAGAACTGGAGAAATCATCAGTCATGGCATCCAAATGTTCCTGGCGAAGCCACGGTACGCAACATTTTTAAAAAATCTTGACATAAAATGGCACTTTCGTTGGTAACTATGGTCCAGTTCCGTAAACTTTACTTCCATATTTTGCTAAAACGAAAGTTTCTGGCGAAGCCACGGTACGCAACATTTCTAAAAATTGCGCTTAAAATTGCCTATTATGTCATGGGAAGGGTGTATTACAATCTAGCGCCGCAGGCGCACGGTACGCTACTTTTTTCTTTCGCCATGCTGCATGCTCCTTTTCCGGTAAAATAGAAAATTGTCTCCTACAAATAGAATTCTGTAGGGGGTAGGTGAGAGGTGGGGGCGGAGCCCCACTCCTCACCTACCCCACCCCAGCACCAATCCAAAACCCAAATTACCTACGTATGGACACGTATGGATTCCACCTTTTCAAAAACAATTCACGTATGGATTTCCATACGTTCCACACGTGGAGCGTAATCCCTGTTCGCGCGGAAAAATTGACCACGCCAAGTCGCTGTTTTTAACAGCAAAGGGGACTGGCTGACGACACTGAGGACCTCCTTGGCCAACCGGTTTTTTGCACCGTGTAAAAAAAACCCAAAAAAAAATCCCAAAAAAAAAAAAAAAAAAACAACGGAAAAGGTGGGCCACCTTTTCCGTTCTACTGAGCTAGGACCCTGCTTTATTCATTCTAACCCAGTGTTTTTCGAAGTACGATAAAAAAATAGCTCCTACAGTTCTTCCCCCACCCCCCTTTTTTTGAGACAACTGCCTTGCAGTAGGGGAGGAAATGAAAACGTATCTAAAACCCTCCGGTGTGTGTCCCGGTCACGCATCCACAGAATATTTTGTTTTAAATTATCATCCTTCTCTTTCTCACTACCCTCACTAACCCAGAAAAGAACCTTCTCTCTCTCACACCCATATTCCCTTTTTTGCGATACTTTAACAGAACTCACCTTTCTTTGATGGAAGCACGAGAGGCTTAGGTTCATCATTACAAACTTTTCTCTTCATTTTTTTTTGAGTGATTTGATTCAACCCTCTACGCTCTCTCTCACACAATGCATATGTGCTGGGGGTGCTTGCACCCCTTTACCGAATCGAATGTGCAATCATTGTGCATTGAGGGGGGTTTGCAGTCTTTGTTTCAGGATGTGAGGGTGAATATTTCTTCTTTGAGTGAATTGAAACCGCAGTCGACGAAACTTTCGAAGGTGGCAGCAACATTGCAAGAGGCGTTTAACACGCTTGCAAGCCAAGTACATCAGGAAATACACGACCTGCAAGCTTCCTTAGCGATGCTGCATAGTGAACGAGAGCTTGCAAACGCAGCTGCAGCAGAAGCACGCAAACGCACCGTTGAACTCCACAACAGCATCCGCGACGACAGCACAACCCGCCATGTACGTACCAAAGGCGCCACCGTACGCAGCCCCAAAGCACAAAAACCCCAACACAAAGCACACAGCGTGTCTTCGGAGGAACCTACCGTTCGCACCAATTCTCGCGGCACTAAATACACCAAATTCAACCCAAAACAGACGCAGCGTGTTGTCACAAATAGGTTTGGACAGCAGGTCTCTGGTCCGAAACTGTCTCGACAGCGTGGTGTCGCGCCTGCGGTGGGTGTAGGGGTGCAGATTATGTCTGCTCTGTATCTTGTTGCGGAGTCTGTTGCGGAGCAGGTAGGTGCCTCGCGGGCGGTGCTGTGGGGGAGGGTGCAGGGGGCCCTGCTGTCTGAAGCAGGCGACGAGATTGTGCCGTTGGTATGCATGGGGAACTTCTCCGTCTCAGGCAAGGAGGAGCCCACACGGCGGCCCCTCTCTCAAGGCGTTGTCGGTGCGGTGGTAGGGACCGGAGTGGGTGTCAACGTTGGTGTTGAGCAGCGTGCCCCTGCACACACCCAGGGTACAACCGGATCGGAATCTGTCGCAGAAGCCGTCGTAACAAACCTCAAAACGCTCAAATCCGATGAGGAAGGAGGGGGGGAACCAAAAGTCAGCGACCAAGACATGCCCACAACGTTGCTTGTCCCCATCCCGGTTCGCTTCAAGGCGTATGTCAGAGAGTGCATTGGGGCGATACAGCTTTTCGATAAGGTAGGCGCCCCAGGAACCTGCTTCAGCGAATATGATGAAGCCACCGCGCTTTCCGGCGCCTCCGTCATTTCGCATATTCTCAGCAATTTCAAAGACTCCTTCCAAGCACCGCCCCGCCCTATCGACCAACCCCTTTCCTCCAACGTCCCTTTCACACCACACGACGCTGCCGCAGCAGTCCCTTCTGCTGTCAGCACACAATACCCACCGCTCTTGATGCACCGCGCTGGGACGTTAGCTGCGGTTACTCGGGGGACCTTGGTGAGGTCGAATAAAGAAGTAGCTTTGCAAGGGAGAGTTAAGGAGGTGGACCGATTCCAGAGCACCTTAGAGATTGCATGGCGGCAGAGTGTAGCATTGCTGTCGGAGTCTGAAAATAAGAGGCAGGCGCTTATGCTCAATGTAGCAGAGCTGCGTAGCGAGCTCTCCACCTCACGGCAACAGACCCGAACCTTTATGTCACAGTGCGAAGAACTGCAGCAAATGCAACAGTCCGCAAAACACCCGGCACCCCCCAACCGAAGAGAGTCGTCCCCTATACGCCGTCCACATAGCGCTTCGCCATGCGTTTCTAAAGCCTTTCTTGAAGCGGATCAGCGAAGAGGAGGAGGAGGAGGAGGAGCGAGGGAGCGAGTAGCAAGCACAGCAGGGCACCTCCAACCCCCTGCAGGTACTGTGCGGCGGAGTCCCTCTCGGGGTGCTTCGTGTGTGTCGTTCTCAGGGTGAACGGAGAGAGAGGAACCCTCCCTATGAGTCTCCGGTGTTGGGGACCTCCGACCCTCTTTTGTGATGTGACCTGGAGTAGAAAGCATTGTAGTCAAAGAGGGGTCTCTCATACAAAAAACTTTTCTGCACCAAAAGAGGGTCTTTTAACGTCTTCCTTTTCTAAAAAAAAACCAAAAAAAAAAAAAAAAACCATCTAGCCCATGCGAGGTTTTATCCACCTCACCTCCTTTTAGTCGTATTGGAGGACGCACCCTACCCCCCCACCCCACGCTCATTTACACAGCACGCTTAAACGACACTCCAACCCGTTTCTTTTATTTTTATCCCTTCTCCTCTTCCTCTCCCTCTTCCCTCCCCACATTTTCACAAACCTCAGACAAACCCTGGCGGGCTTTGATGTCTGCCAGCGCTACCGCATGGGAACAGTTTACGACAAAGGTAGGAGACGACTTCACCAAAGACGAGCTTCTTGGGCTTTCCTTGAAGGCGCTTCAGGAGCTTCTCCCTGAATATGGAGTGGCCAGCGCTGTAGCACGCGCACGGGTAGAAATCCAATGGCGTGTCTTAGGCGGCGGCCGCCTTGAGACAACTACCTCTCTTGCACGCCCTACACCCTCCACCTCCACCACCCCGAAGGCTGCTGCCTCACACATCCGAAGCCCCTCCGTCACATCGTTGGCTTCCATGGCAACAGGAGGGACACCTTCACGCCGTACACCTTCCTCCTCTCGGGCTAAGGGCAGCACCACGGGAAGCACCTCTCGGAGAAGCACCAGTGTTCCGATCCCCCCTGCACGGCGTTCTGCTTCTCAGATGTCTGCCCCCTCCCACCCCACCTCGACCTCCACCGTCGCAGTGTACGGTCGTGCCGTGCATGCTGCACCATTTGAGATCCCCACCGCACCACCTTCCCCCTCCATGCAACGAAGGCGGCGTCTCTCTGAAGAGCCTGCAGCGCGGTCGGACCCTTCTTCGGTGACGATGCATCACTCTGCATCGCCTTCACGGAGGATGTACGTTAGAGGGAGTGCCGGGGGTGCGGGAGAAGCGGCTACGATTCGGTCTCTGTCGCCAACGGCAGCGGCGCATCAGAGGGGGCAGTGGTGTGGTGTGCGGAGTGAAGCTACCACAACTACCACCACCGCCACCACCACTGCGGCATCGGAGTGGACGTCAAGCAAACGGCAGTACGGTGTGCGCAGTGCGTCCACAGAGCGGCGTGTGTTAGGAAGGCGTGCTGCGTCGCCTGTCTCCCGTCCGGTGCGTGGCAACCCTAATGAGGTGTTGTCTCCTAGCAAGACCTTTCTAAGGGACGCAGCGCCGCAGGCGTACACAGGGCCGGTGGGTGCGCATGCGGTGGATATAACAGGGAAGCGGCACGCACCGCCACCACAGCCTAAGGTGGAGCAGAGGGTGGGGCGGGCAAGCCCGCAGAGGCGGAAGGGGTCGGTAGAGGCAGGGGGGACGCGTCCGCCCTTTGGGGTGGAAGGCGCGACAGAGGAGAAGAGGGTGACCAAGTCGCTCTTCATGCCGACCCGCAGTTCCAGTCAAAAGTCAGTGCGGACAGGAATGCGGTTTATTGGGATGTGATTTGTAGAAAAAAACACTGTTTGTTCTTGTATTTACAAAAAAAAAGAAGGATTTGTTTCAAGGTTGCGCACTCCTTTATTCCCCATATCTCTCACTCTCTTTGACAGTACAAAAAAGAAAAATGTTGTCCCGAAATGCGAAGTACATTTTTGCAGTTCTTGGTGGTCTTGGT
Source organism: Rhynchopus sp. YZ270_cl-10 (assembly GCA_964035575.1). NCBI lineage: Eukaryota > Euglenozoa > Diplonemea > Diplonemida > Diplonemidae > Rhynchopus > Rhynchopus sp. YZ270_cl-10. The sequence goes on along the minus strand of OZ037847.1, from coordinate 379,525 downwards.
GTGATGGCTACTGTACCGATGTTTATGCTTGGACAGAAGAAGCAGACGGACAGTGCAGCACGGGCACAACTGGACAAACAGTTGCGTTCGTTACAGTCACTGCAGGAGCGTCAGCAGCACCTGCTGGACAAGCTCGTAGAGCGCGAGGGTGCACATCTGGAGCAGGCACACAACGACCAGTTGGCGGCACGGCACGGCGAGGCCCAGATGCACTCCGAACACAGCGAACAACAGCCAACCCAAACCAAGCTGGAGCCCGACCCCAACTGCAAAGACAACTACGAGGGTTGCCCTGCATGGGAGGACTGCTGCCCTGGTGAAATCGCCCACCAAGGCACCAAATGCAGTGCCCAGGACTGCGCCGAACAAGGCAAACCCTGCGAAGGCGGCTTCATGAAGTCCTCCTGCCAAGCAACCTGCGGGATCTGCATCCCCATCGAAGACTCCTCTGGCGAAGCGAAGTCCATCGAAACCATCTGGGAGCGTGAAGGGCAGGACCACGGAACCCTGCAGAAATACCCCGAAGTTTCCTGGAAAAAATGGCACGAATCACGACCCCGCGTTGTCTCCGCAAAAAACGTCCTAAACAAAGAACAGATGCGAGAAATTCTCAAAAGAGCTGCACCAAAAATGAAACGTTCAAAGGTTGTCCACCCGACAAATTCTAGCGAAGGGGTGGACGACGTGCGGACCAGCAGTGGGATGTGGATGAATGAGAACGTTGCGCCAGCACGGCACATCCGGAACGTCGTGAGTGAGTTGGTCGGTGTGCCGACAACCCACTTTGAGTCTCTCCAGATCCTTCACTACTCACCCGGGGAGAAGTACATACACCACAGCGACTTCTTCGAAGCGAACATGAAGGACTACCTGGGGAACTCTGGCAACCGCATTGCAACGGCAATAGTCTTCCTCAATGACGTCCCCGAAGGGAAAGGCGGGGACACCCGCTTCGTCTATGCCAAACCAGAGCCGGTCGGGTTCACACCAGAAGCTGGCACACTCGCCCTCTTCTACAATATCATGCGAAACGGAAAGGTTGACAGAAAAAGCGAACACGAAGCAGTCCCACCACACGAAGGATTCGAAAAATGGGTCGCAATAACCTGGGTTCGTGAACGGCCGGTTGCGTGAAAATGTCTCTTGCACCATTTCTCTTCAAATTGAATGAATCTATGAGGGGAAGGGAGGGGGAGGGGGAGGCTTGGTGGGGGGTGTGAGAAGCATCACCACAATATGGCAAAAGTTTATAGAGAATTGTGGTTGAAATATTTCTATCTCAACTAACAATAGGGGTTTTCCAGTGGGGGAATCGGGTGGGGGTGATATAATATTAGGCTGTCTTTTTTTGAGGTGTCTTTGCTTCCACAGAGGCGTTTACACCGAGGTGTTTTGCACTTTTTTGAACTTCTCTTTTTGAATGGGGCCGTGAGGGTACCTTTTCACTTCTATATTTCCCCCCCTTCTTTTGGCGAAGGCAACCAAAGTGCCCCCGCCACAAAAAAAACTGCAATTCCCTCAAAAACGACTTCTCCTCCACACTTTATTCCCCCCCCTCCTACCCACACTTTCCACCACACTCAACAACACTTTTTTCTTTAGGTGAGATAGCCCCCGAGCTTCTTCAGGCTCAGGATCATCTTTTACCCCATTTTCCCCCATTTTTTTCTCCCATGGAGAAACCCGCCGGCCTATGGGGCATTGTGAAGGCCAACAAAGTGGATATGATGGGGAAGCTTTTGAAGGAGAAGGACGACCGGATTGCGTCTCTTACGCGAGAGATGGATGCTTTGAGGCAGTCTACAGACCATGAGGCGAGAGCAGCGAAGAAGGAGTATCTGCACCAGAAGCTGCAGCTCGGTCTCTACAAGGCAGAGCGCGAGGAGGCACGCAATGAATGCCGTGTACTCCGGGAACGCATCCGCTACTACGAGCAGAAGAACAACGAATGCCTGCAGGCAGGCGACCCCGACTCCGAGATGCACCAGCTCCAGGCAAGCAAACACCTTCTCCTCATCCGCATCACCAACCTTGAGGACAAATACTACGCCCTGCGTGGCAAATACAAAGAGTTCTTCATGTACCTCGACACACGGGTCAAAATCGCACAGCACTCCGTCTCTGAGGTGCGCAACTGCGTCCACAACGAAGTCCAAGCAATGCGACACTGGATGAACGTCCAAAGCCGTGCCCTCTTTGCAAAGGCACAGCTCCTCCACTCCGTTGACTGGGATGTACAACACGACGCCCGCGTCTTGCAAGGGCACGTTGCCGAGTTGGTGCAGGAGACCAACTCAATGCTCGACACCTACCGACGCGAATCCTTCAGCACCGACGCCTCTGCAGTCACCATCCAAATGCCCTCCTTACGCCCTGAGGAGGTTACCCCGGTAGTGTCTGGGTCAGAGTTTGCATTGGAGATCATGGCAGAGCCGCAGGAACGGGAACGGATTGACGCCTTCAGCAGACAGCTTCTTGTCATTCGTGAGGTGGCAGGACGGATGAAGTCTTTGGAGCAGGCGCTGGTGTACAAACGCTCCTTTCAGGGCCAGCAACTACGCTCAATAGACCTGCAGCGTTTGCTGGAGGCGCTGAAGAAGGAGGCACATATTCTGCTGAAGTGGTTTCACGACAACCTTGATGCTGCTGCAACCTCCATGCGCACCGCAGGCGTCGCCTTCCAACGCGCCTGCATCGACACCAGCCCCACTGAGGTCACCACCGTCCAATTCCTCGTACAATCCTCACAAGACATCCCCTCTGAGCTGACCACCCTCAACTGCCAATGCATCGTTCTCAAAACATCGCACAACGTTCTGCGAAGGAACAGCGTGCGCTTTGGCCGTACTACTGCATGCTGTCAGAAGGTTCAGGCAGCATGCAAAATAGAGTACGCTGCTGCATTGAAGCTAGAGATCGAAAGGATAAAGTCAAGAAAGGATGATGAGCTGGTACCACGGAAGCCCTCTGTTGAGGCAGTCAAGCCGACTCTGGGGTTGCGGATGATGAAGGCTGCGAAGTTGGCGAAAAAGGAGGAGCCTTCAGAGAGCCCACCACTGTCTCCCGTCGCATCGCCGCGCTCGCCGCCACCTCCTGCGAAGCCGAAGGATGCGATTCGGAATAGATTCCAGAAGTCTGTTCAAAAGACAAAAATTCTGAAGACCTTTGGTGGCGGTGGTGCCCCAAAGCGAGCCTCCATCTCTGTACCCACTGCTGAGAAGGATTCAGCACCATCCCCGAAAAATGACAAAAACGACAAAAATGACAAAAAAAAGAAGAAACTCTGCCTCATGGACGTCTCTTCTCTCATCACAACACAAAGCAAACTCAAACGGCGACTCCAAGGAAAAGACATCAAAGCAGCTAATAAGGAGCCAGAAACTGTCGAAACCGGGACCGGGTCGCAAACGATCCAGGAGGACACCTGCACCATATGCCGTCTGCCGAGGGCGTGCGTGGAGTGTATGTACTCAGATAGGTTGGAATCGATGTACCCCTTGGAGTTGATCCGGGAGCTATCCTTGGTGAAACAAAAAATAAACGCGGTGGAGCTGCTGAAGGTGGAGTGCTGGGAGCGGCATAACAGCACTTTACGCAAGATGATGGATCTGCTGCGGTTTTCGGGGAGGGTTGTGCGGGATGCGCCGCCGAAGCTGGCAGCACTTGAAGAAGCTGTAAAGAACGTCAAGAACACCACTGCACCACCCCAACCAGGTGCGCACTCCAACGACGACGACAACGACGGCGACATCCACACCGACAAATCAGCCGGCTTCATGGCCCACGCCCTTTCAGACGGAAACGGCCCCACTGCAGCAGGCCGCCTCGTTTTAACCAGCCCAACCGTCATCCCCCTCCTCCACGAACATTACCAAAGAGAAGTCACCAAGCTTGCAAAACGAGGCCACAGCCCAGACCTCCCCACCACCATCCCGCAACGTATCCCCCTCTCCTCCGAATCCGGCGATCCTGTTGAAAAGCTTGACTGGAAAGAGGTGCTGAGTACTAACGGCATTAAGGGGCTCCTCAAGGGTGTGTTCCCTGCACAGAAGAAGGTTGCGCCTAAGAAGGTGGCACGGCGGACAGCACATTGCACTGTAGCAGCACCCCCGCAGAGTGTAGGGGTTGATGCTGCGACTACAACAGAGGATGCTCCTGAGGCGGTGATTCGGTTGCCTGAGGCTCAGACACCTCAGTACTACTATGTGGCAAGCTCAGTAGTGGAGCAGAAGAAGCGGGGTGTATTGTATAAAAAGAAGGAGTCGCTCATCAAACAGCAGGAAAAGCTTGCGCATGAGGAGGGCATGATGCGGCTCTCCCCAAGGCATCGACAGCGCAGTCCGTACGCGCCCTCGGTAACCCCAGGAGGGGGGTGCGACATCCGGAGCAACTCCCCCGCCCTGAATGAACCCCTCGACATCAGTCTCGACGTCCTCCCAGGCGTAACAGTACTCCACAAAGGAGAAGGGTTCTCCGAAAAAGGTGCCCCCGAAATAATGCGGAAAATAGAAGCAGCAAATGGGCGTAAGTCTGCCACGGTCCCCCGCTTCCCCTGTCTCAAGGTTAATTCGGTTGAGACCTGATTTTCACAATGTTTTCATTGTGCCTTTTTTTTTGAAAACTGTACATTAACATGCGCAGTTTGTGAGAGGCTTAGGTTGGTCATCTCAATACTTTATGGGGTTTCTTTTCTCGAAAGGGTCCTTTGATCCTCCAAATATCCCTCCTCTCTCCCTCTCTCCCTCGCCCATTTTTTTATTCCACTTTTTGCTCATTTTAACATCAAGAACCTTTTATAGAACCAGAGTTGAGGGGGGGAAAAAAAAACAAAAAGAATTAACGATGAACCGATCCACAGTTTTTGTGACAGCAGCACTCCTTTGTGTCTGTTTGGTTGTGGTGGATGCTGGTGAGACGGATGAAGAGCTTTTGGGCAACTTTACCGATGAGTCGACCGCTCCTCTGTCGACACCTTTCCCTGCGATTAGCCCGTCCGGACATTTGAAACATAAAGGAAGTGGGCATGACCCCATCTGGCTCATCGTCTTTGTCATTTCTGGTGGAGTGGTCGTAGTGGGCGGTGCCATAGCGATTCTCGTACGGAGAAGGCTTCGTAAGCGTGCAGAAATCCGTGGCCACGTGAACAGTTGTCTTGTCGAACTTAACCATGAAGGAAGGAAAGTTGACGACCCGTCCATCCTCCCAAAGGTCCCTACGGAGCCGGAACTCTCCATAGAGGTTGTAGAGTGAAGGATACGGTGAGATGGGCTTGGAAGAGGAGGGAGGTGGGAGGAAGAGAGTGCATCGGAAAAGCAAAAGAGGTGGTTTTCTGTGAGGGGAGGTTTCATGTGGCGGTTTAGTGCAGTGTTTTGTACTTTGCAACCCTTCCTTCCTTTTGTAGAGGTGTGTGAGAGGCGAGTGCTATTCTCGAAACTGTGTTGTGTTGTTATTCCAACATTTTCTTCAAGAAAAGTTGAAGCGTGTGTTGTTGGTTTTAAAGCTGTATTTCTTTGAGTTTGCGTTAAAGGTTTGCGTGTGGAAAAAAGTTGCGCAAACGATTGGTTATGTGTTTAGTGTTATTCGTCAGGGGGGTGTGCGCATGCTCTCAGCTCTTTCTATTTGGGATGGGTGCTTCTAGTTAAGAAAAACGTCACGACAAATTTGGTGTTCATTAATAGAAGAATAACCAAAGGTTTTAAGTGTCAGTGCCTGCGCCCCAGAGGCGTTTGCACTATCAACTTCACTATAAGTCTTATGCAATTCCTGCCATTTAAAACAGTGTTTATGTGTTGTTTTTTGTATCAAAAACGTTGCGAAGAATCACTAGTCTTTTTCCCCGGATCGATGACCCATGGAGTGTCAGTACCGTTCCACTTTTCTCTCTTTAGTTTTTGTGCCCCTATGCCTCAGTTCACTTTGTGTGAAAATCAAGGTATTTTTACGGACCTGCATCCACAAGAGGTGCCCGGACGTTATCAACTTCACCCTTTTATTAATATGGACCTATACAAGTCTTTTTTAGAAAATTCCACACGATTTTCAATCAATGAATAAGAAAGAAGGGAATGAAAAGCCCTTCCCTCTAAAGCTTTTCCCCCTTGGGAAGAATCATCTCGGGGAGGTTGTTGTTGCCTTTTCCCTCCCCCCTTCTCACACCCCCCTTTTATCCCATCATCCAATGTTTGTGATGTCACATTTGTCTTCCATATTTTTCCCCTCTCAATATCGTGTAAAAATGTGCAGAAGTATTTTTTCTGTCTTTTTTTGGTCCCGAATGTTTGGACCAAATAGTCATTTCGAAGAGTGATTGTGCCACGAATCATAAACACCTATTTTGGGGTTTTTTGGTTTGGTTTTGCCGCACGACCCTAACCCCTCTTCGGGTGACTTTTTTTTAGTACAGAACGCTCTTTAGTTGGACTATGTGTCAATTTTAAAAAAAAACCAAGTGTGTTGTGTGCAGTGAAAGTGAGGCATGTGAAGCACCGTTCATCTTACAACTTTTATCACCTTTTTATTTTGAGGTGTGCCCCGAAGGGCTTTTGTATCTGACAGTCCTTCTGCGCTCCCTCTTTTGAAAAAAAATGTGCACGTTGCCGGCATGTGTCTCTCACGTTGTTACTATTATTTTTTTACCTCGAGAAATGTTCATTTTATCGAGAAAAATCCAAATGGAAAGTAGTTGTTCTACCCTCATGTTCTTCTCCTCCTGAGTGGAATGTAAGTGGGGGGAATTTATTTCAAGAAAAATGATCGCCCACCGGGGGGGCTCAAATTTTGATGACTGATGTGTGAACAAGAGGCATCTTTCAAATTTTATTTGATTTCGTCGTGCATTCGCTTCACTAAATGCTGTAAAACCCCCTGGGGAAAAATAAGCGCGTCAAAAAAAGTGTCATTAATGTTGTTGCTACCTTACGGTACGTTTCCCATCCCCTGTATATGAATTTATTTTTTTTCAAGATAATTGAGCACACATGAGGCTTCAGTTTATTCTTGCGAACCTTTACGTTTGATGTGCGCAAGAAGCACATTTTATTATCAAAGTATTTTATTTTTTTCTCTTGTCTCGGCTTTACCCTTATTGCTGAAGCAAACAACAGCTAATAACTACAGATACCAAAAGGTGTTACTGCCGGCATCTGATTAGCAAAAATCATTCCTTTTTTTTTCCCCCACTCGCATACACCTCTGTCTGTGTCTGATCGCACAAAACCTGCAAATTTGTAGGTTTTGCGGGTTTACGGGTTTACGGTGCCTGTGTAGAGTGTTACACATAGTCTCTCTCTCTAAGTTATCATCCGTTTATTTTTTGTTTCAGCTGCTTTGTTCTGTTCTGTTCAACGGCTGGGTAAAGTGTCAGCCCGGTTTTTTGGTCGTGTTTTATGTAGTGCCTGCGTCTCCCCCGTATGTGACGTTGTTTTTTTTTTGCACTTTTCAACCTCTTTTTATCCATTGAAATTCTTGAAGACCTACCATGGCAAAAACGGCCATAAATCTTTCAAATTTTCTCCCCCCCAGATAATTTGATGAAAAAATCTTCGCTTTTAGATAGGAAAACCCTGGTGATCATGCGATGCTGGATCATCGTGCAAACTATTTGTGAACTTCGCATTTATTTTTAAACTGCTGTAGGCCGCGGGGTATTTGCGCTTTCATCCAGATGGCTGGCATCGTACGTGGGTCAGTCAACTACAGTTTTTTTTTTTTGAAATCCTTTGAACCAAGTGTACAACGTTTATGGGGCGTATCTATACGGTTAAAGCCCCTCCCTACACCGAGACTTGATTGTCTGTACAAGGCACTCTATGTCCAGAACCAGAGTTGCTGTTATTTCTCTCCACTACGTTGGGCATGTTTCTGCACATATTTTTGTGCGTGGAAAAGCTGCCAAAGTACATCATCTACCTTTATTACCGCGATTGGAAATATTATGGATCGAATTAAGTACCAAATGTCCCGAAAAAACTTCAAACATACCATAATTAATTCGGTCCAACAATAACCCGAACCAAATATTAATTCGATTCATATCGTTCTGGGCAAAAAAGTACTTGTCAAAAAAATAAGATTCGCCCTTTCCTCGGGGGACAAATACAAAAAAAATTGCCCCCCAAAACATTATGGACCGAATTAAGTACCAAATGAAACTCAAAAACCTCAAACGTACCATAATTAATTCGGTCCATAATATTTTGTTTCTTTATTTATTCGGTCCATAATATTTCCAAACGCGGTATTTGGTGACTGATTATCAATCTGACCAACATCTTTTCCCCCCTCCTTCCATACTTCTTCAGTCCGCCTGAGTCCTCCAAAAAAAAAAAATTCCACCAAGACCCCGCCCGAGTTGAGACGGAGTTTTGACTGAGTCTGCCCAGACTCGGCCCGAGTTTTGGCGGATTTGAGACGGACTTTCAAAGTCCGCCATAGTCCGTCTCAACTCAGGGCGGACTCCGGCGGACTCAGGTGGACTACAAAGTATGTCCTTCTATGCATTGTGATAAGAAACCGGATACTATTGTAACGAAAGCCACCGATAAAGATCTTGTATAAAAGTATTTCCTATTCACTTTTGCGCCCAAATAGATTTCTACCACTATTTGGGTGCGTTCAACGAGAAAAAAAAAAACACACACACTAATCTTTCCTTGAGAATGTTATCAAGATCAGTTGGATAGTATTGTCTGGGGGTTTTTGTGTACATTTTTTTTTTCCCCTTCTACAAAAGCGACATTTTCGAAAAAAAATCCACAAAAAAAAAGCAACAAACGTATACGTACGCGGCCAGTATTTATCACGAAAAGCCTGATTCATTTCCTTCCCCCCATCCCCCACCTCCTCACACCCTAGGGATGGGTGTATTATGAATTTTCAGTTTTATAATACACCAAATACATCATACAATGCAACGAGGCCGGGTACGCCTGAAAATACTCATATCTGGAAAATATATCTGAGGCGTGCCTGAGGCGTCACTGAGGCGTGCCTGAGGCGTACTCGGGATTAGTCACGTTTAAGTACGCCTCAGGCACGCCTGAGTATATATCAACGCATACTTGCGTTCCAGGCGCCTGGTGTGTATTTATTCCCCGCAAAAAGGGCCTCTGATCCATTTCCGGAGCGATCTGAAAAAAGTCCGGGGTCGGACAATTTTTTTAGCAAAAAGTGCGTGACTTTAAGTTTGTACCAAAAATCAGGGGAAAGTATACCCGGTTTCATATTTCTGCTGATATATAAAAATTATGCACAGGTCATCACGTTTCTAAGTCATGCCATGTATTTCCCCCGCCCCCTGAAATGTGCTGAAATCAACTTTCGGTGTCCTGCTGAGAAAATTGCGGGTCGCAAGATATTTTTGGTGGAAAAATATCATGGTTACTGCTTACAGTAAACTGCCTCCTAAAAAGAGGCTTCGCAGAAGATGAGTCATACCTCGGGTATGTGTAAAAAAGACCTTTGGTCACCCCATAGTTGTACTAAAAATAGAGCTGTGGTCTGTGGATCAAGGAGGCCTGTGTAAAATTCTGGGATCTCGATGGGATCTCTCTAGTGTTAGAGGGCCCAGCCTTGTATGAGCCTCTTCCGTCTTGCATCTAGTTGGGCCCGAAGGGACCCAGTCGAAAAGCACCCCCGAAATTTGTTTCCAATGATTCTTGAACCAATGAAATACCCGAAGGTACCACCAAAATATATATCATCAGCACCAAGGCTTAGCGAACCCTTTTCATTTTTTCGACTCGCCCGGCCCAGAGGCACATTTTTCATCGTGCGACCCCGCATTTGAAAGATTTTGCTACCTCTGAATCGAAACCCACAAAATTTGGGGGGAAATACTTTTTTGTTCATGACAAAAATGCTGGTAAGAAATATAAATATACTCAGGCGTGCCTGAGGCGTACTTAAACGTAACTAATCCCGAGTACGCCTCAGGCACGCCTGAGTATTTATTTTCAGGCCTTGGCGAGGCCGACTCGGCCTCGTTGCATTGTATGATACATGTATTTTAATGTATTTTAATGTATTTTAATGTATTTTAATGTATTTTAATGTATTTTAATGTATTTTAATGTATTTTAATGTATTTTAATGTATTTTAATGTATTTTAATGTATTTTAATGTATTTTAATGTATTTTAATGTATTTTAATGTATTTTACTGGGGGGGGGGGGGGGGGGGGGGGTAGGGGGGGTCACAAGGGGAGGACAATGCATTTTTTCAGGGTTTTTGAATTCTACGCGCAGCGCAGTGTCCGACCCCACAAGTCACTACCCAAGACCCCCCGGAAAACGTCCTGGAGGCCCGAAAATACCAAAAATAGTGACCGGAAGTGACCAGAAAATCAAAATTCCGAAAAAAAAAGGGGTCTTGGGACAGGGTCTGTACCTTGCTTATTCCTATTTTTTAGCACATAAACGAGATATGGCCATGGCAACAGCCCATGACTCATATTTTAGGAAGTAAAGGATACATCTTGACTAATGTCATCTAATTGCGTTTGAATACAGCCAAAACAAGACAAGACGGTCACCTGGCATCTGTATTTTGTGGGTCGTAGTGACCAATGTATACACGCGCTTAGGTACCCACACCATTAATAGGCCAGGGAGTGATCAATTTAGGGAGGAAAATTAGTCAGGTGTAAATTATCGAGCAGATCTGCCGTCACTGCCTCACCCGGTCCCTCAGGGTACCTTCCTTTTAAAAGAATCACCTCGTATGACTTTCCAGATATTGCAATGCCCAATTCCTCCCCTTGGTTTTGCAGTTCAGTCTGCAATAGCCCTGTACTAGCCACGTATATGGATATCTAGTCATAGACTCGACTAAAGCACCGCCCCGCATCTGCCTCGTCTTCTTTATCTTCTTCAGACCCCACACTCAGATTATTGTGGGAGGAAAGAGATATCCCTCCTGAAGACGGACAGGCACGCCACAAAATATAGCGGCAAGAGCGGGGCGTCCTCAAAGCTCACAGGGACAAGGAACGCCGTATTGGGAACTTAGGCACACTGCTCCAATGTGGCAAGGCCAGACTGCTTGACGACAAGCAATACGCAATGACCCGCGAGGAGGACGCGTGGGAGGCCCAATGCCACACACGTCACTTTCCTCCCCTTTTCGCGTGTTTTCTTAAACCCAATCTCCCCAGGGCTTGCAGAATCGCCTCTGAGGACACCTTCAGCAGGCCTACTCCACAGTGTATACGGCGCTTTGCCTTTACTGCCATTCCACTGCGCCTACACAAGGATTTTAGACCGGACTTGGCGTAGAACTGCCAATCCAGTGTCCCCGGTACTTTTTCCGCCCTCTCAATGCGTTCCAACGGTGTTTTTAATGGGTTTTGATTGTACCCCGATTTGAAAGGTGCCAAAGTACAAACCCTGTCCCAGGCCGTTATTTTTTTTTTTGAAAAATTCGAATTAGACCCCCACAAGTGCTCAGAAGTGTCCAAAACCAGGCGGAATTGAATTGTAGGTCACCTGGGGACCATATTTTCTGGTTTTTCAGGGTGATGTCCATTTTTTTCTCAAAAAAAAATTTTTTTGGTCGGTGTCCTCACTTTTAACATGGGATGTGACCCCCCCTAGGCATAGGTGCCCGCCGAGTCGTTTTTGGGCGAGTTGTCGGAACTTTACGATTTCACCTAACAACTCGCCCAAAACTCGGACAACTCGGCCACAACTCGCCCTATACTCGGCACAACTCGGCCACAACTCGGCCACAACTCGCCCATTTTTACAGGCAAAAACATACAGGGATGGGAGGTGACGTTGTAAGGTTACACACATGTAACGTTGGTACAACACATGATCTCAAGAAAAACAACCAGGGCTAAGGCCAAACGCCACTCATTACATGCACCTTGTCATATGACTAGTCATAGGTGGTAACTAGGTCGTGGTGGTCCATGGGCCACCGTGCACACTCACGGTTTTTGGTAATTGCTGGGGGGAATGGGATATACTCCGTACATGGATACCCACACAGAACACACGGTTCCCCAGACATCTGTCAGGCAATCACTGATTCACTTCACACAGGTCGGGCAGGCGCTGCCTGCCCATCCTCTTTTCCTGTCTGCTATCGATTCCAGGTTCACAACGTTCACACGTTTAGTCAAAATGCTTTGGGCGACGACTTCCTTTGGGATACACAAAACCACACAAAGCGCACATTCACAGACCAGCTGTGAAGCGTGGGATGCACAAGATAAAACGTGATGTGGTGTACCTGTGTACCTGTGTACCTGTGTACCTGTGTACCTGTGTACCTGTGTACCTGTGTACCTGTGTACCTGTGTTTTTGTAGCCATAAAAAATCCCAAAAAAAAACAACTCGCCCAAAAAAAATGGGCGAGTTGTTGGCCGAATTTGGGCGAGTTGCCGAGTTGTTTTAACTCGCCGGGCACCTATGCCTAGGGGGGGGGGGGGGGGGGTAGGTGGGGGCAAAACCCCTATTTTTTTGAGGCATTTCGATTTTTTTGGATTTACGCGCAAAGTACCCGCAAACCACCGAAAATTTCGGGTCAGAGATGGTTTTGGGGTGTGGTTTGGGGGTGTTCTATAGGTGAGACACCCCAGAGATACAAAAAAATGGAAAAAAATAGCAAAAATAGACCATTTTGGCCGTTTGGGCCATATTGGTCAAAATGGCCATTTTTGACCAATATTTCAAAAAAAAAGCAAAATTTTGTCATCATTAGGCCTGTCTGGGCACAAATATGCCCCAAAAATGTCCCGCGAGTCCATTCCGACCTGTTTTGAACACATTTATCGCCCTTTTTGGTGTTTTTTTTGGTGTTTTGAGGTCAAAAAATATCCCCTGACTATCCCCTGGCAGCCCTGGGCCGCGACTTGCGCCCTGCTTTTGGACCCCCTCTGGGCCAAAAAATGGGTGAAAACCCCCGAAAAAGCACTCCGGGAACCCAGATAGTTCCAAATATCCACTAGAAACCCACCCAAACACCTCAAAAACATGCCAGAAAAATATTTTCAAAAACACACTTTTTTCAAAAAGTTCATCTGGGCAGGTTCCATAATGACTTATTTGAAAAAGTGTGTTTTTGAAAATGTTTTTCTGGCATGTTTTTGAGGTGTTTGGGTGGGTTTCTAGTGGATATTTGGAACTATCTGGGTTCCCGGAGTGCTTTTTCGGGGGTTTTCACCCATTTTTTGGCCCAGAGGGGGTCCAAAAGCAGGGCGCAAGTCGCGGCCCAGGGCTGCCAGGGGATAGTCAGGGGATCTTTTTTCACCTAAAAACGCCAAAAAACGGCCAAAAAAAGTACCTAAAGTGTCCAAAACAGGTCGGAATGGACTCACAGGACCTCCCTGGGGTAGTTTTGTGCCCAAGCAGCTGTCATGATGTCGAAATTTTGCTGTTTTTTTGATTTTTTTGTCCAAAAATGGTCATTTTACCCAACATGGCCAAAACCGTCAAAAGGCCACTTTTTCACTATTTTTTTGCATTTTTTCATATTCTGAGGTGCCCTTATCATGGATTTTCGGGTCACAGGGTGTTTCTGACCCATTTCTGGGGGTGTATGAGGGGTGGTTTGTGGGTACTTTGCGCGGAAGTCCAAAAAAGTCAAAATGCCTCACCCGTCCTGAAGGTTTTGCCCCCACCTAGGGGGGGGGGGGGGGGGGCGAATACAAGTCCCCTGCTGAATACAAGTCCCCGCCAAATACAAGTCCCCCTTTTATTTTGGCCGTTTTCATAAAATATATTTTAGAATACAAGTCCCTACACGGAGTACCAGTAGGGGGTACTCCAGTGTAGGGACTTGTATTTAGCATACTGTAAAAAAAATAATTTTTTGCGACATGCAAAATCCTTTTAGGGACTTGTATTCAACAGATCATAAAATATTTATACAATAATTTTATGTTTGAAAACCCCCCTAAAAAAAGCGCTGACATGGTGAATACAAGGGGGGGGGGGGCTTCTATTCGACCCCCCCCAGTAATGTATTTTAATGTATTTTGATGTATTTTAATATTAAAATACACTTATAATACACATACAATGCAACGAGGCCGAGTCGGCCTCGCCAAGGCCTGAAAATAAATACTCAGGCGTGCCTGAGGCGTACTCGGGATTAGTTACGTTTAAGTACGCCTCAGGCACGCCTGAGTATATTTATATTTCTTACCAGCATTTTGGTCATGAACAAAAAAGTATTTACCCCCAAATTTTGTGGTTTTCGATTCAGAGGTAGCAAAATCTTTCAAATGCGGGGTCGCACGATGAAAAATGTGCCTCTGGGCCGAGCGAGTCGAAAAAAATGAAAAGGGTTCGCTAAGCTTTGGTGCTGATGATATATATTTTGGTGGTACCTTCGGGTATTTCATTGATTCAAGAATCATTGGAAACAAATTTCGGGGGTGCTTTTCGACTAGGTCCCTTCGGGCCCAACTTGATGCAAGACGGAAGAGGCTCATGCAAGGCTGGACCCTCTAACACTAGAGAGATCCCATCGAGATCCCAGAATTTTACACAGGCCTCCTTGATCCACAGACCACAGCTCTATTTTTAGTACAACTATGGGGTGACCAACGGACTTTTTTACACATACCCGAGGTATGACTCATCTTCTGCGAAGCCTCTTTTTAGGAGGCAGTTTACTGTAAGCAGTAACCATGATATTTTTACACAAAAAATATCTTGCGACCCCGCAATTTTCTCAGCAGGACACCGAAAGTTGATTTCAGCACATTTCAGGGGGCGGAGGAAATACATAGCATGCCTTAGAAACGTGATGACCTGTGCATAATAATTTTATATATCACACGTATGGCAAATGATAATTTATTATGAGATCTCATAATAAATTATGAGATCATTATGCGCTATTATGCGCGCTCATAATAATCGCATAATGCATAATAGCGCATAATAGCGCATAATAGCACATAATAGCGCATAATGATTATGCGCTATTATGTGCTCATTATGTGCTCATTATGTGCCCTACCCCAATGCCCCAAACCAGAAAATACCACCCTCAGATGTCCAAAAATCCATCTGCGCCCGGTTTTGAGCAGTTTTGAGCCTCAAGAAGCCCCGTATCTGCTTTTTTCAAAAATGTACATACAACTTGTACCTGCCCACCCCCCGTAGATAGAGCAACTCACACATCCATCACGCCTCAGTGTGAGCCAGGGGCCAGAAAAGCCCCCAAAGCCACATATTTTCACCCCAGAACCTATCCCGAGGGGTACCCAGGCGGTTTCGGGGTGTTTAGAGGGACTTGGTGGAACTTAGAACCATGTTTCAAAAAGTGTCAAGCACCTGGTACCAAAGGTTTTCCCACCCAAGGTATCTTAAGCCGTCAAAAAACGTGAAGTAGGTAATAAATCAAAGAAACCCCCCTGAAGTCAATAAAAACCACACCATAGGCCCATTTGTACCCCAAAATCGAATTCCGCCCGGTTTTGGGCACTTTTGACCACTTCTGAGCGACTTTTTTTGGGTGGGGGGGTGGGGGGTACGGCACATAATGAGCGCATAACGCCGCATAATTGGCGCATAATAGCGCATAATAGCACATAATAGCGCATAATAGCACATGTATTATGAGATCTCATAATAGCGCATAATATATTATCATTTGCCATACGTGATATCAGCAGAAATATGAAACCGGGTATACTTTCCCCTGGTTTTTGGTACAAACTTAAAGTCACGCATTTTTTGCTAAAAAAATTGTCCGACCCCGGAATTTTTTCAGATTGCTCCGGAAATGCATCAGAGGCCCTTTTTGCGGGGAAAAAATACACACCAGGCGCCTGAAACGCAAGTATGTGTTGATATATACTCAGGCGTGCCTGAGGCGTACTTAAACGTGACTAATCCCGAGTACGCCTCAGGCACGCCTCAGTGACGCCTCAGGCACGCCTCAGATATATTTTCCAGACATGAGTATTTTCAGGCGTACCCGGCCTCGTTGCATTGTATGAATACAGTATTTTGATTCTGTATTTTAATATGTATTTCATACAATGCAACGAGGCCGGGTACGCCTGAAAATACTCGTATCTGGAAAATATATCTGAGGCGTGCCTGAGGCGTCACTGAGGCGTGCCTGAGGCGTACTCGGGATTAGTTACGTTTAAGTACGCCTCAGGCACGCCTGAGTATATATCAACGCATACTTGCGTTTCAGGCGCCTGGTGTGTATTTCCCCCCCCGCAAAAAGGGCCTCTGATGCATTTCCGGAGCGATCTGAAAAAATTCCGGGGTCGGACAATTTTTTTAGCAAAAAATGCGTGACTTTAAGTTTGTACCAAAACCAGGGGAAAGTATACCCGATTTCATATTTCTGCTGATATATAAAATTATTACGCACAGGTCATCACGTTTCTAAGGCATGCCATGTATTTCCTCCGCCCCCTGAAATGTGCTGAAATCAACTTTCGGTGTCCTGCTGAGAAAATTGCGGGGTCGCAAGATATTTTTAGTGGAAAAATATCATGGTTACTGCTTACAGTAAACTGCCTCCTAAAAAGAGGCTTCGCAGAAGATGAGTCATACCTCGGGTATAAAAAAGTATAAAAAAGTCCTTTGGCCACCCCATAGTTGTACTCAAAATAGAGTTGTGGTCTGTGGATCAAGGAGGCCTGTGTAAAATTCTGGGATCTCGATGGGATCTCTCTAGTGTTAGAGGGTCCAGCCTTGTATGAGCCTCTTCCGTCTTGCATCAAGTTGGGCCCCGAAGGGACCCAGTCGAAAAGCACCCCCGAGATTTGTTTACAATGATTCTTGAATCAATGAAATACCCGAAGGTACCACCAAAATATATATCATCAGCACCAAAGCTTAGCGAACCCTTTTCATTTTTTCGACTCGCTCGGCCCAGAGGCACATTTTTCATCGTGCGACCCCGCATTTGAAAGATTTTGCTACGTCTGAATCGAAAGCCACAAAATTTGGGGGTAAATACTTTTTTGTTCATGACCAAAATGCTGGTAAGAAATATAAATATACCCAGGCGTGCCTGAGGCGTACTTAAACGTAACTAATCCCGAGTACGCCTCAGGCACGCCTGAGTATTTATTTTCAGTCCTTGGCGAGGCCGACTCGGCCTCGTTGCATTGTATGGTATTTTGATGTATTTTGATTGTATTTTGATTGTATTTTGATTGTATTTTGATTGTATTTTGACCGTATTTTAGGTGTAGGCATGTGGTGGTGTGGGTTGGCGGGAGAGGCGGTAACAAAGTTGGTGGAAAAGAGGAGCAGGCTTCGCGCTAACTTTTGGAAAAAAATCTGAAAAATCGTGTTTCGGGCCCAAAAAAACGCACGTCAAATAGCCTTACGTCTGGGGGTGAAAAAACAGTGTTTTGTGGCATTTCCGAGCCAATCCCGGCTTGTGGTGGGGCATATTCGGAAAAATGGACAAAATTTTGGTGACTTACATTTTCACAAAATATGAACCCATACTCCTAAACAAGGGGCATTTTCAGTCTGAAAACCCAAATTCAGTTGAAATTGTGGTGTTTTGACTGGGAACAGGTAGCGCCGCAGGCGCACGGTACCCAACTTTTTTCTTTCTTTCTTTTCCCTTTTCTCTGCTTTCTTTTGATTGCGCGAGCTGATTGCTCTCCACGGTGGGGTCACATGTGTGTGTGAAAACACTCTAAAGTACCCGTACTCTGAACTATGAGATTCCTCTGGTGTTAGTAAAGAAACCCCGGTCTCAAAAAGTGCGTAAACATCCTTTTTCCGCCCAAGAGGTCGTTTTTTTGGGCCCGAAACACGATTTTTCAGATTTTTTTCCAAAAGTTAGCGCGAAGCCTGCTCCTCTTTTCCACCAACTTTGTTACCGCCTCTCCCGCCAACCCACACACACCACCACATGCCTACACCTAAACTACGGTCAACGAACGTCCAGTGATGAAATCACTGTATTTTGATTGTATTTTAATACCGTTTTTTTATAGTACATTAAAATACATCAAAATACATAATACACCAAATACATTAAAATACAAATACAGCCAACCCTACCCACACCTCCCACTCAGCCATACACTACACACCCTCAGCTCTCCTCCTCCCCATTCGTTTTCTCCACTCCAGTTTTGTTTTTTCCCACAATTATTTGATTCACAACCTTTTTTGGGTTCTCCGATATACACCTCCGTGCGGCAACCCTTTCCTTCCCTTCCTTCTTTTCCTCCTCTCTCCCCTCTAGAAAATCCTGCATTTTTCCTCTTCTGCTCTATTTCTCAAAAACGTCCTTTTAGGGAAATTCTATTAAGTTCAGATTAACTTTTGATTTTTGCGCCCCAACGTTTTTATTCTGAGAGGACGCTGGATTAAAACTCCATCTTTCGAAAATAATATCTTAATCTTCTTCTCTTTTTGCACTATATCAAAATTTCACTTTTTTTTGAATTAAATTAATGGAACACGATGAGACTGTGTCGATGGAGGAGTTACTAGAGTTGGAACGGGAGGCCCTGTTGTTAGAGACAGAGGCGGAGGAAGTGAGGCAGAGTGCAGTGGCAGTGAGCGTGCAGAAGACGCACGCAGAACGCACCCTCCAAGACAAGACAGCAGAGGTGGCAAAACTGCGCAGCGATGCCGCATCTCTGCAACGATCCGTCGAGGAGGAAGAAGAATACATCGCAAATGCGCTTCTCAAACGGCTCGATGCGTTGCAAAGGGATAAGGAGCAGCTTGCACATCAGGTATGAAAAAAAAATTGGGTGTTTTGAAAAAAAAAATTCCAGGTTGAAGTCGAAGAAGAATTCCTCGCAAACTCGCTTCAAAAGCAGTTATCACACCTCTCCAAAGAAAAAGACGAGCTAGAAAAGCATCTCCAACGAGAACGTAGGTTTATTGTATGTTACACGCAATACCTCCCTCCTCCCCATCTTTACCCCCTTTTTTTCAGGTTACGAAGTTAAAAAAGCAACTTCGCCAGGCGATGGACCAGAAGCGTTCTTTAGAAAAGATTGTTCAAGCTGATGGGGACAATCTGCTGAACCACTTGCAACAGTACAAACAGGCTGTAGGCGATACAGATGGGGAAGACACAGACCAGACACCACAACCACGTCACCATCGGGATCCACATCATACAGGGCATCCTGCAGGTCATCCATTGGTTACTGCGTATGATAGCGACTCCTCTACGTTTAGTACCTATTCAGAAAGCCAGAGTGTGGCAAGTGGTTTGCACTCTGATACTACCATCCGGAAGCTTCAAAAGGAGATCACCAGATTGCATCAGGTGTGCCAGACGAATGAATCTGCAGCGGATGTGACTGCACATAAGTGTGATTCGTTGCGAGATGAGTTGGAAAGATTGTCGCAGGACAATTTTTTGAAGGAGGTTAAAGCGATTCGATTGGGGGAAGAATTGAGTAGGGCGAGTGGAGAGAGGAGGAGGTTGGTGATGCAGTCTGAGGCAGTGTCTGAAGGGGAGGGGAGCAGACGGCGGCAGTCCACCTCGTCGAACCCAAAGCATCTTAAGGCGCAAACGGAGCTGATCTTGACCCGCCCGCCCACATCGCCTCTCTCAACGCTACCCAGCATGCCTCCATCCTGTGGAGCTACCCCACCGCTCACCCCTTGCATCTCACCTCGAAGTGTCTCCTCCGGCGCTTCCACCCCAACACTGCACCACCACATCCCTTTCCACCCCATCGCGGCTCCACCCTTCCGCAGAGACGTCTCTTCCAGCAGTGAATCCTCCCGCGCACCGTCAGATTCCAGAAGAGGGTCGACCATGAGAGTACAGCGAGGACGATGATTTTTATTGTGGTTTTGGCCTCAAAAGAGGTTTTTCCTCTTTGGGGGGCGTATAAATATCAGAATATTTATTACACACAAAACCAAAGAATTCTAACCATTTGGGTGATTGTTGTTGGGGTAGGGGGGGAGGAGGAGGAGGAGGGGGGGAGAAGGTGTTCAGAGAGGGGGGGGTTTTTTTGCTGTTTTTTATGTTTTGGGGGAGGTGTGTGTTCGCAATTATTTTTTTGACAAAGTGGAGACCTTAGACGGATCATTATATTCGGAAAAAAGGTGAGATGCGTCCAATGAAAAATCATGGCGGTAGAAAGGTTTGAGAATATAGGCTTTATTGTAGTGTGTCCTTTTGTCAGGTTTGTCACTTTCAACTTCTCTTTTGTTGTACTTTTCTGGTGTAGACTGAAGAGAAAGGTGAAGGACTCGAGGATTTGGTGTCAGATGTGCACCGCAGAAGCAGTCAGGGTCTTGTCTTCAAAGAAGAGTAGATACCGCTGTCCAGCCTTTAGGTTATTAATCAAGGGGGGGTCAAGAACAGGGCTTCCTATTCGCTTCTAATGCCCAGCTCGTGAGATATGCTGTCTTTGTGCTAGCCTTGCAGATGTCTTGGGACATTGGGCAGGAGGCGGTTGCCGAAAATTTTTTAAAAAAAGAAAGAACGCTGGGTCGACGCAAGAAGGATGCTTCCCAGCTTCGCTCTTGATCCCCCCTCCCCTTCCCTCCCTCTTCTGTGCTCTGCTCCAATATGTTTCTAGGTTTGCTTCCGCTAAAGATGGACGACCTCTCTCTCTCCCTATGAAAGTTTCTAACGGCACAACTCCCTATATACCCTAACCCCCCCTCGTCTCTCGTTAATAAGATTACACAGTAAGCGAGGGTTGTGTTGCATAAACACACAGCTCTCGACTATGTTGCAGTGGGTCCTCCTTCTTGCCTTTGTCATATGCGGGGAGACGCTGCAGATACAAGTGCAAACTGGTTCCAGCACGTACTCCGGTACAGCGCACACCATCACAATATGGTACGACCAAGCACCCGATTCGTCTTCAAACACATGTTCCTCCACCATCGTCGCGCCAGCACTATCTTCATTTTTCAGCCTCACCCCAAACTGCGGGTTTACTTCAAACGATATGTGGCGCCTGCGTTTGGACTCAAGTGGAACTTCTGATGGATGGCGAGCAAGCATCAAAGTTAAAAATGACCAAACTGGTGTATGGGAAACGTGGGTCACGTACACTGGTGACGACTCTCCGTGGGTTAAAGAGGATGATTGGTACGGCATGTATCCTCACAGACAAACGCAATCGCCACCTACAGCAGCACCTCAGACACTAGCACCCGCAGTGATGTGTGATGCGTTTTCGTGTCCTGCTGACTGGTCGCCCAAACCTGGAAGTGCAAGCATACCATGTGCTTCGAATCCACTGCAGGTCCGGCTTTGTGTGGGTTTCAACCTTTTAGAGACACAGAAACACTGGGAGGTGTCAGATGCTGTGCACATGACAGTAATGACTGTGCTTCAGTATCCTCGTCGGGGGTCTGTTACGGAACGGGCAAAACTTACTCCGAGGCCATGTCGATCTGCGCCAATGATGGGAGACGTCTGTGCACAAAAGATCAGCATACTAATAACTGCTGTGGCACTGGTTGCAATTACGATTGGAGTTACATGTGGACTTCAGACCCAGTGCCCGACAGTTTTTGTGACAGAGACGAATGCTGTGACGTCAACCCAACACCGTCCCCACCTACACCGTCACCACCGACACCAGCACCCCCGACAGTGGCACCTCAGACACCAGCACCTCCAGTGATGTGTGATGCGTTTTCGTGTCCCGCTGACTGGTTGCCCAAACCTGGAAGTGCAGGCATACCATGTGGCAGTGGCTCACATCAACTACAGGGCCAGCTTTGTCTGGGTGTGTACAATTTAAGAGACACAGAAACACTTGGAGGTGTCAGATGCTGTGCACACGACAGTAATGACTGTGCTGCACTAACCTCGTCGGGAGTCTGTTACGGAACAGGTAAAACTTACTCCGAGGCCATGTCGATCTGCGCCAATGATGGCAGACGTCTGTGTACAATAGATCAGCTTAATAATCACTGCTGTGGCAGTGGTCGCAGTTACGATTACATCCACATTTGGAATTCAGACCCAGTGCCCGTCAGTTTTTGCGACAGAGACGAATGTTGTGACGTCAACCCGACACCGTCACCACCTACTACTTGTCTCGCACAAAATTGCGAGCAGGTGTTGTTCATTGGCCTACTCTCGTTTGTTTTGATGGTACGTGCCTGCCTGCCAAGGTGTGTGCATGTTATCAACTTCACTTTTCGTTTCCCCAAAGGAACCTCACACATCCCAAAAGCAACAGAACCATATGCGTCATGTACCTTTCCTATTTTCTGTGTTGGTTAGGGTTGTGATGTCTTGTACTGAAAGAATTGAAAGTGTATCTTCCTTTTTTTTCGAATATTTTCCAATTTTGCTGTAACCACACCATCCTGTGTGGGGAAACGTCAGCTGCTTTTGGCAGCCACATTCCTCATATTCATTCTGGTCTGCGCATATCGTCAGACAGCGTGTCAGGTGAGGTTTCGGTTTTTTTCCCCCGAGCTTATTTGTGTCTTGTCTGAGCACTTTGAGGCTTCCCAATTATTTATGAACTGTCCCATTCCTAGGGTCCTGTTCGCACTTTACCTTAGAGTGACTAAGCGTGAGGGGCTTAGGATCATCTTACAAACTTTTCTTCTGTTAGCATATATCGTGTTTGAACGTCCTTATGTGCTTTCGCTTTGAATGAAAGTATATGATTGGTTTTAACGCATGTGCCGTTCTAGCGACCGTCTGTCTCGCCAAATTGCGAGCAGCGTTTCTGTTTAGCGGCCTTCCTTTTCTTGATTCTAAAGGTGACAAAAGCAGAGGTTTGGGTGGCATTCTGCCCGACCCCTTTTCTTTTCGGTAAGTATTGTGCATACACAGTGAGGCGCACCTTATCGTTTTCCTTTACAAAATTCTTGCTACACCCCCCTTTGTAATTTCACCTCCCTTTCCCCCCTTTCCTCTGCTTTCCACTATCCATCTTCAGACAGTATTTCAAAAAAAGGACACTTTCCAACAATGCTGGCCGCCGCCAACGCGTTTTTTGTTGCATGTGAGACAGGAAAGCCTTGTGCGGAGTACCACACGGAGGATGCAACGTTCACCGCGCAGTCCGAGCCGATTGCAGACATCAAAACCCTGGCTAAGTACACAGAGTGGATGAAGGGGTTCGGGGACGCGACAGTCCCTGGGTGTTCGTACGAGCTGCACCACGTCGGTGTGGATGAGGAGCGCAAGTCGGTGTCCTTCTTCGCCACCTTCACTGGCAAGCACACTGGCCCCGGACCCTGCGAGCCCACAAACAAAACCACAAACTCCCACTACGTCTACGTCATCAAGTTCAACGATGCCAACAAAATCATCGGAATGACCAAAATCTGGAACGCACCTTGGGCCATGAAGGAGCTTGGTTGGATGTGAGAGAACAGCAGATGTTGCAAAAAAAAAAATTAGTTACACTTTTCGATTTTTTCTACTTCCAGCAAATACAAGGCTCGAAGAAAAAGAAACATTTAAGCCATCTTTCCCGCCCCCAGGGTCTTAAAACAAGGTCTTGTTTAGAAAAGCTTCAAAGTAAAGTGTGTATGCATAAAACGCATATTCGTCTTTGAAGCTTTCCTTTCCTTTTTTATTTTATTTTTTGAGTTATCGAACAGACACATCTCCACTAACGTACACCCTTACACAGAACAGCATTAAGCCATCGGACATCTTGACTTGTTTAAAGAAAATCCGATATTTCAGATCTGTGTGCAAACCCCAAAATTAAAGCCATATTAAAAACAAAAACGTCATTTTTACTTTACTAAGAAGAGAGACGCGTTCGTCTCAATGTATTTATTTTTCTTTTTATTCCCTTCTCTAACCACGGTCCTCAGGAAGCCACAGTGCCTGCATGCCTCTACATTTCGAAGCAACAGATTCCTCAGATCTTAGCAACATTTCTGGTGTCTCCCAAACGATTGTTTCGATCTTCTTGACCACGGCGAAGCTAACCCCCCCTCCTCGTCTCTCGTCTCACACAAACCCTGCAGATTACACAGTAAGCGAGGGTTGTGTTCATAAACACACAGCTCTCGACTATGTTGCAGTGGGTCCTCCTTCTTGCCTTTGTCATATGCGGGGAGACGCTGCAGATACAAGTGCAAACTGGTTCTGGCACGTCCTCAGGTTCAGTACATACCATGAAAATATGGTACGACCAAGCACCCGATTCGTCATCAAACACATGTTCCTCCACCATCGTCGCGCCAGCAAGATATTCATTTTTCAGCCTCACCCCAAACTGCGGGTTTACTTCAAACGATATGTGGCGCCTGCGTTTGGACTCAAGTGGAGGTTCTGATGGATGGTTAGTAAGCATCAAAGTAAGAAATGACCAAACTGGTGTATGGGAAACGTGGGTCACATACACTGGTGGTACCACTGCGTGGGTTAAATATGATGACTACGGCATGTATCCTCACAGACAAACAGTATCGCCACCTACAGCAGCACCTCAGACACTAGCACCCGCAGTGATGTGTGATGCATTTTCGTGTCCTGCTGATTGGTCTCCCAAACCTGGAAGTGCAAGCATACCATGTGCTTCGAATCCACTGCAGGTCCGGCTTTGTGTGGGTGTCAACCTTTTAAGAGACACAGAAACACTCGGAGGTGTTAGATGCTGTGCGCATGACAGTAATGACTGTGCTTCACTATCCTCGTCGGGGGTCTGTTACGGAACGGGCAAAACTTACTCCGAGGCCATGTCGATCTGCGCCAATGATGGGAGACGTCTGTGCACAAAAGATCAGCACGCTAATAACTGCTGTGGCACTGGTTGCAGTTACGATTGGAGTTACATGTGGACTTCAGACCCAGTGCCCGACAGTTTTTGTGACAGAGACGAATGCTGTGACGTCAACCCGACACCTTCGCCGCAGACACCAGCACCTCCAGTGATGTGTGATGCGTTTTCGTGTCCCGCTGATTGGTCGCCCAAACCTGGAAGTGCAAGCATACCATGTGGCAGTGGCTCACATCAACTGCAGGGCCAGCTTTGTCAGGGCGTGTACTCTCTAAAAGACACAGAAACACTGGGGGGTGTCAGATGCTGTGCACATGACAGTAATGGTTGTGATTCGGAAACCTCGTCGGGTGTCTGTTACGGAACAGGTAAAACTTACTCCGAGGCAATGTCGATCTGTGCAAATGATGGGAGACGTCTGTGTACAATAGATCAGCTTAATAATCACTGTTGTGGCACTGGTTGCCTGTACGATTATATCCACGTTTGGACTTCAGACCCAGTGCCCGTCAGTTTTTGCGACAGAGACGAATGTTGTGATGTCAACCCGACACCTTCGCCGCAGACACCAGCACCTGCAGTGATGTGTGATGTGTTTTCGTGTCCCGCTGACTGGTCGCCCAAACCTGGAAGTGCAAGCATACCATGTGGCAGTGGCTCACATCAACTGCAGGGCCAGCTTTGTCAGGGCGTGTACTCTCTAAAAGACACAGAAACACTGGGGGGTGTCAGATGCTGTGCACATGACAGTAATGGTTGTGCTTCGGAAACCTCGTCGGGTGTCTGTTACGGAACAGGTAAAACTTACACCGAGGCCATGTCGATCTGTGCAAATGATGGCAGACGTCTGTGCACAATAGATCAGCTTAATAATCACTGTTGTGGCACTGGTTGCCTGTACGATTATATCCACGTTTGGACTTCAGACCCAGTGCCCGTCAGTTTTTGCGACAGAGACGAATGTTGTGATGTCAACCCGACACCGAGTCCTCCAACACCAAGTCCACCTACTCCAAGTCCACCTACACCGTCACCACCGACACCATCACCACCTACTCCAAGTCCTCCCACTCCAAGTCCGCCGACACCGTCACCACCGACTCCGAGTCCTCCAACACCATCACCACCTACTCCAAGTCCTCCCACGCCAAGTCCTCCAACACCGTCACCACCGACACCAAGTCCTCCCACTCCAAGTCCGCCGACTCCGTCACCACCTACTCCGAGTCCTCCGACACCATCACCACCTACACCAAGTCCTCCCACTCCAAGTCCACCAACTCCGAGTCCACCAACACCATCACCACCTACACCAAGTCCTCCCACTCCAAGTCCGCCGACACCGTCACCACCGACTCCGAGTCCTCCAACACCATCACCACCTACTCCAAGTCCTCCCACGCCAAGTCCACCGACACCGTCACCACCTACTCCGAGTCCTCCGACACCATCACCACCTACACCAAGTCCACCCACTCCAAGTCCACCGACTCCGTCACCACCTACTCCGAGTCCACCAACACCATCACCACCTACTCCGAGTCCGCCCACTCCAAGTCCACCGACACCGTCACCACCGACACCAAGTCCACCCACTCCAAGTCCACCGACTCCGTCACCACCGACACCGTCACCACCGACACCAAGTCCTCCCACTCCAAGTCCGCCGACTCCGTCACCACCTACTCCGAGTCCTCCGACACCATCACCACCGACACCGTCACCACCGACACCAAGTCCTCCCACTCCAAGTCCACCAACTCCGAGTCCACCAACACCATCACCACCTACACCAAGTCCTCCCACTCCAAGTCCGCCGACACCGTCACCACCGACTCCGAGTCCTCCAACACCATCACCACCTACTCCAAGTCCTCCCACGCCAAGTCCACCGACACCGTCACCACCTACTCCGAGTCCTCCGACACCATCACCACCTACACCAAGTCCACCCACTCCAAGTCCACCGACTCCGTCACCACCTACTCCGAGTCCACCAACACCATCACCACCTACTCCAAGTCCTCCAACACCGTCACCACCGACTCCGAGTCCACCAACACCGTCACCACCGACACCAAGTCCGCCCACTCCAAGTCCACCGACTCCGTCACCACCTACTCCGAGTCCGCCCACTCCAAGTCCACCGACTCCGTCACCACCGACACCAAGTCCACCGACTCCGAGTCCACCAACACCGTCACCACCGACACCGAGTCCGCCCACTCCAAGTCCACCGACACCATCACCACCTACTCCAAGTCCTCCCACACCGTCACCACCGACACCAAGTCCGCCCACTCCAAGTCCACCGACACCGTCACCACCGACACCAAGTCCGCCCACTCCAAGTCCACCGACTCCGTCACCACCGACACCGTCACCACCGACACCAAGTCCACCGACTCCGAGTCCACCAACACCATCACCACCTACTCCAAGTCCTCCAACACCGTCACCACCGACACCAAGTCCGCCCACTCCAAGTCCACCGACACCATCACCACCTACTCCAAGTCCTCCAACACCGTCACCACCGACACCAAGTCCGCCCACTCCAAGTCCACCGACACCGTCACCACCGACACCGTCACCACCGACACCAAGTCCACCTACTCCGAGTCCACCAACACCATCACCACCTACTCCGAGTCCGCCCACTCCAAGTCCACCGACACCATCACCACCTACTCCAAGTCCTCCAACACCGTCACCACCGACACCAAGTCCGCCCACTCCAAGTCCACCGACACCGTCACCACCGACACCAAGTCCACCGACTCCGAGTCCACCAACACCGTCACCACCGACACCAAGTCCGCCCACTCCAAGTCCACCGACACCGTCACCACCGACACCAAGTCCACCGACTCCGAGTCCACCAACACCGTTACCACCGACACCAAGTCCGCCCACTCCAAGTCCACCGACACCGTCACCACCGACACCGTCACCACCGACACCAAGTCCACCGACTCCGAGTCCACCAACACCATCACCACCTACTCCAAGTCCTCCAACACCGTCACCACCGACACCAAGTCCACCTACTCCGAGTCCACCAACACCATCACCACCTACTCCAAGTCCTCCGACACCGTCACCACCGACTCCGAGTCCACCAACACCATCACCACCTACTCCAAGTCCTCCGACACCGTCACCACCGACTCCGAGTCCACCAACACCATCACCACCTACTCCAAGTCCTCCAACACCGTCACCACCGACTCCGAGTCCTCCAACACCATCACCACCTACTCCAAGTCCACCGACACCGTCACCACCGACACCAAGTCCACCTACTCCGAGTCCACCAACACCATCACCACCTACTCCAAGTCCTCCGACACCGTCACCACCGACTCTGAGTCCACCAACACCATCACCACCTACTCCAAGTCCTCCGACACCGTCACCACCGACTCCGAGTCCACCAACACCATCACCACCTACTCCAAGTCCTCCAACACCGTCACCACCGACTCCGAGTCCTCCAACACCATCACCACCTACTCCAAGTCCACCGACACCGTCACCACCGACACCAAGTCCACCTACTCCGAGTCCACCAACACCATCACCACCTACTCCAAGTCCTCCGACACCGTCACCACCGACTCCGAGTCCACCAACACCATCACCACCTACTCCAAGTCCACCGACACCGTCACCACCGACACCAAGTCCACCTACTCCGAGTCCACCAACACCATCACCACCTACTCCAAGTCCTCCGACACCGTCACCACCGACTCTGAGTCCACCAACACCATCACCACCTACTCCAAGTCCTCCGACACCGTCACCACCGACTCCGAGTCCACCAACACCATCACCACCTACTCCAAGTCCTCCGACACCGTCACCACCGACTCCGAGTCCACCTACTCCGAGTCCACCAACACCATCACCACCTACACCAAGTCCTCGCACTCCAAGTCCGCCGACTTCGTCACCACCTACTCCGAGTCCTCCGACACCATCACCACCTACACCAAGTCCACCAACTCCGAGTCCACCAACCACATCACCACCTACTCCAAGTCCGCCGACTCCGTCACCACCGACACCAAGTCCACCGACTCCGAGTCCACCAACACCATCACCACCTACTCCAAGTCCTCCAACACCGTCACCACCTACACCAAGTCCTCCCACGCCAAGTCCTCCAACACCGTCACCACCGACACCAAGTCCGCCGACTCCGTCACCACCTACTCCGAGTCCTCCGACACCATCACCACCGACACCAAGTCCACCTACCCCAAGTCCCCCAACATTGTCACCACCAACTCCGAGTCCTCCGACACCGTCGCTACAGACACAGTCACCTCTGACTGCAAGTCCGGTGACACCTTCCCCTCCTACTGATTCTCCAGTAAAACCAGTACTGCCAACACCTGCCCCTGTTACAGCATCACCACCAACACCTTCTCCGCGGACAGGTGCACCTGATTCTTTCGCACCCGCAACACTGTCGCCTCCTACACCTTTGCCTCCCGCATCTTCGACACCAACACTGTCTCCCGAGAGAACTCCTGCACCTGTAACTCCCGCCCACACATCGCAGTCACCTTTAACCCCTCCGCCGGCGACACCGTCTCCTCCGATAAGTCCAGTTGAGACACTGGCACCTATGACATTCTCACCACCCACACTGTCTCCTAACACACCTTTGCCAACAGCAGCATCGACACCATTGCCGTTAGTGACGTCAGCAACTGAGACACCGGCGCAAGCAACCTTTTCGCCAGCGACAGCAATCCCACCAACGACGTCACCTGTAACACTGTCACCTACAACGATGACGCCAGGAACAGTGTCCCCAGCTACCCGTGCTGCCGACACGCTGATGCCATCGACAGTTTCTCCGATGGCACAGGTGCCGACATTTTCTCCGACTTCAGAAGCACCCGAGACACAAGCACCTGTGGGTACCTTTGCGCCTAGATGGGCAAGGACTGTGGCACCGGCGAATGCGCCTGTTTCCAGAGTGCCGATTGCCCCTCCGACCACAGCTGCGCCATCCCCTGTTGTGACAAGTGCGCCACGTGTGCCGCGCACATTGCGCCCAATAGTGCCCGCAATTGGGACGGCACTGCCGGTCTCTTCTCCGAGAACCTTCAGCCCGGGTACGGAAGCACCCACCCAGGCCGCACCTGACACCACGTTCTCACCCGGCACAGCGATGCCACAGAGCACGGCAACACCTGTGGTACCGCTGTTGCAGCTGGAGTGCCCGGCAAGCGTGACGGAGGCAGACCTGCGTCGTCACGAGGTGCGGGTGAAGGCATGGAACGAGCGGGGCACACCTCTCGACTCTGTTGTCACGGTGACGAGCCACGAGGGGTACACAGGGAAGTATGGTGGTGTGTGGGCTTCAAGACAAGACGACTTTGTGCGTCAGGAAGACGACGCGACAACTGGTGGTGTTGTGCTGCACTTAGGGAACGCACACTACACTGCTTCGGACACGGGACTGCGCATGACCGTCACAGACAGCACCACTGGGATGCAAGGCAGCTGCGACATCGCTGTCTCAGCTGCCTCTGCGGAAGCTGTGCGCAGCGCAGCCGTCGTCGAAACCACACCGGCACTGGGCATGGTCAGCACACACGCCGCCGCCTCCGGCTCCACAGTGGCCCTCGTAGGGTCGCCACAATGCGGGTTCAAAGCCGACCTCCCCTTTGCTGTCAACCCCCTGGGCCTCGAGGTAGACGGAAGCCAGCACCTTGGGGCGCTCATTGGGAACACCGCACTGACGGCTGCGCTGTCCGTCCTGTTGTACGGTGTCTCGCAGGGGGTGGAGAAGACGTCGTCGGTGTTCCTGCGGCAGCTTCTTGCGTACCAGGGGGTGGCAATGTTCCCTTCTGTTGGGGTGTACTTCTTTGTGTTCATGTACCAGGGCATTGTCTTTGTCTCGCAGTACCTTGTTGTGTACCCAAATAACTTGGTGCAGTTTGTGGGTGGGCTTGCAGGGGTTGTGATGTGCATTGCTGTACCGGTGTGGGTAGCGTGGTCTGTCCACCGTGCAGTGCCGTACCGTGCAACGTATAGCACCGACGTCGACAAGAACAACATGCTGCGCACGTTCCTCCTCGGACCAGGGGAATGGGTGGCCACAGAACGCGATGACCCGTGGCACAACCAGTTCATGTCTGCAATCAAGTCGTACACAGAGGCGGCGTCCTGGTTCGTTGTGTTCTTTTTCCTCCTTATGTTTGGGGTCGGTGCACTCTCTGTCCCAGACACGACAGACTTTATCCAGTGTGGTCACCTCCGCATGGGGATGGCAGCGCTCTTTGCGGTGATGTGTGTCTTTGTTGGGTGGCTGCGTCCCTACTGCAGGGTACGTGACAACGCATTGCACATGGTGCTGTACGCGCTGCTCTGTGTTGTAACAGTTCTGCAGGGAATTGGCTACTACAACGAAGACCTTGATGATGGCGGGTTTGCGACGGCGAGGACGGTGCTGACGGCTGCCATGGGTGTGGTGCTTGCAAAGGCTCTTGCAGACCTCGTATGCGACGTCTACGTCTCTAAAGCCCGCCGCCGTCTTGTCCAAGAAAGCTTCTGGGCGAAGCGCGACATCAAAGAGGGCCGCCACCTGCCAGGCAAGCTTGTCGATGAAGCTGCGTACCTCTCTGTCTTTGAGATCGACCAACCTGCCCTACCCATTGCGGAGACGTCATCCTCTCCTCAGGACGTGCACACCCCTGCAGGCGTAGCAGTGCCCAAGGCTCTGCCGGAAGATTCGGTTTCCTTCAGCAGCCCGCCAGTCAGAAGGTCCAGGGCCATGCCGGTGTTGGGGCCTGCAGCAGACATGGCCGTGTCGTCCCCTCGTAGCCCGATGTCCAGAGGGGATGCAGGCGAGTTTTCGCTAGTCTCCGTCGGGGAACGGTCTTTCTACACCCCAGCAGGGTCCATAGCAGGTCTGGCAGCAGCGGAGCAACTTCCGTTGCCAGACCCCTCAGTCGCTTCCAGTGCGGGAAGTTCAAGCGGGAGGACAAGCTTTTCATCCAGACGCAGGCTCGGCCACAGCGCCGGCAACTCGGTACAAGATTACACGGAAGCCGTCTAAGGCTTTCCTGTAAAATTGTTTTTTCAAAACAGTTTTTTAGATGTGTGTGCACGAGGGGCACACACTCATCTTTTTTCTCCCCTCCGAATCTGCGTTTGGAAAAAGTACCATGTTTTTCTTCAAAAAAGTGAGTAAAAATGCTCGAGTCTCAGGTCTGCGTATCCCCTCCAGCATTTTTTTCCTCAATTCAAGGTGACTAAGCACGAGAGGCTTAGGTTCATCTTTTTAAATCTTGATTTTTTCCCCTTCGCACCTTCCCAGTGAATGTCAGTCGCGTCATCTAGTTTCCAGAAACCCATTCGGGGATCAGATGCCGCAAAAGAAGCCTTCACACCTACCGCGATATGTATTATCTCTTCTCTCTCTGCCTTCCCAGCCCGTTCTTGCTCTGTAGTATATGATTTCTGTGATTGTCCCCACCTCAATTGTATGCGAACTTTTTACTGCGTGCACACTTTTTTTTTTTTTGATTTGTGTTGTGCCCCCCGTATTGTAGGTCGCCTTCATTAACTCAGGCCTGGGAAGATCAATCAGGGCAGCACGGCTGCCCTTACGCACCCATTTATTTTCTTGCAAAGATTTTTTGTTTACTATGACAGCACCACATACCTTTTCTCCCTCCACTTTTCGAGGGTCTCCCTCTCTTTCACACCTACCACCCCCTTTTTGGTAATCTTGCAATCTGATAGTGTGCTTTCGTTAAGTGTTCTTTCGGACCCACCCCAAAAAAAAAGTGGAGATTGCACACTGCGCTAATCCATACCCTAGCTTTACATGCTATAGTCACCCAACGCAGGCCAAAAACTCGCGATTTTTCTGGAAAATGCTGTTGCCTCGGGTACAGCTTCTCTCGGTTTTCGTGGTGGTGCCATCTTTCCTGAACAAACGTGCACAACTTTTCCCCCCCCCCAGCACATCCCCTGAATTGAATGCCAGACCACCCTTTTTCTGAATATCGTTTTGGGGCGGTCAAAAACGAAACGTTTTTTTTCTTTTACATACTCACTCCCTTTTTATATCTTTCTACTTTTACTCGCCCGTACTTCCCCCCTTCCGATAGCTACAGTGCTTCAAATATGTTTGGTAAAAAAAACCCGCCAATTTTTTTTTTGGAGCACTGTATCAAATTACAGTATTGCGAAATAATAAAAAAAGTGGGGCGCTTTTGTGAGATGGTGTGTTTCTTTGTAGATGAAGATCAGAGCTGGGTTTGCTAGTTTCTTTAAAGAGGGTTAAATGACTTTGTATGAGGTTTGCGTCGTCTTACAAACTGTTCTCTTGAAGTGTGTCATGAGGTCCATTTGTCTTCCGTTTTTCAAGATGTTAACCTTGAAATAGTAGGGGCATCATGGTTTCGTACTGCACAGTACACGAGCGGAGGCTCTGCATTTCAAGTCAACTTATTTTTCTCTTTTTTTGTACCGACCCTCCCCCGTGAAATTGTCCCCCCCCAAAAAAAACCGGTATTTTGCCCCTACGGACAATTTCAAGGCAGGGGGGGACAATTTCAAGGGAGTCGCAGGGACAGCCTTTGCTCCCCCTTCTTCACACCAAAACGGCCACCCCCCTACAGTACGAGAAATTGTCCCCCCCTTTTGCCATACGTGATATTGTCCCCCCCTCACTTTTTCTCCCAGGGGGGACAATTTCAAGGGGGTCGGAGGGGGGGACAATTTCACGGGGGAGGGTCGGTACAAAAAAATATGCAGAGCTTTCACGATTACTTCACTTAGCGTTGAAGTGATGGTTAGCGATAGCATTACAACCCTACTAGATACACACCGTTTTTCCAAGACGAAGGAAAACCCCCATTTTTCTTTTTTGCGAAGTTTTTTTTTAATTTTTTGTGTACCTACATTTACTGAGTACGCTCATTAATGTGGTTGTATCCTTTATGGACTTCGCATCACTCTTTTTAGGTTTTTGTGCTCCTACAGGGTGCACCCATCTTTCAAGAACTATAACTTAAAGGTGACTACAAGAAGCTGAGAGTCATCCTATAACCTTGTCTTTTTTTTCTCCCCAGTTGTGCGTACTTATGCCCCTTTTGATGATTGAGCCGCGAGACTCAAAAATCATTTCTCAAATATTTTTGTTTTAGATCTGCACAGAAGCAGAGCCATATGCATCTTTCAAGTTTTCTTCCCACACTGCGCTTTGAACTTTCATGATTCATTGATGTGCTGCCCTGTTTTTCTTCAAAAAACGCAATTGTCAGATCCATGTGAATGACAGAAAGCAGCGTATGCTGGACCTGATAATTGTGTAAGGTTAGAACAACTACCAGGGTCAGGTATACCAAAACAAGGCGAGTTGGAGTTGGGTGGGGATAATTCAGTGGCTGTACCACAAATGGTCATGTTTGGCCAATAATACACCATTGGGGACAGTTTGAAAGATGCATGCCCGGAGAATGATTGCATACCCGGACAGAACAGAGCTTTGATCTCAGTCTCTTACCGGAGGGTGCAAATGTACTCCCAGAACGCTTGAATGGTGTCATCCATTCTCGAGTTTTCTTTCTTTTCTCTTTGGATGCGTGTGTTGGACTGGGCTGGTGTTTTACGGAAAACGTTTGGAAATATATTTTAGCCCCTTTGTATAGATGGGTGTGTACAGCAAAGACACATCCCCTTCTTTCAAAAGAAAGTTTTCTTCTTTCAAACTTCTTTTAGAAAAAGAATGTATATGAAACAATTCTTTCAAGTGTTTCCCCGTGAGATGCATCCTACCAAAAGAGAAATCACTGTTGATTGTCAAGGAGGCTAGATCGCTTCGGTCACTTGATGATCATCATGTCTCCCTTCCCCCCACCTATATACAGCTCAACAAAATTTGTCGTGCTGGGCATTCATATTGCTTGGCGTGTGTGTCAATCCTTAACGACCACCTGTCTCGCACAAAATTGCGAGCAGGTGTCGTTCATTGGCCTACTCTCGTTTGTTTTGATGGTACGTGCCTGCCTGCCAAGGTGTGTGCATGTTATCAACTTCACTTTTCGTTTCCCCAAAGGAACCTCATACATCCCAAAAGCAACAGAACCATATGCGTCATGTATCTTTCCTATTTTGTTTGTTCAGGGTTGTGATGTCTTGTACTGAAAGAATTGAAAGTATATTTTTTGTTTTCAAATATTTTCCAATTTTGCTGTAACCACACCATCCTGTGTGGGGAAACGTCAGCTGCTTTTGGCAGCCACATTCCTCATATTCATTCTGGTCTGCGCATATCGTCAGACAGCGTGTCAGGTGAGGTTTCGGTTTTTTTCTCCCCGAGCTTATTTGTGTCTTGTCTGAGCACTTTGAGGCTTCCCAATTATTTATGAACTGTCCACATTCCTCTGGTACTGTTCGCACTTTACCTTAGGGTGACTAAGCACGAGAGGCTTAGGGCCACCTTCTAGGTTTTGCTTTTTTGTTTTAGCATGTATCGTGTTTGAACGTCATTGTGTGCTTTCGCTTAGAATGGGAGCATATGATTGGTTTTAACGTTTGTGCCGTTCTAGCGACCGTCTGTCTCGCCAAATTGCGAGCAGCGTTTCTGTTTAGCGGCCTTCCTTTTTGATTCTAAAGGTGACAACAGCAGAGGTGTGGGTTGTCATCTACTTAACCCTTTTTTTCTTTTTCGATAAGTATTGTGCACACACAGCGAGGCGCATCTTATTGTTTTCCTTTTCAAAAATCCTTTTTTATTCTTTTGATTTCATTCGAACGAAACCCACTTCCCCCCTATTGCTTTAAAAAACGAGGCACAGATTGTGGGATTGCTCCAACAATTATGCAAACAACGAGGGGATGGAGAACTGTCTGTGTGACATCTGGACTCTAAGTTACTGGCCAGTCACGGATTTCTATTTTTAAAAAATGTTGCTCGTTGCTTGCAGTACTTTTATTAGACGTCTTGCAATTTTAAAAAAAAAATGTTTCAAGAGTGTTTCTGCGATGAAGAGAGGGCTTTGTATTTTGTCTTTCTTCCTTAATTCTTTTATAGAAACCTCCCCAAAACTTCTCCGTTTTTTTGCTGATTCCAAAAAACCCTCCTTACAACTGCCTCCAAAAAAAATGAACATTGCTACAACCCCCTTTGTAATTTCACCTCCCTTTCTCCCTTTCCTCTGCTTTCCACCATCCATCTTCAGACAGTATTTCAAAAAAAGGACACTTTCCAACAATGCTGGCCACCGCCAACGCGTTTTTTGTTGCATGTGAGACAGGAAAGCCTTGTGCGGAGTACCACACGGAGGATGCAACGTTCACCGCGCAGTCCGAGCCGATTGCAGACATCAAAACCCTGGCTAAGTACACAGAGTGGATGAAGGGGTTCGGGGACGCGACAGTCCCTGGGTGTTCGTACGAGCTGCACCACGTCGGTGTGGATGAGGAGCGCAAGTCGGTGTCCTTCTTCGCCACCTTCACTGGCAAGCACACTGGCCCCGGACCCTGCGAGCCCACAAACAAAACCACAAACTCCCACTACGTCTACGTCATCAAGTTCAACGATGCCAACAAAATCATCGGAATGACCAAAATCTGGAACGCACCTTGGGCCATGAAGGAGCTTGGTTGGATGTGAGAGAACAGCAGATGTTGCAAAAATAGAAACTAACTTTCGGTTCTGAATAAAAAGAAAACAATGAAAAACAACTTTTTCGTTTATCGCTCCGCAAGCTTGTTGTGTTTTTTCGCTGAAGTGTGTGTTGTATGAGAGAGAAAAAATAATGAGTGAGAAAACACAAGCTGGCGGGCACGCACCTTCCGTCGTTTCTATTTCCTATTGTCAAGTACCTTGATTTACAAAAAAAAAAAATAGTTACACTTTTCGATTTTTTCTTCTTCCAGCAAATACAAGGCTCGAAGAATAAGAAACATTTAAGCCATCTTTCCCTCCCCCCCGGGTCTTACGTTTGTTTAGAAAAGCTTCAAAGTAAAGTGTGTATGCACACGCATATTCGCCTTTGAAGCTTTCCTTTCCCCCTTTATTTTTCGAGGTATCGATCGATTGAGCATAACATTGCGAAGAACAATCGCTGTGAAGAGAAGACTGTGCAGAGCATAGAAGTCGTGATAAAGAGTTTTTGTGTTCTTTTTCCAAATAAAATGCTGCCCAAACTTTAGGTGACTAAGCACAAGAGGCTTACGTTCAATAACATTTTTCTTATTTTTATTTTGTAAAATACCAGTGTGTCTAACACCAGCGCCACACAAACATACACATCTCCACTAACGTACACCCTTACACAGAACAGCATTGAGTCATCGGACATCTTAAATTGTTTAGAGAAAGTCCGACATTTCAGATCTGTGTACAGCGGGTAAACCCCCTCCACATTTTCCACCAAAATTAAAGCATAAACGCCGAAACAGCCATATAAAAACAAAAGCGTCATTTTTACTTTACTAAGAAGAGAGACACATTCGTCTCAATGTATTTTCTTTTTCCTTTTGTATTCCCTTCTCTAACCACGGTCCTCAGGAAGCCACAGTGCCTGCATGCCTGTACATTTCGAAACAACAGATTCCTCGGATCTAGGCAACATTTCTAGTGTGTCCCAAACGATTGTTCCCATCTTCTTTACCACGTCCACAGGGTCGTTGCCCCTATAATGCCCCTATAATGCACTAGAAACATTCCATTTATCTTACAGTTTTTTTTTTCTCTATTCTCAAGAAAGATGGGAACATTTTTGTTGATCCACCATATACTATCAATCTATTGATTGCATATGATGAAATTACTCTATTCCCCTCACCACAGGACAACCCACACAACACCCTACACTACACTACACCTCACTATGGAGGAGTTCTTCAACCAAAGAAAGGAGAACGGACGCACCGCACGCCTCCGCCTGGAGGAGGAGAAGGTACGTGTCTTTGGGGAGCGCCTCTACCGCCAAAACGACGAGATCCTCCAGCAGGACGGCAACAACTTCCGCGTCTGCGGCTGCTCCCAGGCAGGAAAGGGCCTCACGGAGGTGACACGGTATATTCGGATGACAGGACGCCTGGGAGGCCTTCCCGCGACAAGCTTCTCTGCGACTGAAGGAGATATCACGGTGGCGCAGGATCCCCTCCCCAAGACAACCGGAGGTCCGGCAGCTATTGTAGGGGACCTTATTTCAAAGCGCAAAGGACGTCTCCTCCAGAAAGGCAAACGCCGCAGCTGTCACAGCCGCACCGAATCGCCACCCCCACGCAAGCATCGTCGCAACCAAGGATTAAACAAAGGCAAAATAACCTCCCGTTGCCCCTTCTGTTGTCCCGGAGTCTTCATAACCCGCGTCAAAAATACAAATTTCACACGAGATGAAATATCCTCTTATAAAAAGGGGGATCCGTTGGTATAGTCGGTAGTTTTTGAAACATGGTGGAGAAATGTGAAGTTTCTAAACAAAGCAGTTTTCTTTTTTAGTGTAGATCCCCCTCCCCTCGTTCTGGTACGGTTGGAAACGACCTTTAGCAGGATTTGGGGGGGCCTGGTGGTCTTCATGTTTTTCGTTTCAGCCCCTTCTAACCAACTGTTTGTTTAGTGATGTTCTCTATTTGGGGTTGATTTTGCCCAATTTTTTTTTGATTTTTTCACCCATTATTTTACTTTGTTAGGTGATCTTACAAAGTTTTCTTGTTTAAAAGTTGTGCTTTCATCCGGATGGCTGGCATCGTAGGTGGGTCAGTCGGAGGTGCCTGCATTAATGACTACCATTTTTCAAATAAATTCACGCAGTCTTGATTGGTCACTGAGCACGAGAGGCTTAAGGTCATCTTATAAACTTTTCTTTGATTTTCGCCGTAGTTCACCCAAAATTACCGTTCTGTACAAAGTACAATGTACTGTACACCCCCTTAAATAAAACCATTCTTTTCACGTTCACGTGAAGCCACCTTTCTCTTCTCTCTTGGGTTGTGATACTTTGCCAGACTTTCCTCCAATGTCAATGTATTGCAGACTGTGTGGGAGTGCGAGGCTTTATGGGAAAGGCAACTTTTATATTTTTTCTTGCAAATTCTTCTTGTGACAAAGGCCGTAACCCTTTTTTCTAGATTACGTAAGGTGGCTACACACGTGATGTTCAGGTTCATATGGTATTGTTCTTTTTGTCGTGCTATCTTATTGGTGCTTTCGTGGGGCTCTTCTCCTTTGGTGACAACCGAAGAGGGCTTCCCCAGTGTTCCGCGTAAGTACCTGTCTGTAAGACAACAAAAATAAACGCACAGACCAAGATGTGTTTTCCCCATCCAGAGTTTAATCTCAAGTTTTCTTTTCTTTTGTTCCGCCCTTAGTTCCGGTTCCTGTAACCGATACAAAATACGTATTTTACTGTTATTCCCTTGGGGTTTTAGCATGAACCGTGGTAAACGGAACAGAAATAAAAAAGCCATCATATCTTAAGTGCAATTTTTTGCCAACTTACTCAACGGGAAAAATGGATGCCACCAACCGCCAAATAAACCTCTGGTGCCTTAGATTTTGCCTTCAGCTTCTTGCTGTACTCCGCTGTGTTTGCAATGCGCGGTCTGTTTTCTGATCTGATTTTTCCAAAAAAACACTCAAGACTGGGAACCTTAAACCCCTCCTCAGGCAGCAATCCCCCCCTCCCTCCCCCACACAATGTTCGACGACGACACTTCGGACAGCGAGGAGGAGGTGATTCTACCATGCATCATCACAGAGATGGCGGAGGAGGTCGAGGAGCTGTTCAACGGCAAATTCGCTGTGGAGGACCTGTGGCGGGCGGGGATGGGGGGCATGCGGAAGACCGGGATCCGGTCGCTGTATTGGCGGGTCTTCCTTGGGGAGGTGTCCATCCCTAAGAAGGGCGCATCGGTGGAGGATGTGCTGACACTATGGGAAGAAGAGTTAGAAGCAAAGCGCAAAGTCTACCACGACCTGAAGCTACAACACGTTGTACGCCCCAAGTCAAAAGATATGGAAGACGACGACGAAGAAGGGCTCGCAATAGACAATCCCCTCTCAGACCATACCGACTCCTCCTGGAATGTTGTCTTTAAACAGTCCACGATTGAACGTGAAATCAAAAAGGATTTGACAAGAATGTCAGACGAATCCCGTTTTTTCGAAAAAGCACCTATCCCAGAAATTCTCCTCAACGTTCTACGGCTGTTCTCTTTGGAATTCCCTGATCCAGGGTATCGGCAAGGCATGCACGATTTGCTGGGTGCTTTTGTGTTCCATTTTTGCAGAAATTCGCATAGTATAAAGACGGCATCCACCGAGGAGAAGAAGGCGCTGAAGAGCAGCACCCTCGACCTCCTTACCCTGGTATTCCCCACTGACAACGAGGCGATTGAGGCTGATGCGTACCACCTATTCACCTCCCTCCTCACCTCTAGGCGCTCCCGGCTCTTGGATTGGTACATCGTTGTGAAAGGGAATACCAGAGGCGGCGATGAAACACCTATTGTGCGACTGTGCCATAGACTGCAGAACACCATATTACCTTGCTATAACCCACGCCTTTCGAACCATCTCAATGAGCACGGCGTCGAGCCGACGGTATATGCACTCAGGTGGTTCCGTGTCTGGTTTATTCGTGAATTTGGTGTGGCCGGGTCTGCCCCGCTGTGGGACTGCATTCTTTGTGAAATCCTTTTCAACACCGTGCAAGACGTCGACCTAGCGCCCCTCGAAGCTACCGGGTTGACACCCCTAGAGATGGGTCTGATGCCCCTCATCGGTGCTGCCATGCTCAGCTACATCAGTACCGATCTCCTCGCGATGGACTACAGTGGCACCCTCAAACGCCTCATGCGGTACCCCCCAGTGGAAGACGTCTGCGTCTTCGTCACAAAAGCCCTCGAGTGGAGTGATTCACCCCTCAAACACTTTATCCCCGCCGCCCCCGTCCTCCCACCCCACCCAGAAGATGAACCTGTGGTCATTCCACGGCCGGTTGTAAAAGGTGGACGTCCAGGAGTAAGTGTGGCAGGCGTGACTGCACCAGGGGGTCCACCCTGCTCACCGAAGCATATGACCGGTCTGTGCAGCAACACAGTGTGCAGGAGGAATCTGCGTGAGGTGGTGCAGACACAGCATGAGATTGGAGTGGGCCTGCAAAACATTATTGACCGGTTTCAGTATGGGTTTCTTTTCTTTTCTTTTCTCGTTGTTTCCCTGCATTCAGGAGATCTTTATGTCTTTTTTCTTCCTTTTTCTCGCAAAATTGAACAATATTAAATCAAATCACTCAGGTCAAAATGGTTCGAACATGAACGGAAAGACGTAAGCGACGAGGACCAGGTCAGCCGGCAAGAGGAGTACCTCATCGCTATTGCGGAGTTGAAGCAGGTATTGCGAGCTTCTTTTCTCCCCCTCTTTAACCCATTCAATTCCTCCACCACCACCACCACCACCACCACCCTTGCCCACAGTTTAAGGACATTTTGTGTGGTGCCATAATGCCGCCCCACCTGCCTCCAAAAGTACCTCCACCAAGCCTTTCTGCGAAATAAGAAAAAAAGGGAAAATTTGGAACTGTCGGGTGTTTCGTACGTTGTCGTCATCTGCGTGTTGACCCTCTTACAAACTTTTTTTCTTCAAAAAAATGCTCTTATTCTTGGGGTCAAAAGAGGTACAAGGGGTTTGTCTGAAAAATGGGACCACACGCGTGATATGGGGTTTCTTTTAGAATGAAATGATGCACAAAAAAACAAAAAAAAAAAACAAAAAAATATGTACTCCTATAAGATCCGTGTTTAGCTTGCGCCGTGTGACCTTTATTTTATTTTCGTTTGCACTATCAACTTCACTTTTTTTTTGCGTGGGGTTGTGTGTATGGGGGGAGGGATCTGGGGGGATTTTTTTTTAATATACATGGGGAATATTCGTGTGTGCGTTTTGTTCTGGACAGTTTTCTTTGCAACACTCCGGGGTTCGATAACCCGCGGAGTGTCAGTGCCTGCGTCCCAGAGGCGTTTGCACTATCAACTTCACTTTCTTTTCTCTTCTTGGAGCTTCCCTTCCGACGGCAGCCCTCCGAACACGGTCCTCTCTGCCCTTTCATCATCGACCCATATCCATTGCAGTGAACTGCACCTCAGCTTACAGCATGCGGGATGCACCTTTTTTTTTAGTGCCTTGGGCCAAGTGGTTCCCCGTTCGAGAACTCCTTTTTCCAGATTATTTTTCCAGATCTAAACCACGAAATGGATGTAGGACTGCATGGTTGGGTGTCCACCCCGGTACAGCCGGTCATTTTACCAAAGGTACACTGTCACGAGAGGGCTTTGTATTTCAAGTCAATTTTTTTTGACAGATTTTGTTTCTAGGTGAAGTACCCGAGCCTTAAGTTATCGTATTTTATCCGCCAAACCCAGAGTAGTGACTCTGATACGTTTCCCTTCTAGCTTTTCTGTTCACTTTGATTATAAAGGTATATGAAACCATTCTTTTTATTTCAAAGTTTGACTAAGCACTTGGGCTTCGGATCATCTTACAAATCTTTGTTGAAAGATGTTACGAAGGTTTGAACCAAAAGAGGGTGTGCTGTCGAGTGGGGCAATGCCTGCCTGTCTTACCATGTTTTGTGTCTGTGCACAAGAGTTCCTCATTTCCTTTCCCTCTCTCACGTTCTCCGAACGAAGGACGAAAAACCCAGCAAAGCGTGTTTATGTGAAAACTGTGTTCCGTCTATGTTGACGCTGTTCAAAACAAAACAAAAAAAAAGAAATGTGTTATGTTGTGTTCCAAAAAATGCCATCTTCTAGCAACTCTCGTACACAAAAAAAATATACAAATGTACACTCCTGTGTGACTCCTCCCCCTCATAGTAAAGCCGCCTCTTTAGCGTGCTTCAGGCAGGGTGGGGGTAAACTCCACAAACGAACTGCGCTAGACTCTCCAATAGTTCAAACAGCGGAGCCAAAAATTAGCACAGCAAAAAAAAAATACCTGATTTTTTTTTTTATTATCAGAGACACATTTCTTGGAGATGCCTCGGTATGTGGTTCCATTCCACTCCCTCTCCGATCCTCTTTTTTTTTTGGTTTTCAAAAAAATATCTGACAGGAAAAAAAGAAAAAAATGGTTGCAGGACACACAACAACAGGAGGGCTTGTCAGAGGGGCGCCTAAAAACCATCGCTCAAAAGTTGCGTTAAAAAAGGTCATCCCTAAGAGAGTCGAGAACCCGAAAACGGCGTTGTTTTTGCGGGGGGAGAAGTGCAGTCAGGTGGTGCAGGATGTTCTGACTGATTTGTACATCATGAAGAAGCCGCATTCGATAAAGCTTACGAAGAAGAATGAGTTCCGTCCGTTTGAGGAGACTAAGCACTTGGAGTTTCTTGCATTTAAAAACGACGCAAGTCTCTTCGCCTTCGGTTCGCACAGCAAGGCAACAGGCAAGAGACCGCACAACATCGTATTGGGGAGACATTTCGACTACCAGCTCCTAGACATGGTCGAGATGGGTGTCACGAAGTTCGAAACCATGCTCAGCAATGCCAAGATCATGATTGGCTCGAAGCCCATGATGCTCTTCACAGGGGAGCTCTTCAAGTCGAACCCCACCTTCGACAGAATTAAGAACATCTTCCTCGACTTCTTCAGAGGCAAAGTCGCAGAGAACATCCAGCTCCTCGGGCTCGACCGTATCATCACCGTCACCCTCAAGCCCAAGGACGCATCGAAGGAGATTACCGTCTCGGAGGACGGATCGTCCATCACAAACGGTGTCATCCTCTTCAGACAGTACACCGTCGAGCTCAAGAAGTCCGGAGGGAAAATACCGAAGGTGGAGCTGACAGACAGCGGCCCGACGATCGACTTTGAGTTGAGGCGTGTCAGATTGGCGAAGCCGGCGATGATGAAGTATGTCCTCCGGGTTTTTCCGGTTTTTTTTAAATTTGCACACAGTTGTGGAAGCGTCAGCAAACACAACTACAAGAATGGGGTGAGGGAACGACAAATTGCACTTTTTTTTTTCAAAG
The DNA here is from genome assembly GCA_964035575.1 of Rhynchopus sp. YZ270_cl-10. Taxonomy (NCBI): domain Eukaryota; phylum Euglenozoa; class Diplonemea; order Diplonemida; family Diplonemidae; genus Rhynchopus; species Rhynchopus sp. YZ270_cl-10. The sequence goes on along the minus strand of OZ037847.1, from coordinate 335,840 downwards.
AGAGGTAAGGTTGTAAAAACCTAAGGTTTCGAGAGACAGAATATTTAATATTCAAATGCATCACACCACAACCCCATACCAGGTACGCAACAAAGATCCCCAAGGGCGTTGTCACCAAGGACGAGAAGAACGTTACCACCGACACCTTCGGAAAGCACGGACAAATTCACGTTGGCCAGCAGTCGCTTGCGACCATGGGAACAAGGAAGTTCAAGGCGCACAAGAAGACGCGTGGTGGGGAGGAGGGTGGGGAGGCGGCTGCAGAGGCTCCCGCAGCAGCAGTGGACGCAGCAGCAGCTGCGTCGGAGAAGAAGGCGGGCAAGAGAAAGAGGAACGCCACCATGACGGGAACAGACGAGGCTGGGCCTGTCGTGATCCCAAAAGCAAAGAAGGTCAAGGTGACGAAGTAGAACAACATAAAAGAGTCAGTTTATCAGATTTTGTATCAGATTTTTTTTTCCGCATTTTTTTTTTCTTTTTTTTTTTTTGGCATCACGTGAGGCAGGAGTTGATCTCTCCCAATCAGGGGGGCGGTTCCCAAAGAACGAAAAAAGGAAAATGGGATATTTTTTTTCTTTTCGGGGAGGGGGAAGGTATCGGAGGTGGTATATTCACCTCCAGCTGTCGGGGTTTGTTTTTCTATTTATTTTGTGGTCACGTTTTAAAAGATTTTATATGTCATGTTCCCCCGGACGTTCGATCGTTTAAATTTTTGCATTTTTTTCCGTTTCTGCATGCCCTCCTTCGTATCAACAGCCCTTGTGGGGTGATCAGATACTTTATTTTTTTTGTCTTTTTTTTTTTCAATTTCGTCAGTTTTATGTTTTGTGGCCAAAAAAGGGACGTTCGAATGAGACAAAAGCACACAACACACAAATGCCCCCATCCTGTATTTTTCATATTCCTCAGCAAGCAAGGGTACATTTTAAGCACCCTCTATACCTTCTTTTCGTCAGAAAAGAAGGTATATGAAACAATCATATTCCTCACATCCCAATTTTTCCGATGCTGGTACCAACTGTGCTATATATCGATAGCACTTCCTACACAACATTGTCCCTCCGTGGGGAAGCGACAACCAGACAGAACTTCTTCATCCCACAGACACATATTTCACGCTACACAACGTCGCTGCTTCTTCGACGTTTGCACTGTCAACTTCCCCTCCCTCTCTCCACCTACCCTTCCAACAGCTATCATCCCCCCCCCCCCCCCCCCAACCCACCCATTTTTTTTTCATTCCCCCCAGCTTTTGATTATCACTGTTTCACGCTTTATACATTACCCATAACCCTCTCTCTTCTCTCTCCTCCTTAATGGCAAACAACAGCAACCGCGACGATGCGCTGCGCACAAGAGAGGTAGTGCCTTCGGTGGTGGAGGGTCGTGTGTGGAAAGCGGGGGTGGGGTTTGCAAATATCCGTGTTGATACGGACTCTGAGGCAGACGCGGCTGGGGCACAGGCGCCGGAGATATGCCGCTCGCACGCACTCTCCCCGCTCTCTTCGCACAGCAACGCCTCGTCGTCGCCCCCAGGCAGCCCCCCCTCCCTCCGTGGCTCGCACATCATGCGTCGCAACGTCGGCAGCAAGCACCGCACCGCACCGTTCCCCTTTGTGAAATCTGCGAGCCTCAACAGCCTCAACAGCGACAACCCCTCCAAAACAATCCCTGCAACAGAAGAACACGAAGAACCCTCCCTGGAGCCTGCCTGCGAAGACGACGCAGAAGAAGAAGAAGAAGTTCTGGTCGAACCCAACTGCCTTTCCACCGAGGACACCACACTTACTCTTGTCGCAGCAGTGGCGGCGGTGATAGGGGCTGGCGGGGGAGCGGTTGCTGCTCGTCGTGGTACACGTGTAGCACCTCTTACCATGGTGTCTTCATGGCAAATCTTTAACCTCTGGGAAGCAGCGGCAGACGGAGAAGCCCCCACAACCACTGATGTCGCAGTAGCTGCAGCAATAGCAATAACGCACCTCTCCCTTGAGAACGCAGCCATGTCGCCACGCTCCCTGCAACGGAGCTACCTCTCGGCACTGCTCTGGGGCGCTGCCGAAGAAGAGACGCACTACGACCCTGCCGAGCACGCCCCGATTGCCGCCTGCTACTGTCTCTTAGCGATCGCCGCTGCGTCCGAAATGGAGCCACCGATCGAGAGGGGCTTCTTATCGCTTATTTGGGGCGGTCCAAGCGTGGCTCCATCAGAAGGGGTGACCCCACCTCCCTCAGTCAAAGGTAGGCACTCCACCGCAGAGCACTTCCTCAGAGAGGACAGCCTGAACAGCCCAATGAGCCCAACTGAGTGGCTCTCCGCGATGAGCTCTTTAGAGTCGACCGTGGAGGCGTCAAACGACGACGATTCCAACGCTGGGTGGATGCAGTCCTTTCTTAACCTCCCCTCTGCTCTGTGGAAACATGAGGCAGTTATTGACACACCATCCGTTCCATTTGAGCCTTTATCCATTGACACAATCTTCCCCGAGTTTGAGCTATTAGGGCATATGCCGGTATCCCCGAGAAGACAGCGGCCACGGCAAAGTGTGGCAAAGATCCTTGACGCAACTCGCGCCACGTTGAATGCAGAGAAATACCGAAGTGACCCGATTGCGAAGATCTTAAAGCAGCCGATAAGAATGCGTGCTGCAGAAGGGGCGTATGGTGTTCTGGTGGAGGACTTCTCAGAGGGTAGACAACGGATCCTCAAGGATGAGCTTTGGACCTACAACAAAATGGTCTCTCTTTGCAAACAGATGGCGACCCTCTTCCCAACAGAGGCGGCGCAGCGGGATGCGTTAACTGCAACGAGGAAGAGTTTCATGGAGGTGACTGCGGACAGCTGTGTGCAAGGAAGGGCGCTCATTGTGTTGCAGGAGCAGGAACGGATGGATCGCCAGATTGGCAGCTTTCTCTGCGAAGAGGGTGCAGTGCGTGCTGAACACTGCGAAGCTGAGCACACTGCGTTCAACACTCTCACCGAAAACATACCTGAAGCAGTTTCCCTTGCACAACGACGCTGCCATGTTCAAAAACGCATTGCCTTCTTAAAAGAAAACATTTGCGTTGGGGAATACACCGTCAAACAATGCGAAGGTGCCATCCAACGGTGCCGTGCAACAGTAACAGAGGACCGTGCAATGTGGACAGCTGAGAGGGCAGAAAGGGAGGACATGATACGCACGCGGTTCTTTAGTGAAGAGGGGAAGGCGGGGGGCACATATGCAGATGTGTTCGACCTGCGGTACATGAACCACCTGCATCAAACAACTGAGGAAGAACGTCACGCACACATCGCAGACGCGACCACACGGCTGCTCCGTGCGCAGGAGAATCTGGACGCACTCAAAAATGCGCTCTCAGTGTATTCAGCAGAGCTGTCCGCACTGACAGACTCAGCAGACTCACCGTGCGATGATAAAGACATGCACGACAAAGATCTCACCCGCAAATAATTAGGGGGAAAAAAACAATATTGGATTGATTGTTGCAGTGGTGCCCGGTGAGGTGTTTGCACTTTCAATTGATTTTGCTGTCGGAAAAAATGGGGGGTTCTCCAGAGGCTAGGGTTTAGGTATTTAACACTTTTTTGCCCATACACACGCGGAAGACTTTTCTTTTCTTTCTTTTTCCAGCACGAACACACGAATTCATGTCGAGTTGCTTGCTTGCAACTTTTTACATAACTTGTTCGTTTAGAGTGCGCTGTTTTTGTTACTATGTGTGTGTCTCTTTTACCTTAAGAATTCGCAATGGTTATTTTTGTGATTTTCATTCGGATGGCTGGCATCGTACGTGGGTCAGTCAGAGGTGTGCCTGCATCAATGAGTATTCCCATTTTTATTTTTAGATGTGCGAGGCATATTCATCTTACAGGTTTTTTTTTCCGTTTTCTAATACATGCAGGGTATTAGGGTGAAAATCCAAAATTCCGGAAAAAACTGGTTTTTCTGGTTTTCTCTCCTGGGTGGCGAAAACTAGTGTTTCCGGTGAAAACCTCCACCGTTGACGGACACAGTCACCTTTTTCGGGTTTTTCGGGGGTGGGGTCAGTGTCTTATCCAGGAATCCAGATTTCAAGATTGGGGAGGTCAGCTTGTTTTTTGCTAAAAATATATTTCGGCGCTGCTGACCAGGGTAGATTGGGAACATTGGGACTGTGTTTTGGCGGAGCAAAAAAAATAATACAAAATGGCGCCGCAGGCGAAAAATTTTGAGGGTACGGTGTAGAAATCTAGCTTTTTACACCACAGAGCCACTCAACGAACCCTTTTTTGCGGAGCAAAAAAATGAAAAATGGCTCCGCAGGCAAAAAAAAAATCAAGGAACAGCCATTTCCCAAAGGCACTCCCGTGGTTCAACCACGGTTCTACCAGGCGGGGAAAAAATGCGGGGAAAAAAAATCGAGTCCGCCCTAATCTGGGGACGACATTTACAGAAAGGCCTGGTGAAAAGTGTCGGTTTTTTTTTTCCCTCCAGATTTCTCTGTTTTTTTTTTTTTTTTGAAAACCAGTTTTTGGAAAAACTGGTTTTCAAAACCAGTTTTTTTAACCACCCTAATACCCTGAATACATGTGCTTACCCAGGGCTGACATCGTACATAGCTCAGTCGCAGCGTGTCTCGTCTTAATGACTATCATTTTATTTTATTTTCGTTTCTCGTAGCATCGTGGGCCTATCAAGGTTAGTGTTTTATTCTTGTGTTTTGTGTGTTTATGACGCTGCAAGAGGATAGTCCTCTTGTTTTTTTTTTTTAAAGTGGCCTTTTTTGTAATGTTTGCTGGAACTGTGCCCCGTTTGTTCCCGTTTCCTCGGGAGTCACCGTGGAGACATGGACAGTAGACTTCACCCTTGAGGCTGGTCTCTTTTTTCATTTTATTTCGTTTTTTCTTTACTTTGAGATCCGTACCAGATTGTTTTCTTTTTTGTGCTTGTTTTTTTTGTTGGAGCTACTGGACCTGACACACAGACCAGGCTCTTTTTTTTTTTTTTTTTTTTTTGTTGTTGTTGTTGTTGTTTTTGCAACTGACACGCGGGAGAGAGGTCGTACCTAAGATGGCATGTTAGGGGAAATTCAAAAAGAAAGAAACAAAAGGTTTCCAAAGGTGACTCATAGCTGGCCTCTTTGCTTATAACGATGTATTTTTTCTTCTTGACATTGGTTCTTGGCAGAAAAATAAGGGGTCTTCTCTGACCTCGTCTGCCGAGCTTCAATGGCTTCCCTCTGTGGCTTGGCTTCTATCGTGAGTGGAGGCTCCGGAGGAACGTCAGGTGTTAGTTTGGGTATTTGCGCGTTCTTTTTTTTCCCCCATTCTTTTTTCAATCATTTTCAAAGCAGTGGCAGTCTCGTGTCAAACTTACATCCGATGTAAAAAATAAAAAAATGTTGTTTTAAAAAGAAAATATGCATTGTGAGACATTCTTCCTGTGTTTCCTTTTAATACTTCAACATATGCTATCAATTTAGTGAGTGCAACAGCACACTGTTGAAATACTTTTAAAAGTATACACGCGAGGCTTTGGCTCATCTTATTACCATATTTTCTTTTGGGTTTTGTTTTTTTCTAACGAATTGTGATAAAAAAAAAGTGACTAAGTCGGTACATCTTACAGCCAGATGATTTCTGCCCCAAACCACAAAAAGAAACAAACTCCTTTCGCCGTACTTCACACTTTGGTTATTACGCAAATCCCAGAGTTGAACCTCTTTTATTTTTATACCTACAAGCGTAGCTTAAAGGAGAAATAGTTCCTCAGATACGGTCGCCAATCACCCCTCCAACAGGGTAATTGTGTGGGAATCAACGAAAAAAAAAAACCTTTTTCCTTTTCCTTACCTATCAGAGTTACTATTTTTCCCCTTTTTTTAATATATTAGCAAGGCTATGAATACGAGGCGTAGGTATCATAGTACTAGGGTTTTCTCTTGTGCATTATTCTTTGTTTTTTTTTTTTTATGAAATAATCTTCACCCCCCAAGAAATACAAACATTTTTATTTTTGAAACCACCTCCTTCCTTCTATTCCCTTTCTCAAAAACCCAAACCCACTATTCTAAACACCCAACCCTTTCGGACAATAAAAAAAAAATGCGAAACTCTTACCCACACCCACTCCCCCAAAATGCCAATGATGCAGTTTTTTTTTAGTTTACACATAGCACACATTGACAAAATGCTCGAGACCCTCATGAACAGTTGCGCGTTCTGCGTATCCCTCCCTTGTCCCTCCCCCACATAGTATCTGTACGCCCCAGGGTGTGGAAGCGAACAGCCACCTTTATTTTTTCCCCCTCCCCGTTTATAGTCTTGCAACAAAGAGCAACGAGTCTCTCGAGCATTTTTTTTCAATACAAGCTAGTGTTGACCATCTGCAGGGTGGCATCCCGTCATTTATCAAAAAAGCAAAAAAAAAACACTTTCCCGTAGTCAGATCATTGTCTGCCGCATTCATGGATGAGGTGTGCAGCACAGTACCCTGGCTTTGCTACGAGGTGATTGTGCGCAGAAACCATGTTTTGACATTGGTGGCGACTAAAATGATCCCGTAGAACTCTAAAAGTTTGCACGTTAGTAATTATCACAGCCTGTCAGGCTTGTCCAAGAAAGGGCAAGATATCAAAAGCAAAAAGCAAAAAGAAAAAAGAAAAAACCTTCAAAAACAATGAACGAAAAGAGAAAAAGAAAAAATGGAAACGAGTGCAGCAAGCGTACAAGAAAGTCTGTGCAGATTTTTGATAACGTATACCCCCCTCGTCGCGGGCACTGCTAGCTGAGGTCCGTACGTTTATTAAAAAAAAGCTGCCAGAAGTTTGTCTGGTTTTATGTCATGAGTTGTTTCCCTCCCCCTCGCCCTTTTGATCAATGTCTTATTTTTTCCTTCTTCTTTACACTTTTGAAAGAACTATGGGACCTTTGTGGCCGTAGCACTAACCGTATCGCTCCCTATAACCCTTCTTCTCCCTTCTCCCTTCTCCCCCCCTGTCTATTCCTTTATTGATTTCCTTTATCGTGTTCGTCTTACTGAAGAGACGCTTTGCACTTTAAACTTTCTTGTTTTACTTCTTTTTTCCAAGGTGACTAAACACGTGTCTGATGAATAACCAAAGAATAACCTAATCAGACTAAACACGTGGTGTGCAGCTTGATGAAAAACTCAAAAACTAAAAAAAAAAAAAAAAAAAACATTCAGACGAAGCACGACCGAGAATTGGCGCGAAGACTGTTTGTATCATCTTATTTTTGTTTTCATTTTTTTTATTGGCACACCTATTCGTCACCCACTTCCTCTCTCCCCCTTTTGCCCCACGCTGTACTTATTCGAAAGATGTGTCCTTGCACAGTCAACACAACAACCATTGGTAGAGGGTAGCAACCCGAGTTTCGAAATCCCAAAACCCACTTTAATTTTTTTACTCCACCGGGTGTTTGTTGTGTTTCTGTACATTTTTCCCATCTCCCAAACATCTTAGCCAGGCTTCGCGCTAACTTTTGGAAAAAAATCTGAAAAAACGTGTTTCGGGACCAAAAAAACGCACCTCAAATAGTTGTGCGTCAGGGGGTGAAAAAACAGTGTTTTGTGGCATTTCCGAGCCAATCCCGCGCTGTGGTGGGGCATATTCGGGAAAATGGACAAACTTTTAGTGACTTAACTTTTCACAAAATATGAACCCATACTCTTAAACAAGGGGCATTTTCAGGTCTGAAAACCCAAATTCAGATGAAATTGTGGTGTTTTTACTGGGAACAGGTAGCGCCGCAGGCGCACGGTACCCAACTTTTGTCTTTTTATGTTTCCCTTTTTTCTGCTTTCTTTTGATTGCGCGAGCCGATTGCTCTCCACGGTGGGGTCACATGTGTGTCCAAAAACACTCTAAAGTACTCTTACTCTGAACGATGAGATTCCTCTGGTTTTAGTAAGGAAACCCCTGTTTGCAAAAAGTGCATAAATTTCCTGTGGCTTTTCCCCGCCAAGAGGTCGTTTTGTTGCATTTCCGAACCAATCCCGGATTGTGGTGGGGGATGTACGGAAAAATGGACAAAAATGCAGCGATGGTGTGGCTGAACCCAAAAAAAAGGGTATTATTTAGCAGTTTGTTAGCACTTTGTTAGCATGCATTTTTGGGGGGGTGGTGTATAAAAAAAATTTTCCCCACGGGTGATGGAAAAAAAAATTTTTTTTTTCGTTGGTGAGCTTTTTAACGCCGGCATTTGCATTTCCGGAATCCGTCCGGCCAGTGGTGGGGTCAATTCGCCGAAATGAACAAGTTCTCGTTTTTGGTCAATTTCCACAGTATACACAGTATACACAGTATACACAGTATACACAGTATACACAGTATACACAGTATACACAGTATACACAGTATACACAGTATACACAGCATACTCAGGGGGAAAACTCACTTTGTGGGCGCCGCAGGCGCACGGTACGCGTTTTTCGTGATTTTTTCCAGCCCCGTTCTGTGCGTTCTTTTGACTCAGCGAGTCGATTGCGTTCAACGGTGGGGTCACACATGGGTATGCAAGAGTGGAGGCGCGCCAACAGGGGGAGTGGAAAAACCAAGGTAAAAAAATGTTTTTATACACCACCCCTAAAAAAAGGGTATTATTTAGCAGTTTGTTAGCAGTTCTTTAGCAGTGAAATTTGCTGGTTTCAGCCACACCAAGCGACTTAAAATTTGACAAAACATGAGCCCATACTCGTAAACAAGGGTTATTTTCAGGTCTGAAAACCCAACGTACTGAAGAAGCTATCGGTAACGTAGTGATGGCTGTGGGTTTCAGTGACCACAGAGAAGAGTGAGAAAACCTAGGACGGTTATATATGGCCTCGGAGGGGGTGTGCCCCACGGCGTCCTAATCAATCTTTATCCGTGAGGGAGGGGAGATCATCCTCAGGGGGGATGTGGAGTCGTACTCAAAATAAAATGAACTGTACATAAGTACATCATGTTTAAACATAAAGGAGGGTAGGAACAGGTAGCGCCGCAGGCGCACGGTACCCAACTTTTTTCTTTTTTTCTTTTCCCTCTTCTCTGCTTTCTTTTGATCGCGCGAGCCGATTGCTCTCCACGGTGGGGTCACATGTGTGTGTGAAAACACTCTAAAGTACCCTTACTATGAAATATGAGATTCTCTGGTTTTCTTAAGGAAACCCCGGTTTGCAAAAAAAAAACGCACCACAAAAATATCCAAAAATCCCGGGACAAAGGACAGAAGTTAGCGCAAAGCCTGATCTTAGCACACTTACTTTTTTTTTTTTTTTGTTTTTTTGCCACAGTTTTGAGGTGAGGCTTTAACTCACCTTTACCCAAAAAAATCTTCCTTTGTAAGCTCAAATACCTTCAGCAGGAAGGTGCGACACAGACGAACGATTGAAGTTCCTTGCCCCCCCGTTCCACATGATGGTACGGTACGGCGCGCCTCTTTCGTTTTTCTTTTTCTCACCTCCCCCCTTTCAGGTACTTCCGCTTCTCACCCCCCCTGGGGCATCGTATGTCGCCCAGTCGGAGATGTGCCTGCATCAATACTACCATTTCTTTAGCCTTTTTGTGCCCCTTCTCTTTTGGTCGTCTTTGGTACCTGCACTCATTTTTTGAGCGTCTGTGTCTGACAAAAGCAACACGATAGGGTTTATTTGCACTACCTTTTTTCTCTTTTCTCTTTCCCCCCCCCCAACCCCTTCTCCCGATCCTTAAGGTGTCCCAGCACAGAGCGCTTGGTGTCACAAACCCTTTTACAGTGCCTCCGGCACTCAAATTCATTTTGACCCACCCTTTTTACCGAGTGTTTTTTTTTAAATGTTTGCACTACACTTTGTTTTTTTTTTTTCTGTCCACACAGACGGAAGCATCTGCTTGTTCTGTTCTTGTTGTTCCTTGTACCGTGGTCTCTCTACCAGTTGTCTTGAGAGCTGTTGTATGTATGAGGCACAAGAAATGACCAAAGAGAGAGAGAGAGAGAGAGGTGTGAGTCGAGTGTCAGGAGGTGGCCGCACACGTGGTTCCCTCACGTTTTTTTTTTTTTGGCTTCTGCAAAGAGGTTTCCTCTTTACGGCCAGGTACTCAGTAGTGGGAGCGTATTGTAGTACTAAGAATATCAACACAGAATATTTGTTGCACACTTTACGCACAAACAAATGTGTGTGGTGCCTCCCTCTCTCCATGACACACTGTCACACAACTCTCAGAGGTCCAGAGGTCCAACTCTCAGATGCTATTTTAGCAGCCGAGAAATGTTCGCAAAAAAAAAAAAAAATTGATAATAGCAACAGTGGTTAAAACTCTTTACATCTCGGAGGGTCTTGCACTGACGATGTCCCCCTCTGATACTACCAATGTATGCAGTTAGGACTGAAACATGATGTACTGAATTTCTAACCAACTACTTTATTTTCTCACGTGACCCCTTTAACCCACCCTATCCCCCAAACTTTGATGATGCAACTTTTGTGTATATTACAGCACTTAAATGCATAAACAATAAATAAAAGCGACTTTCCAGAGTTGAGGACGAACTCCGTCTATATCTTTTAAGTACAATAGCCTTCGGGCGACATTGAGTACAGATCCTGCACTAGCAGGTGATTGTCGACACAACAAAAAAGAGAAAAAAAAAAAAAAAAGAACCCATACAAAAAACACGTAGTTTTGACGCTCATATTGAAGAAACAACAGAACTTCTCAAAGAAACCAAACAGCGCTGAAAAGAATATCACTGATGTTACTTATCTTGAAGCGTCTTTTTGTTTGAAGGTGACTACGCACGAGAGGCTTAGGTTCATCCTATAAACTTTATTTGAATTCTTTTTTGTTTTTATTCTTTTTAATTTGGTCACCCTCAGGGTTCTTCAGTTGTAAGCACACTCAGGGAGAGCGACTAGCGTTCGCTCTCCCTGAGTGTGCTTACACGGCAGTTGCCCCTTCAGTATTATCGGCTCTACATTCATTCTTCATTCATGGAAGTGGATGCATGACGTCGGGCTGTAGGTCAAATCACATATTTAATGAAGTGGGAAAATGTAGTCTTGCACGTTTTGTAAGAGGGCATACCGTGATCCTACGCAGTTCTTTTCCCTGCAGAGTGTCGGTGCCTAGAGTATCTATCGCCTTCGTTACCTTGTTTGTTTTTTTGCACGGTGACTCAGCAGAGAGACTTAGGTTCATCTTACAAAACAGTATTTTTTTAAACTCTCCCAAACCCCCCTATTCTGTTCACCCTTCTCTGATATTTATGATTCTCTATTGTTGTGATTTTTTTGTTTTTTATATATTTTGAATGCAGTTGGATGCGCTTATTGATTGAGGTGTCTGCGTTAAATACGGAGCCAACCCCTCTGTGCCCTTTGTGGCAAATGGCGAGATGTTTTGTTCTAAGCTTCTAAGATAATACCGATCCGAATACATTCGAAAAAGGCAAACCACCCAACATGGCCCTAACAAGTCCAGGGGGGGGGGAGAAAAAAAACAGTGCTGGGCCCAAGACTGCCCTTGAGCAGATATATCACACGACACTAACCGCCTTGGTCCCCGAGGCGTGTCGGACTCATACTCGAAAGACAAGTCCGCGTGCACTCTTCTTATGGCTGACTATTCATGGAAGTGAACAAAGACGAGCAGCCACCCCGCCCTGCATCGTACAATGAAACAAAAAAAGGATGGTTACAAAGTCTTTAAAAAAGCGAAGCAAAAAACCCCCAATCTGCGTAGGACAACTATATTTTATCTGTCTGATTTTTTCCCTATTTTTTTCTCTCTTTTTACTTGAATCCTGCGTTTCGTACCCCTTTTTTTTCTTCTTTTCAACCTCAACCCCGAGCCTTTTATTAGGACATTTTTCTTTCACCAATCATCCTCTTTAGTTGTATTGAAGGGCAGGTACATCTTTTCAGAGGGTTTTTTTTTCTTTTTCTCTTCTCTTCCTTTCTTTACTTTATTATGTAACCGTTTCTGTAGTCTTGCCGTACAACAAGACACCCCTTATTCGAACTAAGTTTTTGCTGTGTCGGAGAGGAGGTTAATTCACCGCGAAAACTTATTTATTTTTTTTTTTTTATAGCTTTCAAATGATCAGGTAGTACCCCCCTCCTTCTATCAGATGTTGCACAGCTCATCCATTTTTTTTCTCTTATTTTTTTATGAATCTAACTTTATTTTTTTTCGCTGAAAAAAAAAAGAGCTTAGCCCCTTCAAGCTGACTGCAGTGCTCCAAATGAGGCTATTTGACGTTTTTTGACGTCACATATCTGAAGTACAGTATCAGTCAACGAAGCAACTCACCTCTCTTTTTCCAAAGCAGCTAGGTCTACGAGAGACTTAGATTTCATTCTTGTCAAACCCCTTTTTCTTTTCTTTCTATATACTATCAATTTATTGATTGCATATGATGAAAATACTTTTCTTTCTTTTAGTGCTTTCATCCAGGGCTGTCATTATAAAGCAGGTCAGTTGAGGTGCCTGCAGCATCATCGCAACATATTCTCTTGTTTTTCCTGGACCCTCTTCCCCAACCCCTCATCCTGACCAAACCCCAGATTAGATCAAACCCAAAAAAAAAAAAACCAAGGCTGTACCGCAGTGTTAGTTTCGTGCAGCGCTTCGCCTAATAGTCAAAAATATTCCCCCAGCGAGAAGGTGTGTGCACAGCTGCGAGCAAGCCTTTTTTTTCATCCAGTTGGACGACAGTTGGAAGTGAATTGCTTTTGCAGAAATGGGCAAAAAAACACCTGATGTGGGGTATCAATTTTGTGACAAAATAGGGATCACCACAAACTGTGACACAAATGTGAACGAAAAAGGGTGGTAAAATGGTGAAGAAATTGACACTGCAAGCAAGGAACAGATTAGAGTTACTGTCTGTCCATATCTTGGCCTCTAGGGGCTGGGTGATGCAATACCAAAACAAAAACGATTTAAAAAAAGAACGTACGTTTACCTAGCACAATCAAGTGGAGAGAAGAATGTAAAACGAGTAGATTACCGGTATTACAAGAAAACGAACGAAAAAAGAAGCGAAGAATTGTGGTCTGTTTTTTTTTTTAAATCAATTGTTCTCGTTTTGCATCCGCTCTTGCAAGACTCTCGGACTATGTTCATTTTATGGGTGACTCCAAGCACGATGAGGCTTGGGTTCATATTTCTTTTGCACTCGGTGCAGCGCCACTAGGCAAAGGGTATGTTGAGCAAGTCCATTTTTCTTTATTTGTCAAATCAATCAAAACGCGTATTTTTGGGGTGGCGACAAGGGGGGTCGGAACTGGGCAGTCACGAAAAATCGCAAATAATCATTTTTCTTCTTTGTATTCAGTAGAATAGTTAGTATATGAAACAATTCTTTGTGATTCTTTGCGACAGGTCGTGATCTTTTGTGATTTTTTGTGATCTTTTGTGATTTTTTGTGATCGACATATTTTGAGATGAGCTTTTTTTTGTCCCACTCTGGTAGTGTACTGTACTGTACTGTACTGTACTGTACTGTACTGTACTGTACTGTACTGTACTGTACTGTACTGTACTGTACTGTACTGTACTGTACTGTACTGTACTGTACTGTACTGTACTGTACTGTACTGTACTGTACTGTACTGTACTGTACTGTACTGTACTGTACTGTACTGTACTGTACTGTACTGTACTGTACTGTACTGTACTGTACTGTACTGTACTGTACTGTACTGTACTGTACTGTACTGTACTGTACTGTACTGTACTGTACTGTACTCCCAATCCCCTGTGTATACTGTGTATACTGTGTATACTGTGTATACTGTGTATACTGTGTATACTGTGTATACTGTGTATACTGTGTATACTGTGTATACTGTGTATACTGTGTATACTGTGTATACTGTGTATACACAGTATACTGTGTATACTGTGTATACTGTGTATACTGTGTATACTGTGTATACTGTGTATACTGTGTATACTGTGTATACTGTGTATACTGTGTATACTGTGTATACTGTGTATACACAGTATACTGTGTATACTGTGTATACTGTGTATACTGTGTATGCGGAAATTGACCAAAAACGAGAACTTGTCCATTTCGGCAAATTGACCCCACCACTGGTCGGACGGATTCCGGAAATGCAAATACCGCCGTTTAAAAGCTTCACCAACGAAAACAAAAAAAATATTTTTCCAACACATGAATGCCCCCAAAACGTCATGACAACTGGTAGAAACACGGTAGGGAATCGGTTATGCAGCCACGCCGAAAAAGTTCAATTTTAAGCGAAACTTACACACACTTACGTACAACTGAGCATTACTGAGCACAATTACACCACAATTACAGCACAATTACAGCGGCCCAAAACGGTTCACTTTCGTGATTTTTTGTGATTTTTCGTGAATTTTTGTGAATTTTTGTGATCGACAGAATTTGAAAATATTTTTTGCGAATATTTTTTTCCACACCCCCCCCTGTCGCCACCCCAATTTTTACTATTCAAAACCCACCCCACACATATTAGTTCTGAGATCGTGGATGAGTCGTTATCCTTTCTCTTGACTTGATGTCTACAAAACTCAAAAAGAAGAAAAAAAAACAAACCAAAGAACAAACACACCCCCCAAAAAAAAACAAAAGATCAAAAACAAAACCCCCTATACAAACCCAAAACACAAACCCACTCTCTACCCTCTGTCTCCCTCCGTACAGCATTCCTCCACAGCGTTTTATTTTAGAAAAATCATTTCAATAACAAAAAGTGCAAGAAAATCAACATCATGTATTTGTTTCCCCTACAAAAACGCTCTTACATAACCTTGACCCGGGGATTTCAAAAAAAACCCCTGTATACCTGGCTGTAAGAATTGTGTAATTTGTTACCCCCCCCTTTTTATTCACCCTACCCCTTTGCATGCAGCGTTTGAACGCTTCTTTTAGAAGGTTCGCGTTCCGTAAAAAGATTCACGATAAACCGCTGATACGGATGAGCTGGGTGCTCTGCATGGGGTACTTCCTCTCTCTCTCTAGGGTTCTTATGTGTAGGGTTTCCCCCTCTCCGGATGGTGCCTCCCCTCCAAACAACCCCCTTGCGACGTACCGGAGTGTTCCACACTCGCGAGGAGGTCAACAAAGAAGTGCACCTAGGTTCTCCAAGCGGGTTCTTAGGTCATTGTCGACAACAAAAAAGAGAGATCATCGCGCTCGTCTGCGGTGACGTAAAACTGTTTAGTATGTGGAGCACACTCTAGGGTGGCTACACTAATACAAAACTAAGTTTTCAAAAACAAAAGAAAAAAATGGACCCTCCTTTCTCTTCCTCTATGAACTGGAATTTATATGAATTTGATTTGATTTTTTTTTTAGATTGGCTTTCTTGCTCAAAAGCAATATTGCCTTGCTCTGCCCCCCTCTCTCTCGTCCTGTTGGTTTCAAATTTGATTGGGCAAATTCTATTTTAGAGAGGGAAGGCGACCTATTTTTTTTTTTCTTTTTCATTTTTTCCCCCCTGCTTTACAACCACCCTTCGTGGTAACCGTGTGCATACCAATGAAGTGCTCTCTGGGGTTCAGAATTAGTGCCCTGCGTCCGCCGACGAACGGTGAGGCGTTTGCACTTGCAACTTCTCTTTTTTATTTTTTTATACTTTGTTTTTTTTTCTCTAGCACTCCGTGTCTAGCTAATGAGGGGGATACGCCTGCACAGTGGAAATCCAAGCCAGTCCTATCGAACTTTGACTGCCATCCCCCAGAACACAACATATCTGTCTCTTTTAATCTCAACCCCCAAAAAAAACCCTCAGATTTTGTCAATTTATTATGTCTATTTATTTTATTTTTTGTATTGTCCTCCTCTTTTTTTAGTGCCTGCGTCCGGCGTTTGCACTATCAACTTCGCTTTCTTTTCCACCTTGTAGGTGATATTCGAAAAAAAAAAGTGAAGTAAAATAACGAAAAAAAAGCTCATATAACAGGGTTAATCATCGAAGAGGGGGTGTAATAAACGGACTTAAACAGCGGAGTAAAAAAATAAAATAAAAACCAAAAAACGCCATGAAGAAAACTCTGTACCGTTGTAACCACTTGTCGCGACCGCGAGGAAGTGTATGGTCGGGGTCTGATACTAATGTTTTGTTTTGTTTTTATTTTATTTTGGTTGGACCTTTGCATCCGGGGGTCCGTTCCTCCTGCAACTCTATGAAGGTGTTGACCGCTCGAATCGATGTCTTGACCTGAGAGATTACAAAACAGGGGCGAGGGGGGGAATGCGGGGCTTCAGGGTATTTTTTTTCAGTTACCCTGCCTCTCCTTTATTACCAGTGCATAGCCTTTGTCTTTTTGTTGGGGTATGCGGATGCTAAACGCCCCTGCCCTCTTTTATGCAAATTCACCCTGGCAAACGGAAGGTGGGCCGCCGGCTGACGGGCGGTAGTGTGTACCGCCCCCGTTCACACTACGGTAGGTTTCCTTTTACATCTTCTGTTGGCCGCAGGGTACTGCTTTCATCTGGGGCTGGTATCGTACGTGGGTCAGTCGGTGCACAATAGCTTCACTCTTCCCACCGGCGAAGATGCATGTTTGATCCAGTGGATGGTGACTCGCCCTCTCCTCCCCTTCTCTACTATATTGTTTACTCTATTTTTTTTTCTTTTTTAGACGTTGCGCAGAAGTGGCGCAACTCAAGGTTCCGGTTTTATTTTGTTTTATTTTCTGTACTGCGGTTCTAGATGTGTGTGCCACATGAGGCTGTCACATCTTATTAGCAGTACTCTCTTTATTGCGATGATGTGCTTCTCAAGGTCATCTTTTTATACAAATTATCTTGTAGTGTTTCTTCAGTGCCTACAGACACACTCCCTTTGTGTCATCTGACCATCTTTGTCCAGATATCCTGAGGTATGTCATTGGCCTCGAAATGGATGCAGGACCGCATGGGTTGGGGTACACCCGATCATGCACCAAAGGTACACGGTGTCTCGGATGAGAGGCTCAGGGAAAACCAACTTTTTTTTTTGTCCTGGGGGTGGTTTGTCCTCTCTCTCTCTCTCTCTCTCTCTTTCTCGCTCAATCTAACCCATTTATTTTGCGTTTTAACGAAACATCCACCTGATTTTTACCCCGCGTATAGGTGCGTAAAGGCCCGTACAGGCCCATATAGGCCAAACCCTACCCATTTTTCCCAGCCTTTACGCGCTATACGCGCCTATACGCGGGGTAAAAATCAGGTGGAACATTTGTCTTTTCCAAAAAAAAAAATGTCAAGATGATCACTGATTGTATCATGGATGCAGTTTTTCGTTATCACGCTCTCTCTTTACTCTTTCGATAGCCTGCTTTTACTTTCTTCGTTAGATGAAGATGCACGAGAGGCATATTCATCGTTCAAGTCTTCTCTTTCTTTCTGTAGGTTGTACGCAAGGTGAGGCACTTTTATCACAATTTTCTTGTGTGTCATAGCCTTCCAGTTTAGCGACATCCCTATTTGGACTGCACCCGGCTTCATCTTATTTTATGCTTGTGTCTAGTGTTCTGCGTCTGCCGGCGAGTCTGTTTGGCGAGTTGTTTTGCACTTTCAACTTATCTTTGCTTTTTTTTGTTTTTTTTTTTTTTTTTGTGTGAGAACCAGGTGACTCAGACGAGTGTTGCGCTTTTCGAATTTTTCATTTTTTTTTTCTTTCTTGCACACTATTCCTCACACAATAGACGATGCTGTTGGGCAACATCTTTCAACGATTTTATGCCCATTTTTCTTGAGGTGACTCACCCCCTGAGGTTATGGGGTCCATCTTTACACCTTTTCTCTTTATCTCTCTGTGTCCACAGTGCACACATCCATCTTTGTATCACAGACCCCTCGCGGGTTCGACAACCCGCGGGGAACCACCTGCGTCCGCCGACGAACGGTGAGGCGTTTTTGCACTTTCAACTTTCTCTTTCAGAAACCCACGAACGAAAATGGATGTAGGACTGCGTGGTTTGGGGGCCCACCAGGTACACCCGATCATGTGCCACCAAGTCCATTTTTTTTTTTTTTTTATAAATCAACACTTCACACCCGCCTGCCAAGCACTCCGCGTCTCTTTACGAGACCCTTTCCCTCTCGTCTCCACACCAAACTCTTCAATGTCTTTTTCCCCTATAGCTTTGTTTTTTTAACCTTTTTAACCTTAACTCTCCTTACCGCTGACACACACACACCTAAACATGATTGAGAAAAAACGTTTGCAACTATCCTTTTGCCCTCTCCTCTCTTTCCCCCCTCTTTCCCCATCCTCAACTCCTCAACCTCTTAGGACGGAAACACAGCATATTTTTTTCCCTTTTTTTTTTTAAATGTTGACACGAATTTTGCAGCGTAGGCTGTTCAACAGCGCAGCCCCAGTGCTTTTGTATAGTAGTGATTTTGGTAGTGCGGCGCTGCCGGCTGGGTGCACCGAGGAGGCGGCAGGGGTGTATGAGAGAGAGCACCGTATCAAGGAGGGTGAGCTTGGGCTTGCGCCCGGGCAGAATGCGTTGTTGGCGGGGCGTGGGATGTGCATTGCTGCGACAGCGCCGCCGGCGTCGCAGCCTCTCGCAACGGTGCTTGCAGACCTGACCACCGTCGCACCAGAGATCCTACCCGTCTTCAGCACCCTCGAAACCTCAGATGCAGATCCGAAGGTGCATCCGTACCCAACAACGCGCTTCAAGGAAGGCACCTTAGTAGTCGCAGTGGGGCACAACGACCTTGATAAGGTTTCGAACATATCCCCGGGGGTGATCACTGAGGTATGTACCAACAATTTATCAAAAAAAAAAAGAAACACAAATCCCTCCTGCAGGAAGCGGTGGATGAGAACACATTCACGACGTCGACAGCAGACCTGCAACCGGGGTCGTTCATTGTGCTTATGGAAAACCCCTCACGGCTATGCGGGGTGGTGCTGGAGGGTGGGGTCATTCTGAGCTGCAAGGTATCCCTCCCTCCCTCCTCCCTCCTCCTGTCATCTTAATCACTTCTTCAATAAAAAAACATTTCAGGACCCATGGTTTATCGTAAACTGGGTATCGCACGCCCTACCCACAGTGGTAACGGAAGATGCCGGGAGGTACCCGCCCCCGCTTCTACAGTACATCAACGACGTGAAGCGCACTATCGTCAAAAACGCAGACTCGGTACCGTCGATGCGGATTTGTCAGAACATCTTTGTCAAAAACTCGATTGACGACTTCAAGTACTTCATGCTGTAGTCTTTAGTGACACAAAAAAAAAACACACAAAAAAATACACCGGAACGAGAGTGTGCTACAGCGATGGTGGTTAAAGCAGGTTCATCTTTGCCATATCTGTTTCATATAGGCCGGGTGGGGGGAGGGGAGGTGGGTGTGTCTCCTTGCTCGAGATGCAGGGGTGTGTGGTGTGGTGCGATGTGGGATAATTACGTTTTTTTTTTTTTTCAAAGGTTTTCAAAATATCTTCAAAATGGAGATTCGCATACGGGCGGAAAGTGTGGTCGCTACACTATATTATTATTATTTTTTTTACAATATTTCAACAAACTGCCGCAGTGCGGAAGAGGCATCTGGGACAGGGCATGTTGCATGTTGCAGGCTAAACATACCAAAGCAAGTTGGGGGGTGTTGTGGGTGAAACACTCTCTTTTTGTTTTTATTTTTCAAAAAAAATTTACAAAACTGCTTCATCGCCCTGAATATCTAGGGATGGCAAAATATATCTGCTTTTCCGTTTGCTTTTTGTGTACTGAACCGGGACCCCACGTCTGCAGAGACGTGCTTTCACTTTTCCCCTTTGTGGATATGGTACAGCCCCTGCTTTTCTTTCTTGCGAATAGAAGGCATACGAATTCATTGAGTGAAGTCATCTGCTTCTCTTATTTCCTTTCGCCCTTTTAGGTAGGTTGACTAAACTGTCTGAGGAGGGCAGGATCATCTTACAAAAACTTATCCATTTTTTCTCCCTTGAGTGACCACACCCACATACCTGTTGTACACACTCCTCTCCCCCCCAGAGCTGTTTGTTGCTGCAATACACAAAAAGAAACAGAGCTTTATTTTTATGGACGACTCTCCCCCAGTCATCACAATTTTTTTATGGCCATTTGGGTGACGGTCTAAAACCTACAAAACAGGCTGGCACAGTGAGGCAGAATAGTAGAGTTTTGACACAATGTCTTTTTACCTGAAGAGGGTGGACAAAGGCACACTCTTTTTTTTTTTGCAAATGGAGTGTGCGGACCCAAAATTGGCGAAGCAATTTTGCACCACCACAGATTACATGTTGGTTTTGGTTTACGCGTTTTTCTTTCCACTTACGTCTGAGACCACCAATGTTAACAATTTACAAACGATTATCATTAAAAAAAACCACCAAACAGCACCCCCCCCTCTCACCCCCCCCTCTCACCCCCCCCTCTCACCCCCCCCTCTCACCCCCCCCTCTCACCCCCCCCTCTCACCCCCCCCTCTCACCCCCCCCTCTCACCCCCCCCTCTCACCCCCCCCCTCACCCCCCCCTCTCACCCCCCCCTCTCACCCCCCCTCTCACCCCCCCCCTCTCACCCCCCCCTCTCACCCTCACCTTCTCTTCCCTCCTGATGGATGTAACAGATCTCTTCTACTGCGAACCCGATGCAGAAGAATGGGACGCGCTGCGTGCGAAGGGGAAGCTTGAGCTGCGCGACTTTGGCGGCACTGATCTAAGCACAGCAGATTTGCGATGCGTGCCGGAGTGCATCATAAAGTCTTTGGCCGAGGCAGCGCATGGGACCATTGCGCGGGTATGTGGAGTAGCGATACGGCGACGTCGCCACGTCAAGGTCAAGACACTCAAGCCGCTTCTCCAGCGTGATGTGCTCGCGGTGGCTGAAAAGCTTCTCTCAGATATCAACGCCAAACGGGATATGTTGCTGCAAAGCACCTATATGGTGCAGTCCTCAGGCGACGTCATTGTTCGCGAAAACGAATCCTGCTTTTTCTCAGTACTTCTAAGCGGTACCGTTCTCCTCACCGGAGCTGAAGCAGAGAGTCGAACCGTAGAAGCGCCTGCGGTTGTCGTACCACTTCGTACCCTTCTCACTAAGAAGAAGTCGCCATATACTATTGCCTGTACCAATGCTGCAACGTTGATTGATATACCAATAGATTTGTTGCCATCGCAGGCGACAGGATGGAATGTCATGAATTTTGTGGAGGAGTTGGGGTTGATTCAGTTTACCTTAAGAAGGCTGCCGGTGTTGAGTGATTTGGGGAAGTCGGAGCTGGAGTTGATAGGGAACGTTCTGCAGCAGGAGGAGGTGCAGCGGGGACAGCAGTTGTGTCAAATTGGGGAGCACCTCAAAACCTTCAAAATCGTTCTCCGAGGCGAGGTGGTGACGGAGGCTGCGGTGGAAACAGCCTCTGTCACAGACTTCACGGAACTGCCTCGCGCTGTGGCGGAGCGGGAGTTCTTCTTCCTCGAACCATGTCCATACACCCTCAGGGTCGCTTCTGAGACCGCCACCGTATTGACCATCTCTCGTCGCGACCTCATGCGCGCCTTAGGTAAGTCAGGCGCCGAAGTAGTCTTGGACAACTGTGTGACCCGAAGGGTGGATACCTGTTTGCGTCTGGCGCAGCTCAATGGGGGTGCGTTTGAAAAGCGCTACCTCGCGGGGGTGCCTGAGAAATTGGTGGATCTGTTGGGGGTGCAGTTTTTGGTGGAGGTCTTGCGGAGCATGACGTTGTCGGTCGCGAAGCCGAGGGAGCCGTTGCTTTCGACGTTTGCTGTGTGTGATAAGTTGTTGATGGTTACCGAGGGCACAGCGTCGTTTACGAGAAACGACAAATTAGTGCCGTTTCCAAAGTTTGAGGTGTTGGGATGGACGTGTATGGCGCAGCATCGGTGGATGTACCCCTTCGCTGCCGTCACCTTCTGCGACGTCTGGGAGCTTGACCGCATCCGTTTCTTCGAAATGCTCAAAGCGCACAAACTCCTTCGCTCCTACCTCCTCTGGATGGACAACGTCATCAAAACACCAGTAGATCGCTCCAACAACACCCCCATCGTCATCCACCCCACCCCCGATCTCCAAGACTTCAAATCTCGCATCGTCATGCGTTTACCACAAATGCAAAAAAACTGGACCGAATGGCAAGCTCCTAAAAAAACTCCACCAAAAAGCGAGCCCGTCGTCGAAGAAGTCAAACCAAAGATAGGAACACCGCAAGAACGATTGCAAGCGTTATTGGGGAGATTAGAAAAACCTGTAGTACGCAAGGTGGAGAAGGTGTTGGAACCTGCAAAGTCGGACCTTACGTTGAAGAGGCGGACCAATATTAGAAAGGTGGACTATCGCATTGCGACGACTGAGGACAATCGGCGATTATCTCGGATTATTGCGGACGACGCTTCCATCGAGGAAGTCAGCGAAGGGAGTGACGAAGGCGAACGGGAAAGCGTTTTCAGCGAGACAGAACAGTGGCGACGTCAGCTTGCCGTCTTCCTTGCCTCAACCCTCCCAGAACGCATTATCCCCATGCCTCCCCCTCCAGTAAAAAAAGCAGTGACAGAACACCATCCGGTTCCACGAACGCGACATCTGAGACCGGGGCGGCAAATTCCGCAGATGGTTGCGTCACCTGTACTGGCGCGTGGAGAGAGCCCTACTACCTTCGATTCTGTGCTTCCGGAAAGCAAGAATAAGAGATTGCATCCGAAGAGAGCGGACATCGTAGGTGCGTACCGGGGCGGGGTGTTTACGTGGCATTTCATCACCCCAGAGGCGGCAGGCGAGGCGCATAGGGTAAGCCAGAAGACCAGTCTCGCAAAAAGGAACACATGCTTCCAGCCAGTGAGGCCCTCTATAGACCCCTCTCTGGAGGAGTCAGGCATAGACATGGTGAGCACCAAAAGCTGTGAGTTCCAGTTCGAAGCGCCCAAAAAGAGGAAGCGCGACGTCACAGACAAAATGCCGTCCCCACTCAGAAAGTCGTGGAACGTTCTCTCCGAAACAGCACGAAAAGAAGGGTTTTTATCGGCTTGCAGCGAATTTTGACCATATCACATTTCTTCTTCTTTCTTCTTTTTTTTTCAAACCGAACCGCGTATTTTGACTATCCCAAAAAGAGACCAGCACTCACGCGCATTCTCTTGTTTTCTTGGACACTTTGAGTTCTAAAAATTTGGCATTTTTTAAAGCTTTTCAACTCTCTCTCTCTCCCCTCTACCCCCATCTACCCCTCTACGTTCCACACCGCAGGGCACAATGAAAGAATGGATTGTGTGGGTGTGCGTTGCACTGCAGTGCACTGGAGGTTATGCGCAGTGCAACATTGCGGCGAGGGTTGTGACTGCGGACGAGAGTTATTCGGAGTCAGATGCAACATTTGACTTGTACATCGAGGCACGCAACGGGGCACAGGTGTATTCATCGCGTGTCGATGAGCCTGACTATGATCAGATCTTTCTTCTCTCTGCGGAGGTAGCCTTCCCCTGCGAGGACGTCGCTGGTGTCCGGGTATACAACCGAGACGGCAGCGACGAATGGCTTATCGCCTCCGTGACGCTTCTCTTCGCCGACTACAACCTCTGGGTGTCTGCATACACAGACGGCAAATCCAACTCCGCAAAATGGGTAGGCAAAGGCGCATCCATCCTCTGGTCCATCCCAATAGGGACTCTCATCACCCCAACCACAATAACACCACCTTCACTCGGATCGGTCCGCACCACCACCGGGTCCGGGATAAGCTACAGTACCAGCGATAAAACCAAGGTCTACCGCCACGCCCGCACCGGGTCGGGAAAATGCCAGATCGGTACTGCAGGGCCGGCGAATAATAAGGACGTTGATATCTTTGATGGCGACTGTGCTTTCGATGCAGAAGAGACCAGCTATGTGCGTCTCAGCGCGCAGGGTACAGACGCGTGGTACGTCATGTACCTTGAGATGTACGAGAACATATGGATTGCCGGTGCCTGGCGGGGTACATGGGTGCAGCTCTTCGTGCGTTCCTCAGGGTACCAAGCATACCACTGGGTGGAGAAGGACTACTGCATCCCCTTCTGCACCGTGAAAGAGCGTGAGAGCACCGAATGGTACCGCAAAAACCCCATTGCAGTGACGATCACAACGGAGAAGGTCAGTTCAGAGACGTATGAGGTGACCCTCAGGGACTCTAAGGGTGCGTACTGCAATGATATTGTCCCGAAGGTGACTTCTGTTGTGAATGTTTACATGCAAAACTGCAAATTCGAGGCAAGTGATGTAGTGAGCTTTGAGATATCTGCGGTGAGCTGGGATGGCTGGGGGGTGGCGACAGTTCATTTGCACGACCGAATGGAGCTGCGGATTGGGGTGGTGAACCGTCCGTCGGGTGAATCCACATTTGGCGCAACCGTTGTGACGGGCGCACAGTCGTGGCAGGAGAACGTCGTCTGGAAGATTCCTCAGGCAACAGCAGCACCACCCACCCCATCACCGCCAACCCCAGCCCCACCCACTCCTCTTCCAAGCACAGCGGTGCCGACAGAACCACCTGCCACAGCACCACCCACAGCACAGCCCACATCACCCCCTACTGCAACCCCTACTGCGTCACCCACCGCTTCTCCTACAGCTTCCCCGACTGCAGTGCCGACCGCTTTACCAACGGCAACACCGATTCAGGACACCCCTACCCCTACAGTGACTAGCACAGAACCGGCAACGGACAACACCTCGGTGATAACAGAGGACCCTTTGGGTGCGTCTGTGGAGGAGCCGATGGTGGGGGCGTCAACACCACCGGAGTTGACTGCAGTGGCGTTTGGTGTGCTTGCATCGTCAGGGGCGAGCGCAGGGCGTGCGATGCGGCTGGTGAGTGTGGGTGCAGGGTGTCATTCGTCGTATCCCAGTACATTAAACCCAACAGGTCTGTTGGTGTTGGGGAGTGAGCCCCTCGGGGCGATTGTTGCAAGCGAGGCGATGGTGGTCGGCATTCTTGTGGCAGGCATCGCAGCAGCGGCAGGTCTGCGCCGTATGTCCTTCCTGCAGAACACCGATGTGCAGGGCCTGCTCCGCTGCCCGTCCATCCCGCTCTCGCTCTTCAGCATGCTCTACCAAAGCTTTGTCATGGGCGGGATGTACCTCGTCATGGATCTCTCCAATCTGTTTGGCGTCGTGGTGGGGGTCTTCTGCATTGTGCAGTGCGCGTTGGTGCCGTTGTGGCTGCACCACACCATCGCACGCAACGTTCCTGACCTAGGTGTGTACGTCACTGCGAGGTCACGGAGCAATGTGGCAAGCTTCTTCCTTGGTGCAGGGGAGTGGTGCAGCAGGTTCCGCAGCCGTCTCTTTGTGCAGCGCCATGCGTCTGCCCTGCGGAGATACCAGCGCAACCGCGCCTTCTACATGCTTATTGAGTTTGGCGCGAGCTTCGCATTAGCCACCATCGCAAGCCTGCAGCCCGAGACCTCCGCCGGGTGTGGACACGTCAAGATCGCGTCCTCTGTGGTCCTCCTCATGCAGCTCCTCTGCGAGTCCTGCACCTACCCGTATGCACGCCACTGCGACGCATTCTTCAGCATCATCTTCATTGGCGTGCACATGGTCGCCATGGCGTGCACCGGGATATACCAATACACAGGAGAGGACAGTCTGCAAAGCATTGCGGACCACCTGCTGACCCTCGCGATGTACCTCTTGGTGGGGCAGGCGGTGGTGGATCTTGCGAATGAGGGGTATGTGTTCGTCTCGAAGCGGCGGCGCAACGTGCAGGACAACTTCTTCCACAGTGTTGCGCTGGAGGAAGGTTTCGACGGAGCGGGTGGGAAGGAGGACAGCCTGCTTCCCTACGTCGACACCCTGCTCCCCTGCCACGTCGACACAGAGCTTCTCCTTGGCTCCTCCGAACAACCGCTTCCCCAGGAAGAACACCTCAAATTGCTCATGTCCGAGACCTGCACTAGCCAAGAAGTTCTGAGCGACTGCAGCGGACTCCTCGGTGGCCTTTACGGTCCAAACAAATACCGTCCCGTCGAAGCGGTGGAACGAACAGAAGAATGGACGCGTATAGTCTCAGGCTCATCCCCGCACAACGAAGACGAATGCCTCCTGATATAAGCAGCTTTGTCTAAAAACTCAGAATCATTTTAGCAGGAAAATCTGTATTCAGATAGGGCTCTGTATTTCAAGTCATTATTTTTTATGTTTTAGCTCCCCCTTGAGGGAGTTCAAAATATAATCTAAAACCACCAAAAACAAAGAAAGGGTGCATGTGTTGACCCTCTCAAATACTTTCAATTCTGTGAACTGAAAGTATATGAATCTAATTTTTTTATACCATCCATATGTGCCCAAGAGGCATATTGCAAGCTTCCCTTCATAGGTGTGTTTACTGCGTCCAATTTGAATTCAAAATCCAAGGTTATCAATATTTTTAAGAAGGGGTAGCTTACCATCTGATACCTTTCACTTCACGTGCATTGAGAGGCACGTTCATTTTTCTTCATTTTTTTTTTTTTTTGTCACACGGTGTCCAAGGAGCGTCAAATAATGCCCCTTTTTTTTGAAGGTACATAGGTTTTGTCGCTTCTCTGGATTTGCCCATAAAACGAGCCATAGCTTATAGCTAACCTTCTCCCCTTTCCTGGGAGCAAGCGTCAGCAGCACACAAACTTTTGAGATCTTTATTTTGAATATCTTTCTGTATTTTTGTTCTTATTTTTTTCTTTCCCCCCCCGATTTCCCCCTTTTTTATGTTCTAAATACGCGAGTTTAGGTAGCGTTGTACATATTTCATGGGGTTTCATCTCAGAGAGAGAAGAGAGCTTCAGGAGGGCCCCTTCTGTGGAAAGGAGACTGCAGATTTGTGGAGAAGGTTCTTCAGCTCCTTGATGCCGTTGCTCTCGGGTTATATGAGAAACGGATATTGTCTCTCTGGGAAGGAGTGGCCATGAAAAAAATGCACAAAAAAGGACGGTAGTGTTGCTTTTTCGTTTAGTTTTATGTTCGGTTTCAACCCCAGCATGTTCCAAGCACGATTGTGGGAAAGATTGGAAGCTAGAAATGTACTAATGCATTATCATCTTTCAAGTTTTCTCTTTCGAATTATTTTAAATACGCCGTCACCGCATTTTTTTTTTGTACGAAACAGCGCTTTTTTTACTATTGTTCTTGAAGCTTTTTTCCCCTTTTTTTGTGTTTGAAAAGCAAAAAATGTAGGTAGTTCCGAAGAGCGGAGCATTGCCCAACAGTGTTTTGTATTTGTTCAGTTATATTCTGTTCTTCTTGTAGCCCATGGTTTCCCAAATAGAAAAGCGAAAAGGCAGCTCCGCCGTTTTCCGAAGCTATATCATCCCCAATTTTTGTTTGCGAGCTAAAAAGGTGGCTCCTGATTTTTGCCTGAAATTTTGGTGGAGTTTAGTGGAATTTGGGTATTAATTAAATACCACCAAAACTCCACCAAATTTCAGGCAAAATCAGGTGGGTGGCTGAGCAATGTGAGGCTGAGTATCACCTTACCCATTTTTTTCCTTTTTTGGTGCTATAGGAAATGAGTCAACGACCTGTCAGCGACCTGTCAATATCGGCCCCCCCTGGAGCACCAATATTTTTTTGTTTTTTTTCTCTTTCCCCACTCTTTTTATGGTTTTTTTTCTTGGCAGGGGTGTCTATACACCCAAACAGGATATACCATATTGCAACGTGCGTATTGGTCATTTTAACTTGAAATGATCTGCGAACAAGTCCCTCTCAAATCACAATTTTTTTTATTTTAATTGTCACAGTGTTTCCGAAAACCTGTGAAAAGAAAACATGAATATCTAGGAATCCCACAAAAAACTATACTATTTTTTCGGAACAACATTGCAAAAAAGAGAAAAAAACTACTACTGTGGGGCAACAGTATCGGAGTGTACCATTGGTAAGCAATGCTATGTCGATGATGATACCAGGTGAGTGACCGACACCTCCCCCCCTTTTTTAGGAAGGCAACTTCCTTCTTTATCCTACCGACTCCATTTTCTTGGAGCTTCCAGGACCGTACATGCTCCGTTCCCTAAAAGGAATGGTAAATTATTTTTTTCAAAAAAACAAGAAAACATGAAAACACCCTCCTATATTGACAAAGGCAGTCTTGCGCCTGCACTGTTTAAAAAAAGATGGGATCGTTATGATTCAGCGAGATGAGCGGACCCAGCGTCCCATGTCTCGTTTTGTTATTTTGTTTATCCACATTCAGTGTGTCTTTTTTTCTTTGAGAAGCAGTGCCTGCGTCCATGAACGTGGCGTTTGCACTTTCAACTTCTCTTTTTTTTTTTGCAATAGGTACGGGAAAAAAAACTAAAACGAAACAGTTGAAACAAAACAAATGTCTAATCAACTGTTGTTCCACACTTCACGGCTGCTTTTTTTAATGCCCTTTTCTTTTTTACAATTCATCATCATTACTTAGGTTTGTTCATTTCCACAACCTCTTCCCCTTTTTTGTGCCATCATTTTGAAGTCGTTCTTTGAAGGGTGGATGCTCTTTTGTGGTTATCCATCTTTCGAGTTTTTGTTTTTTCCCCCCATTATGTGTGTGCACGAGAGGGACATCCTTCTTCTTGAAGGTTTCTTTAGTTCTCTCTCTCTCTCTCTCTCTCTCTTTGATAAGGTGGATTGACGTGAGCGGCGTGTTCATCTTACTGTGGTGTGCACAGTGAGGCATTCACCCCTTCTCTATTGTTCTCTTGCGTGCTAGGCATGCAGGCTAGGGGTGTGCCGATGTTGCTGGCGCACATAGCGTACAGCGACACTGTTCTCCCTTGCCTGTCGTATGCCACATCACATCACACAAACGTGGGTTTGAAACTTCACAGTGCCACATCTCTCTACAGAGCTCAAAAGCAGGTGTTGTGCTTCGCGTTTGTTGTACTCCCAAGGCTTTCTTTATGTTCCCCTCCCACGTGCCTATACCCCAGAGGTGTCTGCACGCTTTTTTGATCCAGAACCCAGTTCCCGCATCTGCCATCTCCTCACGGGGCTCCGGTCCATTGGCGCACGGACTTGTAGGCTATTACCGTCGCTCAATCTTCACGCACCCCGTGTCACACCATGCTCATGTTCGAACACTACGTAGTACGTGCCAAAATTACGAACTCCGGCTGGATTTGACATCATCCCCAACAAATTTGCGGAATTCCACACAGCCTGATAACGATTGTGAGGTTTAAGTTCATTTTTCTTTTTCTTTTTTTATTTTCCCACATCGAGGAGGGGAAAACCCCCTCCTAACGATGTGATCACACCAATTGAGAGGATATCCTTGCCAGTCCTAGTCAATTGAGTGTCGGGAAATTTGGTGAAAATGTGTTTTCTTTTTTTTTTGCACTATCAACTTCACTTTTTTTTCTTTTTCATCTAAGGTGACCCAAGCATATGCTGAGGTCTTACCAACCTTACTTTTAGTAAGCGCGGAACATCTATCTCTTTGGAGTTTGTTTTTTTTTTTTCTCTTCTTTCTTTTTCCTTCTCTTTTTTTGTGTGTGATACGTTATTTGTTGCTTTTTGTGTGCGTGTACATGATCCCTCCTAACGGTGGCTGAGCAGTGCCGAGGCCTCTGTTCATATGTCCATCTTACCTCTCTCTCTCTCTCTCTCTTTTTGATAATTGCGAGCTCTCCCTAGCCATGGCGATACAGTACTTACAAATGAATTGGCGTCCAAATTAAGGAGGAATTGAGGATTTTTGAGGGCCGTTTTGGCGGCTTTTTTTGGACACCAAACATATCTGGTAGTACTATACGTCTCTCATGCTTCCAAACTGGTGTGTTCTGGGGTATGGTACATTCACACATCTTCACAACTCTTCACAACATAGTTTTTTTGGACATATTTTTGTGAAGAGAACTGAAATGAAAATTGTTGTATTTTCCGATACCCCGGAACACACAAACAATAAACAATGGACGAGACGTATATTATCCCCTAGAATCTGCTTGACATGCGACCGTGGCCCCTTTTGGTTCAGAACGCAAAAAAAAAAAAACTTCCCCACTTGGGGGGCTTCCCGATTTTAAAACAACCTCTTTAAAATACCCCTCAAAAGCAGCAGTGCCTTTGAACGAACCTTTCTGTTGTTTGCGTTATACATAGCGCTCTAATTAGACTCCAACTAGATAATTAGAGTCGGCAGTTAGAGTATAATTAGAGTCTTTAAAACTCTAACTGAACTCTAATACTCTAACTGGACTCTAATTAGACTCTAATTAGAGTCTTATAATAGGGTCAATAAGAGGGGCACATCAACCAATGCTATAGCCATAAACCCAGGGAGCATAGCCAGTGCAAGAAATTCGATTTTGTAATCCAGAACGTCTGTTTTCTGCTTGCAGAGGACTAGATACAAGAAAATATTGTTTGTTCCCCCAGAAAACCAGTGCACAATTCACACTGGTCTTGTTGCCTTTTTAGCACAGGAATTTTGGCCCAGGGCATGATCACTTGAAGCATGGCACTTTAGTGTGCATGGGGTAGGGTGTTGTTTGTTATGAATTCTCTTTGTTATAACATCTAAGTCAATCGCGGGTGGTGGTTTAGCGCGAGGCTTGGATCTCTCCTGGGTTCATAAGTAGTTATTTCTGCGGATGAAATGAACGTATACTCATAGATTTCCCGTCGACACAACCTTTGATACTGGGATTATCCCCTTCGACCCCTTAGTGGTAGTTAAACTCGATTGACATTTACATTCCTAGAGATGAAAGAACAAGACAACACTTCTGTACCCGCGCATCAAAATTGTGGAAAACTTTGCACCCCAAACATCCTCAATAACGCCCGCCAAAAGGCGCCCCTTGTTACTGGGAGTTGGTTCTCATGTTTGTTACCTGCACAGCAGGAATTCCTCTGAGTCCAACGCTGTTTGGCCTGTCTGCGGCATTGCACCCGAAGGTGCACGAAGAGTTTTTGCGGTGTCGCATTCCCTCATGTGTGGGTCACTCACACTTGAGGGCATGTGCCACTGCGGGTCCGGGTACCCATAGCTGAGAATAAGCCGGGTCCCGAGTCCCGGGTACTAGGTACAGTAGGACTTGGACTAGGCCCCCACCCTCCCGCGACCGGGTCCCCGACCCGCTTTCAGGCGGACCCACAGCGCCTTCACATAGTTGTGTCCCAGTCCGGCTGAGAATAACCGGGTCCCGGGTCCCCAAGTCTTATTCTCAGCTATGTGGGCACCTGGACACCTGGGTCCTACAGAGGAACCTTAGGGGAACCAGTTCCTTAAGGCGTTTACCTACAAGAAGCCTGTTGTTTTACTCTAATTAGACTATAATTAGAGTGTAGTTAGAGTCTAATTATGCTCTAACTGCGCTCTAATTATAGTCTAATTGAAGAAAAGCGACTCTAATTATACTCTAACTGGACTCTAACTGACTTGACCCAAAATCCCAGACTCTAATTATACCCTAACACTCTAATTGGAGCGCTATGTATATTGCGTCCTTTTTTATTATGCAAAGCGACGCTTCTGATTATCCTTTTTTTTTTTTTTTTTTTTTTTTCTCTTCATTTTTTTTCAGGGTATTAGGCACGGCATCCATAAGCCCTTACTAAGGGATTTGAGCTCCACCTCTTAACTTTTTAAGCCCTTATTTTTGGGATCAGCTAAAATTAAGGGCTTAATTTAAGGGCTTAGTTTCTTACTAAGAGCTTACTAAGGGCTTAGTAAGAAATTAAGGGCTTAATTTAAGGGCTTAAAAAGAGCTTACCAAGAGTGCACTTACCCTAGGCATACTGTGCGGGCGAGTAGAAAAAACTCGCCCATTTTTGGAGGGCGAGTTTTTTTTTTTTTTGGTAGGGATTTTACCTTGGGAAAAGTGCACCTGCGAAAATATGAGTGAAATTTGATTTGCCTGCAGGTATACTATTAACCGGCATGGCGAGTACGTTGTTGTACAGCGAATCAAGCCTCTACCCATGCCTTTGTGGTCCTCCATATTGTAGTGCATCTTGTCCCCGGGATCCTGCGGGGATCCCGGGGACAAGATGCACTACAATAGATACACACAGGATCTGAATTTGGGCGAGTTTTGGAAGAATTTTGGCCGATGTAGTCATAAACTCGATGCGAGTCGCATTCTCGGACTATTTTTGGTCTGGCGAAAAATTCTTACACAATTCTCGCACGATTCTCCGTGGTCACGTAACGCTAAATCCTCCGTGATGCGAGAATTACAGGCGAGAATGCGATAATGATTCTCGCATGCGAACACCCAAAACCACGAAGGAGGACGCAAGGAAGGCTTTACTGCACTTAGGTACAGGATACGTTGTCATTTTTAGGTACAAACAAGGGTGCTTTGAAGCGGTTGAGGCGCACACACACCCGTTGCAAAATGCATCTGTACTTCATTTCTGTGGGACCCACGCTAGACTGGCGCTAACTCTGAGGGGTTTTTTGTACTTTAGTGGTGGCTGGCAACCTGTATTCTGTGGTGGTCAAACGTGAAATATTCCTTCTCCAATGGATTTATTGGGTGTATGTTATACTGGGACAATGTGGTCAGATCACTCTTCAGACCACTTGGAAAAGTGCACGGCATATAAAAGTTTCCGCCTGCGGCTGTACTGTACTGTACTGTACTGTACTGTACTGTACTGTACTGTACTGTACTGTACTGTACTGTACTGTACTGTACTGTACTGTACTGTACTGTACTGTACTGTACTGTACTGTACTGTACTGTACTGTACTGTACTGTACTGTACTGTACTGTACTGTACTGTACTGTACTGTACTGTACTGTACTGTACTGTACTGTACTGTACTGTACTGTACTGTACTGTACTGTACTGTACTGTACTGTACTGTACTGTACTGTACTGTACTGTACTGTACTGTACTGTACTGTACTGTACTGTACTGTACTGTACTGTACTGTACTGTACTGTACTGTACTGTACTGTACTGTACTGTACTGTACTGTACTGTACTGTACTGTACTGTACTGTACTGTACTCCCAATCCCCTGTGTATACTGTGTATACTGTGTATACTGTGTATACTGTGTATACTGTGTATACTGTGTATACTGTGTATACTGTGTATACTGTGTATACTGTGTATACTGTGTATACTGTGTATACTGTGTATACTGTGTATACTGTGTATACTGTGTATACTGTGTATACTGTGTATACTGTGTATACTGTGTATACTGTGTATACTGTGTATACTGTGTATACTGTGTATACTGTGTATACTGTGTATACTGTGTATACTGTGTATACTGTGTATACTGTGTATACTGTGTATACTGTGTATACTGTGTATACTGTGTATACTGTGTATACTGTGTATACTGTGTATACTGTGTATACTGTGTATACTGTGTATACTGTGTATACTGTGTATACTGTGTATACTGTGTATACTGTGTATACTGTGTATACTGTGTATACTGTGTATACTGTGTATACTGTGTATACTGTGTATACTGTGTATACTGTGTATACTGTGTATACTGTGTATACTGTGTATACTGTGTATACTGTGTATACTGTGTATACTGTGTATACTGTGTATACTGTGTATACTCACAATTATCGCATTTTAATTTGCTGAGGTCCAAAAGTACCCCTAATGATCTTAGTACACTCTTGGTAAGCTCTTTTTAAGCCCTTAAATTAAGCCCTTAATTTCTTACTAAGCCCTTAGTAAGCCCTTAGTAAGAAACTAAGCCCTTAAATTAAGCCCTTAATTTTAGAGTGCCTTAAAATTAAGGGCTTAATGTAAGAGGTGGGAGGTGGTATTTTTACCTCCGGAGGGTGGGTCCTGGTAAGGGCTTATGGATGCCGTGATTAGGGTGAAAATCCAAAATTCCGGAAAAAACTGGTTTTTCTGGTTTTCTCTCCTGGGTGGCGAAAACTAGTGTTTCCGGCGAAAATCTCCACCGTTGACGGACACAGTCACCTTTTTCGGGGTTTTCGGGGGTGGGGTCAGTGTCTTATCCAGGAATCCAGATTTCAAGTTGGGGAGGTCAGCTTGTTTTTTGCTCAAAATATTTTTCGGCGCTGCTGACCCAGGGTAGACATTGGGAACATAGGGACTGTATAAAATGGCGCCGCAGGCGAAAATTTTTGAGGGTACGGTGTAAAATCTAGCTTTTTACACCACAGAGCCACTCAACGAACCCTTTTTGCGGAGCAAAAAATGAAAAATGGCGCCGCAGGCAAAAAAAAATCAAGGAACATCCATTTCTCAAAGGCACTCCCGTGGTTCAACCACGGTTCTACCAGGCGGGGAAAAAATGCGGGGAAAAAAATCGAGTCCGCCCTAATCTGGGGACGACATTTACAGAAAGGCCTGGTGAAAAGTGTCGGTTTTTTTTTTCCCTCCAGATTTCTCTGTTTTTTTTTTTTTTTTTGAAAACCAGTTTTTGGAAAAACTGGTTTTCAAAACCAGTTTTTTTAACCACCCTAATACCCTGTTTTTTTTTTGTGACGGTCATTGTACCAAAGGTACCCTGTCATGAGAGGACTTTGCATTTTAAAGCAACCTTTTTTTTAAATACCACAGTGTTTTTAACACACCACCATGCAGACTATTTAAAAAAAACCCCCCCTCAATCCTTTTTGAAGCAAGGATTAGGTTCAACCCAATTTGTTCTTCTTCTTTGCGTCTTTTTAAGTTCTGTCTTTAGTTTCAATGCTCAGTTAGGCTTTTTGCGGTTTCTCTCCCAGAGCCGTTTCATTTCTTTTCTTTTCTCTTTCAACGTTGACTAAGCACGTGACGCTTAGGTTCATCTTTTTCTTGTTTTCTTGCCCTTCCCTTTGGAGACAGCAGAGTTCTCCTTCTTCCACAAACCCCTTCCACCACCGCCCCCCTCCCCCTGCCACACGTACACCCAACGAGTGAGATTTGAGTGCAAAAAGGGCCGTCTGTTCCGTTTCTCTCGCAACACGCAGTACCCGCCTCTCCCACCCACCCCTCTCTTCCCCAAGTTCCCCCCCACCTCATACCAATCTAGGTAGTCCGTTGCTGGACACAAAAATAAAAGGTAATCCCCCCCTCCACCACCCAAACATTTTGAGAACGAAGGCAGTTTCTTTTCCCCCCCTGCAATCCGACATCACAAACCTCTAGGTTTCGAGGAAGGCCTCACCTCCCCCCTTGGGGTTGTTCTGCGGTGACTTTCGCATCCGCACTTCCTTGAGCCCATTTCACCCTCCCTCTCCTTTACCAGCCATTTTACCAAAGCAGACTACACTACGCAGATGGAGATCTCCGTTCAATGCGTTGAGAGTGGTGCGTCCACGATGGTAGAGGTCAGCGACGACGAGACTGTTGACAGCTTGAAGGAGAAGGCGCTCCTCGGGCTGCGACGACATGCGGAGGTTGCTGAGGTCGAGCTGCAGCTGCAGGGCGTTGTGCTAGCTGAGGGTGACGTGAGTGCGTACGGCCTTGTATCTGGGTGTATTGTCGAGGCTCGCTTTGGGGTTGCTCCTGCAACGTATGAGCCTGTGGTTGTAATGTGTCCCACCAGCATGACCGCCTCGGGGGACGTCATGAGTGTCGCACTCTCGCCCTGCCACCGTTTCCTCGCAAGCGGTGCAGTGGACTGCTTCTGCGCCATCTGGGACACAGCGACAGGCCAATTCATCGACTCTCTTGCAGACCACACAAAGGGCATCGCCACAGTCCTCTGGCCCGAACCTGGTGTTTTAGTAACCAGGCAGCACCTTGGAAACGTCGGTCTCTTCGATACAGCAACGTGGGATCTGAAACAGGCCATTCACGGGCAGTGGCTTGCCGTTGCCGTGCACACCGATACAGTTTATGTCGCCTCGTGGACGGATCTGGAGTGCTGGGGGAAGACGCCGCAGGGGCTGTATGAGAAGAAGTGCGCCACGACGCTGCCCGCGGGGTACTGCACAGCGCTTGTTGCGTCGCGGTGTGGGACGAAGGTGTACTCCGGGGGTGCGAGCGGGGTCATCCGTTGGGACGTAGCGGAGGACCAGGTGGGGCTGACGTTGCGGTGTAGGGGGGTGGACCGTGCTGCGGTGTCGTTGTGTCTTTCGCCGTGTGGACAGCGTTTGTATGCTGCGGGGGGTGTGCACCTGAACGTGACGTCGTACACTGACGTGTTGGATGTGGTGGTGGTGGTGGAGTTGCCGGACGGGCTGTCCACCGAGGCTGACATGTTGTCCTACATCGCAGTCTCGCAGTCAGGCATGAAGCTCTTCTGCGTGTGTGATGGCGTCTGGCGCATCGACCTCGCCACCCTCAAAGTAGACGGCCAAGTCACAGCCAAGCAAGCCTCCTGCGTCATAGAGGCTGAGTCTGCAATCTTCTTTGGGTGTGGGAACACCATCTGCGTCCGCCCCTCCTCAGTCCAACCGTACTCGACGCAAAGACGTCCCCAAAGCACAAAAAAGAGTGGCTGCAACTGTCTTGTATCCTGAGACTGTAATAACAGTTTTTGTAATTAATAGCTGCACAACGTGCAGATGTGAAAGTCGCATCTAAAGGTGTGGCAAATTAACGGCTAAGCCGTGTTCAAGTTTTTTTTTAAAGTAACGAAAACC
Organism: Rhynchopus sp. YZ270_cl-10; assembly: GCA_964035575.1. Lineage (NCBI taxonomy): Eukaryota > Euglenozoa > Diplonemea > Diplonemida > Diplonemidae > Rhynchopus > Rhynchopus sp. YZ270_cl-10. The sequence goes on along the minus strand of OZ037847.1, from coordinate 299,355 downwards.
GAATGGAGTGGGATAGTGAGGGCGCAGCAAAAACGTAGTGGTAATGCAACGACCTTTTTCCTTAATGTTTTATTCTCCCCCACAACATATCACCAGCAGAGAAACACTCGTTTTCTCACACAGCGCGTCTGGTTGGCTCGGACCGATGCCCACACTCTGTAGAGGACAGCAGTGATCGTTCTGGGCCTGGGACATCGGGTCTCCGTAGCTGCAAGAAGTTGTCTATTAAACTTAACCCCAATATTTTCCCCTGTTCCCCTTCCACCACTCACCACCTGCAGAGCACACATGAGAATGTTTCGCCTTGCGATGTGTGCGCTTGCTGCAGGGGCAGCCTCTGCGGAGGTGTATGAGAACCTGAACAACGTGCCCGGGGTGCAGCCTGGGAGTGAGACTGCGGGGAACAAATACCTTGGGCGGCAGGCGACGCTGGCGACGTGCATGGACGTGGCGGGGGCGTATGCTGGCGCAGTGTACTTCCCTGCAGACAGCACGACGTGGAGCACCATGTGCTACGGTGTCAACGAGAGTGCGTTCTGGAACCCGACACCACAGTTCGGTGTGTACAGCACGTGGAACCACAGTGAGCAGACGACACCATGCACAACGGCCGACGACTGCAGCCAGAACGGCCGTTGTGTGCAAGGGATGTGCATCTGCGACGCACAGTGGCAGGGCTCGCACTGTGGTGTCCTGAATCTCGCCCCTGCAAGCAGCGAGTCGCTTGGCCTCAAGCGTGATGAGCTCAGCAGCTGGGGTGGGTCTGTGCTGTACGACGAAACAGACGGCCTCTACCACATGTGGGCAGCAGAGATGGTGCATTCCTGTGGCATCCGCGTGTGGCTCACGAACAGTCAGCTCCGACATGCCACCTCCCCAGACCCGTTGACAGTGCCGTTCACACCAAAGGAAGTCCCCTTCGGCATTTGGGCAACTGAGCCCACCGCTGCAAGAGACCCGACAACAGGGGAGTGGGGTCTGTTCTTCACTGGGTCATTTGCACCGAACATCCCGTGCACCAACAAGACATGTGATAAATGCTCGCACGGGTCTTCCATTAACGATGGTAGCTGCCCGAACGACCAGCACTGCATCCCCTTACCCGTGGACATCCCGCTCTCGTCGTGGGTGTCGTACTCGAAAAGCAGCAGTGGGCCGTGGTCCACACCGCAGGAGATCCCTGCACCGAACGGAGGGGACACGAACCTGTCGCCCCTGATCAATGAGGATGGTTCGCTGATTGGGATGGGCCGGCCGCCGTACATGTGGCGGGCGACTGACTGGAAGAACGCAAGCACGTACACTTTCGAGAAGGCAAAGGGGGACCTGGTTGGGGAGGACCCTTTCCTGTACAGGGACAAGACCGGGACGTTGCACAGCATCCTGCACGGAGGTGGCTGGGGAAAGCCATACGGGCTGCACTACTGGAGCAACGACGACGGCAACACATGGAACAGCCACGATGCCATCCACTGCTACGACTCGAAGGTAACTTACCACAACGGCACGTCGCAGTCCATCAGCAGACGTGAACGGCCGCACCTTATCTTCTCGGACCACACGCAGAACGAGCCCATCGCACTCACCAACGGTGCAACCCCTATCTGGCCGTGCGACGCCCCCGACAACTGCCCCACTGATTACTGCTACACATCACTCCAGCCCCTCCACAAGTAGTTGTTTTGTCTTTTTTCAATGCTCTGTACACCTGTAGACAGGGGAAAATTAAAACAAAACTTTTTTGATTTGACCTCTCAAATACTTTCAATTCTGTGAACTGAAAGTATATGAATCCAATTTATACGGAAATACTTTGTCTTTTCAATAATAATACTTTCTCCTTTTATTTTCACATTTTTGCAACGTATAAGAAAGGATGGGATGTATCTGTGGAAAACGTTCTTGACTTTCTTCTTCGATTTCGAATTCTTATTTTTTTCATACTTTTTAGCTTATCTTCCCATCCTCTTTTAGCCGTGCACAAAGGCCTTGTTTTATCTGTGTTCAATCCTTCATCATCGGCTTTTTGTTAAAAGGTGACTACGTGAGTTGGTTCAAATCCAAGACCATCTTACCAACCTTTTCTTCTGAGTGTCTGTGTATCTCGTCTGCGACAACTGCGCTGTGCATTTTTTCCCACTCGTGTTTTCCCACTCCCCCTTTTTTTGTGCAATGATGAGTTTTTGACTTTAGCTAGGGGATGTGCTTGGTGTCTCTCTGTCTCGTTCTCTGCATCTTTATCCATGTATATTGCCGCTGCCAAATAAAGAAGAGAAAACTGTTGATCTCTCGATGTGCACCTCTCAGAGATCAAAGGATGGGTGTTGTGACAACTTTGTGTTAACACAGATCACACAAACGGGTGATTGACGAGGTTTTTTTTCAAGGGGCAAAGGATGAGGGTGCTTTCCACTGCCTCAAACCCGTCCGTATGAGAATCTTCTCTCATATGGACCTGCTGTTTGAGAAGATGTGGAGACGTGCAACTCATGCCGCGGAAAGGTGAGTGGTCTGTGTCAAATCTTTTGCCAGCGTTGTGTTGGATAACTCAGCAGGAGAACCGATGCAAAGCGGTAAGATAAGACTGGTAAGAGTGAAGCGCCAAAGAGGCAGCATAACCCCCCTGCAGGCATGCATCTGGAAATAGCACCCTTTTTTGTCAGAAAAGTAACGCTGTTATACAGAACTGTCCCTTTTCTTCTTTAGTGAGTGTATCTTTTTTTGTGGGATACTCCAACAAAAAAATGTCTTTTTAGAAGTGAATAAACACTGTGAGGTGGATTGTCTAAAACCTTTTCCTTTTGCGTGTGCATACGATGTTCTCTTCGGACTCTCCCTACTGATTTCTTTGTCTGCGATGCAGAGTTGCAGCAAAAAAGAAGATGAAAATGAAAAAAAATAAATAGTGGAGCACACTCTAGGGTGGCTACACTAATACAACCAAGTTTTCAAATAAAAAAGGATGGGGTTCTTTCATCCCCGACAACCCATTGTGCAAAGTGGTATCTTCGTGACGGTCGTTCCCCTTCCACCACTCACCACCTGCAGAGCACACATGAGAATGTTTCGCCTTGCGATGTGTGCGCTTGCTGCAGGGGCAGCCTCTGCGGAGGTGTATGAGAACCTGAACAACGTGCCCGGGGTGCAGCCTGGGAGTGAGACTGCGGGGAACAAATACCTTGGGCGGCAGGCGACGCTGGCGACGTGCATGGACGTGGCGGGGGCGTATGCTGGCGCAGTGTACTTCCCTGCAGACAGCACGACGTGGAGCACCATGTGCTACGGTGTCAACGAGAGTGCGTTCTGGAACCCGACACCACAGTTCGGTGTGTACAGCACGTGGAACCACAGTGAGCAGACGACACCATGCACAACGGCCGACGACTGCAGCCAGAACGGCCGTTGTGTGCAAGGGATGTGCATCTGCGACGCACAGTGGCAGGGCTCGCACTGTGGTGTCCTGAATCTCGCCCCTGCAAGCAGCGAGTCGCTTGGCCTCAAGCGTGGTGAGCTCAGCAGCTGGGGTGGGTCTGTGCTGTACGATGAAACAGACGGCCTCTACCACATGTGGGCAGCAGAGATGGTGCATTCCTGTGGCATCCGCGTGTGGCTCACGAACAGTCAGCTCCGACATGCCACCTCCCCAGACCCGTTGACAGTGCCGTTCACACCAAAGGAAGTCCCCTTCGGCGTTTGGGCACATGAGCCCACCGCTGCAAGAGACCCGACAACAGGGGAGTGGGGTCTGTTCTTCACTGGGTCGTTTGCGCCGAACATCCCGTGCACCAACAAGACATGTGATAAATGCTCGCACGGGTCTTCCATTAACGATGGTAGCTGCCCGAACGACCAGCACTGCATCCCCTTACCCGTGGACATCCCGCTCTCGTCGTGGGTGTCGTACTCGAAAAGCAGCAGTGGGCCGTGGTCCACACCGCAGGAGATCCCTGCACCGAACGGAGGGGACACGAACCTGTCGCCCCTGATCAATGAGGATGGTTCGCTGATTGGGATGGGCCGGCCGCCGTACATGTGGCGGGCGACTGACTGGAAGAACGCAAGCACGTACACTTTCGAGAAGGCAAAGGGGGACCTGGTTGGGGAGGACCCTTTCCTGTACAGGGGCAAGAACGGGACGCTGCACAGCATCCTGCACGGAGGTGGCTGGGGACAGCCGTACGGGCTGCACTACTGGAGCAACGACGACGGCAACACATGGAACAGCCACGATGCCATCCACTGCTACGACTCGAAGGTAACTTACCACAACGGCACGTCGCAGTCCATCAGCAGACGTGAACGGCCGCACCTTATCTTCTCGGACCACACACAGAACGAGCCCATCGCACTCACCAACGGTGCAACCCCTATCTGGCCGTGCGACGCACCCGACAACTGCCCCACTGATTACTGCTACACATCACTCCAGCCCCTCCACAAGTAGTTGTTTTGTCTTTTAAAAGCAGCACAGCTTGCCTGTGCAGGAAAAAAACAAAACAAAACTTTGTGTGTTTCCCCCCATAAAGAGCTTTAGTAGAAGGTACCAAATGTTCACACAGAACATCGGTTTCACGACATTCACCTACCATGTAAAGGGGGATTACTGATGATGTCTACCCTTTTAGAATGCTAGACAGAAACAGGGTTAATGTTAGAAACCAATCTACTACTGGAAGTTCAATTTATTCACCTTTTTTTTCCACATTTTTGCAACACATAAGAAAGGATGGGATGTATCTGTGGATAACGTTCTTGTACTTTCTTCTTCGATTTCAAACTATTTTTTTTCCACATTTTATTGGTAGTGTTCCCATCCTCTTTTAGCCGTGCACACAACGTCCTCGTTGTCTGTGCTCAATCTTTCATCATCGGCTTTTTTTTTTTATGTGACCACGTGAGTTGGTTCAAATCCAAGACCATCTTACCAACCTTTTCTTCTGAGTGTCTGTGTATCTCGTCTGCGACAACTGCGCTGTGCATCTTTTTTTCTTTGCAACATTTTTTCCCCCTCGTGTTTTCCCTCCCCCTTTTTTTTGTGCAATGATGAGTTTTTAACTAGCTAGGGGATGTGCTTGGTGTCTCTCTGTCTCGTTCTCTGCATCTTTATCCATGTATATTGCCGCTGCCAAATAAAGAAGAGAAAACTGTTGATCTCTCGATGTGCACCTCTCAGAGCTCAAAGGATGGGTGTTGTGTATGCACCCAGCAGGGTATGGACAATAGAAATGGTGCTGGGTGGCAGACAAATTTGTGATATACGCACACCCTTTGCGGAACGCTTAATGCAGAGATGACACAACTGGGTGATGGAAGAGTAGTTTTTTTAAAAGGGGCAAAGGATGAGGGTGCTTTCCACTGCCTCAAACCCGTCCGTATGAGAATCTTCTCTCATATGGACCTGCTGTTTGAGAAGATGTGGAGACGTGCAACTCATGCCGTGGAAAGGTGAGTGGTCTGTGTCAAATCTTTTGCCAGCGTTGTGTTGGATACCTCAGCAGGAGAACCGATGCAAAGCGGTAAGATAAGACTGGTAAGAGTGAAGCGCCAAAGAGGCAGCATAACCCCCCTGCAGGCATGCATCTGGAAATAGCACCCTTTTTTGTCAGAAAAGTAACGCTGTTATACAGAACTGTCCCTTTTCTTCTTTATCGAGTGTATCTTTTTTTTTGTGGGATACTCCAACAAAAAACGTCTTTTTAGAAGTGAATAAGCACTGTGAGGTGGATTGTCTAAAACCTTTTCCTTTTGCGTGTGCACACGATGCTTTATAACGCGCCCCTTCTCTTCGGACTCTCCCTACTGATTTCTTTGTATGTGATGCAGAGTTGCAGCAAAATAACGTAGTGTAGTGGAGCACACTCTAGGGTGGCTACACTAATACAACCAAGTTTTCAAAAATAAAAAAAAGGATGGGGATTCTTTGTTTGCAAAGTGGTATAGCTGATGCACAGCGAAATCTTCGTGTCGGTCTGTCCTCCAGCAAAGTGCACAACGAAGCATGTAAGTCATTCAAGCAGTGTGCAGATCAGGACACGTGAGCCGAAAGAGAAGGACCACGTCTGTTACTCATTTGTGTGACAGTTCTCAAGTCTACACAGTCAGGCTACACTGGGGGCGAGGTCACAATCTCCAGCAATTTGGCTTTTGGCACTTTATTTTGGGAATAACATTCGGGCGTTATTCAGATTACCAAAAACACACCACATTCAGAACCCTTTACCCCCCTTCCCATTTTAAAATGGGTGGCTCGCAAGCGAAGCCAGCAGAGGTGACACAAGCCCCTGTCCATACACTGAAGAGCGGTGAGTTTGTTGACTGGAGTGGGCGGGTTGTGGACGGCGCGAGCGAGCCGATGGATCCACGGCACCTTAACGATATTTCAAGCGACGATCCCTTGGAGGTATGTCTGCGACATTTGCTCACATCAATTTAAATACCCACACTTCAGGGCATCGACTTCCAAATGATCCCATACCGTGTTCTTGAATCGCTCCGCAAAAAGGTTGAAAAGGGCAGTTTAGATGCGTGCAAAATGCTTAGAGAGGAGGGGGCAACCTGTTTGCGGCAGATGACACAGCATGGGGGTGCTTGCAAGCCTCTGCTGCGTGAATATTATAAGTGCATGGCTGGGTGGCGTGACGACAACGACCAGATGTACTATCAGCTGGTGAAGGACACGTTGGAGGGGAAGCTGCTGGAGAAGCATCGGCGGAAGATGGCGATGCTCGAGAACGAATGGAAAAGGAAGTTCCCCGACATGCCGATGCCACGTGCACACGTTCCCGGACGCTCCCGTGATGAGGAATCGTCGTACTACCTGCATGAGCTTGACAAGGATCTCGTCACCCGTGACCTTGCCATACAACGCCTTGCAGAAATAGATGCCGAAGCACAAAACCTCTCTACAGAAGAGTACAACCTTCTTCCTGCCATCGGCGACAACGTACACGCGTCGAAACAATGGCAGCTTGCGTTTTAGTTGTGGGGGGATTTTTTTTTGGGGAAGAGGGAGGAACCAGAAGTTCCTCAAAACCCCCCTGTTGATGCAGGGATAGAACCAAAACATGGGATTTTTTTTTGCATCTCCCTCTCTCTCTCACACATCTCAACTAAAAAGGGGAAAAAAAAGGGTAAAATGGCAATGAAACTCGCAGGAGATTTGTCGTGCCAGAAGAATTCTTATTTGAAAACGTTGATCACAAAAGTGGTGAAATGTGGTGAGGCGACGGAGAAGGTTCACAAGGCGTGGGTCAAGGCTGCGGTTGCACCTGCAGGGGGTGTGCCTGCGAAGTGGTGGGCGGTGCAGCTGGAGGACACAGTGTTGTTCCCCGAGGGGGGCGGCCAGCCCTTTGATGTGGGCACCATTGGCGAGGCGTACTGTGGAAACGTTCAGCGTGTTGGGATGGAGGTATGGCATCTTACCGACGCCTCCCTTCAGGAGGGAAGCGAAGTCGAGGTGACCCTCAACTGGGCACGCCGCTGGGACCAGATGCAACAGCACACCGCTCAGCATATGCTTACCGCCGTCTGCGAGAAGGAGCTCTCCCAGGAAACACAGTGCTGGGGCATGGGTGTGGATATGAGCTACATCCAGCTGGGCATTGCGAAGCTCTCTGAGGAAGACATCCAGCGCGTCGAAGACGCCTGCAACGAACACATCAGAAACAACCTTGTGACAGAGGTGCTCAACAAAACCGCGGCAGAGCTTGGTGCTGAGGGTGTCTCTGTGCCAGAAGGTGCTGAAACCGGAGTGTTGCGCTATGTTTCGATCCCCGGAGTCGATGCCGGGCCGTGCTGTGGCACCCACGTTGGGTCGCTCTCGCACCTCCAGGGCATAAAGCTGCTGCACATTGAGCCCAAGGGGAACACCCTGCGGCTGTACTTCGTTGCAGGGGAGAGGATGTTCCGTTTGCTGCACGGTGCGTACCATCGTGAGAAGCGTATCGTGAAGCTGGTGGGCACGTCTGCAGATGACTTAGAAAACGCGATCAGCCGCAACGCAAAGACCGCGCAAGCCAACAAAAAGGCAAAGGAGAACGCCTTCAAGGAGCTGGCTCTGCTCCGTGGCGACAAGCTTGCTGCAGACGTAACCCCAAACCAGACCATCGCACACCACGAGGACGACGCTGATATGAACTACCTCATGGTCGTCGCTGACGCCATCACAAAGAAGGAACCCACAGCGCTCGTCATCTGCACTGGAGACAAGAAGCCTACCGGGGAGAAAGCGGTATGCAAAAATAATTAAAGGGTCGGAGTTGTCCGAATCTCATTCATGAGGTTTTCAGTTTTTTTGTATATTTTTCAGTGTTTTTTGCCTTGGGGTGGTATTGGGTGCCGATACTGCTTCAGGTGGGGTGATTGTTGACAAATCTTCAAAATAAAAATAAAATAAAAAATGCACACAGATGCTTCTTGCCTGCGGAGACGCAGACCGACTCAAGGCTGCTGCGGCAAAGGCTGAGGAGATCTTCCAGGCACGTGGCGGATGCAACAAAGGAAAGTGGCGTGGAAAGCTCACCACCGCAAAGGGAATGGACAAATTCGAAAAGGCGTGCAGTGAGATTTAAAAAAAAAGGCAAATCACAAACTAAGACAACAACAAAATAGAAGACTTTTTCGAAAATATTCAAAAGTTTCAACAAAGGGTCAAGGCACAAAAAACGCATTCATTCTTCATTCGTTCTCTGGGGTTCGCTAACCCGCGGAGAACCAGTGCCTGCGTCGCCGCCGACGAACGGTGAGGCGTTTGCACTTTCAACTTCTCTTTGTTTCTTAAGGTACAGGGTTTGTATTTCAAAGTCAACTTATTTTTTCTTCCTTTTTTTTTTGTCTCATAACAAACCACATCGGGGAGAAGCCACCATATAAAAAAACGTACTTTTTTTTTGAAGACGCTTTTACGCTCAAAAAAAATAGCATCCCCTCCCCCCTCCCTCCTTCCCATTTTCTCGTTCAATACCCACACAGTGGGGTCCAGCCTCTTAGCTGGAGTCAAACGGGAGCCTCAACTAGAGGGTGTGGCCGCACCCCTCCCTTGAGACTCCAGCTTTTGGTTCAGCTCAGACTGGACCCCACCGTGCACATCCCATGCTCTAACATCTGACACCACATCACCTCACAGACATACACCACAACGGTATTTCCCCCCCCTCGAAAAACCCCATGAATAAAGTAAGGTGAGAGATGACGTGGCGATGGCTGTGTGTTGGGTTGCTTTGGTGGGTTTTTCCTGCTGAGGGTGACGACACTTATTCGTTTGTAGAGAACAGACGTGGCCGTGGTGCGGTAGGCGTAGACGGATATGGAAGCGCACGCACCCCTCTGAAGCATAGTTATCTCCACGGCGCCTTGGGGGACGGCCACCACGTTGAAATCTCTTTGAACGCAACGCTTTCACACAACACATTCGACCCTGGGCAGGAGTTACGTGTCAAAATCGATCTCACCTTCTTAGATACCACCTTCCAGACTGCTAATGAAAGCGATACTACGTATGCCACACCCATGAACGCCACGGTAACATGCTTCAATGGGACCACATCGATGCAGAACGTTTCATCTCTTGTAGAGGAAATTGAAGTAAACTCAGGGCTTTCCGTGAAGAGTGTCTTCTTCATGAACATCACCTCCGGTGAATACGGGGCCTGCCTCTTTGCTAAAGAGAATGTAACTGTGGTCGACCATGTCTCGTATGCAATGCATAGCAGGTCTAAACTGCGGGGGGCAGTGACGGAGTACCTTAAATTCAATGTATCGGAGGAGCAGAACGGCCTGGAGTTAGTGGTATACCCGCATGTCCCCGCAGGGACCGTCAATGGTGAGCAGACGGTTGGCAGCTCCTGTGGCAACTTCCCTGTTAACACAACGTATTATTATCACACAAAGGCGTTTGGTGTTTCAAGCTACAACGAAGAGGAGCGAAGTGGCAGCTTTCTGAGTACCTCCATTTTTGCGACCTTTGTCGCACCTAGGTTCCCCTTTTTTATGTGTTTCAGGAGATACGAGTTTGACCAGAGGAATATGGTGAACACCTCAGAGGAGCATGCGTGGCTGCCGTTGTTCACAGAGTTTGGTGAAACAGTGTTTCAAGCGAATGTGACCGGGGATTTTTTGTACTACAGCCTGCCCGAACGGACCCTCAGCGCAGAGGAGCAGATTGGGATCAAAATATTCAATTTTGGGTACAGCCGAGGGGTCACCCTCAGCTCAGACGGCTACACCGACCTGGCAACCCTTTCACATGACAACGCAAAACTCGTCCCCCAAGGACTACCCTGCACCTTCGAATCCCTTCAACACAACTACTACGGCACAGAATTCGTCTCCGGAACCGGCATCTGGGATACAACAGCTAAAGGAGGGATCTTTGAAGGGGCGTACCAAGGCTCTGTAGGTGTGTTTGGCAGTGAAACGCAAAACCCGCTCAACGGGGACCCCTATACGTCTGCGACTTCGCCGTATTTGTTTTCGAATGTGCAGATCAACGACACTGTGGTCCAGCAAACGGTACTGTACGTACAGCTTCCGCCAGAAGGGGTGTATGATATTTGTATGAGTCTGGTCTCGGATAGGGTTGACGCAAAGCTGAATGAAAAGCAGAACTTTTCAACGCCTGTCTGGCGGAAGCTGCGACGGTGTCCTGGGTCGAACCAAACTGACGCAAACCCTGACTGCCATATGACGATCTTTGACAGACAGCTCGGCGCTTCTATGTCGAACGATGAGGTAGCTGATCTCTTTGCATATGAAGCGCGCGACCTCAGCCTCACCATCTCCCCAGCACAATGGGGCTGGTCCGCCATGGACATCACCCCTGGCTCCTGGGGGCACCTCCGCATCGACACCGGTGGCGACACTGCCTCCATCACACCACACCCATCCACACGCTACCAAGGCTTCGACCAGAACAACTACTACCAAACGAAGGGTGGCGACCAACTCCGTTTGGTCCCTGCAGACCGCTTTACGGAACAGCGTGGCAGCTACTTTCCTGATTTGGGGGAAACCTTTGTGGATGATGTTGCGCTCAGGGCATATGACACCACATACAACCGAGCCACCACAGGACGACAAATGTTTCAAAAGCGTGCAACCGGCGCGCCATACGGGTCCTACCCAGAGGTGGGGTGCTGGCACAACCTTGACGACAGATACGCAGAGTTTGGCTCTGCCTTCCCTACTGCGTCGTTGTCCATCAGAGGCGACCCGACGGGGAAGGTAGTGTGGGACGACGTGCCGAACGACGCAGGGTACGTCGTACGCACTGTCGCAAAGAGCTTCTCTGCCACAATGTCGCTGCGCATGGAGATCCGCCAAAGGTACATGAAGATGACTGTGGTAGGCCCTTCCGACTCTTGGTTCGGACTGCTGCTGCCATTGTCTTCCGGAGGTCTTGCCAGCGGGGCAGGCTACGCTCTAGTCTTCACACCAGAAACTACCACACGCCGTTACAATGTGCGTGAATATTCGGTGACAAACTTCACAACCGCAACGCTTCTATCAAGCACAGTGACGGTGCTGGGGGTGGGTGTACCTGATGGGGTGTCCTCGACGCTGCGGACGGTCACCATTGAGCGCAGTGTGTTTGGGAAGAGTGCAGACTATTTTTCGTTTTCTGATGCTGAGATGACGGTGCTGGCGAACCAGGGGAGTTCTGCTGCGTTCTCGGGGTTTGAGAACAGCACAGCCGTTGTGTTGACGTCTTCTGTCAGCACGCAGACAGGCAATGCTACCGCATCTGAAGGGTTTGCCGCACTGTACTTCCCCAACACAAACCTCGGCAGGAGCACCCTAGGCACATTCCACCCCGACAACGCAACAGAGTACTACGTCTGCTACCGCCCTGTCGGCACCTCTGGGTGGAAGCGCCTCGCCTTTCGAGGACTCACCGACAGCCTCATCCCCACAAAGTGGGGTGCCACGCAAGCCTCTACGACGGGCCTCACGAAGGACAACTACAAACACAGCCGCAAGCTTGTTCCGGGGTTTTATTCGTTGAATTCACTTCAAAAATACCAAAATAGCACTTGCGGATGGGAGTCAAACGTGACAACAGCGTTGTCTAGCACTAGCATCAATGTATGGTGCTCTGACCCTATACTAGATACAATACGGAACGACTACCACCGTGCATATGATGATACTTCACGAGTTGCGGCGAGTGAGGGGTGGGCGATGAGGGTGGTGGCGGAGCACATTCCTTGCGAGGGTCTCGATACCGCGGGCTTGGAGACCACCTACGGGGCGTATTCAGCTTCACCAGAGTATTACGAGGCTTTGGACCCTGGGGTGCAGGAGTGCACGTTGGCAGAGCTTCTGGACACCACCTCCACTACCGACTGCAGCGGCCCTGCCCACGAGGACCGCACCCTCACCACCTCTGTGCACTTTTTCCTCCGCATCCCGCAGACGCACGCAGCAGGCTACCGCATCTGCCTCCGCCACGGAGCACTGAACTGGATGTCCCTCTCCCACAACACGTCCGTAGAAGACACTGCACCCTTCCCCTTCAATGGAGGCATGCAGATGACCACAGAAAACCTGCTCTACCCTACAGCCCCATCCCGCATGGGGCTTCAGTTCTCAGGCAGGTTGGTCGGTGGTAGCAGCACTGCGTTTGTTTTCCATGATGCGTTGTCTGGACTGAACATCCAAACTGACGGAGAAGGGGACTGGTTTTGGCTTGTTGCGGTGGATCGGGTGTGTTCTCCTGTCAGGCTTGCAACGACAACAGCCGCTTCGGGGAATTATGCGCATTTCACTAAACGAATGGCAGTGCTGCATCTTCAGCAGTACTGCGACTTTCAGTACTATTTTGAGAGTTACAATGAAACCGACGCGGCAGCGTATTTTGGGGCCATAAATAGCACGTATGGTGGTCCGTTCTTCCCAAGATACTATCCGTCTATCGCATTTTCACAACGGTTCCATGCAGACTGTCTGCAGGACTCTATTGTGCAGGGCCACTTCTGCGAGAACGCGAACTGCACCACCGAGCGCAGTGTGCTGCGTCTGCGGCGACTGGCGTCTCGCAATCCCTTCCCCTGGTCTTCCATGGTCCCCCGCAATCTCGCGAGAAGCCACACTACCCTCTCCGCCGTGGCAGGTACACTAGCAGTACCTGGGGTGTACTCCTATCACGAAAGTGGTGCAGAAGCACATCCCTTCAACGGGAAGCTTGCGCCGTACCATCCAGAGCTTAAGATATGTTACAAACCTTCAGGGCAAAACTGGGTAGAGCTCCCGCTCCCAAAGGGGCGGAATAGAGTGGAGGAGATGGCAGAGCAGCAGAACCTTGCCTTTGACAACAAAGTGCTGCTGAAGGTGGTGAACAACGCAACCGATCTGTTGTTGCCGACGAAGAACTTCACGGCAGCGCTTGCGGGGGCGAAGTTGGTTGGGACAACCGGGGAGCTGACCACGGTGGTGCTGTTTGATGAGAACAAAAACAACCTGGGGGTGGCGTACACGGAGAACCCCCTGCGTGCGATGTTAGGTGGTGCAGTGTTGAAGCTGGTCAGTGTGGAACCGCCTTTGGGGACAGAGGTGTCGCCTGGTGCGACGTTCTTTGAGAAGTATGTGTACAGCGAGAAGAAGCATACACCGTATTCAGTGGCCTTCACGGGGGGGAAGGTGGTGAACAGCGTGGACGTGCACCTCACGCACTACGAGAACGGCGAGACGGACCTACGTATCACGTTCAACGCAATGCAGAATGCGCAGGTAAATAAGTTCTTCGCAGTCGCGCTTACCCCGTCCCCGTCGGCCACATCAGCGCACTACCTCGTGTTGGTGCGGAACACCTCAGTCACGGCAACGGATGCCGCCGCACAGTACACGCTGACAGAGGAGAGCATCGACTCAAAGGCACAGACACGTACCACCCTCGCAGCGTCGTCGCAACTGATGAAGGTGTTGACGCACACATCCACGCTCCCCGCAACGTCGTCAGTGACCTTCACCCTCAGGCTGCAAGCGGCAGTCAGTACCTTCGTGTACACGCCAGCGGCTGCACTGACCGTTCGTGTCATGGAAGGTGCCGTGGCTGCATTTGCGCCGTTCGTCACATCAAATGCGGAGACAACTGCAGAGAACGTTGTGCGGATGGAAACTACAATGGAAAGCAAGTGGCATGCACACTTCCTCTTTATTCCGTTCGTCAAGAACGAAAAGCTGCCTGCGCGTGGTGTCACCCTCGATGTCCACATCAACGCACGCACCGAACGTGCCACCATCGAGGTCGAGGGCCCTGCGGACACGTGGTTTGCTGTCGGGTTTGGCCACGAGGAGATGAAGAACACGTATGCGGTCGTGGTGTACCCGAACTCGGTTCTGGGCAAGGGGCAGGATGTGGTGGAGGAGTGGTCGCTGGGGGAGCATGTCTTTGGTACTAAGCTTTCGAGCAAGATGGTGTTCCTAGTTGCCGACGAGACGGTGGGCAGCAGACGCAAGGTAACGCTGACACGCGCGATGACTGGCGCCACTACACAGCACTTTTCGTTCTCCTTCTTCGGCGACGTTGAGTTCATCACCGCAGTGGGCACGTCAGAGATCTTCGGCAGCCACGGCCTGGCATACCGTGCGCACGGCAAAATGACGCCAAAGTACTTCGAACTAGGCGCCGCACATAACATGAACGCACCCTGCGCCACCCCTGCAGACGGCACACAGGGCTCTCCGTACATATCCTCCACGGACGTCTTCACCTTCCACGAACACACGTACGACAGCAGCTTTATCTACGCGAAGGCGTCGTTGGTGACACCGCATGCCCGCGGCACGTACGCGGTGTGTCTGATGACCAACTCTTCCGGTGCGTCGTTCAGGAAGATTGGCGAGCAGACGATCGTGGACAATGAGGCACGGTACTCTGTGGCCAACGCTGCGGCAAAGGTGAACCAGGGTGCCTTGGAGCTGGAGGTACGTCGCTGCAAGCCTACTGGGGCTGTTGCGGACAATGTGTGCAGCACGGATGGGAGCAGGGAGAACGTTGACCTGAGCCCGACAGGGGACGGACTGAAGCTGCTCCCAGTCGTGACCACCGACGGGCGTGACACCGCATGCCACGACGGGACGAACGACAACTTTGCGTACACCTTTGGCCTCTCCGAACACCTTGGTTTGGACCTTCACACCGGCTCTTACATCCACGACCTCGGCCCCACTGACACCCTCAGCAAGAAGGGCACTGTCACAACCACGCTGCCTGCGGTGCAGGACGATGTGTCTGTGGAGTACAAGGTGTGTCTGCTGACAACACGCAACGGGGTGAAGCGGTGGTTTGAGGTGGCGTCGGTCGCCGAGAGGCTGCAGACAGTGCCTGCGGGGGTGGGCGCCTTTGTGCTGAACACATTCCTGCAGACAGCAGAGTCGAGCCTGCACACTGCACCGTCTGAGACGTCGGGGTTGGCGGTGTTGGGTGGCGCGTCCTCGAAGTACTGGAACGGCACCACCGCTGCTGTTGTACATGGGTTTACATTTAAGAGCGCAGGCGATGGTGTGGACCTGAGCAGATACGCAAACGCGACGTTGAAGTGGGTTGTCCGCAAGGCGCACGACGGCACCGCATGGGTTGCCGTCAGCCACGCAACGTGTGCACTCCCGCCAGAGTCGCCCCTCGTCTATCTTGAGCACAACTCCTCCTCGGGCGAGCTCTACGCAAACTTCCACATCCCCATGCAGTCGCCCATCAGCTCGCAGGCAAGAGAGTACATGCTCTGCGTCGAAGTCAGCGCAGGCATCTGGGTGCAGCTTGTGTCCAGCACCCTCTTCGACTCCTTCTCGCATGCAGCAAGGTTCTTCCCCGAGCACGACGCACTCAAGGCCAGCGGTGTGACCGTTGTCGCAAACCCCGTTGGCTTCGTGATGGGCGTCAAGAAGGTGTCTGTGTACGACCTGGGCGATGGGCCATCCCTCTGCGACATTGCCAGCGATGGATGTGCAGACTTCTATGCAGTGGTGGAAGACACAGGGCTCCACACGCCGTGCCCTGACACAGACTCCGCCAGCTACAAGATGCTGGCGCATGTGTCAAAGTTCTCCTCGACTGCAACCTTCGCAACCGAACTCGGCGCAGACGCGAAGTACAAAGTGTGCATGTTCAACAACGCCACCGCGTCCACAGCACTGCGCAAGAAGGGCGTGGCGTACCAGCTTTGGAACAACGGCGACGTTGCGGAGGGTGGGCAGAGCGGGTACTACTTTACGTCGGAGCTGAATTCGTTGAAGGTTGTGCCGGTGGGTGTGGTGTGGAATAAGACTGACACGATTTTGGTTTGCGACGAACCGCTTTGCGTGCTGCCTGCTGCACGTAGCCACACACACTTCGGGCACACAGTGACGACTCGTTCCCATGTGATCCAGGAGGACGACCTGCTGACCCTGCAGGTCTCGCTTGCTGCAGGTGGCAGCACAGCAGGGGTAGGCTCCTTTGCCATACACCTTGAGTACTGCCAGGAGCCCGACGACCCAGACTGCGTGCTCTCGAACACGCAGAACACAAACCTCTTCAGCGTCGAGAACATGGACCGCGGCACCTGCGCCACCTCGCGCAGCAGCTTCTACGGCTGGCCAGCCGACGGCACCACACAGCCCCTTGTCGAAGGTGCTATCACGTACAACCTTCGCTTCACCACCCCCTGCCCAGCCTCCAAGCTGCAGCTCGGTTGCGGCTTCCGCTTTGTAGGCAGCCTGCCGAACAAGGACTACACCGCAGTGACGACTTTGAAGAGCCCGCCTATCTGGGTGACTGTCTTCCCTAAGCTGCCTGTTGGCGTGCTGGTGGACGGGGTGTATGTATCGCACAGCAGCGTGGCGAGGTTTGAGTGCATCTCGTTCAGGGAGTGTGCTGCATTCAGCTTTTTCCCTGCGAGGCTTGGGTCAAGGGTGCTTGCGCCACATGGTGACTGGAGTGCGACGCTTGCGCATAGCAAGCTTGAGCTGCGCGATCTTGCCTCGAGTGCAGCAGGCGTGTGGCCCGTCGGTGCAGTGGTGTTGCCGTACCTCCCAAGCCTGATGGACAACCTGGACACTGCAGTCATCGACGTGCTTCTCTCTCTCCGCTACCACGGCGAGGCTGCCGAGACGCTAGTCAAGTGGCGCATCACCATTGTGCGCCCCGTCATCCTCAAGCTCGAGGTCCTCCACCTCGCACCGCAATGGACCGGACCCACCACAGGACGTTCCGACATCACCCCGCAGCCATCATGGAGCGCACGGCTCTGGAGCGGCGAGACGGTTGCGTCGGAAGGGTCGTACGTGACGGCGCTGCACCCATATGAACTGGGGGTGGTGATGCACGACAAGCTAGGACCGCTTCCCGCAGAGGCGTTGATGCACACGGTGGTTCACTTGAAACTGCAGGCAAACGGGAGTTCCGCTGTCCTGGCCGACATTCCGACTGCAGCGAACTCCATCATTGAGGCCAACACGAGCATGCCTCCTGAGCAGTTGGGCATCACATCCGCGCATTATATGAAAGACAAGACGTCACACAAAGTTGTATCAGCATATGCCATGCCTGGGACGCAGGTGGGCATAGCTGCAGTACCTTTCCGGATACGCTCGCCCCTTGGGTGCTCCAGGTACGGTGTGCAGCCCACAAACATGAACTACTCCAACCCATGGAAAGTGGTGCCGCTGGCATTGCGCACCCTACCACCATATGCCAACGCGTCTGCAAAGGGCCTGGTTGGGCACGGCTGTGTGGTCGCACTGTCGGTAGACAACCGCAACAGCCCTGTGGTAGCACGCACCACACTGCGCACACCAGTACGTGGGGTGGCAGATGCACTGAATGTAGAGGTGCTGCGAAGCCCGCACAACAATTCGACAAACATCACACGCACACCACGTCGCGGCACGCACATTTCGACCACAGCAACAGAGGGCATCACATTATGGGTACAGGCTGTGAATCTATACGGTGGCTTTGTGGATGAGTTCCACGTTGGATCAGTTGTGGTGCAGTTTGACACGACTGATTCCCTGCGCCACACCGACGGCACCTTTGGTGTCAACGGTGTGTCCCTTGTACAGACAACGTTTCCCTTCCGCTTCTACCCCGGGAAGGGCTGGGGCGCACGCTTCACACTCCGCACAACAGGTGCATGCAACTCATGTGCCTTCTCTCTGCACTCCACTGCCGGTGCTGCGGGGGGTGTGGCCTTCTACAACGACCCCCTGACAGGGAAGATTGCGGCGTACGGCGGGCTCCTTGCGAATGTGACGTTCACATCAAATGCAACAGCGACGCCGCAAGGCAACACTACCATGCACACCACAAACACTGCCAGTCCACATGCGGCAGACCCTTTCCTCCGCATCCGCAGTGTCAGTGGCGATAACGGCAAGGTGGTCGGGTCAGGCCCCACCACCTTCAACAACCTGACCAGCGCTGTGGAATATGTCGTGCACTGGGTCGTCGATGGCTCTGTTGATCCGTTCAACTATCTAGGCTTCGTTGTAGAGACCTGGGAGCGCGACGCAGACGTGCCGTTCACGTCACCACGGAATTTCACATTGCGCATGCCGGGCACCTTGGGATTGATTTCTACCCAGACGCTGGGGGCGAAGCCGACACTGCCGTTGAACCCTGATGATGCTACAATACTGAATGGCGCTTCCAATGGCGGGATTTTGGTGGACGTTGAAGGGAAGATGTGGTCGAATGGGTGGAAGGGTGAGGTGAAGCTGGCAAAGGGGCAGGACCGGCTGTGCCGCGACTGCCGGTTTGAGATCTGCAGCACTGTGGACGACCCTGCTCTGGGTACGGTGCTGTCGCGGGACCTGGACCGACCGTGCATCGCGATACGTCTGTTCATCACACTCCCCGAGACTGCTGTGCCGTCTGTGTCGCGCTCGCTGGACCTCCTCGAAGCCTCCTTCTCCACAGGCAGTGCTGACTTCCTCTACGTCTGCGAAACGCTCGTCACCTTCCGCGTCCTCCCCACGATAGGCCTCAAGCCCACCCCTGACGCGCCTGCAGAGGTCAAAACCATTGCATATGACACACACTTTGCGTTCGGCATATTCCAGCGTGGGCAAGAGTTCAAGAAGGTCGTCTTCCCGGTAGCACAGAATCTGACAAACCAGACAGTGCGTCTGACAGACTCCCGCACCGCTGTGACCATCACTGTGACAGCCACGACAGCAGGGATAGAGGCGAGTGAGACAGGGAGTGAGGTGTTCATTGTGAGTCTTGATAGCTTCCAGCCGTACATCAGTCCAACGAAGTTCCGTTGGGGGTATCTCTCGCAGTCGCCTGACCAGTTGGTCGTGCCGGATGCGGCGTTGGGGGAGTTTTCCTGCACCGCCACACCGGCCACGTATGCGTTCCGCCGTGGGTCGTACGTCCGCTTCCAAGAGAACCCTGGTGTGGGCAGTCAGTACGCCGCGTCGCCCCTGCAGGTAGGTGCACCCGCATTGTTCTCTGCGTTCATCGCGTCTGCAGGCGGAGCCATCGTGCGCAACTACCCTTCCTCGACTGTGATGGTAACGAGCACCGCCTCAGGGGGCTGTGGTGACGGCGGCATGGAGTTGCTTATGATCGGTCAAGGCGGCACCCGTGAAGGGCTTCTCCACGAGACAGCATTCACAAAGGTAAACAACACAGTGGCACCCAACGCACACTTGATCACCTCGAAGAGCGGGCAGGTCAGCTTTTGGGTCAACTATTCGGCACCGTGCGAGAGCTGTGCGCTCACGATTCAGCTGTGCTATGCGCATGCAACTGTCACGGCGTTGAACTGCCTTATCCCACGCGACCACTCGGACACCGTCACAGACCGCCTGCCGGTTCTGGGCAAGCGGTCTGTGGTGACAAAGCTTTTCACCGTGGCACCCATGTCCACGGAGGGTGTGTCCATTGTCTCGCAGAACCTGCAGGACGCAAAGGTGGCCAGGGGCGAGCTCTACGTAGGTGACAACATGCGCGTCTCTGTGCGTCTTACCCGCAGCCTGCACGGCTGGCTCTACAACACAGTTGGCGCAGCAGACGTGCTGCTGCAGATCCGCCAGAGACCGGGCACCCCCACGGAAGGGGCAAGCACACTCCAACGCGACTCAGAGGTAGTCAAGTATGCATATGGCGGCTTCCTCGGCCACACAGCAAACATCGAGCAGAAGCGCTTTGCACCGCACTGGCAGACCAAATGTCACTACCAGACCCACCCGCAGTTCCGGCTGGACCTGGACAGGCCTGCAGCAACTGGGGCACGGGAGTACCGTTTGGGCCTGCGTGCTCGCGTTGAGTCTGCCTCTCTTGGTGGCGAGGGGACGGAGATACACTTCCACTTCACTCGACCGTGTGCGATGTGCGAGGTGTGGGTCACAGTGTCCCCTGCACTGGGCTACAGCGAGTTTCCTGTGAGCACGCTGCCGCTTCTGTCTACCCCTGCGAGCGCAACCTCCGAGGGCACGCGCCTGTGTGTCACGGTCAAGACGTGTAGCGTGGCGTGGACGTACCGGGGCCTCCAGGTGCCTCATGGCTACAAGCGACGTCCCTTTGCTTTGGTCGTGTCGTCTGTAGATACTCTTGGGTTCCCTTCCTGGGGTGAGACTGGGCAGGACACTGCGGGGAGCAGCACGTACCTCAACATGAGCAACCTGCTCGGAAGTGGCGGCGGCGGTGGCGGTGACCTGCGTGTCACTAACATGGCGCTCTCCTCCTCCCCCGAGCGGACAGTCTCCGGCTGCACACACGACGGCAGTACAATCTACCGTATGGAGTTTGCCCGCACCTGCACAGTGTGCAGCATCCCCCTGCAGTTCCAAAACACCATTGACGGGCCGGCGATGCTGCGGCACAACATGACAATTATCACTGACACACACACCTTCACCATGGTGCCTCTTAAGATCAAAGGCGAGCGTGTCATCCGCACCAAGGGTGAGGTGCACACCCTCCCCACACATCTCTATGCGGCAGACAAGGATGGCGAGCGGTCGTATGCAATGGGAGGGCCGTCGCTGCTGTCCTGGCAAAGGCAGTTCTTCCCAGTGTTCAAACCGCCGTGGGTGTCGCTGAACCTGACGAAGGCTGTGAAGAAGAGTGCTGCGGTGCAGATATCGGCAGTGGCGACACGGAATCTTACTGTGGTGCGTGGGGATGCGACACTCTCGCATGCCCCCCTTCTTGCACAGGACGGACTGCTCCGATCGTACGTCCCGCTGGACCCGTTGAAGCCTCTCGGCGATATGTACATCATGAATCACGCAGATCTGCTCTTCTCCGGAAGCCCAGGCGGCCTGATGACACAATACATGTTCGCCACGACCCCAGCAGGACGCTATCCCATCCACCTCGAGGCCGGCATTGCTGCGTCGGGCGAACAGCCAGCACTGTTCACCGCGCCCCCACCGGAGGTTTTGGCTGTGATCAGTCCGAATGGAACGCGTGTTCACGTTGTGACGTCGGACACCTGGTTTGAGGTGGTGGTGTGGGGGGTTGGACGTGATGTGCACAGCGACCCCTTGCTCTGGGGCGGGCGTGCCTTCAAATCGACCAATGCGACTGGATCGGTGTGGGTGGAAAAGTGCAACACGATGTTCGAGCTGGACGGCATTGGTGAACAACGTGGCCGCCCCTTTGCATACGGCGCTGCCACACTCCGCCTCCGTGCGTACTCTGGGCACGGCCCCTGCGAGCTGACCTTCCGCCACAGCCACAGTGTGTACCGCTCTGCAAAGCTCACTGTCGACGTTGTTCCCTTCGGGTCCACACTCTTCCACTGGCGGTCCAGCAAGACCGTTGCCGTGCACGCCACTATACGTGACGACAACACCACCGACGTCGACAACACCACACTGCAGTACACCACAGGGTACACCACCAAAGGCGAGAAGCACGCAGAGGTGGAGCTCTACGCTGCGGACCCAGACCTCAAGATCAACGAACTCTTTGCAAGCGACAGGCTTGGCACGATGGCAGTCGTTGTCGACCCCCCTGGGTGCTTCCATGCGACAAACAACGGCACGCCTGCCGTGGCTTCTGGCGCAGTCACGTTCACAGGACACTTTTCTGAAGAGCACGGACTCTGCACCTTCACGGACGTAGTGAACCTACCCTACGGGACTGTCCTTACCAGCGAACTGCGCGTTCTTACCGAAGACCCCGACCACGTAGACTTGGTGCACTACAGGTCGCCGTTTGGTGTGCACAACTTTGGTGGGCTGAAGCGGTTGACGAAGGAGGGCCTGCCCGCTGTGGGCACCTCAGAGGGGATGGTGGTGCAGCTGCACATCATGGGCATGGCGCACAGTTTGGTGAACGGCACGAACACCGTGGAGAACACCACCAACGCCACTATGTACAACATCGCCGTGCACGACATCGAGGTGACCGTGCGCGGCCTCTACCCCACACGGCCCTTTGCGACCTACGTCAACGCATCAGACTTCGTGGTCGACAGAGCCCTCCAGACATACCGATGGCTGCCGGCACGCCCTACACGCAACCTCACTGCAACAGGGCACGACGGGGAACACAACCCACCTGTCTTCGAGGTGACGGCGGTTAACAGAGACAGAATACCGTTGTTTTCGGTGACGTTGGGGAGTGTTGGCCCTGTTTTCGTTGTTGTGACGGCGACTCGGCTGCAGGTGGATATGGTCTTCAAACTGGGTGACGGGAAGGAGGTGTTGGTGCCTTTGGTGCATGGCGGGTCGGAGCGGATTCTGATGGGCCAGTATTTGGACATTGTTGTGCACGCTGTGGACGAGCATGGCAATGTTGCTGTCGTTGCGGGCGAGGGCCTCGGTGCTGACCTGGTTCTGCAGCTCAGCTTTTCATCGTCAGCGCTGTGCAGCGGGTCGGACCTGCCAGACAACAGTGCCTGCGTCTCCGTCCCACGATTCTACACAGCAATGACCTGCGAGCTGCACGCACCCCCCACCTGTTCAGACCCATCATGGACCTTCGAGCACGCTCACTCCCCGCGCCTCAACATCCACGCAAACAACCCATACACCCGCAAGCTCTCGCGCGGTGCTGCCGTCTTCACCAACGCCATGCGCCACCCCAAAGCAAACCTGCACTCCAACCTCGAAGCACTCACCCTCTCTGCCAACGGAGGCAGCGACTGGACCGGACGTGGTGTGCATGAATTCCACATCTCCCTCCGCATCGAGAGCCTCCAGGCCATCGTCATCGAAGGCGTTGCATGCAAATTCTTCTCGGGTGAGGCTGTCTGCGACTTTCCAGACACATTCCGCAGACTGCAGCCAGAAGGGGTAGGTGCCACAGACCTGCCTCTTATCGAGAGGTTGATGAAGATCCCACGGGTCTGGATCAGCTCCGCACATTCACGAAGCGTCTTTTCTTTGGCAGTACAGTTAACCACGACGGGCGGGCTCTTGGAGCGGTCGGGACACAGCATCAAGCTTTCTGCTGTGTGCGTGGTGCCGGCCACCAATACTAAATCGCCTGTTTACGACACAGTACCTCTCCTTGGTGTGTGGGATACAGCGCAGAGCAAGGTGCTGCCTGCAGAGGGCTGGGCTGTGCCGGTGGTAGGTGGGCAAGCTGTCTTTGATGGGCTTGCCTTTGCGAAGCCGTGTCGCAAAGCACGTATCGTATTCTCCTGTGCAATGGACCCTTTGTTAGACCCACACAACACATGCAATGGGATGTCCATGTCCACAGAGTTCATCGACGCCATGGAGCCTATAGTGCTCATCCCGACACCAGTCCCCAAGAGGACGAAGGTAGACTACCCTGTAGTGTCCTTGGTCATGGGGCTCATGAGCTCTTCCTTTACAGATTTGATGAAGAAAACGAGTTTCTCCAAAATGGAGTCCCTCTTGGCAGACTCGCTGCAGGAGCGAACCCTGTGCAGAAGCAATCAGGACAACACGACAGCGTTTGTCGAGAGGAACTCATGCGACCAAAAGCTTCCGAATGGCGAGACAAACCCGAACTGTGCGTGCAAGAGTGTAGGCATACCTGGGGCGACGGCGGGCACTGTACGAGCAGATTGGCTTTGCTTGCTGACCTCAGTCGAGACGGAGTTGGGGATGACAGACGCTTATAAGTCACAGTACGCGAAGTGCAGGCAGAACAACAGGATATTATCTACTGCTGAGTCGGACGCTTTGGACCGCCATCCACATATTCTGCAGGCACATGCAGGCATGTTTCCCGTGGTCGAGTTTGAGATCAGGCTAGGTGACCCAGGGTCAGTCGTGAGTGCACAGGACATCACCGCTAAAGCGCAGGAAGCCCTTCTCGACTACGACACACCCATGTACGCTGAGCTTCGTATCTTCTACTCGAAGATGCTCCTCCCCAAGATCTTCACGTCCGTCATCGAGCCCACACCTGCGCCCACCCCAGAGCCCATCGTGATCACAGCAACAGTCACCCTCCCCGTACAAGAAGAGCAACTCTCTAGCGCAGTGGCTTTGCTTCCTTTCTACGGGTTGACACTTTTGGTATTGATTCCGATGTTGTGATGGGGTGTGCCCTTTTTTGCCGGGTTTTTGTGGAGAATTAAGACATAACTTTTAAGACTTTAAGAAAAAAACTGTGTTGATACTTTGGGGGAAACCACACTGCTGAGGGTGGTAGGAGAGTGATACGGTCTTTGTCAAGACCGTGCTTTTCGTTTTGGTACCTCAGAAGAGGGACAAATGCGTGGACCGCAGCAGGACTTTGTCAAGTTTTCTGGGTCCATTTTTTTTTGTTCTTGTTCTGCTCCCTCGACAACGAATATACAAACACTGTTGCATGTTTTTCTTTCTTGATTCTCCCTTCCTCATGGCATTCCCAAACCACTTCACACACCCAGGCATACGTTATCAACATGAGAGTCGTTCCTCTGCTGCTCTGCTGCTTCGCTGCAGCCACTGCGGAGTTGAAGGTGATGGTCCCCATGCGTGACGGCTACAACCTCAGCACCTACATCAACTGCGCCATCATCGGCGACAAGCAGAAGACAGTCATCTACGACGCGTCTACCTACGGCCACACCGGTTCCGAAGAGATGGCTGTTGCCTTCGCGGTTGCACTGGGTGATGAGTACTGTTCAGTGAGGCAGGACATGCGCGGGACCCAGGACTCCATTTCGGGCGGCCAGGACTTCACCCTGTGGAGGTCGCAGTCCAACGATTCTTACGACACCTTCAAATGGATTGAGGGACAGGCGTGGTCAAACGGTGAAATTTACCAAGTGGGTGCGTCTGCAGACGGGCTTGCTACTCTCATGTCGTGGGAGAACAAACCACCGCAGCTCAAGAAGCAGTTCATCATGTGGGCAACGATGTACGCTCGTGGTATGACGTACCCAGGTGGTGCGTGGAGGCATCAGCTCTTGACACACTGGCTCAGACATTTCCCGGGACAGACCGAGAGGCTGATCAACGTGTCCAAGGAACACGAAAAGCCGTCTGAGTGGTGGACCCCTGTGAACATCACATGGGACAAGTGCGACGATGTCTACTTCCCGTCAGTGTTCCTCGCAGGCTGGTACGACATCTTCACACTTGGAAACCTTGCGGCACACGAATGTTACAGAAACAAGGGACACGACTCGTACCTGATTGTGCAGGCGTGTGGACACTGCATTGCAAAGGACTGCCCCATCTACCTCATTGAGGACAGAAAGGTGGACATTGCCTTCATCACTGCTGTCGACGTGTTTGCAGGAAGAAGCCCTCCGTCAGAGATCAAGAACATCACGTTCTATGTGATGGGTGCTGGCGACAAGAAAGGAACCTACGTCGATCCATTTGCACCAGGAAACTACTGGACGTCGCTTGCAGAGTGGCCTGTGTTCACACCTGTCAAGTACTACATGACGGGGGGGATGGCAATGGCAACAGAGGTTCCTGCTGCCGGTGCAACATCGTTCATCTACGACCCTGCCGACCCTGTGGCCACCATTGGTGGGAACAACCTCGAGACGTCGTGTGGTGCCAGAGACCAACAGAATGTGAGCCACGCCCACCGTGCCGATGTGCTCGACTTCACCTCTGAGAAGCTGGAGGAGGATCTGGTGATCACAGGACCCATCACCGCCACACTGTTCGTGAGCAGCAACTGCACGGACACCGACTTCACAGCAAAGCTCACACACGTGCACTCTGATGGACGGGCGATTCTGATCAACGACGGCATTGTGCGCATGAGGTGGCGTCACGGTGAACGTGGCGGTGTGAACCCTGACTTGATCACACCTGGCCAGGTGTACGAAGTGGAGGTGTCGCTGTGGAACACCAGCTTCATCTTCCCGAAGGGCCACCAGTTCCGTGTGTCTGTGTCTTCCTCGAACTACCCGAGGTTTGAGGCGAACCCGAACAACGGAAAGCCGATGATTGAGGAGCAGACACCTGTGTTCATTGCAGAAAACACTGTGCACTATGGTGGCAGCGATGCGTCGTACTTCACGATGCCTGTTGTGACGAAGGAGCAGCTTCCCAAGGTCGACTGGAACCTTGTTGTGGACAAATGGTTTGACGAGCGCCCTGCCTCAGTCAGAACTGCGTACGAGATGTACAAGAGTGGAAAGGAGTCTGTGGCCATGAACGCTGTTGCTGGAGGACTTGACGACGAGCTGTGAGTTCAGAGTGAAAAATCCTACCAGGAATGAGCATCGTGTCAGCTCCAGAAATATTTTTGAACACTCATTTTATTTTGTTTTTTTCCCTCACTTTATATGTCACTTTTTATGTAGCAATGGTTTTTTGTGAGGAGTGCTGTTGGTTCATGTGTTCCGTGTCGTGTACGCAAAGGCAACCAATTCTTTACATTTCTTTCTTTTATCGTTGTATCTTCTTATTAAAGAGTGTGCACAGTTTGCGTTTACGTTCCCTTTCATTAAGTTATTTGTGTTCGCGTAAATGGTGCACGCCCTTTGCTCCCCCTCCACACATCCCACCAGACCATGGTGCGCAGAAGGAACACCAAGTGTCGCCGCACTGAGAAGGCTCTCTGAGCAAGCCTCCACACAGATATGAGGGACCATGCGGGAAAGAAAACCAGGTGACGTCCCTATTTTTTTTCATCGGCAATTTTCTGCGTCAAGTTTCCTGTTTCCGTCTGTTGTCCCGGCTCTTTGAGGTTGGCTGTCTCTTTAGATCTTTACATGCTCAGGTTACAAGACACAATTCCGTTCCTGTCGCCCAAAATGGCAACGTATTTCTTTTTATGTTTACCGCACTTTTTTTTTAAAACGAGGCACAGTCACCTTAAGCTCTTTCTGTTTTTGTGTGCGAATTTTAACCCCCGAGAAAACAGGAAATTGTACAGTTTTGTGAACGGTTATGGCAACCGGAATGCGAGAAGTTTTCTTTTGCATTTCTCTTTATTTTAAAATAGTATTTTGTTTTGTTTGGTGGTTGGTGTTTTGCCTTTTGCTGCTGCACAATAGAAATAGTCATGACGGCACGTACGCGAAACTTTCCAGTGTCAATGCAGTTAGCATGTAGAACACCTATTGTTACCCTGGCCCCGCACCCTTCTACACTGAACCAGAGTGTCTAAAGAGCCAAATAACGTTGTAAAGACGACACTTTTGTTTAGTACAATGATTTTGTTTGCAAGATTCCCACTACAGGCAAAACCTTGTTTCTTGGTTGTGTTTGTTATGCTGGGAGGCAGATACTTCTTACAAGGTTTCTTTGCAACGATCATTGGTACTTAGGTAGGCCTGGTTCAGAGTGGAGTTCGCACAGAGTGTATTGTGCAATGCCAGCATCACCATTCTTATCGCAGTCGGCTGGTGTCTTTTCTTTTTTGATGCCTACTTGTTTAGTGTTCCATGCTCTAGAGTGCCATTGGTGTGTTATGTGTGTTTCACCATCCCTTCGTGTCAGTCTTTGCACATCGTTTGACTGCGTGAAGGTGATGCAAATACACGGCACCTCCATTCGTTATGAAAAAAGCACTCAAAGGTGGCCGTCTCTAGAAGCCTGCCTCCTCTTATGGTTGCCCACCACACGTGTGATGTTCCACTGTTTTGTTGCAAGGTTTCAAGTATTTGCATAACGTATGGGCGTGGATCTTTTCTTAGTTTCTTAGCACCCCATAGTCAACAACCCTCACGCACACCCAGGCATACGTTATCAACATGAGAGTCGTTCCTCTGCTGCTCTGCTGCTTCGCTGCAGCCACTGCGGAGTTGAAGGTGATGGTCCCCATGCGTGACGGCTACAACCTCAGCACCTACATCAACTGCCCCATCATCGGCAACAAACAGAAGACAGCCATCTACGACACCTCTGTGTACGGTCACACAAAATCAGAGGAGATAGCCACAGCCTTCGCCGTCGCGCTGGGTGATGAGTACTGTTCAGTGAGGCAGGACATGCGCGGGACCAAGGACTCCATTTCAGGCGGCCAGGACTTCACCCTGTGGAGGTCGCAGCCCAACGACTCTTACGACACCTTCAAATGGATTGAGGGGCAGGCGTGGTCAAACGGTGAAATCTATCAAGTGGGTGCGTCTGCAGACGGGCTGGCTGGTCTCATGTCGTGGGAGCACAAGCCACCGCAGCTCAAGAAGCAGTTCATCATGTGGGCAACGATGTACGCTCGTGGTATGACATACCCAGGTGGTGCGTGGAGACATCAGCTCTTGACACACTGGCTCAAGCACTTTCACGGACAGACCGAGAGGCTGATCAACGTGTCCAAGGAACACGAAAACCCGTCTGAGTGGTGGTCCCCTGTGAACATCACATGGGACAAGTGCGACGATGTCTACTTCCCGTCAGTGTTCCTCGCAGGCTGGTACGACATCTTCACACTTGGAAACCTTGCGGCACACGAATGTTACAGAAACAAGGGACACGACTCGTACCTGATTGTGCAGGCGTGTGGACACTGCATTGCAAAGGACTGCCCCATCTACCTCATTGAGGACAGAAAGGTGGACATTGCCTTCATCACTGCTGTCGACGTGTTTGCAGGAAGAAGCCCTCCGTCAGAGATCAAGAACATCACGTTCTATGTGATGGGTGCTGGCGACAAGAAAGGAACCTACGTCGATCCATTTGCACCAGGTAACTACTGGACGTCGCTTGCAGAGTGGCCTGTGTTCACACCTGTCAAGTACTACATGACGGGGGGGATGGCAATGGCAACGGAGGTTCCTGCTGACGGCACAACATCGTTCATCTACGACCCTGCTGACCCTGTGGCCACCATTGGTGGGAACAACCTCGAGACGTCGTGTGGTGCTAAGGACCAACAGAACGTGAGCCATGCCCACCGTGCTGATGTGCTCGACTTCACCTCTGAGAAGCTGGAGGAGGATCTGGTGATCACAGGACCCATCACCGCCACACTGTTCGTGAGCAGCAACTGCACGGACACCGACTTCACAGCAAAGCTCACACACGTGCACTCTGATGGACGGGCGATTCTGATCAACGACGGCATTGTGCGCATGAGGTGGCGTCACGGTGAACGTGGCGGTGTGAACCCTGACTTGATCACACCTGGCCAGGTGTACGAAGTGGAGGTGTCGCTGTGGAACACCAGCTTCATCTTCCCGAAGGGCCACCAGTTCCGTGTGTCTGTGTCTTCCTCGAACTACCCGAGGTTTGAGGCGAACCCGAACAACGGAAAGCCGATGATTGAGGAGCAGACACCTGTGTTCATTGCAGAAAACACTGTGCACTATGGTGGCAGCGATGCGTCGTACTTCACGATGCCTGTTGTGACGAAGGAGCAGCTTCCCAAGGTCGACTGGAACCTTGTTGTGGACAAATGGTTTGACGAGCGCCCTGCCTCAGTCAGAACTGCGTACGAGATGTACAAGAGTGGAAAGGAGTCTGTGGCCATGAACGCTGTTGCTGGAGGACTTGACGACGAGCTGTGAGAATAGGACACAGCATCAGGATGTGCACAGCAGTACACATCCACCTCTCAAGCTTTCTGTTCTTTTGTTTCTTGTTTGCAGAAAAACAATCATGAAGAAAAGGCATACGTGCTGTTTGTTACTACCCTTCATTGTGCACCACGGGGCGCTGTGTCATCCTCTGAGCATGCTAGCCTTTCGTGTGATCATTATTATAGAACCTTTCCTTTACAAAGGTGATTTGTGGATGCCAAAAAGATGACACAGAACCCCCCGCAACGCAGAAGAAGCATCGCGTACAATACATAACAACACGCTAATAAAAAATGTGCGTATTTTGAACGTAAGCTGCTATCATTTTTCTTCATTCATTTTTTGTAGATAATTTGTGGCCCCGCCACTTCCATTTTTCTTTTCTCCACTTTCTTCATCACCTTCACCGGTGTCTCCTCCCCCACACTCCACCCACACACCCCCAACACTCCTTTGGGCGCACAGAGATTTGGACTAGATGAACCCACGCCGGGCTTTGCCGTTCATAGGGATAGGCCGTGTTGCTTCCTGTGACGCGAATTCTATACCTAACGCAGCCTAATACCGGCCTGGCATCCGTCCTTTGTACTTCTGTAGCCAATAGGAATGTCAATGGTTTTTCGAGGCAAATGTAGTGTTTTTTTTTTAATTCAGGTACCTCCGTGACGGTGCTGCACCCTTCAACCCCTTAGAGGCAAATCCTCTGTGGAAATCCAACCCAAGGGTTGGTTAGGCATGTCAGGCTTTAGGTTCTTAGGTTCATATCACTATGTTTTTTTTTCCGCAGTCCCCCCCTTTACCCCTTCCCTCCCGCTCTTCATGTGTTTATTTAGTGGCAGATGTTTGTTTTTTTGTTTTTTAACATTGGGAGGCCTCTTTTTCACTTTCAGCATGAGGCTTTCTATTGCTAGTCAAGAAAGGAGAGAGAAAAGGTGTTCTGCACTTCCCTCGCTTTCTTTTTGTTGCAGATTTAAAGATAAGACATAACATTTGCCCTTCCCCGTGTAATGTGATCAGGAGCTATAGTGTGTCCCTTTTATATCCTCCACTCTATTTTTGTGCATAGATTTCACAGTGCGCACTAAAATGGGCACTGAGACTCGGATAAGGGGATCTCTTTTCCTCATATTTTTTTTATGTAGCGCAGACAGTGCCCTGTTGATGACAAATGGTGTTAAATTTTTCAAATTTCGCTTGGTTTTGGTTCACAACGTTGCAAGCTGTGCCGTTTCCGCAATCAGCCTGCACCACCACACCAAAACAAACAACAGATGTCCCAACAAACGTTGATGGGCAATAAACATTGGTGGATTTGAGGGGCTCGAAAAAAGTTGGTGGGGGGTTTTTTTTTTACCCCACCAACGTTTGCTGGACGTCAGTATTGTATAAGATAACTAAGCACTGATTAGGATCTTACAAAAAAAGCATTTGTTTTTGTTCGCACTGTAAATGTTTTACCGTTTTTACCCTCTGATTTTCTTTTTCATACCTTCGATTTTTTTTGTTACTTCCCTGCTACAATCCTAGCATCTGATTTCACGCAGAGGGACTGCCCCAGGGGTGGTGTGTGCCCTGTCTTGTTCAAGTGTCTGCTTCGCTGTGTTTGAGGCATTTTCAAAAAAAATAAACTGAACAACGTGTTGAAAACAGGCATCTTCTTTCCTCGCAGGAACATAGTAATTCAGGGGGGAACCCCCAAGAAAGGATGGATGGACCTACGCGGATAATATTGTTTTAGCCAACTCCCCCTTGTGCGTGAACTCAGTTTTTCCTCTCCCCCCTCCCTTTATTTATTTGCAACAAAATGGTTTTTCATCACAGTGATATTTTTCGAGAGTTGTTGTTCCATTGGGCCCTCTGCTTTTGCTGCCCTTGGATGTGATGGCAAAAAAAGAAAGTGGAGCTTGCACAGGTGGCAACTACACTATTCATACATTTTTTTCAAAGAAAAAATGCCTCTACTACCCCGTACCGCCTGTTTTCAAAAAAGATAAGCAAAGAACAGGGTATATCGAAAAGAACATTGTAGCCGAAATGCAGGCAACGTTTTCACAAAAAAAAAAAGTGCTATTTTCTCCCACCCTCATTCGCCTTCGATGAATTTTATCTCTCCGCTCTCCCTTACCTCCAACCCCAGATTATTACAACACACAACACACACCACACCACATCACCTATCCCGGCATTTCTTTTTTGCACCCTTTAAAAAAAGTACATTTTCGCAAATATGTCCATGCAGAACACAATGCCGATGCTCTTCAGCACTCCCGCTCAGATGACGCAGGACCAGACACTGCAGTACCAGCTGGCCAACTTCCAGCCGTTGGGTGCAAACACCGCGAGCACTGTGAACGGCGCTGCCAGCCAGATGCATGACTACGGGATCTGGGGCCGTAACAGCATGCGTCCCACCCACAACCACACCCAGCAGCATCAGCAGCAGCAGGTTATCCCTGAAGCACCAAAGCGCAGCGGTACACGTCTTCCCCTTGGCGCCCTGCCCGCCAACTGGGAGGACCAGGCCCCCATGTCCCCCACGCCCATGACAGACTCGCCTACCGACCCCGCGAAGTCGCTCTCCCGTGCCCTTGCCGACCTCATCACCCGTGAGCGCTTCAACAGGAACAAGCTCATCAGAATGGAGGTGAACGGCTCAGCACGCCTCGAGATGAAGCTGCAGAACATCAACATCAAGAAGTACACCTCCCACGAGGAGGAGGCCCCCGAGTCCACACCGCGTCTGCGTGACCGTGTGGTGAGCCGTGATGTGACGGTGTCGGGCAAGCCCATCTACACCTTCAAGGCAGGTGAGGTTGGTGGAATGTGTGTCTACTTCCTGAAGGGCTTCTGCAGCCTTGGCAACAAATGCCGTTACGTCCACGACGAATGTGATGACGGCCGTTTCGTGAAGATCACCGGCATGCCCTACGACGCAAGCGCCAGCGACGTGATTGACTTCTTCAGCCCCATCTCGCTTGCCTTTGCACGCATCACCTTTATCTTTTCGCAGGACTGCCGTCCCAGCGGGAGTGCGATCATTGAGTTCACCGACAGAAAGGAAGCGCTTCTTGCGCAGTCCAAGGACAGAACCTTCTTCACCGTTGACCGGTACGTTCTGTTGTACCCGAGCAGCAGGATGGAGAAGATTTGGCATGAGGACAACAACAACAAGAGGATGGCGAACATGCAGCCCAAGCTCATGCAGATGCCTGCTGCACAGGCGGCGCATGCAGCTGCGGTGGACCACAACAACAACAAGAGCGCACACAGCACGCCGCTCTCCGCACAGCACAGCAACTCTACCGCAAACTCACCGATCATGCGCCAGATGATGCAGGGCACGCCAATGATGTCTACCCCCAGCGTCATGGGCCTCACCCCGTCGCCTGCCATGCCTTCCGTTGCGTCTGCCGCCACCCCCGCGTCGCCATGTGTGTTCGTCCAGGCACACGCCGTTCCCGTCGCACAGAAGACACCACAGGTACCTGCGTTCACCCAGCAAGAGGATGACACGATGCGCAGTCTGCTCTCCACCCTTGATGAGGTCGACGACGATGTCCCGCCTCTCGCGCTTATGGACGCCAAGGAGGAGCAGAATTTGGAGTGGATTTCGCAGCTCAACGCGAGCCTTGCGCAACAGCGTGCACCGAGGACTGTGGCACCACCCGCACCACCCGCACCAGTGGCACCTGCCAACAGCCTTTTCGAAGCACTCTCAGGCCTTGGATACAGTGCAGGAAACTGTGCAGAAATCGTGCAAACCCTGACCGCAAAGTGCCCTGTAGGAAGCAACGACCACGACGGAATGCCGAC
Organism: Rhynchopus sp. YZ270_cl-10; assembly: GCA_964035575.1. Taxonomy (NCBI): domain Eukaryota; phylum Euglenozoa; class Diplonemea; order Diplonemida; family Diplonemidae; genus Rhynchopus; species Rhynchopus sp. YZ270_cl-10. The sequence continues at coordinate 265,708 of OZ037847.1, read as the reverse complement.
ACTGCTGCCTATCGCCTAAACAGAAAAGAAAATGTGGTATTTTATCCTGATAAAAAGATGGCGAAACTCTCGAGAAGCGATTCATATTGTCTAACATAGTATTCGTTTCTGAGAGTGTTCATCTTTTCAAAGAAAGAAAAAAAAGAAGAAAAAAATTCACCTGACGCTTCATAGAAAAATGGAAAACCCCTCAAAAAGTAACCCCCCCCCCCCCCCCCCCCCCCTAGGGGATACGACTCCAGCCATTTTGGCTGGGACCAAACGCACGGAAAATTCATTTGGCATTATCTGGCCATCTCCAAGGCAACTGCGGGTGAAAAACACCCTCAGAGTGGGTCACAGGGGGCCTGTGGGTCGAAAAACGACCCAGAAGCCACCCCAGAATACAAAAAAATGGAAAAAAATAGTGAAAAAACGGCTTTTTTCACGTTTTGGCCACTTTGGGCAAAATAGCGATTTTTCGAGAAAAAAATCAAAAACCGGGATATTTTTTGACATCACAAAGCCTCCTTTGGCACAAATATACCCCAAAAGTGGCCTGTGAGTCCATTCCAACCTGTTTTGGACATATTTGACACTTTTGGAAGTGTTTTTTTGGTGTTTTTAGGTCAAAAAAATGCCCAAGACGTCCCCAAGACATCCCCAAGACACTTTGCACACCCCCTGTTACGGTCATATTTTTTTCGTTTTTTTGCCTGAAACCCCCAAAATACCCCTCCCGGACCCCACATAGTCCCGAATATCCATCACACACCCACTCAGAGTGAGTAGAAGCACCCCAAAAAAAATATTTTTTAAAGCCCTAAAATTGTGCTTCAGTTTCGGCAGCATCCATGTTGAAGTTGAAGGGCTTTAAAAAATATTTTTTTTGGGGTGCTTCTACTCACTCTGAGTGGGTGTGTGATGGATATTCGGGACTATGTGGGGTCCGGGAGGGGTATTTTGGGGGTTTCAGGCAAAAAAACGAAAAAAATATGACCGTAACAGGGGGTGTGCAAAGTGTCTTGGGGATGTCTTGGGGACGTCTTGGGCATTTTTTTGACCTAAAAACACCAAAAAAACACTTCCAAAAGTGTCAAATATGTCCAAAACAGGTTGGAATGGACTCACAGGCCACTTTTGGGGTATATTTGTGCCAAAGGAGGCTTTGTGATGTCAAAAAATATCCCGGTTTTTGATTTTTTTCTCGAAAAATCGCTATTTTGCCCAAAGTGGCCAAAACGTGAAAAAAGCCGTTTTTTCACTATTTTTTTCCATTTTTTTGTATTCTGGGGTGGCTTCTGGGTCGTTTTTCGACCCACAGGCCCCCTGTGACCCACTCTGAGGGTGTTTTTCACCCGCAGTTGCCTTGGAGATGACCAGATAATGCCAAATGAATTTTCCGTGCGCAAAAAATGGCTGGAGTCGTACCCCCTACCCCCCCCCCCCCCCCCCTATTCATTGTCACAAAACAATATTTCATGGTTTTTTTTTCAAAGAAAACCCCTATTTTTTCCCCCCGTTTTTCTTGATTTGATTTTTTTTTACAAATCAGAAAAAGACCCACCCCCCCGTACTCACCCCCTCTTATATGTTTCTCTCTCTAGATTTTTGATTTTTTCCCCTCTTCCGTTCCCCCCTCCCTTCGTGCTTTCATCCCGAACTGTATCGGCCAGTTGAAGGTATCATCAACAACTTTTTTTTACCTATTATCCTGTGTTACACTGTTCACATTTTTTTTGAGGAAATGAGTGTACTGTGAAACCCTTCTTTGAGGGTTTTCAGTTTCTCGCATTTTTTTTTCTTTTCTTCAAAAACAATTTTGTTATCAAAGGTGACTATGCTCGAAAGGGTTTATAGCTTCATCTTACAAAAACTGACGTCTTTTCCTTCCGTAGTACAAAGGGCTTCGGCCAACATTGAGTACAGACCCTAGGTTCCCCCAAGCGGGTCCTTAGGCGATTGTCGACACAAAAATTCGTCTTGACAGAATGTGTTGATTGAGCACATCCAGAGAATTTCGTGTTGATTCAGACATTTCATTTTCCGATCATTTTTAATATGGTGTATCCACAAGAGATTACATTCATCTTACAAAGCTTTTTTTTCATGCAGTCAGGCAGGGGATTAAAAAGCATTTTTTTGGGGCTATAAACTGGAGAACACCGTACACAATGAAACACTTTTTCACAATGCAGGATTGTGAAATGACTCTTTTGAACGTAAACCAACAGAAACAGAAATTCATTTCCCCCCCTTCACACCAGTAGTTTTTCTTGAAAACTGCATGGTGTATGGGGACTCTCGAGAGTGGAAGAAATGAATGCCTTTTATTATACTTCAAAAAGGAGAGTGTCCACCCTACCAGTAGATACCAAATAAAATAGAACAAAAAAAACATAGGCTTCGGCCGACATTGAGTACAGATCGTTATACCAGTAGGTATAACGTGATTGTCGATACAACAAAAAGCCATCAGAAAAAGAAAAAAAATTGAAAGGTGTTGAACACCTTTTCAATTTTCCCCCTTTCAAGACTCAGCGTGAGAGTAGATTCGTTCTTTTTATTCATTTTTTTTTTGAGTTTATTTCGTTATGGAGTTATAAGGAGTCAACGGTGAGGCGTTTGCACTTTTCAACTTCCTATTTTTTTAGTGATTTTTTTTTAAACATGAATGCACCGAATATCTGTGAGATTCATCCTTTACAAAGTTTCCCTCCCCTTTTTGTGTGAAAACAAAAAAAAATTTTTGTGAATTTTTCACCCCCCTCGACACATTTCCCCCTCTATCCCATTCCCTGCACTTTCCCTTCCCCCCCGCAAATAGTGTTGTTACAAACATGGCGAAAAAAAAAATATTTGAAAACACACCAAAAAAAAAACGTACTGCAAACCTTGCGTTGTGTGGTGTTTGCAAGCTTTTTTTTTTTCTCTCCATGACATTCTTCTCCCTCTCTCTCTCCCCACCCCTTCCACTTTTTTTCATCATTATTTTGTGTAAAAACAGCACAACCCTCCCACACGATGGTTGAGGGATACTGCGCTCTGCCTTTAATATAGATGAATAAGCACGCGACGCGGCTCATCATTAGGTCCCCGTTTTTTTTTCCTTTTTTTTTTTTCATTTTGTGAAATGGAACGCAATACTGTTCCTATAGTTTGATGACCTGAGCAACATCGAGATGCTTTTGGGTTCATTTTTTACCAACTTTTTTTCTTGAAATGGTTACCATTATATGGTATCAAAGGTGACTAAGCACGAGAGAAGGTGAATAAGCAATGTTCAAAACATTAAGTAACCTAATCAGACTAAACACGAGAGAGCTTAGGTTCATCTTATAAACCTTTTCCTTTTGATTTTATCTCGTTTTATTGTTTTTTTCCCTCGCAAACAACGTTCCTGTGTCTATACTCAGGTCAGTTTGTACATTTTTATTATCCTCATATTCGCGCTGTACAGGTAGGTTGTAGCTAGCCATATCCCAATGCAAGCGTATTTTTTTTTTTGCTACAATTACGTCGCATTTTATTTTAGTTTTGGTGACTAAGCACGAGAGGCTTAGGGTCATCTTATATACCTAAACTTTTCTTTTATTTTCCCCTCGCATATAATTTTTTTTTCTCTCTTTTCTGTTGTCGAGAGAACAGCGAAAGAGAGGAGGGTTTTAAAGATTTGATTTTAAAGTATTGCGCGTTTTTGCTTTTTTGTTTGTTTCCAAACAAAAGCCACAATGCACTATGGGCAAAACTTAGAAACGCCTCTATTTTTATCTTTTTTTTTTTTTTTTTGACAAAATGTCTTCATCATCTAGAGACACCTACAAGGGTTACATTTTCCTTTGAATTTTGAGAGCAGCCCTATATTATGTGCATATTTGCATACATCGTGATCTGCATGTCAACTTTATCCTTTTTGGCCCTGGAAAAAAAAAAATAGTGGAGCACACTCTAGGATGGCTACACTAATACAACCAAGTTTTCAAAAAAAAAAAAAAAAAGGCATTCGTCTTTGGGCGACCTTTGTGTACAAGAATCTGTCCTCGGATGGGTGATTGTCGAAACTACAAAACACAACAAAAAAAAGACAAAAAAATATTCATCGGGGAGAGCTAATTTTTGTCCACTCAAAAAATCTTACTAAAAGGACAATATTTGCCCCTCTGAGAGACATAAAAAACATAAAAAAAATTACAAAAAAAAAAAAAAAAAACAATACAGAAAAAAGCAAACGAACAGAAAACCCACCTTCCCCCCATTAGAATTATGTGTGTTATGGAAACACACAAAAAAAAAAGCCAATTTATTTATCACTCCCCCTCACTTTCTCCAAACTTCCCTAAAGATTACCCCCTCCTCCTTTTTTTTCCGTTATTTCGATACACCTTTTTTATAAGAAAGGCAGTGTTATTCAAGAGTGGGCTGGACAACGACAATAAAAAAAATAAAAAAAGAGCATTGCACCGTGGGGCACGTCTTCAGGTGTGCATTGCTCTAATATTAAAAAAAGGTTTCAAAGTAAAAAAAAAAACACATAGAAACGACAGCAACAACAAAAACAAAACAAAAAAAACGTTACTCAGCCACATCCTGTCCTCATACCTATTTATTAGTAGGGTTTATTTATTCGTGATTATTTTTTTTTTTCATGTCGTTCAGTGAAGTGTTGCACTCACGCTGCCCATCTTCTGAAGTGTTATAAAAAAAAAAAGAGAAAAGTTCGATTTCGGCCTCGAAAATTACCGTGACACCGATTTGTCACGGAATTTTGTCACGGAATTTTTTTGAAAGATTCGATTTCGTGACAAACCAATTTTTTCATTGACACACAAAATTCGATTTCGTGACAAACCGATTTTTTCATTGACAAAAAAAAATTCGATTTCGTGACAAATCCAAAAATTCAGTGACAAAAAAATGTCAATGAAAAAATGGATTTTGTCAAGGAAACCGAACTTTTTGTCACGGAAAAAGTCGTGACAGAAATGGATTTTGTCAAGGAAACCAAACTTTTTGTCACGGAAAAAGTCGTGACAGGGCACTGGGTACTGGGTACACTGGACACAAGGATAAAAGTTGTGAAAGAGCAACCACAGCTCCACATGACAAACACAAAAGTGTCCAGTCACGTGGGGCATGCATGCACTGAGGAGATAATGATCCAACAATTTACAAGAAAGATTACTTAACCTACTGCTGGAAATTGCCAGGTCGTAGTAACACACAAAGTGTGCCTCCGTTCGGGAAGACCGGATATTCTAGAGACCAAAAAGGCCTCAAGAATATCTTCCGGTAGTCAAGGTATAACCGAATGAACGGCCCAAGACCCCCGTGGAGAAGTTAAATGTGTAATGCTATCAGGTAGAAACTGCGAACACTGTCTTACCCTCCTCAATGCATGGTGGAAGATGTCTTTACAACAAATATCCTGTACCCAGGTACCAGGTTCCCAGACCCACGTAGTACCACGTCGCAGTACTACGCAAAATTTACCACCAGACCCTGTCTTCGTGCACCTTAAGTACAACGCCGCAGACAGGCCAAACATGCGTTGGACTCAGAGGAATGCCTGCTGTGCAGTGTATCAAAACATGAGAACCAACTCCCAGCAACAAGGGGCGCCTTTTGGCGGGCGTTGTTGAGGGTGTTTGGGGTGCAAAGTTTTCCACAATTTTGATGCGCGGGTACAGAAGTGTTATCTTGTTCTTTCATCTCTAGGAAATGTAAATGTCAATCGCGTTTAACTACCACTAGGGCTTGTTCAGTGAACCCACGAGGGGTCGAAGGGGGTTGGTTATCCCGTATCTATCAAAGGTTGTGTCGACCAGGCGAAACCACTATGTTACGCTGTACGTTGTTAAATCCGAAGAAATAACACTTTAGCAGCCGCAGGAAGTTTGCTAAAAAGAGTGCCTCACGCTACACAAACCACCACCCGCGATTGACTTAGATGTTATAACAAAGAGAATTCAGAACAAAACAACACCCTGCCCCATACACACTAAATTGTCATGCTTCGAGAGCATGCCTGGGCCAAAATTACTATGACGAAAAGGCAACAAGACCACCCACAAGGAGTGTGAATTGTGCACTGGTTTTCTGGGGGAACAAACAATATTTTCTTGTGTCTAGTCCTCCGGAAGCAGAGGACAGACTTTCCGGAAGGTTTCCAAAGTCGAATTTCTTGCACTAGCTATGCTCCCTGGTTAATGGCTATAGCAGTGACTGACAAAGTGTTCCCACCCCCCTTTCCACCACCATAATAACCGAACTCTGCTTATCAAACCACAATCTGAATCTGCTTCCGTCGCATGCGCTGGTGGATTCGATCTGTTTTGGTGTGTGTAATGGAATGTATGGGTGAGGGTTGGGGTATTAGGTATAGAAACTTGCGCACCCATTAATTTTTTACCGAATGAAAATGAAATCTGCAATGAGTGTCTGCTGCATATCATTTAGTGGGGCTGGCCTCTGGCCAGAGGCGTGCAAGCCTGACCGTGTTCGCGATATACTAAGTCTTGCATAATCATAAAGTTATCATACCTTGTGTCTTCAGTCTCTGCCCTTAGGTTTCTAGACAGCTCAAGAATGGCCTCTTTTGTGTTTGTCAAGTGGCTGTCTGGTCACTTTTCAGTGACTGGCGGGTTGGCTGTCACGACTTTTTCCTTGACAAAATCCATTTTTTTCAATGACATTTTTTTGTCAATGAAAAAATGGATTTGTCACGAAATCGAATTTTTTTTTGTCAATGAAAAAAGTCATTTGTCACTAAATTGAATTTTGTGTGTCAATGAAAAAATCGGCTTGTCACGAAATCGAACTTTTTTTGTCACGAAATCGAATCTTTCAAAAAAAATCCGTGACAAAGTACCGTGACAAATCGGTGTCACGGGTATTTTCGAGGCCGAAATCGAACTTTTCTCAAAAAAAAAAAATGCATTTATTTCGTATGTTACTGGAGTGCCTATCGGTGCCAGAGTTTTTATATAAAAAAAATCGCGAATTATCCGAATAGTGGAGAAACTGTTCAAAATTATCATCAAAAAAAATCCCTCCCACATCCCTTCCGAACGGGCTCTTCAGCCCCAACGCTTTTTAGTCAATGGGTCGGGGATTATTTTTTTTTTTTGTGCCTGCGTCCGCCCGATGCAGGGTGAGGCGTTTGCACTTTCAACTTCTCTTTTATTTTATTTTATTTTATTTTCACAGTTTTTGTCCCCAATTCGATCGATCGCATCTATCTATTCAACAGTTAAATGACCCCACCTCTTCTTCTCCCCCTTCATATCCTTGGTACTAAAAGTTACGCACACCGTTTTGGTGAAAATATGGTAACTCGAGTAACAAAGTACAAGACAAAAAACAGAAGCTTTTTTTTCACCTTTTGTCCCCTTTTTTTATAACTTTTCTTACAATCCTCCCTTCATATCCCTGGGGAATGCAACAACAAAAAAAAAATGTATAGTGCAGTTCATCCTCGGGTGTCTACACTAATACAACCAAGTTTTCAAAAAAAATCACAAAAAAAAATACGACCCCTTGAATATCCCCATCTCAAGGTGCATTCCCCATCTCCCCTCTCCCCTCCCCCACCTATATTCTTTCGAAGCTCAGGTTTTACATAAAGGTTACTAAGCAGGAGATGACTTCGGTGATGTATTGTATTGTGATGATTTCCCATAATGAGCTGTATTATGTGTATTATGATAGGAAATTATCACATTATCACAATACAATCATCATTGGAGAGTGGCAGCTTAGAGTCATCTTTCAATTTTCAATTTTCCACAGTTCTCCAATATTTGGTTAGGTTTTTGTGTAAACTGCGTTTGATTCACAGTACACCATTTCCAAAAGGAGATTTTTTTTTCCCCTAATACCCACCCCCCTTTTCGGTTGTCAAAATAGGAGCACGCCTGAAAGCGTTTCTAACAAAATTAAAAACGGTCATTATGCATTCTTGTAAAATTTTGCATTTTAAGTGGACATTTTTTTTTTTGTATGGTTGCGCAAGGCTTCCCTTCCCCCTTTCTTCCCCTTTCTTCCCGCACTACTTTGCACAGTGTTTATTCTCTCGAAGAGCTCAAAAGGAAAAAAAAAACCCCCCCCCCATTCATAATGTTTAGCAAGGAAGAAAAGAATATTCACACACTCACTCACACAATCACATTTTTATTTTCACTCAAACCCACACAACACATTTTTTTGACCAACTTTTCTGGGGTTTTTTCCAAGAATAGTTCGTCACACGACAATGCCTTTGTGCATTATTCCCCCCTTTTTTTTTTTGCATCGTGCTTGCGTCCGTGGAGGTGTTAACACTTTGCAACTTTACCCATTTTTTAGTTTTATTTTTTCCTCTTTTGCGTCAGAGTTGGCATATGCCTGCACCTTAGAGGTTTGCATCGTGCCGACTTTCGCCGTTCTGCTTTTTTTTTATATTTTTTCTTCTAAAATCGATTTTTTTGAGCATGGTACGGTATCCTGTAAGGCCCGTTCATCTGTGAAGAAATCTATTTTACGTTTTTTTTTTACATTTCTCTACCCACACAGGGCCCTGCTTCCATTTATTGTTTCCCAAGAAATATGGGAGAACAGAACAGGGTGCCCCTTCACAGTTCTTTTTTGTACGGTCAGATGGGAAGGGTCTGATAACGTATTGATATCACTGCGTTTGTCCTGTCTTATGTTGATGATTTGATAGGAGTGTATTCTGTTGATACAGAATAAGGGAAATTGTGTGGCTGACTCTCTCCGATTTGGTTGTTTGTTAAAAAAAAATATAGGTTTTTTGAAACAAAGGGAAAGGGCGTCTTCCCCTTCAGTTTGAAAATCTTACTTTACGCTTTTTTCGAGATATGTGTTACAGATATCAGCATTTTTTTTGCTTCTCTTTTTACCGTGGCGAAGCGCATCGCTTCAAGTCATTTTTTTTTTTTTTTGACCCCCCAAAAATACTTTTTTTTTTTCTTTTTTTTTGCGAGACTGAGTCAGCCCCGAGCAAGAGAAATACAATGGTTGTCAAATATATGGAAGCATCTTTTTTGCGATGTTTAAAAAAAAAAAAAAATATACATGGAGACAGGGAGCTTGCACAACTGTGGCAACACTACCGAGGCAACTACACTACTCCAACAATTTATCAACAAAATTAAAACCACAATACGGACTACCCTGAAGGGTCCTTTTTCATCAAAAAAAGCTGCTGTTAAAGGCTTTTCGGCCAACATTTGAGTACAGACCCTTAAGTTACCTACCGGGAACTATAGGCGAATTGATAACAAAAAAAAATACCGTTTTTTATTTACAATCCCAACGTGTGTCAATTGGAAAAATGTGCAAAAAAATAATAGGGGAGAGCATTCTCGCCATGCACAGTATTTTTCAAGAGAAAAAAAAAGAAGACATTGAGCCGTCAGAATCCACCTCTTTTGGTGGGTGATTGTCGAGACAAAAAATTTCGTGGATAGTGGAGCACACTCTAGGGTGGCTACACTAATACAACCAAGTTTTCAAAATTCAAAAAATCTCTCTGGTCAGAATATACTCTGGTTAGTAAACAACTGATAAACAATGGGGACCTCATGTTTAGAGTTTTGCAGGAATGCCAAAAACAAAACACATCTCCGCCACACTCTCTTTTGAGGGATGAAGTGCTCCATCTATTGTATCATCAAAGAAATCATCCTCTTTTTTTGTTCGTTTTGAACAACAACAAAAAAAACAACAGATCTCTCCCTGTTGCCCCCTCTCCCTTGATTTTCTTTTTTAGTGTGAAATTAGGCGATCGGTGAATTCTAGGTTTAGAGCAGAAAGGTGGTGCATTCTCTTCGACAATTTTTTTGTTAAAATATGTACACTCATATAACAAAACACTGGGGGAAAACATAGGATTTCAGAACTCTTAGGAGGGTGTTTTTTCCCCCACCGTTTGTTGTATGGCTGTATGAAGGGGGAATATCTTGTTTGAATTTTCCAACTTGATTGTTTCAAAAAGAATTAAGTTGGAAGGTGGTTATAGTGGGGTTCATCCTCGGTATCTACACTACTACAACCAAGTTTTCAAGAATCAAAAAAAAAAAAAAAAAAAATGTCTTGGAGCAGGGAAGTTCCTAAGTGGGACCGAGAACATGAAATTCTGGATTTTAGTTTTTTTTTCCTTTTTTTTTTTCCTTTTTTTCCTTGGGGGGCTTTCTTGTGGTTTCTAGTGGGTTTCACTGTAGGTGACACACCACCAGTGTGGTGAAATGGTCGAAACTCTCAAAAGCAAGAGTTTTCAGGGGGCAAGAAAAAAAAAATTGACAACAAAATCCTGCACCGTCAGGGCTGTACCCCCAATTTTTTTTTGCCTGCGGCGCCATTTTTCATTTTTTGCTCTACAAAAAAGGGTTCGTTGGAAGCTAGATTTTTACACTGTACTCAAAATTTTTTGCCTGCGGCGCCATTTATATTATTTTTTGCTCCGCAAAAAGAGAAGTGCAACGCCTCACCGTTCATCGGCGGAAGCACTGGTTCCACGGGTTATCGAACCCCAGAGAGCACTTCATTGGCATGCACGCGGTTACCGCGAGGGAGCGTGTATACAGGTACAAAATCACTGCCCCATCCAAATAATATTCCCAACGTCTTTGGGGGTCCCCTTGCATTTTGCAGCCAAAAATGCAACTAGACCAAAGCTGCAAAAAGTTCCGCGCGAGTGTAGCGCGCCCGGGTTTGGGACCCCTTTTTGAATTTCGAAGGGCGGTTAAAGTGGGCCCAGAATCACAGTTCTGACACTCATTTAGCATTGTGAGCAACTCACTAGTGGTCGTAACCAAAATTTGTATCAATCAAGAACTTGTCCATTTTCTCGAAATGACCCCACTACAGTGAGGGTAGAGCTCGGAAAGCCCGAAAAAGGGCAAAAAACCCCACCCAAAAAAAGGAAAAAAACGGGAACATAAATCCAGAATTTTGCTGTTTTTCCCGAGAACAAGGAACAACCCTGTCTTGGAGCAAAGAGAGACCTACAACGAAGAAATCGTTCAGCTTATTTTATGTTTGGCTGTCTCCCCCCTCCTCCTTCCCCCGGAGGAAGAAAAAAAAAAAGCTTCTTTTTTTCTCAGCCACACATTGTTTTTCCCCTTTCCCCCCAGCCTTCTACAAGATTTTTTTTTATAGTGCGCTCAGTGCCGAGGCGGTTTGCACTTTTTTTTCAATTTCTCTTGAGTATTCTTGTATAGGGTACATTTAGTGCACCCTATTATACCTTCTGTTCAGTGGAATAGAAAGTATATGAAAATAACTTCTAAAAGGTAGCGAAAAAAACGAAGTACTGTGGGGGGTGAATACTAGAGGTACCTCTCATGTTAGACGTACGGAGAAAAAATATAGGAAGAGTCTAATACAAGAGGTGCCTCGTGTATTCGTCCCCAGTAAGTTCATCTTGTAAACTTTTTTCCCCCTTCCCCTTTTTATTTCCAACCTTCCCCTCCCCCCATGTATCTTTTCTCTTCCAATAAGAGTTTGTCTTCTGTTGCTAAGACTCTGAAAGTAGACGGGGTAAAGCCATGATATTGTTTAGTGATGGAAGAGAAACAACAAATTTGTTTGGCATGCATAAACACACCTTCGTTTTCATTTTTCAGTTGTCTTTCTTGAGAAGGCAGGTTCCCTTCCCTCAACCCCTACCCTCTTTCTTTTTTCTCTTTTTTTATTGTAGATTTTAGGCTGCAGGCACCTTGGATGATTTTTTTTTCCATTAGGGAGTAGATGAGATCTCCTATCTGGTTTTATGTCATTCAGGTGTCTGCGCTAAAGCCTTGAGATAAGATGCTTGAGTTCTGATGCTCGAGTTTTTTTATCTTTCTAAAAAACCGTTCACCTTTTTTCCCCATTACATCCGACCTGGTGTAAACCAACGACGTTAACGAGAATCGTAAAAGATTCTTGCTTTCCTCCATATTTTTTTTCCACCTCCCACCTCCCACCCCAATACCCCCACCCACGCACCCCCGATGTCTTTCTTTCTAAATATTCTCTATCTCTCTCTTCTTCTCTTTTTCTCGCTTTTTTAAGATTTAACCAAAAAGGAAACTGCACATTTTAATCCACCCCTCCCTCCCATCACAACAGAGAATATGCCGGGTCCCCGGTCCCAATCCTGGTAAGGTTCCCGGTCAAGGTCCCGGTTCAGGTCTCGGTTCCCAGTCCGGCTGAGAATAACCGGGTCCGGTCCGGTGAGTCTTATTCTCTGCTGTGTCTCCCATCCCCCTTTATCAACCCCTTTATCAACTCAGAAACATTACACAAAAAAACATCGTATGACACCATTCTGAGTTTTTTTTTTTTTTAGATTTTTTTTAAATTGATCTCTTGCCTTGAAGGCCCCGGATACCTGCAAACGGCAATATCAAAACGTACGTTGGGACTACGGGTGGCCCCGCCCTTCGAAAGGGGTTGAAACCGAGCGAAGGGGCGCGGACCGGGTTCTCTGACAATGAGAGAGAGGGTGATGGCGGGGTGTGGCTGGGGGAGTTGTTCCCGCACCGGGTGATGGGTGTGGTGGGGGTGGTGCCGTGTGTACAGAACGCATATTACCAGCTGGAGTCGGTGGGGGAGGATGAGGGCTTGGACCGTGAATACGCCTGGCGGCAAGACGACGCCGTGCTGCCGCTCCTCTGCGTGGTGCAGATGGTGGCGTACCTTCTCCCTTTCTTCGGATTTTTCGGCGGCGCTTCTACATCACCTCTCGTAGCCAGCGCGCTCACCTTGGTACAATACACGATGTTCATCGGCCCTCTGTTAGCCCTCTCATTCTTCAAGCTAAAATCCTTCAAACCCCCGCGGAATGTCTCGCAGGCAGGGTTTCATTCATTAACATATTTCATGACGTTGGGGACGACGGTGGTTGATATGGTGCAGCTTTCGAGTTTGTGTCTGACAAGAGCGTCGAGAACCCCGCATTCCGTCTTTAATTTGTTGGTGTTGGATACGGGGTTGGGGAATATAGAGATGTTGGTGTTTTGTGTGTCGGTGTCGATAGTGTTTTTGTGGCTTATAGTGTTGAATGTTTCAGCAGCGTCGACAAAGATGCATGGAAGGAATAAATATGCTGATTTGTTGTCAAGTGTCACAGCGTTGACGTCGCTACTGTTCATTACCATTACGTTGTCGATCATGCGGGCAATGCGCTGTGTGCAGCCGTCGCTCTTCACAGGGCCGCATGGGATGTGCTGGCGTGGTACTCATGCGGTTGTGCTCTTCTTCGGGTTCTTCTCTTTGCAACATCTTCTCGTGGCGTCGGTGCTCTTTTCCTCGGTGCTCGGGATGTGTAAATCCCTGCAGCCCTACTTCCTCCCATACTTCACCACCTTTGACAGAACTGCAAAGTTCGTCGTCTGCGCAGCAGTGGTCTTCAGCAATGAAGGCGACCAATCGCTCTTCGTCAGCGTGCTCACCCTTGCCTGCGCGGGGCTGCTCCTTCTCGCGTCACGACGGGGCGACACCACCACCTCCCTCTTCACCTTGAGAGGACCCTGCTCGGACCCTTCCATCAACCCATACGTTACGCTGCAGTTCTGCGGCGTCGTGTGGTCGGTGTGTGTATCACTCCTGCTTCGCAACGAGGTGGTGTCGGAGCTGTGGGCGTTGTTCCTGGTGTGCAGCGGGTGGTCGCTTCTCTTTGCAAAGCTGCTCAGCTCTGTGTCGAATGTTGGCTTGGGCGGCATGATCGTCGACCCAGAGAACCAACTCTGCCGCTCTGAGTCCGGCGCAGAAAGCGCAAAGGAAGAAGAGATGTGGCACGCCTGCGACGACCAGGAGGCCGAAGACGAATACTGCGAAGGTGGCTACCATCGTGTCCACATAGGTGACGTCTACTCCGACCGCTACAAAGTCCTCTGCAAGCTCGGCTGGGGGAAATTCTCCACCGTCTGGCTCGTCCACAACCTCCAAGAAAGCACCGAGCTCTCTGCCCTCAAGATCTGCAAAAGCACACCAGAGTTTGGCAACGCTTGTCTCTATGAGGTAGGCATTCTGAAGAAGATGTCTGCATACGCAGAGTATGTGATTTTTTTTTTTCGTAGAGTTTTCAAACCTGATGATTGATTTAAATACAAACAATATCCAACCTTACAGCTCCTCTTCCGACCCAAACAAAGACTACGTGGTGAGGCTAATGGACTACTTCGAAATAGAGGGCCCGCATGGTACCCATGTCAGCATGGTGCTTGAGCCTTTGGGGCCGAACCTTTTGAAGCTGATTACGTCGCACAACTTCCGTGGGATTAATGCGAACATCGTGAAGGTCATCACAGCCAACATCCTGCGAGGGTATGTCATTCTTCCACACCCCCTCCACCCCAATTTTCATATCCATCACCCCCACAGACTGCAGTACCTCGAGGAAAGCGTGGGGGTGATCCACACTGATTTGAAGCCTGAGAACATTCTTCTGTTGGCGAAGGATGAGAAGGTGATTCGCGACATTGCGGCCGCCCTTGGGGACGAAGACGAGGCGCGTGTGGAGAACGATATCCAGCACAGCAACGATGCATATGTCGGGACTGTTGTGTGCGAGCCTAACGAGTCTATGATAGAAGCGCTCGGCCGTATCTACAAGGTGAAGATCACCGACTTCGGCGCAGCCCGCTGGGTCACCGAGGTGTGCCCCATCATGGTTGTCCAGACACGTGAATACCGCTGCCCTGAAGTGATCCTCGGAGTACAGAAGCTTACCCCACGCATTGACATATGGAGTCTCGCCTGCATCGTCTTTGAACTCATGACTGGCGACTTTTTGTTCGACCCCAAAAGACAAAAGGAAGTTGATATGGACGTTTGTATGTTTCCACTCCACTTCCTCCCTCATTTTCCCTCATTTTTATCAAAAAAAAATAATTAAAAACAGACCACTGGATGCTGTTCCGCCAAGTAATAGGAGAGGTCCCGGAAGCGCTGACAAAAGGGAATGGACAGCACATTTCGCGTTTCTTCACAGCAAGTGGGCAGTTCCGATACTCGTCGTTGCAGCCGCTTCCGCTGAATAAATTTATCCAGAAGAACTATGGTTTGAGTCAGACAGAGGCAGATGGGCTGTCCAAGTTTTTGGAGCCAATGATCGACTTCGATCCCAAGGAACGACCAAGTGCAGGTGAGATGCTGGACCACCCCTGGCTGCAGATACAAGCACCTCCAGTAGTGGGAGCAGGAGGCGCAGCTTCACCCAAAGAAAAAACCTCGGGGTGAAAAATGGAGGAGAGAAGGAGGAGGGGGAGGAGGGGGAGGAGGGGAAATGAGCATTAAAAAAAAAAAAAAGCTACTTTCTAGGGTTGAGGATGGCCTCCGTCCATACCGATTAAGTACAAAGCCTTAGGGCGACATTGTGTACAGATCCTACCTCGGTAGGTGATTGTCGATACAACAAAAAAATAGGGAACAAAAAAAAACGCGGTCCCGGTGTGTTTGATTATGTCGGTTTTGTGGGTTTTTTTGGGGTTTGCGGGCATAAACATAACTCCCTTTTCCCTAAACCGTTATTCCGGGGAAAATCCCCTCCCGACATTAATTAAAAAACCAAAGGAATTTAACGTCGCCTTAATTACCGGCTGGACTGTATTTGATAAACAAAAATTAGTGGAGCGCACTCTAGGGTGGCTACACTAGTACCAAGTTTTCAAAAAAAATTTAAAAAAAAAAAAAAATCAAGAGTAAAGCGCTTTACTGTAACAAACGTGAACAGAACCAAGCAACCTTCCTTTCAATTTTAAAAAATAAACGAATTTTGTATTTTTTTCTAAATAAAAAAGCGAGAATTGCGGGCAATGGGGTGGGTGGGGGTGGGGGTGGGAGGGAATAAAAGATACCGTTTTTTTTTCTCTTTTTGAAAGTATGTGAAGGAGGCATGGCGGGCTAAAAGAAAGGCGTCTTTACGCTCTATGTGTGTTACGTGAAATGGTAGAGAGACATTGTGTCGTGTGCAACGTTTCATGGGAGAAAAGCAAAAAAAATGTGATTTTAAATACGCAATTTTAGCCAAAATGCTGCCACGATGCAAGAATTTTACTTTTTTTTTTTATTGTACAGGGATGGGCGGGGGGGAGGGAGGGGAGGGGAGGGGTTGAGAAAAAAAAGGAAACAAATTGCAATTGTGGACACTCGAGAGAAACATAGTGGAGCACACTCTAGGGCTATGCTGCACGCGCACGCGTGCGCAGCAAATTCTGAGAAAGTGCGCACGGCGCACGGCGTGCGCACGGCAGTATGTACGGCAGTACTTATTGTGAAGGATGAAAAAATATCCGGCAAAACCCCCGAGACTTTGGCCCGTTGGGGCACCTGTTGCACTCCGCCTGCGGCGGCAACCGACGCATGACGTCGATCAGAGGAGGGTGAGACGCGTTTCTCCGCCTTTCTCGAAGTGCGCTGTAATCCGGGATAACCCCCTGCGCATAGGGGCTGGTACAGTACAACAAAGGGCAACGTATAGGAGCTAGGCTTCCTACGTTGAATGAGGGCCGTGCGCACTGCCGTGCGCACGCGTGCGCCGCAAATTTTCAAAAAGTGCGCACGGCGTACGTGCGGCGTACGCGTACGTACGGCCGTGCGCGTGCAGCATAGCTCTAGGGTGGCTACACTAATACAACCAAGTTTTTTCAAAAAAAAATACATTTGCGATATTTGGCAGCTTAATCGCGGCTTTTGAGAGAAGGACCAGTTTCCTCAGACTCTTTTTTTTCTTCTTTTTTTTTCGGTTTTACAAACCTGAAGAGATGTGTCCGTGAGGTACTTTATCTATTCAGATTTTTCTTTGAAGACGACTTAGGTTCATCTTATAAAATTTTTCTACCCTTCCCCCCTTTTTTACATTTGCATTGCCAAAACCCCGGGGCGTTTCTTTCTTTCTTTCGCAATGTGAAACATTCGATATTGTGTGTTTTTTTAAAAAGATATCGACATTTTCCCCCAACTTTTTTTCCTCTATTTCCGTTTTCATGGCCATTCCCCCCCACAAAATCGAGGCAAATGGAGGTGTAATAAGAGGGTTAAAAAAAAATCTCGAAATGGCCACATTAAAAAAAAGATCCATTTTTGTTTTACCTCTTCTTCTCTCCTCATCTCCCACCCTTTTCACAGATCTTTCTGAACAAAATGGCGGATGATCTGGTCAAAGTACTGGAAGGGCAGTCTGGGTTAAGTAGTGTATGCGTTTCGCCTGATGGGGTGTACATTGGGAATAGGAACAGCGGAGAGGTGCGCCGCATGAGCCCTGATGGTGAGTTGGAGCTGGTGAGCAGTATGGGGAGTGTTGGCGGGCTTGTGTGGCGTGAAGGACAGCTATTGGGTGCAGACGCCGCTCAGCAGCGGGTGTTTCGGATTTGCGGCGGAGCGCCATCCGACCTGGTGACGGAGGTGCAGGGCACTGCATTGGTGGGGCCCAATGATGTGGCAGTTGGCCCTGATGGGACCATCTTCTTTTCAGATGGAGGTGCGTTGGGTGAGTCGCCGCTGGCCAACCCACGGGGCAGTTTGTATGCTGTGAACGTGCGTGGACAGACTGTGACACCCGTTGCATCGTCGTCGCTTGCACAGCCCTCAGGTGTCGCAGTGTCTTCCGACGGCGCCTCCCTATACCTCTGCGAGACTGCGCAGAACCGTGTCCTGCGGTACATCCAACGCCCCGCAGGTGTGTGGCACGGAAGTGTCTTCTTCCAGTTCGCAGGTCTCTTCGGCCCTACCTGCATAGATGTAGACGAGCATGGCAACCTTTACGTTGGGCGGTGTGATCTGGCAGGTATGAAAGGGAGGAGAAACATTCCTTTGAATTTGGAAGTCTTCTTTTAAAAAAAATGAGGCACATTCATCTTGGGTTTCTTTTTTGGTACGACCGTGGGGGTTATTTTACTCCACCCTATATGTGGTTTTGTGTCACCCACCTGAGGTCCACCTAATGGATGGAATTCACACATATTTCTGCAATCACAATAATCACCCACACCAAAACCGCAACAGAAGGAGCCGCAACCTCAACAGTGACCATCCTACGAAGCACAGGAGAAGAGTACGCGTCGTTCACGATTCCGGGGGCAGAGCTGAGCGGGCTCTCGATCGACAATGCGTCAGGGAGCATGTACCTGGCAGAGACATCTAAAGGAACACTTTACCAATACAAACTCCCGAAGCAGTAGGGTGTGAAAAAATGCGGGGGGGGTAAAAAAAGGGCAAGAAAAATGGTTCGTCGTTCCCACGGCGGCTTTGTTTGATTGTCTTTTTTGTTTAACTGGTCAGGGTGGGCTGGGGGGGGTTTTATCAGGTTAATCTGATAAATTGTGTTGATGGTAGTCGCTTTGCTCACCCTGCAAGCGCTCTGCTTTCTAACAGTATCTAGTCTGTGGAAAGTGTTGATATTTGTTCCACAAATCATTCATCTTTCCATCAAAAAGCGTTTTTTTTTTCCATCCCCTTTTTTGTTAATTGAGTCCCATCTACACTTAACTCTGAATGCCTTCCCCTCTACCACCCTCATTGCTTTTTTAATAAATATTGCACCATATCCCCCCACCTCTCACACACAGGCATTTTCTTTTTTTTTTCAAATCGTACAAACAATTTCATGTATTGACCCTAACACAACCCCCCCGCTTTCCTTGATCATCCCTCTCGGGTGACAATAATAAGGGGTTTTCGTGTTATACAAAACATTCTCTTTTTTCGCAATGAGGTACATCATTTTTGCCTCAATTTTGCTTTGTTGTAATGGTCGGGTTGCGTTTGACGAAATAGATCTGTATGGCAGGAGTGGATGCACACTATGCAATGTCTCCCACATGACAGAACGCGATGCATCGTCTAGAGAAGCAGTCGCACTAACACATATGTACGGTACCATCCCTATTACAGAAGGAAACCACAATCCGTCGTTTCTGAAGGGGCCGGATATCACATTATTTGAAGACTTCGGTGCATACAACTTAGGGCAAGCTTGGGCGACAGAAATCCACGATGGAAACAACGACGACCGCCAGCTTGTCCATTTTGAGGTGTCAAACAACAACGAACAACTCTTCGATGTACAGCCGTACATCAATGTATGCCATCCGAACTGCCAATGCAACTGCCCGAATTTGGCTGCATGTGGTGTAGGTGGAATTTGTGGCTGTGGTGATGGTTGCGGTGAGCCTGCGTGCAACGGCGACGACCCTGCCAACCCCAGCGTGATGTGCCCCCTACAGCACACAGGAATGCTCAAATTCTCGACCTCCGCCGATAAATTCGGAGTCGCCACGGTAGAGCTGGTCCTCATCGACAACGGCATCGCAGAAGAGGTCTGCGACGAACTGATGATCACCCCAGGCTGCCAAAAGGTCCCCTGCGAACGCCTCCCTTGCACCCACTCTTCCGTTGTCGAGTTCAAAATCACCATTCTTCCTGTCAATGACCCGCCCGATTTTGAACACCTCGGGGACATCGAAAGCGAAGAAGACCAAGAAAACTGTGTCGTCCGCTGGGCCTACGGCATCACCGCCGGCGCCTGGGGAGAAGAATACGGCCAACCAAATGGGCAAATCATTACCTTCCGTCTTACCAACTCTAACCCAAACCTTTTTGTGACCCAGCCGTACCTCAGATTCATGCAGGGGGATGAATGGGCGGACCTCTGCTACAAACCTGCACAAGACCAGGCAGGCACCGCCACCGTCGAAGTCTACATGAACGATGACGGCGGCGACCTCAACGGCGGCAAAAGCACGCGAGTCATAAACCCCGAGATCTTCACCATCACCATCATCGAAGTAAACGATCCCCCCACCTTCACAGAAGGCGCACAAAGGGTTACCGTCCTCGAAGACTCCGGAAAGTACAACCAACCCTGGGCATCCGACATCAAACCCGGTCCTAGCAGTGAAGAGCGTGCGATGCAACAACTCGACCGGTTTGACGTTCTCTTCGAAAACGATGCGGATCGAGTCCTCTTTGATGAAATGCCTAACATAGATGTCGAAAACGGCTTTCTCAAATTCACCCCTTCTCGCCATGCAAACACCATATCCGGTCCGGTACGCCTTACCGTCAATCTATGGGATAATCCTACCTGCATGATGTGCGTACAACTCCGTTCTCTGGCACCATACCCTACCCTAGAAATTAACATCACCCCGGTAAACGACCCGCCTTCCTTTAGTCCACCCTCAAACAAAGACATTACCATGAGGGAGGATGACCCGCCCCTCACCCTCCAATGGGCCGCAGATCTCTGCATAGGGGGTACCCTCCCTGATGACTGCGTCACCTCCGAGGCAGACCCTGGAAGGGAAAACCAGCGACTCCTCTTCCTTCTCACCCTTCTGCCCAACTCTACAACGTTCTACCGTGGAAGCTATGTTGCGGCGACCCAATTTTTCCCCGAACCCTTTACCACATTGACCATGGACGAAACCGGGCTGCTTACCATCCAACCCAACGAAAACGTTCACGGTAACTACTCTGTATCGGTGGTCCTAAAGGATAGTGGAGACGGGGAGAACACCTTCAACCCCGTAGAGCCCATCATCTTCAATATCAACATCGAAGCCGTCAATGACCCGCCGTTCTACAATACCACAGTGCTCCCTACGATTGTGACAGTAGAAGAAGACCATGGTGCCTTCTTGAAGGAGGATGTGATAGGCAACCTCAGGGCCGGCCCGATAGATGAGGAGGACCAGCAGCTGAGGTTCTGGGAGATTGTGGACCATCCTGAAATGTTCGAAGAACAGCCGAAGCTGACGCCGGTGTTCCACCATTCAGGCGGACTTCATGGTGACCTCTCATTTAAGGTAAAAGACAATATATTTGGCGAAACCTCAGTAAAATACCTTCTCTACGATGATGGTGGGCCTGCCCCAGATAATTCAACAATTTTCAGGGAATTTGCGATTATTGTTACTCCTGTCAACGCAGCGCCGTGGTTTGCACCTCCATCAAACCTAGCTTACTCTGAGGGGGACGGCAACGAAGGTGAGAACTCCTACCACGTTCTCGGGTTTATTAGCAACTACAGCGCAGGGGTGGGAGAGGATACGCATCAGCGGGTTGAGTATCTTCTACGACCTGATGCGGACGTCTTTCGCGAGGCCCCGCAGATTAACGCTTATGGGAGTCTCACCTTTGGGTTATATCCGAATTGGTGGGGTGAAGTGAAGATTAATATCACCGTACACGATGTTTCAACTACTGGACAATCATTAAACGACAGCCTTCCTGGGAATACCGCGGTTTTTTCGCTTAACGTTGCGAATGTAAACGATGCGCCCAGCTTCGCTCTTTCCGAAACCTTCCTCCGTCTGCCTGCATGCACCTCCCGCGATGGTTGTGAACACTTCTTCTCTAATTTCTTGACCAACATTTCTGTCGGTGAATACGAAGAAAGCATCCAAACCCTTCTCCGCCTTGATACCTCCAAAATAGAGTCAACCAGAGGAGGCATCACTGTCTCTGGGATAGAACTGTTGGACCGGATGCATCTGAAGGTTAGTACCCTTTGGAACGACGATTTTGATGGAACGGAAACGCACATCTTCAGAGTAACCGCGCAGGATTCTGGAGGAACCAACGATGGTGGACACGATACGACAACAAAAGACTTTACGATTGTCGTAACCACCGATGTTATTGATGTGATTACCCCGCAGGACGACTATGCCCTTCTCGTAGATGTACAGCCCAAGCAGAGGTTGGGTGCCGTCATCGACGGCCCCTCCTTCACCTTAGTAGGAAAGAGCACTGCCGGAGGGGTTCTCCCGTACTATGACGCATATGTTACCATGCTGTCTGCAGGGGGCGATGTACGGCTCGAAACAGAGCTGTCCCCTTATTTGAATAAAAATGGGTCGACGTTGTCGTGGCCGTATCTCAGGGTGGGTGCACCGGGGTTGTTCTACTTTGAGTTGAACGTTGCTTTTAATGATGGATCGAACGTTTCGGTGTCTAATAAGACCAATATGTTTTCGGTGCAAACCTCTGCAGAGCTGGCGTTGAAGGGGCTTTCTTCTGGGAATGCGTATCCGGATGAATCAGATCTTCGCACAAATGATGTGGTGTTTACGATAGAGGTAGCTACCAATGCAGACCTGCTTACGTACAATGAAACGCAGTTGGTGTGGGATTTGTCTGAAAACGGTACGGTGCTTGCTGGGGAGGTGGTCAGTGCTGCGGTGGATGTGGGTAGTGGAATGCCGCGTGTTCTTGATGTGCTTGCAGTGTCAATTCTCCGTACCTTTGAGTTTAAGGATGGAACAGTCCTGCAGATTACTATAGGAAAGGATAGAGGGCTGCCTGGACTGCAGAAGGATGGTATTTTGTCGCTCGATATTTCGAAGAGGATTTTGCGTATGCTTGATGTAAAGCCGGTGACGCACCGTAGTGCGGTTTCGCTTGTAGGTTATAGTTCTGATAATGCGCTGGTGGAAACGGCGCTGCGTTTCCCGCTCTGGAGTGCGCCGTCTCTCTATCTCAGTACGGTTGCGACGGAGACAGCGGGTCCGCAGGGTCAGACAATGCTTGGGTCGTCGGAGGAGGATGCGGAGAAGGCATTTTATATCAAATCTACCGGGTTTTTTGATGGGGTTTTGCCTGCAAATGGGAGTGTGGGGACACAGCCGCTGCTTGATGGGTGTTGCAATTTGTGTGTGAATGTGGCGACGTCTGTCCAAGAGTGTTGCAAAGGGTGTTTCAAAGGCGCGTCGCATGTTGCTGACCAGGTTGAAACTAATGTCAATTCAACAAAAGCACTGTCATTATTGCAGAGTGTTGTGGCCAGCTTGAAGCTCTCTGAGGAAGCTGAGTCGAGAATGCCGCTGGCACAGCGGGTCACATCGGCAGCATATGAAGGGTATAACAAAGTCAGAGTCACCATGAAGTTGTTTGGGAACGAAAAGCTGACCATCTTTTTGGCAAATACCGTT
The DNA here is from genome assembly GCA_964035575.1 of Rhynchopus sp. YZ270_cl-10. Taxonomy (NCBI): domain Eukaryota; phylum Euglenozoa; class Diplonemea; order Diplonemida; family Diplonemidae; genus Rhynchopus; species Rhynchopus sp. YZ270_cl-10. The sequence continues at coordinate 242,810 of OZ037847.1, read as the reverse complement.
GACCTCAAAATGGCTCGGGATGTGGTCGGTGCTGCGTCTGGGTCGGTGATCAACGTTGTTCCTTCCAGCACCTTGGGGGATGTTCACGAAGACTTCCGGGACAGCAAATATAAGGATTTTGCGACGGAGTTTATTGTCTTTTTTGTGTTGTTTTTGTTGGCAGCGGTGGCGGGGTTGTTTTTTAATGTGTTTTTGCTGTCAGATTTGGGGGTCATGCTTGCAATCTTCACGACAAACTGCCAGCCCGCTACACAACAACGCAACTTCGAATCCTCCTCCTCTTGGTTCCTCTCCGCCTTTTTGAAGGGCCCTGCAGTGTACATCTGCATCGCCCTCATCGCTGCGCACTTCATTGCCTCAAAGGCCACCAAACGGCACCTCTTCTTCCCTTCTCTTAGCATCTCCTCTGCGGCCTTTCTGTACCCCTTTCTGCTCCTCTCAATGACGTACGAAGGGAACGCTGCCTGGGCGGTCCCGATCTTTGTTGTATCGGCTGTACTGCTTGCAGTGTTCTTCGTGGTGTACCTTGCGCTCGCCTTTAGAGAGCGGGAACTACGGCATGCATTCATTTTTGACCTCTTCGATGCACCTACAGCGATACAACGATTTGTCGGGCCTGCTACTACGTATTCGCCTGATGTGCATCCAAAGGAGGGTGGCGAGACGTTTACGGGGAATATCTCTCATAAGAAAACGTCGTCGCGTTATAGGTCCACAGTGCAAGCGAAGTTCTCGTTGGTGAACGGTGTAGCGCTGTATGAGGCGGGAGGTGGCATCCCATTTCACGCTGTGGATATGATTCGTGTTACTGTGGTGACAGTGGTGATGAGCATTCCCTCAAGCGGGATGGATGCAATCAAGGCGCAGCTCTCTATGTCCATGGTGGTGCTCGCCGCCTTTCTTGCATCGCTCTTTGCGCACAAAGCGTTGTGGATGCAGTCGCCTCTGATCTGCGTGCTCCGTTTTGCTTCTGTACTGTTCCAGCTGCTCTCCCTTAGTTGTCTTCTCTTCCCTATCATCGCGAAGGACGGAAGCCAAGCCTCCAACTCCACAGGAAGTACCTGGGATGCTGCCAAGGCCATGCCGTACCTTCTGTTCGTTTCCCTCTTCATTTCTTGTCTTGCGTTGCTTGCAAGCGCCGTAGTGTGGTACATAGGAAAGACACAATTCAAACAGATTCGGCAAAATCAAAGAGCAAAAGAAGCGACACTGCAGGCCTCTTCTCAAGGGTCAGACGCAGGGCGGGTGCAGTCCTGGAGCAACAGCCTCCCGCAGACGCAGGCTGAGCACGAAAACCCCCTTGTCAATGTGTTCCCAGTCATGTCCCCGATACCCGCAACACCCGAGGCATCAGCAAAGAAACGCACTTCACACCGTACACGTGGCGAAGGTGTGTGTACGCAATGCAGTACTGCACTCCCACCAGAGGGTGCATTCTGTCCTACCTGTGGTATAGATGTGGCAGATGTGGACTTTGACGTGACATCAGAGCGCTCTTCTTTGTAGACTGTACTGCAGAAATGCAATGTGGGTTGGGGATGGGCGGGGGTGCGGGAGAAAGAGAGAAATGGAAGTGAAGTAAAGGGGTGTGTGAGAGAGGTACCTTCATCTTGCAAGGGTTCTTAATCATTGTGGTCAGGCGTTTTGCACTGTCAACGTCTTTGTTTTATTTTGTTAAAAAAAGGGTGACAATCGGAGAGAGGCTTGCGCTTCATCTGATCTCTGTTTTTTTTGAGATGAGAAAGGGGGGAAGAAAAACCTCCCCTCATCGTCTTAGGTTGCTTTCCTCTCAGCCTTCATTTTTGCTGTGGGTGCCGTTCAGTGGGTCTTCAGTTTAGGTGGCTAAGCATGTGAGGCTTAGGTTCATCTAAAAAAATTCTCTTTTTTTTTTCCACCACAGTGTGTGTAACGTTGCCTTATTTTTTGTTTATCTTCCAAAAAAAAAATTGTAGTATCCTATACGTAAATGTCTTCTGTGTGAAATGACCAAATATACAAACCCAAATTCCGTTCTTTTATCTGTTCAGTATTTTTCAGTTGTCTCTTTTTTTCTTTTTTTCTCTTTTTTTTTGACTTTTTTTCTCTAAACACACTGCTGCGATTCGCTTCCACACGCATTGGAGAAAAAAAAAGGATCTTCTCTCTTTTTCCCCTTCCTTTTATCCCCCCCACCTCCATTTGTTCCCCTGGTGAGGAAGGATCGCATCCCTCCGGTCTGTCGGTACCCCTACGCTCATTTGGGCGTTCAGCAAAACGCTCCGTTATTCCGTAACACTTATCTTTTGTGTCTTAACCTCATGGGATCACCCCTTCCTAGTCAGGTTAGGGAAATGACTCCCTTACGTTTCCTTTTCTGCCAGCAACTCCCAAGCGCAACAACACTCCTGGGGGGTTCGATAAACCCGTGGGGTTGTCAGTACCTCCCGGTGTTTTTCATCAATTTATTGAATTGTTGAAATACTATCAACTTCCCTTTGTTACTAAAAACCCCCCTCATTTAAACAACACCTTCCCACAGGACAACCAGCCACACACCAACTACTACCTACAATGTCCACAGCAGCAAAGGATGTCACCAAGCCGGAGGAGAACGACGTTGTCACTGGAGACGCCAAGCTGGCCCAGGTCACCAAGATCATTGGCCGCACCGGATCCCGTGGAGGAGTGACCCAGGTCCGTGCCAAGATCCTGGACGACACCTCCGAGCGTAACATCATCCGCAACGTGAAGGGACCCATCAAGGAGAACGACATCCTTGCCCTCATGGAGACCGAGCGTGAGGCACGTCGTCTCCGTTAAGACCACCACCTAAAAAAACAAAACAAAACAATAATCAGCAAATCGTAGCATAAAAAAGGGCAATTAATGCAAAATGATTTTTTGTATTAATTGCCTCACCTTCAAGGTGGTGATGGGGGTGCTGGGGTAGGCCAAAAAAAAACATCAGAAAAACATATAAAAAAAAAATTGCCCCCCACCCTCACCCCCACCCCCAACTTCACCCCACCTTTTTCTTCAGATGTATCTACCTCCTTTGCATTGCAAGCCAACTTTTTTTTTATAAGCTCTGTAACCTCTCGCTCTTTACGGCAGAGACTTTTTTTCACTCCGGGTTCGATAACCCGCGGAGTGCCAGTGCCTGCGTCCCAGAGGGCGTTTGCACAACAGCCGGTCATATTACCAAAGGTACACTGTCACGAGAGGGCTTTGTCTTTCAACTCTACTTTTTATCAACAACCCCATCATCCTCTCTTCACATTCTCTCATCCCTCAGGCAAACGCCCTACACACAAAAACAAACCCCACACACACCCCTTACTCCACTCCTTTTCTTTTCTTTCTTTCCAATGACCCGCACTGCCCGCACCTACTCCTACGAGCAGCTTAAGCTTCTCGAGGACAAATGCCGGGCTTTTAACGAGGATGTGTTCCACATTGTCAAAGCAAATGCGGTAGAGATCGCTGTACGCCCACCTTCACCTTCTAGAAGCCCGGGACGGATGACCCCGGGGAGAGGCACACCGGAACACCGGAGGGTGATAGGTGCGGGACGGGGCAGGTGTTTGCCTGTCATGCTGACGTTGACGCCTCACGATGCGACCGTGAAGGGCTTCTCTGCAGGGCGAGGAAGGCCACAGAGTGTCTGCTCCGAATCCTCTGGCGGGACTGGACCCGCCTCTTCCACCCCAGCAGACTCCGTCCTGACGACCCCAGAGCTCAACGCGAGACAGCCTTCGCCCCCTCCTCTCCCTATCGAGGAATCTCCTTCGGTCAACATCGGGCTCAACCCCAATGCAAAAGCGTTCATCCCAGGAGCGCCTGCCGTACCCAAGGAAACAACAGCACCCGAACCTACCCAAGAGGAAGGCATCCAAGACGACATTGCCGCCTTGTTGGAGCAGTTGGAGGCTGTGGGCACCCCTGAGCAGCATATGACACCGCAAAGGCAGATGGAGGCGCAACGGCAGCATTTACAAAGAATGGGATACGGCGCGCCAATGGGGTTCGACCACACACCACAGCAGTACCCTTACAACCAAAGACGCCAAAAGCCTGGAGCAGTTTTGGGCCGACCAATCAACAGGGCAGGAGGGCATGCTGCAAACTTCTCTGGGGGAGGGGGCTATGACAACGTTCCCACAGGATACCCCATCCGTCCACCAACCTGCCAAGGCCCTGTAGTAGGAATGCCCCTTATGGCAAACGGTCGCCCAACCAAAGGCCATCCACAATACCGAACATCAGGGTCACCTCCACCAACAACTGTCTACTGAAAAAAAGGATAAAAAATGGATGTTTCTTGTTTATCCAGCCAGGGGAGGCCTGGAGTGGAATCCACCTAGGGTGGTTTTTGTAGATATGAATGGCAACTAAAAGAAACGAAATAAAAATGGAATGGTGTATGTGTGGATCTAGAAGCGAGGGGGGGTGAATTCCTATGAGGAAGCTTCCGAAAAAAAAGAAAAAACAAAAAGAAACAAAAAAAGGCAACACGTGAAATTCTGTGTGCAAAAAGTGCCAAAAAAGTGTTAGAAAATTTCAACAAAGCTATTTGCACCTTGGAAAAGTCGTTTTCTCTTGATTCGTGATTTCTGAGTGTGCGTTAGTGCACATTCAGAAAACACTCATCAAGAAACTGACTTTTCTGGTCGGTAAAAAATAGTTCTTTTTGAAAAGAAGAAAAAAATGCAACAAAAAAATTCCCCTTCTCTTCCCCCATCCCGTTCCCTTGTGATATTCTTTTAAAAAAATAATCGGATTTGGGCGAGTTGAGGTTCGTTTTAAGTAACAACTTTTGTTTTGGAGAAAATAACAAACAACAAAATAAAACCAAATGTTTCACATGTAGCCACCCTCCCCCCCGTTCTCCCTTACACGTTCCCAAGCGGGGACTGTCGACGCTTTTTTTTTTTTTTTTGTGACAAAGTCTTGGCCAGATGTTGAAAGTGATGTGGGGAAATGCTATTATCCCTTTTGCGAAGGAGGGCAGATAAATGAACCTGCCAAACTTAAGGAGGAATGGCGAAGGAGACACACAAACCAACGGCTCAGGCAAAGCAGCAAAAAAAAAACCATCCCCATCCCTTTCCTCTCCTCTTCCCCCGCCATTTTGAGCCCTCAAAAACTCCCCTCAATTATTCTTACATGCCCCCGCTTTTTATTGTCGATGTAATTCCCCATCTAAAGGTTTTCTCTTGATATTTATTAGTTTGGTGTTCGTTCGGTGTTCGCTAAGGAATCTAAGGGGAGTTATGTTGGACACTGTCAAACATTTTCTCTTTTAGTGTGAAGATAGCCAAGTACCTCGGTCCTCCGACGTGAGACATTTGCACTTTCAGCTTTTTTGTGTAAACCAACGCAGCTGTTGCTCCGCGATGAAAATGATAAGGTGGCTAAGCATAGAGGCTTAGGGTCATCTTATATACTTTTCTTTTGTTTGGTGAAGCGGACCAAGCCGGATGAGGCTTAGAAGCATCTTTTCCGAACTCTTTAATTAAACTTTGTAAGATCTGTGGGAGAGGATCTGAGAAAGTTTTCTTTTGTCACCTCATGAAATGAAGGAGGAAATAGAAACAAAGCATTTTGAACACACTCGCGGTTCTAGGGACGAACCGCGCTGCAGAGCCACTCCTCACCAAACAGGTCGAGGTGTGTGCGTTTCACCACAACCCCTCTCCCATGGGTTTTATCGTGTGATGAGTGTTAAGTTTCTATTTTTAGTTTCCCTCCAACCTCTAGAGGAGAAAAGCCTCGTTGTCCAGGACATCGTGTCTACATTATTTAAAAGTAAACCTGTGTTGTATGGAAATTGTCTTCATAAGTATTATTTTATTGGTGACGAAGCGTACGCGGGAGTTCCCCCCAAAAAAACCTTGTTTATTTTGTTCTCAATAGAAGGTGTCTTGAGATTCCTTCACCATTGTTGGATGCCTCGTTATGTGTCATATTCCTTTTGCTTTCGCTTTTGATTTTGGATGTAAAAAAATTATAAAAAATAAAATAAAAAAAGGTACGGAAGGAAAGGAAAACTCGAGTCCTGTCAAAAAAAGGTGTGCCCCCTCTCTCCCGCAGTAGATGCAGTATCTTGGGGACACATCACTGCAACAACGACTTGTGTGTGTGTGCAATAATACGATGTACTTTTTTTGTTTTAAAAAGCAGTTGTTGCGGTGGCAAAAAAAAAAAAAAAAAAAAAAAAACTCTTGTGTGTCATATATCTTCTGTTGCCTTCCCAATGTGCAAACTCAACCATTATTTTTGTTTTTTTTTTTGGGTACATTGTCACGAGCGGGCTTTGTATTTCAAGTCAAACATTTTTTTGACAAAAAAAAAGTAACAAGCGGTAGTTCACTGCGTGACCATGGCATTAACAAAAACGAATGTATGTGCCCCAATTCAGGTTCCATTCACTCAGTTTTACATTTTAATTTAGTGCCTGCGTTCCGCCGGTGTGCAGGATGAGGTCGTGCCGCTTTTTTTACCCACTTTCTTCTCTTCTTCTCTCCCATCCAACAAAGTCAAGGTGATCTTTTTTCTGTTTAACCACAGTCCTTTATTTTTTTCAAGAAGGAGCTCCCAGACAAAAAACCCGCGTTTTTGATTGATCGATTATTATTTTTTGTGCCTCTGCGTCCGCCGATGAACGGTGAGGCGTTTGCACTCAACTTCTCTTTTTTAAAGGTGTTCATGCACATGATGCATGATCATCTTTTCAACCTTTTTTTGTGCCATTTTTTTTCCTTTGTTTTTGAGTTTCTGTAGAAAGCAACCCTACAATTCTTCTTAGTCTTCTCGATGTCGCGACCCCCCCTTCCCCTCATCACCCTCAAAAATAGCAACGAAACCCACCCTACCTTTTTACATTTTACCCCCCTCTTCCATCCCCATCCTTTCCAGTTTCCCTACCTTCCCATTTTTTTTAAAAGGTACACTGTCACGAGAGAGGGCTTTGTATTTCAAGTCAAACTTTTTTCTTTTTCGCGATTAACGATTGTGATCAAAAGGTGACTGCACAAACTGAGGTTTATCTTATAAAAAAAAAACCCCCCCTTTTCTGAAGACGTTCCATTCTCTGAAGTGAATGTACCGTATTTGTACAAAAAAAAAATATCGACCGTAAAATGTGTTCGACCTTTTCAGGATTTTTTTCTGGAAGTTCGACCTTTTTCACGATAATTTTGTACGAATATCATACCATGCATACTGGCCGAGTCGTTGGGGCCGACTCCTGAGTTTTAGCTGAGCCCAGGCTGAGTTATGTTTACCGGACTGAGTCGAGGTTGAGTGAGTCAGTCCAGACTCAGCCTAGACTCAGCCTAGACTCAGTCTGGAGTATTTATTTATTCAAGAGCATTTTTCCTCCCGGGTCGTATGCATAGTATGGAATACGATACATAACACCCGAATATAGTTCTCTTTGAGAAAGGCGCATTAGGCAAATTTATCTTGTCTGTTTATTTTTTTTCCAAACCCGAAAAACGTCTTTTTGCACACAAGCAATACCCCCTATTGTACAGCTGAAGACTATAGCCTATAGCCTCATTCTAGGTGAGAACTGAGTTACCTACTACCCCACAATACTCCGCTTAGAAGAGGGCATGCAAGGGTGCACGGTACCCCCCTTATGGTGTCTCTTTGTACACAGAGGGTAGAAAAAAATTCGGAGAAAATAAAGAAAAAAGAAAAACGACCCAAATTCATCTCTGCCACTAGTATTGAGTACAGAACGCATTCTCAATACAAAAAAGAAATATGTGGAGATTGCACAACGTGTGGCAACACAAAACCGAGGCAACCTACACTACAACAATTTATCAAAAGAAAAATTGGCAAAGTGGCTAAGCACGAAGAGGCTTTAGGTCACTTTGACCAACTTTTCGTATTATTTTTTTCTCGCGTCTTCTGCTGAGCGCATTTATTTTAATCACATTTTTTTTTTTAAATGTAGCCTTGTCTTTTGTTGACAGGTTGCCCATCAGCATGGGGTGGGATCAGAAGATGGTTCTACCTTCAGCTTTATTTGTTTCCTTACGTCCATCGAGATGTTTGCACTTCAAAAAAAAAAATTCACCTTTTTTCAACAGCGACTAAAACGACCAAGAGGCTTCGGTTCATCTTACCAACTACCGCCATTCTCTATATTTTTTGTGTCTCAATGATTCAGTGTCTCTGCAAAAAGAAAAAAAAAGAAGAAGAAAAAAAAATCAAGGGTATTGTGTACCATTTGGTAATGTTATTTCAATGATAGGTGAGTAACCGACACCTCCCCTTTTGTTGTGTGCACGTTTTGAGAAGGCAACTTCCTCTTTAGTTGCCGCAAAGACTCCATTTTCTTGGAGCTTCCACGACATGTACATGCTCCATTCCCTGAAGGGAATGGTAAAGAAAATTTTCAAAAAAAAAAGAAACGATGAGGTTCACCCATTGGTCTCGTGTGTGTGCATCAGGTTTTGTGGGGAGGAATGCAAACGCTATCCCCCAGTCTTTTTCACCAAGCCAACGACATCAACACACATTTTTTTATGGCCAGTGTTTTTTTGCAATGATTTTTGTAGGGTTTCAACAGCAGCTATGCAATGTTTAGTTTCTCGGTCATTAGTTTCAAAAGGTTGGAAAGCTAAAAAAAAGTTTCAACAAAAAGGATGGTGGGACAGTATTGAGTCCCCACTACATTGATTTGAAAAAAAAATATCCAAATTACCATATCTTTCATATTCCGATCAGGCAAGTCTGATACTAACTTACAGAGCTTCCTGGTACAGCAACAAACGTACAGGTATACGTTAATTCGTCCCCTCCCGCTCTCCCCTCCCTTCGTGCAACACTCCGGGGTTCGCTAACCCACACAGCCTCAGTGCCTGCGTCCCAGAGGCGTTTGCATCTTTCAACTTTACATTTTTTTGGTTGCCAACGTCTGTCAGGGATGTTTGCGTTTTTGAACCCTTTTTTTTTGGCTCAGAAAGTATGTAACCCATTTGCCGTTTGACCCAGAACACCTTTTGTTTGTGATTTCATCCGGATGGCTGGCATCGTATGTGGGTCAGTCGGAGGTGCCTGCATTAATAACTTCACTTTGTTTAAAAAAGACAATCCCTAAAATAGAACTGTGTGACCAAACTCAATAAGAAAAGTTGATTTACATCTCAAAAAACAAAATTAAAAACTAATTGACGACTGCTGACAAAGCAGCGTCGACACCCCCCCCTCTTCCGCAACCAGAAATGGGGATACGAATTAATTTAAAAAAAAAAAACTACAAAAAAAAAAAAAAAAAAAAAAAAAAAAAAAAACACCAAATACGGTATATGTGACGTTCCGTTCAGATTAGCAGATTTATTTCATTTTATTTTTTCACGGATCGGAAAAGTACTTTGCCCAAAAGTAAAGTACTTTTCCAAAAAAAAAAGTACTTGAAGAAAAAAAAGTACTTTTTTTTTTTCTGTGCAAAAATTGTACGGAGGAAAAAAAAAAAAGTACTTTTTTTTTTCCCGTCAAAAATTTTACGGAGAGAAAAAATAAAAAGTAAAACCCCCCCCCCCCGTATAATATTTACATACGCGTATTATTTACACACGCATATTATTTACAAAAAGGCCACTTTCACGTGTATTATTAACACACGCGTATTATTTACATTATTTTTTTTTTTGGATTTTTTTTTTTTTTGGGGGGGGGTAGGGGGCACAGCCCTTAAGGAAATCCTTAAGGACCCTCTGTAACGCTCGTGTTTTTTCAAGAATTTTTTGAAAAAAAGTCATAAAACCCGCCAAGGTGGGTCTACATGGTCCCAAAGTGGCCTAAAATTCGTCGATTCTGCCTAATGAAACACCAAACAACCAAAACTGAGCGTTTATTTTCGAAAAAAAATCACTTTTTTTTCGAAAAAACGGCTTCGAAAATAGTAAGACTTTAGTAAGATTTCCTCTAGGAATGTAACGCTTTCAAAAAAATGGATCCGGGAGCACAGTTTTTCTTCTAAGGTGCCGAAAACCACCCCACGTCCCCTCCGGTGAGGTCCGGCAGTGGAAATATGTGGGTTTCGAAGCTTTTGGGCGTCCCCCTCCTCCCCGTCACTAACAAGTGACTCTGCCTCCGAATCGTACTCCACGTAGTACTCCATGGTCGAAAGGGCAGGGTCCGGGATTGCGATTGATGACATTTTTTAAAATATAAATAGCTTTCTGGTGGTGTGCGTTATGGAAAGTATGGGGATTGAATGTCAAGCATGTAGGTGAACGATGAAAAATTGTAAATTATTTTGTGTACCCTTTGTTTGTAAAAATGTGTGTGAACGAGGCACATATAGGCTTTACATATACTTCCTTTGTTTTCTTATTGTCTGTAGTGGAGCGGAGTAACCCTCAGGAAACTACGATATACGCCTCTTATTAACACACGCCTATTATTTACAAAGACGCCTATTATTTACAACACGCGTATTATTTACATAAATTTATGTAAATATTATACGGGGGGGGGGTTTTACTTTTTTTTTTCCAGTGTTCTAAATTTTTTGTACAGAAAAAAAAAGTACTTTTTATTTTTTCTCTCCGTACAATTTTTGACGGAAAAATAAAAAGTACTTTTTTTTTTTTCAAGTACTTTTTTTTTTCCTGTACAATTTTCAGACTTTCCGCGCTGAAGAATCCGATGAAGAATTCTTCGAAAAAAAAAAAAATCCCGAAAAAAAAATTTTTCCAGTGAAGAATTCTTCATTGGAAAAAAATAAAAATAAAAAAAAATCCCGAAAAAAAAAAAATTCCCCCACATAAACCTCTGAGAGTGACCAGAACTGGCCTCATGAACAAAGTGACCCCGTCACAGCCAGAACGCGACTCAATTGATCAAACGCCGAACGAAAAGGAAATATACAGCATGGCGAAAGGAAAAAAGTAGCGTACCGTGCGCCTGCGGCGCAAATTTGCAACCCACCTTCCCATGACATAGTTTGGCTGTAAAAATGTGCAATTTTAAGCGCAATTTTTTGAAATGTTGCGTACCGTGGCTTCGCCAGGAGCCTTGATGCTATGACCACCGTTTCTTTTTGTACACGTACTGAGGTTACTGATAATTCGTGTGTCTGGTGCAAATATCAATGAAGTTGAACTCCTCAGTTGGATACCCGAGGAATTCTCTCATTCCGGGTCGGGCTCGACCGCGCTTTTTTATTTTATTTTTTGGAAATCTCAGGGACTGCGCTGGGACGCGTGTTTTGGGCCAGAACTCTAGTTTCTCCGCCGGAGGCCCTGAACTTGCGTTAACTTCCGGCGCGCGTAGCGCGCCGGGCTCGGGACGTATTTACCTTTTATGTACAAAATCACGATTCTTCATCAAAAATCGTACCCAATGAAGGAGCGCGGAAACACTGTCAATTTTGACGAAAAAAAAAAAGTACTTTTTTTTTCGAAAAGTGAAAAAGTACTTTTTTTGACCAAAAAATATCACTTTTTAAAAAAGTACTTTTCCGAACCGTGTTTTTTGTCTTAGTGTGTTCCTTCAAATATACACAAAAAATCGCATTTTAAAAAAAAACAGGTTTTGCCATGGTTCCTAGAAATATGGGCACAAAATAGGTACGTATTGTCCCTCTTCCTCATACACAACTGAAAGTGGTCGGGTCAACAGAAGAAGTTCCGTTCATTTGAAAAAGGAGTGTTTTGGACAGAAGAAAGAGCGCACCCTCCGTCTTTGTGCAAATAAAAACAATTTCTATTTTTCTGCTTCCATTTTTAAAAAAATAGTCAAAAAAGAGTTGCATTTTTTCTCATTATCTTTCCACTCATATTTGAGTGTGCCTTTTGATAAGGTGATACGAGGTTCGGTCTTATCAACCTTTTTTATTGAGAAGATGTTTTTTTTTTAAAGAAGCCGTCGTACCTTTTAACAAAATACTGCCCCCTCTTTGGGGGGGTGTCAAGCGGTCCCCTCTATCCCCTCGTTGCCCAGGTGTTTTCCCATCTTTTTTTCTTCCAGCCTTTCCCAGCGCTTCGCCCGATTATGAAAAATAGGGGCAATTTTCGAGGGTTTTTGAGTTTTTCACACAAAATTTAGGTACACGCCCCCAGTGGGACTTTTTTCTCCCCCGCAGGTGCGAAAATGGTGCCTCAGTTTTTCAGAAAATGCTTTCTGTGAAATCGCCACCCCAAAAAAATTGCACCCTGGGAAAAGGCTCTCTTTTTTTTCTTTTCTTTTCTGAAGATGTCTTATTGCCCAGTGAGGCATATTCATCTTTGTTCAAACCCCCCTTTTCTTTTTGCCCCCATTTTCTTTACCCTTTTTTCCCCCACCATCCACACCACCACCACCCCACCTTGGTTTTATTTGGGTTATCCATCTGGGTCCTCTGTTCTCAGATTAGCCTCATTACTTTTTGCTTATTTTTTTTTTTTTCCAATTCCAAAAAAATGTTTTCGAAAAAAAAAAGGCTTTCCGTTTTTGGTCTCTCCTTTGCATTACGACTAATCTGCGTTTTAGCACATTTTCAACTACTCTTTTCCTTACACACTTTGTTGATGCTGTGCGATAACTATACTCTCGCTTTCACCACCTGGCATTCGTCGGGTCCAGCAGCACGATCGCACTCCCCACGTCACTGGCATCCGACCAGACATGCTATCCGTCCCGTGTTCCCACAGCTGCCTCGGCGACACTGCGGTGATCCAGTTCTCCATGTGGCGGTATTCTGCCTGGATGTCCTCGTGTCGCGCAGTAGGGCGGTCCCATTCACGCTTGCTCGTGCACAGCCGAGCGAGGTCTCGATGCGGCCCAGCAGAGGACACCCCGTGCAGCGTCGCATCACGTATGTCGCCCATCGGTACACCCCCACATGATGAGCAAGCGTCCTACCCGGCGGGGATCGAGACACCTTAGTCACCCGCTCGGGATCGAGGCCGACGGTCTTGTCCCGCAGGTTGAGCCGCACACCGAACGAAATCCGCGACGCGGCGTGGTACATCTTATTCGACAGAGCCATGGCTAGGCTCTGCCCTCTCGATGGGAACACATCTGCCCAGCGGAAGCGAGACACAGCACCTGGGGACCTTCTTGTGGGCTTGGAGGGCAGAGAGCATGTGCGGGTATGATGCGGGATGTAAGATCCGCGAGATGCTGCGGACGCTGTACATGCCCGACATCGTATATCTTATCTTTTTTTCCCCCTTTCCTCCTCAAATAGGCCCTCATATTCATTCAAAGTTCCAGAGAAACATAACCAAAAAAGTATAAAACAATGTACACAGAATTCTTACTGAAAGGAGAGCACACCGTGCAGCTACCATCAGATGACGCTTCAACAGCAGTGTGGTTGATGCAAACATGCGGTGGTGTGGGTGGGGGTGTTGCAGATGGCCCACGCCGTGTGGCCTTGGTGACGCATTTCAACGAATGGCTAGTACCGCTTCGTCCGCTGCGCGTAGGTGACATCGTCAGTCTGCAGAACCTCAAACAGGAACGCATCACCGTGCACCGCCCTGGGACAGAGGGGGCTTTAGTACCAACAGACGTGTATCTGCTGAAAACCTGGGAAAAAAGCCGTGTTGCGCAGTTCTGCGTGCCCATTGCGCTGTCGGGAGTGTCTCAAATCGCAGATGACAACGCGCAAATTGAGATCTCCGCCACACAGTCTGCACACCCTGCTGTTGCACCGTGGGGGGGTTTGCGTGCTCAGCTTCGTGGTGTGGGTGTGCCGGATATGGGCAAGAACAAAGAGGAATATGAGAGGGTGGTGAGCCGTTCGCTGCACTTTGCTGTTGTGACAACCGATCAGGGTGGTGGTGGTAGTGCCCCCCGCATCGTGAAGCCAAGCACCGTAGCTGCCTGGTTCTGCGTGACAAAGGTTACCCCAGACAGGATCCACCTCGCGCTCTTAACTCACGCCCTGCAGCGTTCCACATTAACTACGTTCCTTAAAAGAGCGGAAAGCGTGCCAATGAGCGAAGGATGTGTCGTGAAGTTGGAAAAGGTAGCAAGCGGAGACGGAATAGAAGTGTTTGCAAACTCGAAGATGGTGGTAGAATATGTGTACGTGGTGGTGGGGGTGCATGGGGGTGAGGACGGGAAAATATTTCTTGAGAATAAAAGCTTTGATGGACGTCATCAGAAGCGGGTGCGTCTGGCCCGTGGCTTACTGAGGATAATCTTTCCTGCATTCATCGAGAAGGAAGGTTACGAAGGCGGGAAGAAAGGCTTCATCTGTGTCGAGGACACGATAGTTTTTCGCAGACTCGAATGTAAGGACAACGAGGTCACCTCTGGTGTGGTGCGCACCATACACTGCGCGCACTCCGGTGCACCCTGGGGTGCCCACCGCGATACAGCCCCGCTGGTCGAATCCAGTCTCCCCACATTCACACCGCTTTGCTCTAAGTTCATAATCACCTCGATCTACAACTCAACCGCCCAAGGCCACCGTGCAACCCTCCAAGGCTTGGACTCACGCCAACCATATGACTGTCCCGCATTGGAGTCCTTAAAGAGGGAAGGCTGTGAGGGGGTGGATCCTAAGGACCCTGGGGATGTGCTTGTGTTCAGTAGGTTTGCCATTGATAATCAGAAGGATGGAGTGGACGTGCTGGATCTGGAGCGCTGCTGTCTTGTTGCGGTGTTGCCTGTGGAGAAGCATGTGGCCGAGGGTGATGAGGTGCGTGGGGATATCACGGTGCCCGCAGAAGGCATCTTCGCTTCGCCTGCGTACGACAGGAGCCGCAGAGAGCACGTCGTGTTCATGGTGGAGGCAAAGCTTGAGGCAAGCCCTTCCAAAGGTGCTCAGTTCACAGTGACCAATTGTGCAAGTCTCGCTGGCGATAGGTTTACGTGGCCAAGGGGTGTAGGGTGTCTGAGTGAAGAGTCGTTGGACATAGGTCTGCTGCCAGCCTTCATCAGCGACGGGTGTGCGTTGTTTCATTACCTTTACTACAAAGAGGGGGAGGTCGGAGATGACGTTGTGTACGAGGTGACCGACTGTCTGCTTGCGCGGGTTGACAATATGGCGCAGGATGTGGTGATCGTGCCCCGTGACAGCGGGCAGCGTGAAGCGTGCGCAGAGCTTCTCGTGCAGGACATTGAGTGCCTGTCTGAGGACGATGCAAGCTGCCACAACGTGGCATCTGTGTTGCTGTGCATATTGACGCATTTGATACAGCTCTGTTCATACCATAGCGGGAAGCAGTTCATTTCTAAGCACTCTTTGACTCCGAGGAAGAATGCCTGTGGGGAGGATGTTCTTGGGGTGTTTGTACCGCGGAAGAAGAGGAACGGTGAGGTGGATGCTTCTGGCGGGAGGACATATACGGACTTAGAGGCACCGCAGGAGTTCAACATGATTGTGAATGGTCTGAAGTGTGTGGCGCCGTACGTGCAGCAGATCCGCAGCGACACGGCCACTGCCTGCGGTGCGCTGTTCCCCTTCCACGACCGCGACCTCGTCGTCAAGTTTGGGGAGCTCCTCTACCGGCAGTGCTGTGCCCTCCCCACCAGGGTTGTCCACACATTAGAGGGACATGGGCTGAGCTTCCTGCATGCCCATAAGGCACCGCTCGGGCCGAGCGATCTGCTGGACCAGCGCACAACACAAGAGTCGACAAAAGCAAGCGTCGCCATCAGGACACTCACACAGGCACGGCGAAACGACTCCCGCCAGGCAGGGAAGCAGGAGCTGCTCGACAGGGAGCGTCTTCTCGAGGACAAGGCACGGCGCTTGAACCTTGGGTTCCGCGCGCACGACATCGACGCGTACACAGACAGTGACACCTTCATGCAAATCATAGTAGCGCTGCGGGAAGATGAGCGTGAAGGTGGCGCGCTTGACATTGCGACAGAACACGGCACAGTGCGAAAGACGAAGTTAGCGTGCATGCTGCAGTTCAAGTCCCTCCGCCAGTGGGACAAAGCGGAGGTCGAGCCCTTGCGGGTCCTGAGAGGTACACTCAACCTCCCCCCCTGGGTGACGGACGGGTACGTCAGTACGATCACTGCGCCAAAGAAGAACGCATTCCTGGAGGAGATAAGCGAACTCTGGCTGGAAAGGGGGAAGGTGCGTGGGGAACTGCGTGAGTGCCCGCGCACGAAGGAACTGCGCACCAGACTTGAGTTCATGGAAACCTTTGCACAGTACACCGAATGGGACGCTGCAAAGCGCACAGAGTAATTGTGTTTTGTGGCCGGTGTACACTTCCAGTAGAACATCTCATGGGGTGCGGTAGAACATCTGCAGTGTGATTGCAGTGTGGTCCAGCCTGTCCCACTTTCTGGGCAGAAGATCCCCTGTGTTGCACACAATGCACAGAGGCTTTAACGACGAATTGTGTTTCTCAGCCAATCGGCAGCGGTTGTCAGTGGGTAGGGGGGAAGGTGTGTGTGGTGTATACAGTCAGAAAGATTCCCTTTACCCCGTATTCGACCCTTTTCCTCTCTCCTTGACCCTCCCTCCCTCCCTCCCTCCCTCTCCCTCAATCCCCACCACCACAGGAGGCAACACAACTACGGCCTTCAGGGTGTGCTAAAGTCGCCCCATAAAAAAAGAAACACAGTTTGCGATGCACGTCGCAGCCACCATGGCGGCGATGCTTCTCCTTGCAGGAGGGAGCGTTGCCCAGTTTTTGGGTGTGAGCCCGCCGCGTATTCCCGGTGTGTTTGAGGGGCTGGGATGTCCGAGCATTTCGCACCTGCCCCTGAGGAACACACCTGTTTCAGTGTCGAGTGACTCGACTGTCACCATTAGCGTGGAGGCGTGGTGCAACGGGCTTCCCATCTCGGGTCTTGCCTCAGGAAGCTGTGCCGCAGCCCAGAACTGGAAGGTGCTCGATGATGGCAACTTCGTGTCGGACCTCGAGGCCGAGATGACCGTGGAGGTGGAGCCCGGCACGTCCCTGACAATTATCCTCATCGACCTGTCAAACTCCATCGCCGCCCTCGAGGGCTACGTGCAGTCCACAAAGGACGCCGCCAAGCAGCTCATCCTCAGCCTCTTCGAGGGCCAGGAGCAGGGCAACTCAGGCCTCCCCACCATCGCTGTGCACAGCTTCGACGGACGTGCCGCAACCCAGATCGTCAGCGACTGGTCGCAGGACAAGAATGCGCTGCTCGCGGCAGTCGACAGAGTTGTCTGTGGTGGTGCCTCGGGTTCCCCGGGTGTGGCGTTCTGTGGCGACTCGTCCACAGAGTTGTACGGTTCGCTGATTCAGGCTGCCGACATGGTGCGTGCACGTCGTACTCTTAGCACAGTCGTGGCGGCGTCCACTGCACGTGGATATGACAACGCTGTTGTGGTCTTCACCGATGGACGCGATCTTGCAGGTAGGTTCGGTGCAACAGACGCAAGGTCAGCCCTCACTAGAGAAGGGCTTCTCGTGTTCGCTCTTGGTGCGGCCACACCCCAGAGAACCACCCAGGTGGCGGACCTCATCGCCATCACCGGTGACGAGCAGGCCGCCTTCCTGGGAGCCAACGCCGCTGCGCTTCCTGGACTTGCGAAGACCGTTGCTGGGCTTCTTGTGCCGTACTACTCGCGTTCGTACCGCATCACGTACTGCTCGCCACGCCGTGCAGGCACCCACACAGTGGACGTGATGATCGTGAAGGACGGAACCACTGGTCCCAGCATGGGCTTCATCTCTGGGGAGCGTGTGGCCTACGTGCCGGACCGCGCCACAGGACTGGTCACGATGGGTACCATCACAGCAGTCACGTTGGACAACACCAACAACCTGAGACAGATCCTCTACACGCTCACGCTTGAGGACGGTTCCAACCGTGTTGTGTCGGTGCTGGGGAGCGAGCTCGAGCACGTGTACACAACGGATACCTTCACGACCGCACCGAAGTGTGCGCTGCGCAACCTGATCAGCTCGACCAGAACACAGCCGTGCACATCGGCGTCAGGAGGTGCGCTTGCCCCGTACACATGCA
The DNA here is from genome assembly GCA_964035575.1 of Rhynchopus sp. YZ270_cl-10. Classification (NCBI taxonomy): domain Eukaryota; phylum Euglenozoa; class Diplonemea; order Diplonemida; family Diplonemidae; genus Rhynchopus; species Rhynchopus sp. YZ270_cl-10. The sequence continues at coordinate 224,906 of OZ037847.1, read as the reverse complement.
CCGGTGGGTCTGCCTTCTCCTGCACGACGCAGCAATGCGCGTGCCCGTCGAACCCTGCCCAGTGCTCCGCAACTACGTGCTCCGCCAACGACCAGACCACCGTCCCCCCTCTCGTTGTGCAGAAGAACTGTGCTGACGGTCTCCCCACGGCTCCGATCAACTTCCAGGCATCGAACTTCAAGATCCTCGGAGACTCGACGCTGTCGCTTGTCTTCACACCGCAGTGCCGCGATGGATCGCCTGTGGGCGGGCTTACCTTCTCTCCGTGCGCTTCGTATGTGTTTGTTATTTGTTAAGAGGTGTCATGAGCCCTGTCTAGTTTATATGTGTGCACACGAGAGGCACCTTCATTCTTTTATTTCTTTTCTCTTTTTGGGAACATATTTGTTGGTCCCTAGACCTATGCTATCAATTTATTGAATGTATAATAGGGTGAACGCGTAAAACCTATATTATGTTGAAATACTTTCTTTTTACACATATTCCAACAACAGGCTTTCGTCCCTGAAGCTGTACGAGACCGACGCAGGCGGAGATTACAAGCCTGTATCCCTGTACGAGAGCAGACCTCGCATCACTTGTGTTCCGCAGCCAGGTATGCCGATTACTGCACATGCACATATACACCTACACCCACACCCACAGCCCACGTGACGACAATTATGCTTCTGGACATGAGTGACTCGATCCTGCGCGGGTACGGGTCCCTGCAGAGGATGAAGGACTACGCGAATGCCTACCTGGACGGATTGGGTGTGGGCCTGAACTCGCACGTTGTGTCGGTGTACACCTTTGACGGTCAGAGAGACATCATCAGGCTCGCCGACTTCGGCGGTGTCGCTGCTGCAAAGACTGCCATTGCGTCGCTGACGTGTGACGGAAACAGATGCCTGGACCACTCGACCAACCTGAACGGTGCCGTCGTGCAGGGAGCACAGCTTCTGACGACGTACCACGCAGCCAACCCCGTCAACACCAACGACAACGTGGCACGCCAGCCCTTCATTGCACTCTTCACGGACGGTGCCGACCAGGCGCAGTACAACACAGATGCAGAGGCGAGGATCGCGTCCAGCAACGGTATCAGCACATTTGCGATTGGTCTGCAGGGTGAGGTGCGCTCGCAGGGCCTGTGGATGCGTGGTGTCGACTCCGCACGTCTGCAGCAGATCGCCCCAGCAGGTCTCTTCATCCTCCCGACCGCGACAGGGCTGCAGACAGAGTTCGCCAAAGTGGGCCAGGCCATCTCGTCTGCCGCAGCCAAGAGCTACCGTCTCGACTACTGCTCGCCCAAGAGAACCGGCGTGCACTCCTTCAAGCTTGAGCTCACACAGGGCGACGGCCAGCAGACCTACTGGGAACAGAGCTTCAACGCACAGGAGAGCATCACGTGTGGTGTCAGTGGGCAGGACTGCAACCAGTGCCTCGGTGGCCTCGTCAGCGAGTTCGCCTGCGGCAATCAGCCCACACAGGATAACCAGAACTTCGCCTGCGCTGCTGGGGCAACACCCGTCGAGAGGAACGGATACTGCCGCTGCCCCTGTGGGAACGAGGCAGAATACCCGGGCCCGAACGTTGTTGGGCCTGGTCCGATCATCTGCGAGCCACAGGGGACATGCGCGCGTGGTGACCGTGTGACGTGCAGCAAGCACGGCGGGCTTCCTGTGCAGGACGCAAACCGCCCTGCAGGATACTCGCAGTTTGGGGTGAACAGGAATTCGCGTGTGTCGATGCGCTTCACACCGCAGTGTGCCGACGAGTGGCCGATGCCCAAGCTGCGCATGAGTGTCTGTGACTCGCTCTCTGACTTCCAGATCCTCGAGACGAACAGCGACGGCGTGCTCGAGAGCGTGTCGAAGTTTGAATCCGAGCCGCGTGTAGTGTGCTACCCCGATGTCGTCAGCGCTATTCTTCTGGACACATCTGGGTCGGTGCGTCTCGGAGACGGAGAGGAGGCCATCCGTGCGGCCGTGAGAACGTACCTGAACGAAATGAGCAAGAAGTTGATTGTGAAGCACTACGTTGCTATCTTTGCGTTTGACGGAAAGCAGGACATCCAGCAGATTAGCGCGTTCACATCAGACCAGAACCAGCTGCTTGCGGTATGTTCGTTGATTCTCTTGTTTTGTCTGAAGAGTGCACGGGAGACACTCATCCAAGCATTGTTTAAACACCCACCACAACACCATGACACCGCAACAGGCTATCAACGGATGGAGCTGTGGCGGCACCTTCTGCACTGACTTTTCGACCAACCTGTACGGTGCCATCCAGCAAATTGTCCTCAACGTGCTGAACCCCCAGGTCGAGAACCTTGCCTGGACACAGCAGCCCCACCTGATCATTTTCTCAGACGGGACGGACCAGGTATGACAACTGCCACATGCACGTTTACACCCACCACCACCACAGGCTTCACGCGCCACGGAGGCACAGGCACTTGCCACCTTGGCCGGTGTGACCTACCCGCTAGAGACTTACGCCGTTGGTCTTGTCGGTGAGATGAGTATGTGAGCTGCCCCCTGTCCAACAAAGGGCAAGCCACCTTAGTTTGCACGCTATATTAGTCCATACACTCATATAAACCTTTTCCACACACAGACAACGGAAAGATGGGTCTGGACCGCGCCTCGCTTGACAGGCTCGCCCCCGGTGGTGTGTTTGTTGCTGAGAACAACGGTGCGCTTGTGTCGCAGTTCGAGCAGGTGGCTCTTGCCATTATCGCGAGGACGGCTGAGACCGAGACTGCGACATACCGTATTGACTACTGCTCGCCAAAGAGAAGCGGGCTCACGAACGTGACTGTAGTGCTCCAGCACGAGGGCGCCGAGTACAGGTGGTCGCAGGTCTTCGACGCTGGTGCTTTCGACTGCGAAAACGAGAACTGCAAGAACTGCCTGAGCAGCGAGAAGTACTCATGCTCTAACCAGCCACTTCCGGGAACGAACGGTGGTGACCAGCAGTTCTTCAGCTGCGATGCCAATGAGTTGGGCAACTCTGATCCTGTCACCCACAACGGTCAGTGCAAGTGCCCCTGTGTGGGCACCTACCCACCGGACGCCACCCCCACACCTCTCATCGTCTCGCAGAGTCCCAACGCAGTGTCCCCAATCATCTCCCCGAACTCCGGCCCGTACCCGTCGACTGTGCAGGTGACTATCTCGTACACCGCCACCGTTGGTGCTGAGATCAAGTACACGCTTGACGGATCAACCCCAGACGGCACAAGCCCGACGTACACAGGACCGTTCACCATCAACACCATTGGCACAACGACCGTGCGTGCGGCAGCCATGAGTGGCGGGCTGGTCGGTATGCAAACCCCTCCCAAAAGTTTATTACACCTTTCCCTACAGTGTCCTCCGTGGGCTCGTCTTCATACACCATCACCGACGGCACGACTCCCACGGGACCGTACTGCTCACCCTTCGACGCGAGCGGCTTTACGCTGATCCCGGGCCTGAACCAGAGGTACACACGTGACGACTCGAAGCAGCTGTGGCAGCAACCCACGTTCTGGTCTGCGGACCTGGCGTACTTCTTCTACTTCTGCACCAGCACTGCGCAGACCACAATTGACGGCGGTGGCCAGTGGCGTGTCACGACTGCGGTATGGGCATTTCTATTTTTTTTTGCATCTTTACAAAAGTGACTGTGCGTGACACACTTTTATTTACTACAGGCCAAGTACGCTCTGATGATCTCGTTGTCCGACTCGCCCAGCTGCAACTCTGTGGCACGTGGACCTGCAGGGATCGTCATGTCGGGAGGCACTTGGCAGGAGAGGGCCGAGACAAGCCCTGTGTTCTCCAGTGTCAACGTTGTGCTGAACTGCGTGGGTGGCACCCCCAACGGAAACAGCCCTACTGCCGTGATCCGCAACTCCGTTGTGGTGAGCAGAGGTTCACACGCACTGACTGACGTCTTCACGAGCATCACCTCGGGGATCACTGACACAACTGTGACCGGAACCTGCTCCACCGTGCCGTCCACATCCTACGTGGGTGTCCCCACTTTGACCATCGCAGGCTCTACCAGCATCCTCAGATTCACCGTCAACGCAGTGGGCACCTCGACCATGTCGTGTGTGCTGCGCAACAGCGCTGGGGTATGTTCTGCATCTCCACCCCAATTACCCCCACCACACACCCCTACCCCACCGCACCTCACTACAGGCAACAAGCGTGTACAACCTTGCTGTGTCCGTCTCTGACGGAACAACGCCCGGTGTCACTGGACAGGAGATCTGGTTGACGCTGCGCCAGCTCCTTTCCACTTTCAACGTGGCGGACCTGGTTGCCAAGATTCAGGCGATCCTGACGGCTGCTGGTCTGACGATGTCACCTGTTCTGAACTGGGTGTGCCCGGAGACGTTCTGCTTCAACGGTGGAACGTGCCCAACCACGGGCTGCCTCAACAGCAACGGTCAGACGATGGACCGCAGCGCCGTTGCACTGCAGTCTGCAAGCAACTCTATTGCGGACCTGTCCTTCCTCACCAACAACCAGCCCTCCACCACCGCTGACACACAGAACGCGCTCAACGCCATCAACGCCGACATCTCCAGATGCCAGCTCAACACCGGAAACGTCTGCCAGCTCAGCACCTACAACCCTGCTTCCCAGGCAACATTCTACAGCCCGTCCGTCACACCGCCGTTCACCTTCACTCCGAACCCGGACTTTGATGATGACGACAGCGACACGAACCTGGAGGACTGGGAGATTGCGTTGATCGTTGCGGCGTGCATTTTGTGTTGTTCTATTGTGGCGGCGATTATCTTTGTGATGATGAAGAAGAAGAAGGAGCCCAAGCAGCAGCCGTATGGGGAGTACGACAGCCCGGCGAGGCAGAAGGAGCTGAGCACGTACAACGACCAGCCGCAGAGCAGAGGCGCGTCGCAGAGCTACGACGAGTCGTACTACTCACAGTCTTACTACGAGTACGACACCTTCAACGTCGACGAGAAGGTACGTGCCCTTTACGTGGACGGCAGCTGGTACGACGCCACCATCTGGGCAGTCGGCACCGACGGAACGTACGAAGTTAAATGGGCTGAGGACGGCACCCACTCCGAAGGAATACCCCCGGACCAGATCAAGCGGCCTTGAAAGTGCCAATAAGGGGAATAAAAAATATAGGGGGTTTTTGGGGTATCTTTGAAGGGTGAAAAAAGATAGTGTGAAAAAAAAAAAATGTTTGTACGGACTGTATGTAAATTCAAAAAAAAAAATAGGGTGTTTTTTTTTTTCTTGGCTGAGACCGACTAGGCTTCAAAGGGTTTCCATTTGCGTACGCAAAAAAAAAAAAAAAAAAAAATGTTTTATTTTGGAGGGGGGATAAGAGATGGAGATGGTGGAAGAGACTGGGTAGCATGCACTCGTTTTTGCTTTGCGTTGCAAAATGTTTACAAAGAAGAACAATAGAGAAAACAAGAATTTTCCCGTTTTTTTTTTTTTTTAAACCATTTGCAACCCTTTTCAAAAGGGTAAATCAACGTACTGCAGTTTCATAAAGAAGAGAAGAAGAAACAGAAAAGAAAAGAAAAAATAAAAAAACACGGATTGTGGGAATGGACTGAGAGGCACGTGCCTCCTTTTCTTCCCCTCTCCTTTTTGTTTTCTTCTTCTAGTTGGCTCACCATTTTCCACTTTTATTTTTTTTTCCCTCTCCATTTTTCTATTATTTTTGTATTTTGTTTAGGTCAACTAAGCACAGAGAGGCTTGGGTTTATCTTTACAAAAAAAAAAAAAAACCTTTTCTTTTTTGTTATCCTATTGTAGTAGTTCGAATTCAATAATATAAAAAAACACACTCAAAAAAAACAAAAAACAAAAAAATAAGAAGCATTTTAGGAAATCTTCTAAAAACTGGTGTGCTTTGTTTCTGTCAGTATGTAATAGCCTCTTTTTGGCAAAAAAAAAACAAAAAACAAAAAAAAAAAAAAAAAAAAAAAAAATACGATTCCTCCCCATTTTCATTCCCTCCCCCCCTCTTCCCCCTTCCTCCTCCCAGTTCACTTCCATTTCCCCAAAAAAAAAAATAAATCATGAACGTAATGTAACAGCATGGGAAGCGAGCTGTTTGTTTGTCAATACAAAAAAAAATACAAAAAAAAAAAAAAAAAAATCCCTTGTCGTTTGGTGACTAAGGTGACTAAGTTGTAGGAGAGGGCTTAGGTTCATATTATAAAAAAATTTTCTTTTTCCTTTTTCTTTTTTTTTGAAAACACTCCTACCCCTTTTTGCCTCTTTATGGAAAAAGTGGGCGAATAGTGTGGCGTCCCCCTCAAAAAAATAGATACCGCCAGCACCTGAACCTTCCGGAAAAAACCAACAATCCGCGAAGACTATTTCCAGCGAGAAGTCTGCATAATCCATAAAAAAAAATTGAAAATTATCAAAAAAGGAACGCTTCCTTTTTTTTATACCTCCCTTCTGCAGGGAAGACTGTTGGGAGTGTACGAAGAGGATGCCTTATCAATTGAGAAAGATGCTTCGTTGCATAGAACTATGAAGGTGATTGGGTTTTGTCATTTTTTCTTCTTCTTCTTTGGAAGATGACCACATTGAACCCGTTTATAGGGCCAATGCATCTTCCCTTATATTTTAGGTGCCCAAGCGAATAAGAGAGTCTAGGGATCACCTTACGAACTGTTCTTGTTAAATGTCTTTACGAGAGGGCATTTATCTTTCAAGTATTATTTTTTTTATTGACTTTCTCCCTAATCCCCGTTTTCGTATAAGTCATCCCTCTTAAAACGGTGCCTAATTTTCAATTTTTTGGACTTGGTGACGACTTCCAATAGGATTTTTTAAAAAAGAGAAGAGTTCGGTGAAAAACACAAGGTTTTTTCGTAACACTACAAACTGAGATTTTGCTTTTTTTTGACCCCCCAAAAAAAAAAAAATGGGGTTTTTTTTAAAGATGCGAAAGAGGTCTATTACAGTTTTTACTCCTTTTTTGTTTGATTGTAATTCACAAATTCGGCCTAACCGGAGCACCTAATCACATTTTGGGATTTACAACAAAAACACCGTCATAGATGGTGGTTTTTCATGTAAAATTCAAATGTGTCGTGTGTTTCGCACAACGGCTGTGAATCCCTTCAATAACTTTTTTTTTAAAGGGAGACATTTCTTTTTTTGGCAATCCCTCCCCACCTCCCCCTCCCTCCCTCCAGAGAGGGACGAAAATACATATCCCAAAAAAAAATCCCATTTCCTAAAAAATACAACAAAAAAGACTTCCCCCATTCCTTGAATATCTTTTATGCAACAAAAAAAATCGATTCTTTCCGTATTCCCGAAAAAAAAATCTGCCAAAACGTTGAGATGTGCCCTCCTTTTTAGGTACACTGCGACGAGAGGGCTTTGTACTTCAAAGATTCATTTTTTTTTTTCATTTTTTTTTTAAAGTTGTGATCAGACCTAATCGTATTTTCATTTTTTTTTTTTTTTTTGGCTTTTTCTGAATGTTCCCCGCAACTCCATTCTCCCCCTTCATTCTCTCCACCTACATCTGACTTTGGTTTGTTGCATTTTTTTTTTGTACCTGTCTTAGTCAGATTGCCAATTGATTTTCCCCGTTGGATTTTTTTTTGAACATGTCGTCTGCGTTCGTGAAGCGCATTACGGTTAATCAACGCTGACTTTCTCTTAAGATGTGGTAGGTCCTCTCAGGGACGTGCTACATCATTCAAAGTGTCCTTCTTTTTTTGTTTTACTTTAGTAGCAGAAAACAAACATATTTGCAAAAAAAATTGGGAAAAGGGTGACAGGGAAAAGCGAGGAATGTTATGTGGTATTTTGTGTCTTAGTTCTGTTCAAGGTTAAACAAAAAAAAAAAAGTTTAATTTTGAGGAGGAAATTGTTGCAAAATGATGGAAAAGAAAAAACGTTCCTCTGTCCCCTCCATCCCCTCTTCCCTTCGCGGCGAAACATACATAACCCCATTATTCCGTTACACCCCTGTCCTTTTTTTTTTGTTGTTTTTTCCGTATCGTATTTCATTTTTCCTTGAAGGAATTTGTTGAAAGAAAAGGTACACTGATTTAATTGTTGTTTTTTTTATTTATTCACGGTGCATTTGCTCAGTGGAAGTGTTTAGTGCCCTGTGTATGTTTTTATTTACAACTTTATTTTTTAAAAATCGCGGTGTATGTGCACGAGAGACACACGCATTTTTTTTTCTAGTTTTCACTTTAATGTGGTTTCATCGCCCTTTACGTTTATTTTATTATCTACAGCGCTTCGACAGAAGTAACAAAACCTTACTTAAAAAAAATTCCACCTTGTATAGCTCTGAAGTGTATTAACACTTTCGGGTCATTTAAAAAAAATGTGTCCTTTGATATAATTTTTTTTTTGTGACGCACACAAATAAGCTGTATCAGCTTCCTTGCTTTATATTCCCCTTTTTCTTTTTTTTATGATATTTTTGTTTGTTTTTTCATATATAGGGGAACAAACGGGGTTAGGAAGGACAGAAAGGGGGGAAAAAAAAGTATCTCACATTTCTTCCTTGACCAGTTCTAAAAAAAAACAGTGCACAGAAAAACATTGGACAGTGGAGATTGCACAACTTGTGGCAACTACACTACTCCAACAATTTATCAAAAATAAGATTATAAAAATGATAAAAAAAAACATACCCACAATAGCAGTAGTAGAAAGACTGCAGAACTTTTTTTTTTTTTGTATTGAAGAAAAAAAGTTTCTGCAGAAAAATAACAAGAGATGGTGTTTTTTCACCTATCACGCTTCCCACTCCACTCTTCCTCTTTACCCACCCACATCCTCAGCCCATAAAAAAGAGTACCTTTTCAAAAAAAAAAAGAAAGCCCCCGTTTATCCCATTCCTTGGGACACTAGGGGGGTCATATTTTTTTTAGGAGAAATTGCTCTTTTTTTTTTTCTTTGCTTCTAGAGGCTTTGCATTCGAAGGATTTGCTGCCAATCTTATTTACTAGCCCCAAAAAAACAGTTTTTTTTTTCCCATTATTTTTTCCCCCTGCGGAATTCATCCCCCAAAAAGCCACCTTTTTTTCCCCTCGAAATCTATGTTATTTTTGACAATAATACAGCATCAAAATAAAGCATTTTGATTACCCTTACCAGATCTGTCAGAAAAAAAAAAAAACGAAAAAAGAAAGCAAATCTCAAAGCAAAAACCGATTTAGTGTTTTTCACCTTGAACCTTCCCCCATTCCCCCCCAACCCCCCCCTTACCAGAAACAATTCTGGCGAATACTGTGTACCCTATTTGCAAAAAAAAAAAAACACCCCACCCCACCTCCCCACAATTCACTAGTCTCCTGAGTTTTCGGGGGTGGTTTTTTTTTCTTTTTGTTTTGACTTTGTGTGTAATCCGATTCCCTTTAGCTCCCCCCCTTCCCCCTCCCCTTCCCCCACTGCGTGGACTTCGCTTTCTAATAGGTTACTGAACAGGAGAGGTTCAGATTCAAATCTTTTTTTCTCTCTCTCTTTTTTTTTTTGTTCGGTGTGTTCTCAGAAGAAGATTTTACGAAAAAAATACCGGAAAAAAAGGGGGACAAATTCTGCGTCTGCAGAGCTGTTTTGTACCCTCTCCCCTTCTTTTTAGTAAAGATGTGTGTACACAAGAGGCTTATTCATCTTACAAGTTTTCTTTTAAAATGAATTCCTCTTTTCAAGAGATGACTAAGCAACGAGAGGCTTAGGTTCGTCTTATTAACTCTTTTTTTCCCCCACCAAACATCCGAGAGATCTCTTTGACACCAATATTTGGTTAAAGTTAACCGCATTTGTTATGTTGTTACAGCATTTCAGAAAAATTTTTTTTGTGCTCCAAACTTAACTTTTTGGAGTTATATTTTAAAGGTGACGATACAACCATATTACGTTACATCTGTCAACTTTAACCTCATAATACAATGACGAAGCACAAGAGGCTATATGCTCATCTTCAATCTTTTGAATCAACGTGGGTGCGAGGGAGGACCGTCCCCCGCATGCTCCCCCCATATGTCAGAGTGTCTATTATTTTTTGTATTAGGGTGGAGAGACAATGGTGATTTCGTTTTTCTTGGGAAAACTGGGATTTTTGTTTCTCCTTAAATTCGCGCCCTGTTTCTTTCCTTGTTTTAAAAAAAGCTGTCGACAGCAACAATCTGACATTGATCAAAAGAAAAGGGAATAAATATCGTTTTTTTTTCGGAAAGAAGGGGAAGAGAGAAATAAATAGTACATGGTGGAATGGTCGCGGGGAGTGCTACTTTATCGAAAATGACATTTTATGGCCATGGAAAACTACAAGTTTAGCAGTGGTCGTTGAGTGAATGGTAGTTTCACCCAGTAGTCTCCCTGATTCATCCGTTATGTAAGTGACCTAGCCCCGACACGTGGCATTGAGTATTACAGTACCCCACCTCTTAGGTGCTGGTGGGGGGTGGTGTAGATGCAGAAAAGAAATGAATATGTAATATGAGAGAAGAGAATACAGAGAGCTCCAATGATGGGGAGACGGCACCTGCCAATTTATTGGTCTGGCCCTCTGGGTCTTTAGGTTTTCCGATTCCAGCGACAAACTAGCTCCAAAAGAAGAACAAAAAAAAAACGCAGTTTTTTTTTCAGACATTTTCATGAGAAGTAGAACTAGAAAATGATCTAGAGAAAAAAAAAAATTTCCCCTCCAAAAAATACTCTTTGTGTAATCCTCCCCTTCCCCTCACCTTACATCTTAGTGAGGCTCATCACCTGTTCCTTTTTTTCTTTTTTTTTTTTTGGTTTCACGTTTTTAGTCTCGTTGTTATGATTTCCTTTTATTTTCTTCTTTTTTTGTTGCCTGCCATTTGCTTTTTCATTTTCCCCTTTTTCTTTGGTTGGTGTTTTTCTTCTTCTTCTTTTTTTTTTTTTTTTTTTGTTTTTGTGTATCCAAAAAAAAAGACATTTCCCCCACACTGCAGTTTTCATTGTTCCTTTTTTCCCCCACCACCTTCTAGGTTCCAAACCCGCCACAGAACATATTTTCTGTGTTTTTTTTCGCACTCCATTTTTATGACTCAAATCGAGTTTAGTGCATTCCTCCTCTTTTCCATTGTCTTCATTGTCTCCAGATTCTGAATCAATGACGTCTTCAACCACTTGAGGGGTTCGCCACCTCTTGAAGGTGCGTCTTGCGTGAGCTCTCTCCACCAGATCCGTTTTCGTTTGTGCGTTGGGTGGTTTGAGCACATGCCGTGCTGATATTGTGTATTTCATACAGATGTGCACAAAGATGAGATTTTTTTTTGAAAGAAACTCCATTTTTCTTTTGGGTGAACAAGAGAAACGTTCAGATCCAAAACGCCTCTTTAGTAACCTAATCACAAAGCCGAAATAGACCAACATTTACCCCCTTTTTTTTCCTGACGGAGTGGGGGCAGCCTGTGATGAGTCTGGCGGCCTTGTTTAGGGTTTCGAGGTCTGTTTCCCCCTTTTGTACCCCCTCCCCACCTCTCCACCTCTCTAGATACCTTTACACAGCTTTAATGATGAAGTATATGTTGTTGCTGTCAGCAGTGACGCTGTCTTCTGCCTCCATTCTCTCCCTTTGCAACTCTAAGGAGCAGGACTGCGACAACATGCCTGCATCGAATGAGGGTGACATCTCTGGCCAGATTGCTGGCGGCATCCGTCTGACGTTCCTTTACGACAACACTGCGGCCTGGCCTGATGTTCCTGGCGCCTCTTTTGTTGATGTGCCAGAGTTTCTGAAGGGAACTATGATCGACATCCCACTTCAAACCTTTCCACGCGGGTCTGCTGTACGCTACTCCTGCCCCGCTGCAGGGAGAACATGCGAAGCGTACGTCTTCCTCTACGCCTGCCACCCCTGCGAAAGCGAGAAAGGCGCCCTCCCCGCACTTCTCACCTCCCGCGGCTGGACCCGCTCTTCCTGCGCACCACACTTCGTCACCGGCGTGTCTGGTGGACATACCCACAGAATGACATCGTACAGATTGGAGCTCCCTTCTGGTACAGTCGAAACCTTCAGGCTCCTGGGCGACGTGGAGTGGGTGGCGTTCGCGGCAACTCCGGGTGACGCAGTGGACTGCGCTGCAAAGGGCTCTCCTGCGCAGTGCAACGACGCGGCGCTGAAGGATTTCTGTGTCTGGAGGGGTTCCTGCAAGGTCAACAAATGCGTCCAAGCTGGTCCCTCTCAGCAGGGCCCAGGTGGCCCAGGAGGTCCAGGAGGCCCCCCTGGTGCTGGAGGGTGTTCTTTAAGTACCTGCGTTAGAACTGAATGGCCTATTGTTGCGTAGAAGAGATGTTTTGTTTAGTAGAACCCGGGGGTGGTCAATAGCTAACCTTTTTTTAAAAGACACGAACGCCCCCAGAGCTGTGTCGCTCTGCACTTTATTTTATCAACTTTCCTTTTGTCGTCTGTGCTCTCATGCACAAGGCGGCACCCTAAAGAAAACTGCCTTGCAACCTATGCAAAAGCGGCTTTCATTTTGCCTTTTTTTTACACCGCGCCATTGTGCATCTTTTTGTTGATGTTCTTTTAGTTAATAAGGTGGCAAGAGGCTTAGAGGTCATCTACATTAACTCGTCTTTCCCCATTTACTGTTGTATATTACAACCTTCACCGTTCCTTTCTTTTCCTTTCTAAAAACTTTCCCTTTTTTTGGGCCTTCTCTGCACACTCTGTACACGCAGGCACAACCTCATCACTTTGACTACTATAGTATTCGGCGCCTATAGATGACCGCCCTGAGGCTATGAGGCTCGGTAATCCAATTTACTATTGTTTTTTTTGTTTGGAATATGTGGCAAATTGCATCACACGAAGCAAAATACATCTTCCAATCATCCATTTTAGGCCCGCTTATGTTTCCTTGATCTTCTTTTCCCCTTATCCCTTATCCCTTATCCCGCACGCGAACACCGTGCATCATACAATGTTCCTTTAAGGAGCTTCCTGCATATGTCCATACACCTTCCCCCTTTATTTCAGCCAATTTCACCATTGAGCTGCATTAATTTTCAAAAAAAAGATACTTCTCTCCACTTTTTTTTTTACGACTTCACCACATAACGGTGTCCTTCGCACGCAATGTTGCGTGCACTTCTGTCGGGTGAATTGCCAATGAGGGGAGACATACATGAGACAGACAGTCGACTTACCATAGTGTAGGACGACGGCTGAGTGCTTCGTCGATCTTGAGCGTGGATGGGATGAGAGGGGTTGTGTTCTGCCCTTTGGTTGTATTAGTGTACACCCGAGGAGGAGCTCTGCATTGTTTGTTTGTTTTTTTCTCACCATGCGTACTGCAGTACTCAACACAACGCACCTCACCCCCTAACATGAATTCCTCTGACCCCACCCTCGGCTGTGACATCCCTGCCTTTGTCAACTCCGGAAGGGGTGCGGCAGGGTTGCTAAGGCGGCGGCGGTTGCGGCTGGGTGTGCGGACAATGCCGAGGACACCACGCAGGCCGGGCACGTCGCATGCACCGTTGCTGCCGGGGGAGTGCGACGAGGCGAGTGTTGTGAGCCAGGAGGCGTCGTGTGTGTCGGGTAGTGGCAGTGTGTACGGCCGTGGTCGTGGGGTCACAGACTTCTCCAAATGCGTCTCACGCGAGCAACGCGACCACGCAAACGGCGGCCGCAGTGGCGACTGCGCACGCCTCCAATACGATGTCTGCTCGTCTCCTGCGGTCTCCGTACGCAGGCTTGCAGGCTTCAGCATGTCGCGCATGGTAGCAAGGGATCAACGAGAGCGCATCGGACACGTCACTTCAGCAAAGAAGAACACCACCCCAGGCCCACCCAGCACCTCCCACAAGAGGTGGGATACGGAAAAGGTTTGTGGGAGGGGAGGTTAGACAGTAACTCAAACACAATAACATACAGGGCACCTTCCTGATGGACAGGGAGACCTCGCGGGAGCAGGATAACCTGCGGCACCGCGTGGAGCAGCTGGACATACCTTACTACGACAGCGTGCCGATAGAGGTGTGTCTCTTTAACACAATTCGTCCCCCCTGCCCCATCACACAACATCCTTAGAAGCATGTGTCCAATGTGAACATCTCGACGCAAACTGCTAGGGTCGCGCAAAGGGTGCGCACAGAGCCTGGGCAGGACCAGTACTACGATGTGTCGCTGTCGGGCACATCACGGTGTGGCCATGTTCGTGGGAGTGTGAAGTTTGAGGGTGTCTCACATAGGGAGGCTAAGTACAGCAACAGACATGCGGTGCGCTCGGAACGCAAGGTCGACATCGCGTTGAAGATGAACAACAGAAGCCAGGTGTCGGGCGAGGGTGCGAATGGACGCCATATTGGTGGTGTCGACTTCCGTCGCAGCACTGGGCGTTCCAACCAAGGCAGGAAGTGCTGGACAGACAGCGTCCCCCTCAAGGTGCGCTACACCCTCCTCGAAAAGCACCGCTCCTCGCCCATCCGCTTTGAGCGACAGCTCCCACGCGAGAAGGCGCACTTCCTCACCCCTAAGGCCGCCTCTGCAGCACTGCCGTTCTACGACACCTCCCACACCCTCACACGACCTCAATCTGCACGGGTCAGGATCACTTAACAGTCTGATCCCACCCCCCCACAGGACCCCCACCTCTTTAGATTCAAAAAAAAAGGCAGTTTATTTCTCCTACCTCACCACCCCGCTACCCGCTACCTAAACACCACACACACAAGAAGGGGCTACACAATGCGGACAGTTCTCCTCGTACTCTGTGTGTATGTGTGGCAAGCAGGTGGGTGGTCCATCTTCGGAGGAGGGGATGCTGGCGACAAGGCTGCGGAGGGGGACGACGTTGAGGAGGATGCAGGGAGCGACGCTATTGTAGGTGCGCGCATCGAGACGTGCAGGGGGTGCAGGCTGAACTACCTGCCCAGGGTATGTCACGGAGTTGGCCGAGGAGCTATGGGATAGAAACCACAACAACACACACAGGTAAGAAACTTCATCTCCCACATTGCACCGCAATTCAAGGCTGTCACCGTGAAGTACATTCAGGGTGCGCCCCCAGACATCCTCTACCTGAACGAGTTTGGGAAGGAGGTTGCGCGCGACCACATGGACGACTACTCCGAGAAGGTATGTGCAAAAGCTTAAAGGATGTGACAAAAAACCTTCCACACACAGGGACTCGAGGAGCTTTTGAAGAAGCGCAAGATTACTCGCAAGACGCCCGCACCGACGTTCCGTGCACAAAACTTCAAGCCCACAGAGCACTGCCTTGCCTTCAGAGGCACCGATATGTGCGACCCGACTGAGGAGCGTCTGTTCTCGGGTGACGCGTCCTGCAAGTATGTTTCTTCTGTGTTGTCCGTCTTTGCTCTCTCGAGGTGCGAGATGGGAAAGAAAGGTCACTCCAGAAGTGGTAAAAGTTACCATCTTGTGGAATTGTAGCCATTCTTTGATTTGTAGCCCAGTCTTTTTTAAATAAACACCCTTTGCGCAGGAGTTTGGTAGGAGCACAGCAGGCAGGCAACTGCGAGTGCAAGACAGGTGTGTCCTTCCCGGTGCAGTGCGGGGAACGCGATGACCTGCCGATGTCATGTGAGGTATGTTGGCTTTTCATGGAAATGTTTCCAAAAAGAAGAAAAAAAAAACACTGCACACAATGCTACAGGAGCTCTGCGCGGACATGCTGGAGGGAAGCTTCCTGATGAGCTCGGATTGAACGTTGCGAACCGATACTGGGGGGGATTTTCTTTTTCTAGTCTACAGGAAAAAGGGGGGCTGACAATTTTACATTACCAGCAGCAGACAGATAAAAAGACAACAAAAACCAAACACACGTGTAACATCTAAAAAGAAATTCGACAAAACTGTCATTTTAACCGGACCGTTTCGCCGACAAAAGCTCTCACCCTCTCCCACCCTCTTTTTTCCATTTATACCCCTCTCCTCTCCTCTCCTCTTCCTGCCCCCTACCCAACTTCCACCTCCACCTCTACCTCCACCTCCACCCCCTCCCTTTAGAAGCAAACAACCTCTTTCCATGGCGGAAATCATTGACATCGGAGGTGAATGGAGAGTGGCAATGAAGAACAAGGAGGTTGGGATGGTGCCCTTGTATGAAATGCTTGGGGCTGATGGGGGCACGTCGTATGAGAGCACACGCGACGTGGGTGCAGAGTCGTGCAGGGAGAAGTACTTTATGTGGGGCAGCCCACAGCCGGGGTGCCTGCGTCTGGAGGAGGGCAAGCAGGGGTGGATGCTGCCTGCACTGTGCGACTCGCCTGACTACGTGGCACCGTCGTTTCTGCGGGAGTACATCTGCAAGGCGCGTGGCGACACTGCAGTAGTGGCCACACCCCACTCCGAGCAGGAGCTCCTCTCCTTCGTGGGCGACAGCAAGCGTGAGTACCACATGTCCCGCACGGTCTGTGCAGTAGAGCGTGTAGCCTCGAAGACAGCAGGCATGGAAACCCAGCCACTGCACAGAATGTACAGCGCGGCATTGGGGGATTCACGCCTTGTGATACCAAGTTTGATCGCATCGGTGAAGGGGCAAGGCTACACTGAAAGTATGTGTTATTTGTTTTAAACAGAGAGCGGGCCTCGAGAGGCTACACACGAGAGGCTTGGGCTTATCTTAACCTTTTCCTTTCCCTTCAGAATGCGTCGAATGCCATACATTCGTAGAAATGCATGCAAACACAACAGAGCTCTTCCTCTTCTTCAATGACGACACAAAGGTATGTCCAGCAAAGGGAGTATTTCAACACATGGAGCTTACAGTGGGGCGGCAAAACCTAACTACTGTATTATAACCATTCAAATCGATACTACAAAACAAACCACAGGACTCCTCAGTAGCAGTGCTGGGCACACCGGAATTCGACGCCATGGATGCACGGGGCTACCGAAAGATCCACAGCCTCGGGTTTGTGTACTATAATCTGCGAAAAGCGTCTTGAGGAACTATCTCACATACACATAGCAAAAAAAGCCCCCTCATCCCAGGGGGTTTTTATGTTCTTTTATCCAACTGTGTTTCGCGCAATTTTTTTGGTGCATTTTTCCCCTCTCCCCTCTGCTGCTTTCTCCCCTTCCAACCCCCTTTGGAAGTACTGTTAGCAGACACCTTGCAAACGTTAACACCAAAAAGCGACCACCACCCTCTCTCTCTCTCTTTCCAAAATACCCCTCACTCACCCCCCCCCTAGGCATAGGTGCCCGGCGAGTTAAAACAACTCGGCAACTCGCCCAAATTCGGCCAACAACTCGCCCATTTTTTTTGGGCGAGTTGTTTTTTTTTGGGATTTTTTATGGCTACAAAAACACAGGTACACAGGTACACAGGTACACAGGTACACAGGTACACAGGTACACAGGTACACAGGTACACAGGTACACAGGTACACAGGTACACAGGTACACAGGTACACAGGTACACAGGTACACAGGTACACAGGTACACAGGTACACAGGTACACCACATCACGTTTTATCTCGTGCATCCCACGCTTCACAGCTGGTCTGTGAATGTGCGCTTTGTGTGGTTTTGTGTATCCCAAAGGAAGTCGTCGCCCAAAGCATTTTGACTAAACGTGTGAACGTTGTGAACCTGGAATCGATAGCAGACAGGAAAAGAGGATGGGCAGGCAGCGCCTGCCCGACCTGTGTGAAGTGAATCAGTGATTGCCTGACAGATGTCTGGGGAACCGTGTGTTCTGTGTGTATCCATGTACGGAGTATATCCCATTCCCCCCAGCAATTACCAAAAGTGCACGGTGGCCCATGGACCACCGCGACCTAGTTACCACCTATGACTAGTCATATGACAAGGTGCATGTAATGAGTGGCGTTTGGCCTTAGCCCTGGTTGTTTTTCTTGAGATTATGTGTTGTACCAACGTTACATGTGTGTAACCTTACAACGTCACCTCCCATCCCTGTATGTTTTTGCCTGTATAAATGGGCGAGTTGTGGCCGAGTTGTGGCCGAGTTGTGCCGAGTATAGGGCGAGTTGTGCCGAGTATAGGGCGAGTTGTGGCCGAGTTGTCCGAGTTTTGGGCGAGTTGTTAGGTGAAATCGTAAAGTTCCGACAACTCGCCCAAAAACGACTCGGCCGGCACCTATGCCTAGGGGGCACAGCCCTTAAGGAAATCCTTAAGGACCCTCTGTAACGCTCGTGTTTTTTCAAGAATTTTTTGAAAAAAAGTCATAAAACCCGCCAAGGTGGGTCTACCTGGTCCCAAAGTGGCCTAAAATTCGTCGATTCTGCCCAATGAAACACCAAACAACCAAAACTGAGCGTTTATTTTCTAAAAAAAATCACTTTTTTTCAAAAAAACGGCTTCGAAAATAGTAAGATTTTAGTAAGATTTCCTCTAGGAATGTAACGCTTTCAAAAAAATGGATCCGGGAGCACAGTTTTTCTTCTAAGGTGCCGAAAACCACCCCACGTCCCCTCCGGTGAGGTCCGGCAGTGGAAATATGTGGGTTTCGAAGCTTTTGGGCGTCCAGATTGGGGCCCGAGCGTGTATTTGAGTGGATGAGACAGAAAAGGGGGCAGTTTTTACCTCGTTTTTTAGGCCTTTTCGTCACCCCAAAACCCAAAAATCGTCCACAAAACGTCCATAGAAGAGACCAATACCCCCGGGGTTGATCTTAGATACCTTATGGGGGTTGAAAAATCGTATTTACAACCATTTTCTGGTCGATTTTGGTTCCCGGAGGTCCAAATAGAGGGTGTGTAACGCTTTGGTAACGCTTTCTCCTCCCCGGCTAAAATGTGGTTTTTGTGTATAAAAAAAATTCAATATTTTCAGCGAAGACATTGAAAAAACTGGACTTTTGGCCCCAAAACCCCCCGGAAATCACTCTGCGCACACATCTGACTGGAAAAAACCACTTTTCCTCTTGTTTTGGACTAGTTTAAATTTTTGAATTTTTTTATAAATCGCCCTGCTATCAAATACCCTCAGAGAAGGGGGAAATTGGGTGAAAACGTGTCAAAAAGTGTCAAAAAATCGGGGGGGAAAGTGCCAAAAGGCATCAAAAAGTAAGAAATAGTCCCACAAATGTGTTTTCTGGGGTGGTTTTGTGTTTTCGGATATTTTTTTTACACGTTTTCATGATTTTTTGTTGAGTGTTACAGAAAAAAGGGCCTCGCCGTGCTCCCTACACCCCCCCCCCCCCCCCTTCAAGGTCCTCCCCTTGAGGCCCTGAGTGATCTAAAATACGTATTGATACGTATAATGCGAATTCGTATTGATACGTATTGATACGTATTGATACGTATTGATACGTAATGCCGTGGGGGGTAAGCCACGTATTGCTACGTATTATTACGTATTAATACGTATTTTGCCACGTATTTTAGATCACTGCCTTGAGGGAGCCTTGCTTACTTCATGATTATTTTACCCTTTGGGCATCTCCCCTTCTCCATTTCTCTTTCTCATCCTCCTTCGCATCAGAATACAAAATGTTCCGCCGATGTCTGGTACGATGCGCTACGGTGCCGGCTACAAATAGCGTAGCCTCTCTTTGGGGTGACTCCGTGAAGAGTGTTGCAAAGCAGGTGTACGGACGCTACCGGAGGGTGCAGCTCAACATTGCAAGCAGCAAAGAGCTGAAGGAGTCGAAGGAGAGCATCGATGCGACGCTCCTGGACCAGGCAGAGGGCGAGCTGCGTGTGCAGTACTGGGGGGAGTGGGGGGACGAGGGGGCCTTAGGTGCGGATCTATCGTCGCTATCCACCCCAGAGGTGGCACGGCGCTTTGCACATCTCCTTGTGTTCTGCGTGGTGCAGGACCCTACCCTCAGAAAGAACGTCGCCACGTCGGACCTCTCACCCTACGCACGGCACAAATCTGCAGTGTGCCAGTCGATGTATCTCAGCACGGTGCAACAGGCGCAGGTGCTCCTCCCACAGCACCTTCTCGACTTTGCAACAATAGAACTCCTCACAAAAGCAGAGACCGGAGGGTGCAGCCCCCCAGCGATTCTGCCGTCGGACAAAGAAGCGATTCAAGAGATCTTCCAGTACTGGTCTGATGCTGCGAACAAGGCGGCGGGGGTGGAGCCTGAGGCATAGGGGAGAAGGTTCTGTGGCGTGGTCTCTAAAAGGTGGTGAAAGGCGGGGGGGAACATCTGACCCAACTTTCTTTGCGGTGAGTGGCGACGGAGAGTTTTGGATAGCTTTTCTTTTTTAATACAAACGTATGACCCTCCTGGTCTGCCTGGGGGGTGCTAAAAAACAACGGATTTTTTCCCTCCGTGGTTTTTATAACTCTAGTAACGTAATCGTATCTCTTTTGTGTGGTTTTTGTTCCTCTTTGCATCCCAACCGTACGGTATCTACCCTCTGCCCTCTACCCTCTACCCTTTACCCCCTCAGGCACACCTCCCACACTCACTACTTCATCTGCGATGAAGACATGGGAGGATTTATATGGCTCAGAGCAGTCCTGGATTGATGCCAAACCTGCAGACGAATTTTCAAAATATTTTGCAAAGTCTGGCAGCGACGTGGGGCGGCGGATGATGGTGCACATCAAGAAGGACGGTGTACCGTTGGGGACACCAACGACCGTGGACTGGAGTTGCGACGGGAAGTACTTTGCTCTGGGGACCACTGGGGGGTACGTGATGGTGTACGACTTCAACAAGATTGCGGAAGGCACGCACACCGAACGGCAGGTGACCGCGACACCTTTGATGTGCGACGCGAGCATTGGCAGAGAGATCTCCTCTGTGCGCTGGCACCCGAACGACCCAAACCTGCTAGCGGCCACGGGAGGCGACAAGGTGCACATCTGGAACGTCCGCATGGTGGGTGGTGAGGCAGACGCATGCATCAAAGTGGGTGACATGCGTTCTGTAGGCTGCATGGGCAACGTCATCCGCTGGCACCCCTCAGGCGAACACATCTTCGTCTCCACCGACACCGACCACATGATCCTCTTCGCAGTGAAGGACCAGCGCAAGCTCGAGCGCACAGCGTGCTCAGAGCTGCCGTACCGCTGTCACGACTTCCGTCTCAACCCAGACGGCGAGAAGCTTCTTGCCGCAACAGATGTGGGCACCATCGTCGCATATCAGGTATGTCCTTCATTCGGGTTCGTAACCTAACAGAGGTTTAGCATCCTGCAAGAACTCTCAGGTGGCGAGCCTGGGTTTTGAGTGTTTCTGGAGGAATGCTTCTGGCAGCACTGAACATATGAACAAAACAAACACAGGTGGTGACGAAGGCGTCCGGCAACCCAGGCATCCACGCACAGCACAAGAAGCTCTCGCTGCAGTGCCACTCCTCCTCCATCTACTCCGTTGCGACTGACCCGAGTGGGCGTTACTTCGCAACGGCAAGCTCGGACAGCGTGTCGACGTTCCTCACGCTCGACACGTTTGAGACTATTGGCTGTTTCGCACGTTGCAAAGAAGAGGTCAGGTGTGTAGCGTTCAGCTACGACGGGGAGCTTGCGTGCATAGTGGCCAAGACAGAGATGTTTGTCATACACAGTGCGACACGGACGGTATGTTTTTGGGCAGCGTTTCCCTCCCCCCCCCTTTTTTTAGAACCAAGAAACAGTGGTGCACATCGGTGGTGTGTATGTAGATCTGTGACAACAGTTATAGTTTTCTCTTTGTGGGCATTCAACAAATATTTGCTCAACTCCACACCACCACAGCTCCTCCACAAACACCCACCCCTGCCGAGGGGGTACAGCTACTTCGATGTCTCCTGGCACACAAAGTATGTTACTGCGTTTAACATTCCTTTAAAATCACAAACCCGACAGGAAGTACATGATTATGTACTGCATTGAATCACGCAACGAGCACGGCATGCGAGAGAGCCACCACAGTGACGGCCCGCAGGACAGATGCGTGCACTTCTGGATCCCAAACGCCGAAGTATGTTCAGACACAAAACATATCATCCACAATTTCAATTTTCTTCCCTTTTCACAGTAATTTCCCTGAAAGCGGCAAACGAACCTAAGTTGGGCAGGGTGAGTACTGGCCGTAGTTGTCTGTACGGAATGGGGTTTCTCGGGTGGTGGGGAGGGGAAGGGGAGAGCGGTGCTTAAGAAGCAGCGACCTCTATCGAACGAAACACACAAACCCACCACTCCCGACATCCCCTTAAAACAAACGCACGAAACGAACCTAAGACACCTCCTCGTTTATTGTTCTCTTGCTTTGTATCTTTCCCCTCCGTTCACATTGTACACCACACCAACAGTGAACCACTACATTATTGCATATGTGACCCTCACAATGCTCCGTACATGTGTGCTCCTTGCAGTGTGTGCACAGATGGATGCGCGCACCTTCAAAGCTGCCTTCTTCTACAACGGTGACATCTCTGACCTGGGATGGACGTACACACACAACGAAGGAAGGATCCGTGCACAGGAAGCACTGCTGCCTGAGCTTGAGGCACGTGGTGACAGCATACACACCGACATCTTTGAGGCTCTGTCGTCAGAAGACGTGAAAGTGATGATGAAGAACGTGTCGGAGAGTGGTTACGACATGGTTATCGGTTGTTCCTTCATGTACCACGAAGAGACGTTTGCTGCGGCAAAGGCTCATCCAAATGTCGACTTTGTTCACGTGTCGGGTTACTACTCTGGACAGGATAACTTCATCACAGCCTTTGGACGTGTCTACCACTCACGTTACGTGTCTGGTGTGGTTGCAGGTGGGAAGAGTACAGTAAAGCGTGTTGGTTTTATTGCATCCATCCCGATTGCGGAAGTGTACCGTTCTGCCAACGCTTACTACCTTGGTGCACAGGTCGGGGCAGGTGCCATCATGAACTCCACATACGTTGAGCACAAAGTTGACGCGGTGGTGATCTGGATTGGTACGTTTTATGATCCCGTGAAGGAGCGTGAGGCTGCACGTCGTTTGCATGCAATGGGATGTGATGTGATTGCCTACCACACCGACACACAGGAGGGTGCACTGTACGCAAAGGCAAACGGGATACACAGTGTTGCCTCCAACACGGACGGGCGGAAGATCATTGGGGAGACTGTGCTTACTTCTTCGAGTTTCAACTGGGGACCGCTTTATGCAGAGCTGATGAACAGGTCGTACTTAGGCACGTTCAAGAGCGGAAGCCACAACCTGTGGTATGGGTACCCTGCTGGTGTGTCGGTCAACCACGTGCCTTCGTTTGAGGTGGACACACCCACACGCAAGCTCTTCCACTCCACAGTAAGAAAGATGAAGGGTGGCTTTGACCCTTTCTGCCACCCTGTGTGGAAGGACGGTGTGCGGGTGCAGGAGAATGTTGGCGACTGTTTGGGGGACTTCTACCTTGCTGTGAAGATGCAGTTCATCATTGATGGTCCGACGGATGTTGGTTTTATGTCGCTGTCTGGGGAGGCCTGTGGGAACGGCACACGCTACACAGAACACGTGACACAGAATCCTGCTGCATTTGATATACGATGCCACAACTGCGCTGCCGGCACGTACTCCGTGATAAACAGCCACGAGGGTGCGAAGACGTGCACGCCCTGCCCCCCAGGCTCCTTCAGCGTCGAGGGTGCGTCCTTCTGCACGTCTTGCCCCTTGGGCACAGCAAGTGAAGGTGGCCTGCCTACCTGCAGTCCCTGTGCAGAAGGTCTGTTCTCGCCTGGTGGCGTGGGTGTGTGTCTGCAGTGCCCTGCCGAGATGACGAACGCAGGCATGGGCAACGCGGAGTGCCTGATATCTACGGCGAAGACGTACACCCCGGAGATCGTTCTTGCGACTGTGGCTGGCGGGCTTATGATCATCGCGCTGCTCTTCCTAGTGAGGTTCATGCGTGATCGGTCGAAGATCTCATCCCTGCACTCTGAGAAGGCTGTTGCCATGCGCTGTGCGGAGAGCATTGCATGCATGCGGCTGGAGGAGGTGGACGACATCCGTACAATCGAGAAGCCGTCGGACATTGTGCTCTCGTTCATCCGCATCATGGACAACCTGATCGAATACCGCAGGTACCTCCCGCAGACGTTGCTGCAGGCAGGCCTCAGTGATTCCATTACAGCGCCAGACCGCATCGCCCCTGGGCTCAACAGCTGCACGGCCGCGATAGTGTTCACGGACATCCAGCGTTCGACAGACCTGTGGGAGGCCTTCCCGGAAGAGATGGCTGTGGGTCTGTCCGTGCACAACCGCATCATCCGTGACGACATTGCTGCACACAACGGCTACGAAGTGAAAACTATTGGCGACTCCTTCATGGTCGCCTTCGACACGGCTTTGGAGGCACTCATATTTTCGTTAGAAATCCAGATGAACCTTGTCCGCAGTGACGACTGGCCGCAGTCACTGCACACCCACACACACAGCAAGCGGCACGGCAGCATATGGAAAGGCCTGCGGGTGCGTGGGGGCCTCCACTACGGCCCCGTCACCATAGAGGAGAACGCACTGACGCGTCGCGTAGACTATTTTGGGTCCACGGTGAACAAGGCTGCACGGCTCGAGGCTGCTGGTGCTGGGGGGTCGGTCTGTGTATGCGAAGAGACGTTGGAAGGGTTGCAGGAGGACGTCCTGCTCCTCAGGGAGCAGTACGTCGTGGTGCCGCTGCCGAACACGACGTTGAAGGGCTTCAGAGATAGCCACTCCGTCGTGCTGGTAATCCCCGTGTCGCTGCAGATGAGGGAGCTGGACGTCGCGCAGTGTGTGCTGGACAGGAAGCGTCGGGCGAGCTCAGCAGAGGGCAGCAACGGCGAGGCGACTTCGCCGCGCAGGGACAACAAGCTGTTCAGCAGAATGATGTCGACGACTGTAGCGAAGCTGAGCATCGTGTTTCAAGGCTCCCCCGACGACGTGATGGCTGCGTCGCAGTCAACACTGCCGCGCATCCTCGCTGGTATGGAGCGCACGAACGGGAACGTGATAGCCGCACACAACAACAACCTCGTTGTAGGGTGGAATACCTTCCCTTCGCAGCCCGTCGGCGCACACGAGCAACTTGCTGCTCATTTTGTCTCTCTTGTCCAGCATTTCTTATTCAGCAATGCCTGCACTGCGCACGTAGGTGTCTGCACAGGCCCTGTGTCCACTGGCACGGTGGGCACAGGAAACCAGCGTTTTATTACGGTTGTGGGAACACCCATCAGCGTAGCTGAGGCACTGGTGCACGAGGCAGAGTACTTTGAGTGTTTTGCCTGCGTCACCGCCTTGGAGCAGAAGCTCTCCCTATGCGACGACCCACGCTTGCAGGACAACCTGCGCCCTGTGAGCAGGGTAGAAGTCACCGTCTACCACGAGGTGCTGCTCCCCGTCTACGAGATGGACTTCATGAAGAACGAAGATGCCGACACATGGCTCTGGGGACCTGACTACGAAGCCTGCTTCGACAACGCCGAATACAAGCCCATCGAACAGCACTGCCACCGCACAGCCAGCCGCACCCCGCTCATCGTCAGTCAGTACCTCAGGCAGCATGGTTGCGGGGCACGAGTGTCCGTAAAGGACTAAGTGAATATTGAAGTCATGTTTCCTAGCTTTCCAGTTAGGACGAGACACGCAGGAATAGTCAGCAGTGCACCAGAGAGTAACTATTGAAATTTTTTGTTTGTGTCCTAATCACGTCCCACTCCCTCACCCACACCACAGGACCTCACAATGCTCCGCACATGTGTGCTCCTTGCAGTGTGTGCACAGATGGATGCGCGCACCTTCAAAGCTGCCTTCTTCTACAACGGTGACATCTCTGACCTGGGATGGACGTACACACACAACGAAGGAAGGATCCGTGCACAGGAAGCACTGCTGCCTGAGCTTGAGGCACGTGGTGACAGCATACACACCGACATCTTTGAGGCTCTGTCGTCAGAAGACGTGAAAGTGATGATGAAGAACGTGTCGGAGAGTGGTTACGACATGGTTATCGGTTGTTCCTTCATGTACCACGAAGAGACGTTTGCTGCGGCAAAGGCTCATCCAAATGTCGACTTTGTTCACGTGTCGGGTTACTACTCTGGACAGGATAACTTCATCACAGCCTTTGGACGTGTCTACCACTCACGTTACGTGTCTGGTGTGGTTGCAGGTGGGAAGAGTACAGTAAAGCGTGTTGGTTTTATTGCATCCATCCCGATTGCGGAAGTGTACCGTTCTGCCAACGCTTACTACCTTGGTGCACAGGTCGGGGCAGGTGCCATCATGAACTCCACATACGTTGAGCACAAAGTTGACGCGGTGGTGATCTGGATTGGTACGTTTTATGATCCCGTGAAGGAGCGTGAGGCTGCACGTCGTTTGCATGCAATGGGATGTGATGTGATTGCCTACCACACCGACACACAGGAGGGTGCACTGTACGCAAAGGCAAACGGGATACACAGTGTTGCCTCCAACACGGACGGGCGGAAGATCATTGGGGAGACTGTGCTTACGTCATCAAATTTCAACTGGGAACCCATCTACACTGAGCTGATGAACAGGTCGTACTCAGGCACATTCAGGAACGGAAGCCACAACCTGTGGTATGGGTACCCGAGTGGCGTATCAGTCAACCACGACCCCTCGTTTGAGGTGGACACACCCACACGCAAGCTTTTCCACTCCACGGTGACGAAGATGAAGGGTGGCTTTGACCCTTTCTGCCACCCTGTGTGGAAGGGCGGTGTGCGGGTGCAGGAGAAGGTTGGCGACTGTTTGGATGACTTCCACCTTGCTGTGAAGATGGACTACACCATCGACGGCATATCAGACACAGGCAATCTCATCCTCAGTGGTGACGCCTGTGGGAACGGGACACGCTACACCGTTGCTGTGACGCAGAACCCACCCTCCTACGTTGTTGAATGCCACAACTGCACTGCCGGCACGTACTCCGTTGTGACGGACCACGAAGCCTGCCCTGCAGGCTCCTTCAGCCAGGAGTTCTCCTCCTCCTGCAGTCTCTGTCCAGAAGGCAGCTTCTCAGAAGAAGGTGCGGAGATCTGCCACGTCTGTCCCTCAGGCATGAAGAACTTCGGAGAAGGCAACATCGACTGTCCCTTCTCGGAGGGCAAGACGGACAAGAACGTGATCATTGTGATCAGCGTCATTATTGGTGCCTTCCTCCTCATTGGCGCACCTCTGGCAGGATTCCGTGTGCTCCGTGATCAGGTGCGTTTGTCGAAGCTCTACTCCGAGAAGGCGGTTGCATTCCGCTGTGCGCAAAGCATTGCCTACATGCGCCTTGAAGATCTGGACGACATCCGTGGGCTGGAGAACCCTTCAGACATTATTCTTGCGTTTATGAAGATTGTGGACAACCTGATTGAGTACCGCAGGTACCTGCCACGCACGCTTCTGGCGAAGTATGCAGACGACACCTCCGATGTGGAGTCTGAGACCGCCACCTCGATCTCCGTGACGGGGTCGAATGCACTTACGCACACAATTACGAACAAGTCTGAGTCGCATATTGGCACAGACCGCAACACCCTGGCTCAGGGCGGGCACCAACGCATGGGCAACTGGACACCGTCGCTCTCCAAGAAGAAGGTCTCCTTCCTTATGGCGAATGTCATCGGCTTCCACAGCGACATGATGAACACACGCGAGAACGACGTCATCGCGAAGCACAAGCAATATATCCAAATGTGCATCGAGGTCAGCCACGGCCGTGGTGGTGTGCCCGAGACCTTCTCCGGCGACCGTGTCGTGATCACATACAACGGCGCACGCCCTATCACAAGTTTCCGCGAGTCGGCGACGCTGTCGGGCCTTGAGATCCTCTCCAACGCAGAGTCGTCACTCCAGCTCCGCATCTCGTCTGCCGTGGTCGCAGGCACCGTGCTCTCTGGGCACATTGGTGCTGACACCATGAAGCGCTATTCGACTCTTGGCAAGTGTGTCTCGTGGGGCTACTCCTTGGAGCGCTACGCCAAGATCAAGGGCTACGGGCTCATCACCGACAGCAGCATCTACGAGGCGTGCGAGGGTGTCTTTGACTTCAGACACTTTGGCTTTGTGAAAAGCAACAAGGGGCCGCGTGAAGGCATTCCGTTGGTTGTGTCCCGTGTGCTTGCAGAGCTGACAGTGCTTGTTGGGGAGTGGATGTACCAGCTCGAGGAGGTCCACGAGTCGCCCGCACACAAGCTGAATAAAGCTTTTGTGGCAGTGGAGAAGCAGCGCTGGGATGATGCTGTGGAGATCCTGAAGACCATTGATGCAGCTGAAATACACTCACGCAGCAGCTACGAAGAAATCAGTCACATGTCCGTCGCAAAGGAGATAGCGTCGTACGAGATTGTGTGGTGAGGTGTCATGACAACACTTACTTCTGCTTTTTGAAGACCTGCTTGTTTATCATAACTTCTAGAACGCTGTGCACCTACACCTCCGAACTGCTGGCGAAAGGCGTGGTGCTGATAGGGCTGTATTTTTTGAGTCTGTCACTCATGTTGTGTTGAACGTCGTTCTTTTAATTGCTTTCACTTTCCCATTCCACTCAACCCCATCCGTCACGTCTAACTCCATTAGTGTCCATCAGCTCTTGTTTAGCGGGAGTAGCACATATCAGATGTAAACCGCGAAATGGATGTAGGACTGCTGAAAATGACCCTTGCTTACGAGTATGGGTTCATATTTTGTGAAAATTTAAGTCACTAAAATTTTGTCCATTTTTCCGTATATCCCCCACCACAGCCTGGGATTGGCTCGGAAATGCCACACAGCTGTTTCAGGTACGTTTTTTGGTACCGTTTTTCCATTTTTTCGCCGATTTCCCCCAAAATTAGCGCGACCCCTGGGGGGGTCTGACCCAGGGCTGTTCCTTATTCTCGCTTTTTCCCCCAAAAATCGCTGGTTTTATTCTCGTTTTTTTCCTTTTTTTTAAAAACCCGCAGAGGCAGGTTTTTCCTGCATTTTTGCCAGATTTGAGCCAATCCCGTTCTGTGGTGGGGGATATACGGAAAAATGGACAAAATTTTAGTGACTTAAATTTTCACAAAATATGAACCCATACTCGTAAACAAGGGTCATTTTCAGTCTGAAAACCCAACTTCAGATGAAATTGTGGTGTTTTTGACTGGGAAGGTAGCGCCGCAGGCGCATGGTACCCAACTTTTTCCTTTTTTCCTTTTTCTCTGCTTTCTTTTGATTGCGCGAGCCTATTGCTCTCCACGGTGGGGTCACATTTGTGTGCAAAAACACTCTAAAGTACCCTCACTATGAACTATGAGGTTCTCTGGTTTAGTCCGGTCTGCGAAAGAAAAACACCACAAAAATATCCAAAAATCCCGGGACAAGGAACCGACCTTAGCGCAAAGCCTGCCGGAGGCAGCTTCTTATTATACATGGTCAAAACTCGGTCCCCAACCCAGCTCAAGTTGGGGGCCTCCGGCGGAATATGAGAATTCCTCGGTTATCCAACTGCGGAGTTCGGCACTTCATTGACATTTGCACCAAGCACGCGTGGTGCACGATTTATCAGTAACCTCAGTACATTTACAAAAGAAACGGCGGTCATGGCACCCGAAAGGTTCCTGGCGAATCCACGGTACGCAACATTTCTAAAAAATGTTGACATAAAATGGCACTGTCGTTGGTAATTATCGTAAGTTTCCATAAATTTTACTTCCCTGTTTTGCTAAAACAAAAGTTTCTGGCGAAGCCACGGTACGCAACATTTCAAAAAAATGTTGCTTAAAATTGCATACTTTTACTGTCAAACACAGAATAGCTACAACTACAGTGCACAGAATACTTTTTTTTGCTTGTTTCGCACATTTGGAGCATGGGGCCCCAACATTTTTTTCCTGGTCATTTTTCCCAGACAGAAGTGCCTACATACCTTCCCCCCTTAGGCGAAAAAAAAGTGCGGCAACCACGAAAATTCCTTCGGTGCGGCATTTCCAAAATCTAAAATCCGCATTTTGGGAGACAGATTTAGAGGAAAGCCTGCGCCGCAGGCGGATTTTTTTTTGGGGGCGGGTATTTTTTTTTTTTTTTCCCCACCCGAAAACCTGATCTTTGGCTTGTTTGCATACCACCCCGACCAGTGGTGTACAAAATTTTGGCTCCTAACCTAGTAGAAGCAGGCTAAAATCCAACGAAGGAAAAAAGGAAAAAAAAAAAAGGAAAAAAAACTCAAAAATCAGAATTCCTTATTCTCATTCTCACTTAGGAACAGCCCTGGTCTGACCCCCCAGTGGTCGCGCTAATTATGGGAAAAAATGGGGAAAAAATGGATTTCGGGTACGGAAAAACGTTCCTTGAAAAGGTTAGCTGGGGAGGCCCGGAAACCCCGTTTTGTGGCATTTCCGGGCCAATCCCGGCTTGTGGTGGGGTATATACGGAAAAATGGACAAAATTTTAGTGACTTAAATTTTCGCAAAATATGAACCCATACTCGTAAACAAGGGTCATTTTCAGGAAAATTCGGAAAATTCCGAGATTTGGAAGCAATTTTTCTCCTGAAAATCAGTGGGTTTTCAGCCCCAAAACATACCGCGATTGGAATTTCCGGAATCCGTCCGCGCTGTGGTGGGGTCACTTTGCCGAAATGGCCAATTTTTTGGTTTTGGTCAAAATCCATGTGGGTAAAGAGGGCCAATGTAAATCCCACAGCCAGATTTTCTCTCCCTGATCCTGAACGTCTTGCAACATGAAAATGCGCGAAAACACTGGCATTTGCATTTCCGGAATTCGTCCGTTCTGTGGTGGGGTCAATTTGCCGAAATGGACAAGTTCTTGGTTTTGGTCAAAACCCGTCAGTGTAAGGTAAAGGGGGTAAAGTGTTTGCCTGTAGAAACTGGAAGGGAACAGGCAGCGCCGCAGGCGCACGGTAACCAACTTTTTTTTTTTTCCCTTTTCTTTTTTCTCCTCTTTCTTTTGACTTTCCGAGCCAATTGCGTTCCACGGCGGGGTCACATGTACATGCAAGTCCACTATGTGGTGGTCTTACTCAACAATATTAGAACTTCTGGTTTCTTAATGAAATCCCCGTACTGCAAAAAAAAAACGTTCCTACCAAAACCCCCAAAAATCCCGGGATGAGGGATGGACTTTAGCGCGAGCTCTGTGACCCCCCCAGTAGTTTTTTTTTTTTTTTGCTTTATTTTTTATGATTACATGCGATGCTATAAGGAAATTGAACACCGTACCCCTACTCCCTTTCTTTTTCTATTCTGAGGAGGGTTGGAGTAGAGCCACATTTCACCGACAGGCCGATGTGTGTGCGTTTCACCACAACCTCTCCGTTTTGTCCTTATTGTCTTTATTGCTTTATTGTTTGCGGGGGTGGGTAAATGCAAAAAGGAAAAGGAGTGCGGTTTCAATTTTTGTTTTTGTTTTTGTTTTTGAATATTGTATGTGCCCCCTAGGGCCATTCATCTTTCATGTTTCCTCTTGGCTTGCACTCAATGGCGCTTTTTTTCTCTTCTTTGGATGGAAAGTATATGGAATTAGCATTATTGCCTAGCAACGTTCAACGGAAAATCGTATTTTCTTTTTGTTGTCTCGGGTTTCCAAAAGAAAGTATATGAAATAATTTTTGTTGTCTCGGGTTTCCGCCAGGATTTGGGGTTTCAGGAATTGGGGGGGGGGCCATCAAAAAGACCCCCCCAAAAATTTTTTTTCTCCCCGCAATAGCGGTCGTCGCGCGCTTCGCGCGCGCCTCCCTGGCAGCCACAGAGTGGAGAGGCGAAGGGTGTGACAACCGTGGGAGTCTCCTTCTTGACAGCAAAGACAAGTCTGCCTGATTTGGCACAACTTTTGAGTTTTTGCGCCAGGCTTTCTAGCACCAGGTTTGATAGCAGCCATGTTAAGCTTCACAGCTGTGTTGTCGTAGAGGTGGTTCGTTTGGAGGTCGGGGGTGGAAGCATCGAAGCCTCCTTAAAAAAGGGGCAAACACAGAAGTATCAATGGGGATATAACAACATCAAATAGCCAGCAACACAGCGCTGCAGGCGCACGGTACGCTACTTTTTTTCTTCTTTTTTTTTCTTTTAGATTTTGCCCCCCTTTTCTTCCACTTCTTTTGACACAGCGAGCCAAATGCTCTGCGCGGTGGGGTCACATGACCACGGGGGGTCATCTACAACCTCCAAAACCCCATTTTTCTTGGGGGGGGGGGACCATGGTCCCCCCCCGGTCCCCCTTGGCGGAAACCCTGTGTCTTTTCCGAGAAAAGTTTTTTTTGAATAATTTGGCCAGATTTGAGACACCGTTCTTCAGAAGCCAATTGGACGACACGTTTACGAAATGAGCCATGATTGCCCTTAGGGTTCCCACGGTAACACGTGCAAAATAGTTTTTTTTTTGACTGAAGTATAAAGAGGTCGCATGATTCGCCGAGCGGTTGTGAACCGCCTCCGTTCTCTTACGGTACGTGCCGAACATCCACGTCCCACCCTTGCATGAGCTCGACAGAGGTGTTTACCTATCGACTACTATTTTTTCTCTTCATCTATTTTTCCTGCATTTCTTAGTTCTTCTTGTAGTATCGTAGACGACGCTGGTGGATAAAACTCCATCTTTCGATTGAAAATACTATCTTAAGCTTACTTCTTCTTGTACTTTCTTTTGTTGGGTTGTTGTTAGATACGCTCAATTGCCTATCGAAGTTCTGTGTGGATGGAAAAACAGTTTCGTATGTGATACCGGGGGGAAAAGCTTGTTGCATTCCCACTTTTTGTTTCCGCTGCACTCTCACTATATTCCACTCTATTCGGTTTACTTTGGAAAAACGAACGATCTGTACCCATCACATTGCTTATTAGTGTGTGTCGATGTACCCTTTTCACTTTTCACTTTGCAGTATTTTTATTTG
This sequence comes from Rhynchopus sp. YZ270_cl-10, assembly GCA_964035575.1. Lineage (NCBI taxonomy): Eukaryota > Euglenozoa > Diplonemea > Diplonemida > Diplonemidae > Rhynchopus > Rhynchopus sp. YZ270_cl-10. Next base: position 192,179 of record OZ037847.1, on the reverse strand, counting down.
ATATTTATTCACGTGCCTGCATCCAAGAAATGTCTGCACGTTTTCTGTCGCATTCACCTTTCTTTAAGATTTTTTTGTTTACCTGCATACAACCTTTCCCTCGTGGAAACTGTGTGCACGCCAATGACGTGCTCTCTGGGGGTTCGATAACTCTTTAATAGATACTCCCTTTCATCCCCCAACACACTTTTATTTGGGCTTGAGTGCCCTACACCCTGACTTCCACTTCCCCACTTCACTACAATTCTCGCATTTTTATGCCCTCGCCTACTTTCCGTGACCTCTTTTCTTCCCAAATTAGCGACGCAGGGTTTGTGCTCCCACTGCGAAACGGGCAGAGGACCCCAACCCTACATCACACAGGATTCATGTCCCTGTGTTTGATTTTTGTTTTTCTAAAAATGTTGTTTTGATTTGTGTGGCTGAAGGGGAGTGATTTGCATTTCCTGCTCACTTCTACGCATTTTTTGCGCACGTTTTGCACCCCCATTCAGCCACACCATTGATTTTTTTATTTGCGAAGAAAACCCATGGCTGCTATCTAGCGATAGTAGTCTATAATCAAAGACTTTTTGTTTTATTTTTAAATATCCCCCCCCAGGCCCACTCATCTTTCATGTTTCCGCTTTTCTTTTAAATGGAACGCAGATGAACTAGCCATAGTCCTTAGTCTTTATTGCTTTATTGTTTGCGGGGGTGGGGAAGCACAAAAACGCTTGCCGTGTTTCTTTGTTTTGTCTCTTGTTTGAGCTCTTTTGCTCCCCATGTTACCCCACTGCTTCTTTCTCTTCGTCAACTCAAACACAGCATCTTGTTTTCTCTCGACACCTCCACCCCACATCCGCACCCACATCCATCATCACACTCACCACACCACAGAACAGTTCCACTTTGTGAAGATGATACACACATTCGCATTGTTGCTGTGTGTGCTGGTCGTGGATGCACGCACCTTCAAAGCTGCCTTCTTCTACAACGGTGACATCTCTGACCTGGGATGGACGTACACACACAACGAAGGAAGGATCCGTGCACAAGAAGCACTGCTGCCTGAGCTTGAGGCACGTGGTGACAGCATACACACCGACATCTATGAGGCTCTGTCGTCAGAAGACGTGAAAGTGATGATGAAGAACGTGTCGGAGAGTGGTTACGACATGGTTATCGGTTGTTCCTTCATGTACCACGAAGAGACGTTTGCTGCGGCAAAGGCTCATCCAAATGTCGACTTTGTTCACGTGTCGGGTTACTACTCTGGACAGGATAACTTCATCACAGCCTTTGGACGTGTCTACCACTCACGTTACGTGTCTGGTGTGGTTGCAGGTGGGAAGAGCACAGTAAAGCGTGTCGGTTTTATTGCATCCATCCCGATTGCGGAAGTGTACCGTTCTGCCAACGCTTACTACCTTGGTGCACAGGTCGGGGCAGGTGCCATCATGAACTCCACATACGTTGAGCACAAAGTTGACGTGGTGGTGATCTGGATTGGTACGTTTTATGATCCCGTGAAGGAGCGTGAGGCTGCACGTCGTTTGCATGCAATGGGATGTGATGTGATTGCCTACCACACCGACACACAGGAGGGTGCACTGTACGCAAAGGCAAACGGGATCCACAGTGTTGCCTCCAACACGGACGGGCGGAAGATCATTGGGGAGACTGTGCTTACGTCATCAAACTTCAACTGGGGACCCATCTACACTGAACTGATGAACAGGTCGTACTCAGGCACGTTCAAGAGCGGAAGCCACAACCTGTGGTATGGGTACCCGAGTGGCGTATCAGTCAACCACGACCCCTCGTTTGAGGTGGACACACCCACACGCAAGCTCTTCCACTCCACGGTGACGAAGATGAAGGGTGGCTTTGACCCTTTCTGCCACCCTGTGTGGAAGGACGGTGTGCGGGTGCAGGAGAATGTTGGCGACTGTTTGGATGACTTCCACCTTGCTGTGAAGATGGACTACACCATTGACGGCATATCAGACACAGGCAATCTCATCCTCAGTGGTGACGCCTGTGGGAACGGGACACGCTACACCGTTGCTGTGACGCAGAACCCACCCTCCTACGTTGTTGAATGCCACAACTGCACTGCCGGCACGTACTCCGTTGTGACGGACCACGAAGGCATGGAGAAGTGCACGCCCTGCCCTGCAGGCTCTTTCAGCCAGGAGTTCTCCTCCTCCTGCAGTCTCTGTCCAGAAGGTAGCTTCTCAGAAGAAGGTGCGGAGATCTGCCATGTCTGTCCCTCAGGCATGAAGAACTTCGGAGAAGGCAACATCGACTGTCCCTTCTCGGAGGGCAAGACGGACAAGAACGTGATCATTGTGATCAGCGTCATTATTGGTGCCTTCCTCCTCATTGGCGCACCTCTGGCAGGATTCCGTGTGCTCCGTGATCAGGTGCGTTTGTCGAAGCTCTACTCCGAGAAGGCGGTTGCATTCCGCTGTGCGCAAAGCATTGCCTACATGCGCCTTGAAGATCTGGACGACATCCGTGGGCTGGAGAACCCTTCAGACATTATTCTTGCGTTTATGAAGATTGTGGACAACCTGATTGAGTACCGCAGGTACCTGCCACGCACGCTTCTGGCGAAGTATGCAGACGACACCTCCGATGTGGAGTCTGAGACCGCCACCTCGATCTCCGTGACGGGGTCGAATGCACTTACGCACACAATTACGAACAAGTCTGAGTCGCATATTGGCACAGACCGCAACACCCTGGCTCAGGGCGGGCACCAACGCATGGGCAACTGGACACCGTCGCTCTCCAAGAAGAAGGTCTCCTTCCTTATGGCGAATGTCATCGGCTTCCACAGCGACATGATGAACACACGCGAGAACGACGTCATCGCGAAGCACAAGCAATATATCCAAATGTGCATCGAGGTCAGCCACGGCCGTGGTGGTGTGCCCGAGACCTTCTCCGGCGACCGTGTCGTGATCACATACAACGGCGCACGCCCTATCACAAGTTTCCGCGAGTCGGCGACGCTGTCGGGCCTTGAGATCCTCTCCAACGCAGAGTCGTCACTCCAGCTCCGCATCTCGTCTGCCGTGGTCGCAGGCACCGTGCTCTCTGGGCACATTGGTGCTGACACCATGAAGCGCTATTCGACTCTTGGCAAGTGTGTCTCGTGGGGCTACTCCTTGGAGCGCTACGCCAAGATCAAGGGCTACGGGCTCATCACCGACAGCAGCATCTACGAGGCGTGCGAGGGTGTCTTTGACTTCAGACACTTTGGCTTTGTGAAAAGCAACAAGGGGCCGCGTGAAGGCATTCCGTTGGTTGTGTCCCGTGTGCTTGCAGAGCTGACAGTGCTTGTTGGGGAGTGGATGTACCAGCTCGAGGAGGTCCACGAGTCGCCCGCACACAAGCTGAATAAAGCTTTTGTGGCAGTGGAGAAGCAGCGCTGGGATGATGCTGTGGAGATCCTGAAGACCATTGATGCAGCTGAAATACACTCACGCAGCAGCTACGAAGAAATCAGTCACATGTCCGTCGCAAAGGAGATAGCGTCGTACGAGATTGTGTGGTGAGGTGTCATGACAACACTTACTTCTGCTTTTTGAAGACCTGCTTGTTTATCATAACTTCTAGAACGCTGTGCACCTACACCTCCGAACTGCTGGCGAAAGGCGTGGTGCTGATAGGGCTGTATTTTTTGAGTCTGTCACTCATGTTGTGTTGAACGTCGTTCTTTTAATTGCTTTCACTTTCCCATTCCACTCAACCCCATCCGTCACGTCTAACTCCATTAGTGTCCAACCAGCTCTTTGGTTTAACGCAGCGAAGGAGTGGTGGGTTGGTCAACGCTATGAAAAAATGAAGTGTGAACACGCGAATACAAGGACGTAAAAATTGTTATTGCTTTTTTGGCAGAGACGACTGCTGTATTTCCTCAAGATGTTCGCCATTGTGTACAGTTCATCTCAGGTGTCGTGAGGCCATCATCTTTTATGGATTCTTTATTATTCTTATTTTTGTAGTCTTGTTCACACGCCCGACTCTTAGTGATTAATGAACTGTGGTTGATTATAGCTTTGCTGCACACGTTGTTCGCTTTTTGACATGTTCCTAATAGGTCCCTTTTCTTATGGTTTAGGTGTCAAAAAAGTGGCAACACCACCGAAGCAACTACACTACTCCAACAATTTGTCAAAAAAAGTAAACAAAGGAGTTTTGGTCGCAAAAGGAAAGGTGTGTGTCATCCGTATCCCACTGTGTGTGTGGACAAAGTTTCTTTTTTTTTTCCTTCCCACCCACTTTTATACTCCCGTATCATCTACTTCCACCTACCCCAGTAATCTTTCTTTCCTTGTTACGCCTGCCGACTTAAATTCTTGTCTTTCCTGACTTTCCCGAGGGAAGGGGAGGGGGAAAAAAAAACATACGTGGAGGTCGCAATGTGACTACACGTTGTCGATTTTTTTTTTTTTTTCAAAATAAAAATCACATAAAATACACAGAAAACAATCCCTTTTATACAGTATCACTATGTAGGCACAACAAAAAGAACAACACAAAAGCAACACACTACGGGGGCTCCGCCACACTCCTTTAGGTGCGCAGTGGCCTCTAGATATCGTCTTTTGCAAGCAGGTGTCATTTGATGCCAACGATTGTGATGAAGGCAACGGATCACGGGAGGCTTTCCGTTCATCTTAATATTTTTTTTTTCTTTGATGCATCGATGCAAACCGTCTATTAATGGCTACGGATCGATTTTTTTTTGTCAATACATTCCCCCTTTAAATTTGCTAAGGCAAGAGGGCCAGGCTTTCTTCAACGCTGTCGCACAGAACAGCTCTGTTCTGCCAGCTACGATGCTTCCCTTCCCTCGTTGGACTAAATACTACTTTCCCATTTTTTTGTTTTTTCCGTTTCGGGCTTCCTTTTTCCCAAGGTTAAGGTGACTGAGCACGAGACGAAGGATACTCTTATCTACTGCGCTCTCTTTTTCTTTTTCTTTCTCGTTCTTTTCTTTCGTTTTTTCGTTTTTTCGTCTTTTCCATTTTTTGCAGCACACTGATGATGTCACTACCCAGGTCGAGCATTCCACCAGGAACGTGAGTCACCCACCTTGGGGTGGTTGTTGTGTGTGGCTTTGCAACTTACTTTTGATTTTTGAGGTATGGCACTACTATGCACTCGGCATTCAAAAAAAAAATAACCTTTGGTGTGGCCCGCCCCTCGATTTAACCCACTTTTGGGCCATTCTTGGGCCATTCTTGAGCCGTGTTTTTTTAGGTGTATTTTTTAATTTTTTTGCCCTTTACACAGTATACACAGTATACACAGTATACACAGTATACACAGTATACTGACACAGGGGATTGGGAGTACAGTACAGTACAGTACAGTACAGTACAGTACAGTACAGTACAGTACAGTACAGTACAGTACAGTACAGTACAGTACAGTACAGTACAGTACAGTACAGTACAGTACAGTACAGTACAGTACAGTACAGTACAGTACAGTACAGTACAGTACAGTACAGTACAGTACAGTACAGTACAGTACAGTACAGTACAGTACAGTACAGTACAGTACAGATTTTAGCCACCGTGTTGTGAATTATTCCTAACCGAAAGGTTCGGACCACCCCAAATTTCCCCTCCAGTCACTATGCAGAGGTGCCTCCGGGTCAGACCTAGCGTGAAAACCACCCCAAAAAAAACACCGGGTAACAAATTAAAAAAGGGACCCCCCCTCGATTTAACCCACTTTTGGGCCATTCTTGGGCCATTCTTGAGACACGCAAAACCAGAAATCGGGCCACACCAACCTTGCAAAAAGTTTTTTCCTTCACGCAACTTTTCCTTCACCCAAGGTGAAGTCAGGAAAAGTTGCCCGCCAAGCCTACGTCCAGCAACCCCATCGATCAGATGGTGCAGGACGAGGAGGAGTCTGACGACAGCTCCCTCCAGTGGTTCTGGCAGCGTACGAACAGCGTTTTTTCGCATACCTGCAGCAGAGTGCTGGGTGTGTTGTACAAGGGGAGTTCCATAATCCAGGAGCGCGTTTCCCCAATATCCACAGCACACCCAGTTTTTAGCTATTGCTTGTGTTTTCTTTTTTTTTCTTCCTTCTTTTTCTTTTTTGGTTGTCAGTTTTCTTCGTTTTCTTCGTTTATTTGAGATGTCCTGGGAGAGAATCCTTCTCATCTTCTAATTCACCCCCTTCTTTCAAAAATAATAATTTCACGCAAAAAAAAAAAAAAAACAAAAACAAAAAACACGGATGCTGCCAGATCTGGCCAGATTTGGGGGCCAATTTCCCAGATCTGGCTCGTTTTCCAGATGTGGAGATCTTGTTTCCAGATCTGGACAGATCTGGCCAGATCTGGACAGATCTGGCCAGATCTGGGAATCTGGGAAATTTTTTTTTTCAAAAAAAAAAAAAAAACCCCAGATCTGGCCAGATCTGGCCAGATCTGGAAATCTGGCCTTTTTTTTTTTTTTTTCTCAGATTTCTGGCTATTGTCTCCCAGGGAAAGGGACTCTCGAATTTTTTTTTTCGCCCCTATATACACGGATGCTGCCAGATCTGGCCAGATTTGGGGGCCAATTTCCCAGATCTGGCTCGTTTTCCAGATGTGGAGATCTTGTTTCCAGATCTGGACAGATCTGGCCAGATCTGGACAGATCTGGCCAGATCTGGGAATCTGGGAAATTTTTTTTTTCAAAAAAAAAAAAAAAACCCCAGATCTGGCCAGATCTGGCCAGATCTGGAAATCTGGCCTTTTTTTTTTTTTTTTCTCAGATTTCTGGCTATTGTCTCCCAGGGAAAGGGACTCTCGAATTTTTTTTTTCGCCCCTATATAGGGCTAATTTCGACGATTTGAGGCCGTTAAAAGCAAAATTTGACACTTTTGAGCATCTGTGGGGGTCTAAAACGTGGTTTCGCGCACCCGAAATTTCGTGGTTTTTACCAAAGACAAGTCGATTTTTGAAAAATCTCGAAAAAAAAATTTTTTTTCCCGGGAAAATTTTGACCCCTGAGTAGGGTTTTTGTGCACCAAAAAAGTGCAAAAAAACGCAAGAGTCGGGTGTTTTGACGATCTGGGGTACCGCCATATGCACTACAGGGGCCCACAATTTCGACTTTTTCTTAGCAATTTCCTTCATAATTTTTTTTTTCGATTTTTGGCAAAGGCAAATCTCAGGCAAAAAAAATTCACCCCTGATAGTGGGTCCTTGGGTGTCCAAAGATGCCAAAAACACAAAAATTTTGATGTTTTGACCATCTGTGGGCGCCTAAAACGCACTTCTCTGCCCAAAAAATGAATATCGATTTTTCCTTAGCGTTTTTATAGCCGTGCTTTTTGGGTACTTTTTCGCAAGGTGATTTTTGACCAAACTAATTTTGTGCACTTTTTTTGTGGTCACGTAACGCTAAAATCCTCTCCGTGATGATGCGAGAATTACATGTGCGAATGCGATAATGATTCTCGCATGCGAACGCCCAAAACCACGAAGGAGGACGCAAGCAAGGCTTCAGTGCACTTAGGTACAGGATGCGTCGTTTTCAGTTACAAAAAAGGGTACTGTGAAGCGGTTGAGGCACACACACAGACCCGTTGCAAAATGCATCTGGGACCCACGCTAGACCCCCCAAAAGCTGTAAAACCATATATTTCCATCTCGCGACCCCAGCGGATGTGGACTGAGGTGTTTTTTTTGGGTGTTTAGAAAGGTTTTTGTCCGATTGGAGAATTTTTTCGGTAAGTGTTGCATTTTGTCCCCACTGAGTGTGCACTCAGAAAACACTCATCAAAAAAACGACCTTTCTGTTCGGTAAAAAATAGTTATTTTCTATTGTAGTAGTGGGTTTGTCATGCAGTGATGTTCTTTGTACCTGGAGAGTGGGCCGAGTGCAAGGTATGTTTTTAACCCCCCCGGTTTTCTCCCTTTTCGACATGTCCGCTATTTTTTAGCTATTTTTTTTTTTTTTTGTCAACAAAAATGTCACTTTTACGTTTAAGGGGTACGGGGCGGCTTCTTGTTTGTTTGTTTGTTTTTTTGTTGTAGTCTCTACTTTTACATTCAATTTCTCTTAACAGGTACCCGAACCGACGACCCTTCATCGTGACAGCGAAGCAGTGCCGACGGAAGAGCTGGTGCAATTATTTGAAAACCAGGTGGCGATCGTAAAAGTCGGGTTTATATACCAACTTTTCCATTAACCCACCCCATAGACCACCCTAATTATTATGAACCTCTTAGTCAGTCACTGCTATAGCCATTTAACCCAGGGAGCATAGCTAGTGCAAGAAATTCGACTTCGGGATCCGGAAAGTCTGTCCTCTGCTCTTGCGGAGGACTAGGCACAAGAAAATATTGCGTTCCCCCAGAAAACTAATTTTTGTCACAGTAATTTTTGCCCAGGGCATGCTCTTGAAGCATGGCGGCTTGGTGTGAGAAGGGGCAGTGTATTGTTTTGTTCTAGATTTCAACGGTTGTTAGAACGAGTCAAGTGGATGCTTATCTAAACACTGACTTTAGTACAGACCCGAGAGATCACACATGACTTTGAGGAAAGAACAAAGCAATGCATCTGTACCCGCACGCCAGGTTGTAGTTACTTCAGAATTTTCTTAAGTTTGCATGAACGAGGAGGGGCGAATCATTCTTCGGGAACCATTAGCTGTATACCATGGAATGATTTTCTCAAAAACACCACGTGGGGGCTGAATTCAATCCCTTAAGAATTGCGAATTCAGCCTTTGTAGAAGGTACGTCTTACTTGTACTTGTACTTGTATGCCGTGTCCACCCTTCTCGACCTTACCGGTTCACATGTACGAATAATATTAGGCAGTGGTAACACCCTTCTCAATTGTGCAAACTTAAGAATTTTCTGCTGTAACTTACCAAAATCGATTTTCTTTCACCCCAAACACCCGCAACACCCCACCTGCTACTTCGGTAGCCTGTGTTGTTGGGAGTTGGTTCTCATGTTGATCCCCAGTGTTTTGCACTGCTTCTTCTGAGCCCAACGCTGTTTGGCCTGTCGACGTAATAAATACGAAGACAGGGCGGCGGTGCCAACAATTTTCCAATGATGTAACGTTTATCTGATTGATTTATCGTTTGATATACCTTGTGTGTCCTACTTCGTAACTTGCACACACGAGCAACGTATATTGAACGGTACTTCAAGCGATACTTCGTTATGTCATTGGGGGTACCTGGAAAAAAAAATTTTCCCAGACGTCCCAGATCTCCCAGATGTGGCCAGATCTGGCCAGATCTGGCCAGATCTGGGACGTCTGGGAAAATTTTTTTTTTCAAAAAAAAAAAAAAAATTTCCAGATCTGGCCAGATCTGGGAGGCCCAGATCTGGAGATCTGGCCAGATCTGGCAGCATCCGTGAAAAAAGGCAAGTGTCAACGGGGATTTTTGACCACCGAAACCACCACGAATCATTAGCAAAACGCGCAAAAGAGAATTTTTTCCCCCCCGCTCTTTTGTGAAAGTGTTCCTTCTCTGCAACACTTTAACCCCTGTGTCTTTTTGTGGTCATTCTGTACAGAGCCTGCTTCGGTAGGGGTTATCGAAACGTACTACACTGATATGCCAGTTAGGTGGGTCCCGCATTTTAAACCGTCTTTGGAGCAATGCTAATTACTCCCAAATAAACAGTCATCACTTTCCTCCTGCGGCCGCGCTTTTTTCTCGTATTTTTGTTTAATTTTTCTGTTCTTTATACAGTGCGGCGCGATATTACGGTGGCGCGATATTACAGGTGCGCAATATTACGGGGCGCATAATTATGGGTAAAAATTGGATTTACCCATAATTATGCGCCCCCGTAACAAAACATTTTTTTTTTTTTTTTTTGTTTTTTTTTTTTGAAAAATTGTTGGAATAGTGTAGCCACCTGTGCAAGCTCCACTGTGCTCGTGAAAACCTCAAAAGAAGTATTGCGCGCCGTGGCGGACATTTCAACAATTGTGACATAAAAAGCAGGAGGCAACACGATTGGGTGAAGTTATCAATGTTACATCGACGAGGAAAGCTCCCCAGTTGCACTTTATGGCAGTGTGGCAGATCTCTTGCCCCAGCACCGGGAATCCTTCATGTGCCATCCGCCTTCACTATCAGGACGTCTGCTGAGAAGCAAGAGAAGGCGAACCGGAAGCTTCTACGGGAGGAAATTGCCAGTTTGCTGTCCTTGGAGGCTGCCGGGCAAGCCACGAAGAGGAGTTGCGGTGGCAGAGGAGACAAGGTGGCAGAGTGTCAGGATGACGACCTGTGCGCCTGGGAGGAGTGACATGTGTGAAGTCATCCACAATGGATTATGAGAAAAAAAATCAAAAAAAAAAAAGTTTTATTACGGGTGCGCAATATTACGGGGCGCATAATTATGGGTAAATATTGGAGTTACCCATAATTATGCGCCCCCGTAATATAGCGCCGCACTGTAATTATTTTGTTTCTTGAAATTAGTTGTTTTCTTAAATTCACTTATTCGTAATTCATCACAAACCTAGGAGTATTTTGTTGTTTAGTCACATTTTTTTTCACACACTCTCATGTATCATCCTCAGGGGCTTTTTGGCGCCACAGTTTATAGTTTCATTCGAAAAAGCGTTGTCAATGCCCAATTTTTTTTTTTTTTTGACTTAATTTTCGATATTTGTATTCGGGGACTCATTTTTTTTTTTTTTTTTTTTTTTTTGAGAGATGTGCCGAGGACACCGCGTTGGGCGGGGGGAAAAAATTACCGTGCTGCTGATCACCCCCAATGTGGGTTCACATCACTCACAACCATTTTTTTTTGTCGTCTGATGGCGAACACGAGAGGCACATTCGTATCAAAAAAAATAAAAACACTTTCTTTTATTTCCTTGCAAGGAAATCCCCACCCTTTTAAGTTGACTAAGCACGCGAGGCTTAGTATCATCTTATGAACTTTTCTTTATTTCACCCCGTCAGATTTGACTTTTTTCTTTGGATTTTCAATTAACCCCTCCGCCCGTCAGTGTCATAATACAAAGCGTTCTGCAATATTGTTGCAGATCAAATCTTAAGTCTTGACAGGAGGACATAGAAACGCAGGAAGGTGCCCGCATAGCTTGTAAAAAAACAACCTTTTTGCGGAGCGACGAAACCTTTTCTGGATTTTCCTTATTTTCTCTTGAAATCAATTTCTAAGTTTTTCTCACTTCAACACCCTGAGACAACAACAAGGCGCTTTGCGCCTGTGTACAGTCCCAAACAAAAACCTTGCCCAAGGAAGGCATATATCACACAGACATTCTTTCCACTAGGACCTCATACCTAACTCTTTTACCCCGACCCACTCCACTGCCCCTTTCTGTAAGCCCAAAAAAAGATAATAATCTGCAAGATCTGTGTCTCAGATGTTGAGTCAAATGTATTACTTTCGACAGGTTTCGACATCGACAGTTCTTTACTAGCATCCGTTTGGGTGCTAAAAAATGGATGAAAAAAAAAAAAACAAAAATCACGTTCTCCGACGTGACTATGCACCTGACTTTTTTAGCAAGGTATCATTCAAATACAGGGCATAACCCCGTTTCCGAGCACAGAGCTTAGTTGTCTCAGTGTACACCGAGGGGGTTTTTATTCCCAACAGTTTTTTTTTTTTTTTTGAATTTGTTTTTTTCAGGGTCCTAGCTTGGTTTTGAAAAAAAATGCCAAATCTGGGTCAGAATTTTTTTTTTGGGTCAGCAGAGGTTTTGGGCCTTGGGGGGCTTGTCTTGGCTTTTTTGGGTTTTCCGAGCTCTACCCTCACTGTGGTGGGGTCATTTCAGAAAAATGGACAAGTTCTTGACTGATACAAATTTTGGCCACTACGACTAGTGAGTTGCTCACAACGTTAAATGTAACGCCACTATAACCATAAAAATCACTCCCCGTTCATAGATCGCCCAACACAAAATATATAAAATGGCGCCGCAGGCGAAAAAAATTAGGGTACGGTGTAAAAATGTAGCTTTTTACACCACAGAGTCACTGTACGAACCCTTTTTTGCGGAGCAAAAAAGGAAAAATGGCGCCGCAGGCAAAAAAAATTGGGTCCAGCCCTGGACGGTGCCGGATTTTTTTGTCAATATTTTTTTCTTACCCCAGAAAAGGTGGTGGGCCCCCCAAAGAGGGGAAAAAAATCAGAATTTCCCAATTTCCAAATTAATTAATTCCCTTTTTTTTTTTTTTTCGTGGGTCGCGACCCAGGCACTTGGGTCAGCTTGACCCACTGACCCAGGCAAGCTAGGACTCTGGTTTTTTTGCTTTTTCCGTGGCACTTCACCATATACCCCATCTTCAAGACCAAATATGCAAATGTAATTATCTCGCACATATCCTAGGTGGCGTAGGAGGTGTCGAGACTTCGGACACACACACACACACACCCACTAAACTAATTATTCTCTTTGCTTTTCCTTTTCCTTTTTCTTTTTTTTTTTCCTTCATAACCCACACCCTGGGGGACAGTGGGGGACACCCTCCAACTGTAACTACAGCATGTGACCGTGGATCCCCTGGCATGGTGACGGATCGTGATTGAGGGTATTTTTTTTTTTTTTTGCATGCGATATATTCATTATGGATAACTCTTCTGGGGGGAAAAAAAGGCGTTTTTTTTGGTGATACGTATGTGGCTACCCAGATGGCTGATAATGTGGGGACCCCTCCCTCACAGTACACCCGTTTTTTTTTTCTTAGCAATTACTTAAAGCGACTAATCATGATAGGCTTAGGTTCATTTTAAAAAACCCCTTTTTTTTATTTTCAGTGCCTTCGTTCGCCAATGGTGAGGCGTTTGCAGTTTCTCTCTTTTTTCTCTCTTTTCTTGTGGTCTCTTTTATCCCCTATTTTACGTGCTATCACATCCTTCTTACTTCAAAAGTAAAATAAAATTATCCAGTTTTTTTTCCCCCCCCCGTGCTTCACTTCACTTTGGTTACATGAGGAGATTTGCAAAAAAATACAATAATAATAAGAGCACCCAACTGGAAGGTTGGACAGTGTTCTTTGTCTCCGTTAGCCTCGTGCAAGTGTGTACATGTGTTGCTTTCACTTCGTTCATGATCATTCTCCCCCTCTTTTCCCCATCTCTCTGTGTTCTTTGCAATTATTTATAGGGTGGCTAGGGAAAATGCCTGTTTTTTTTTCTTTTTTCCTCGCCAAATTTACCCGCTGTGCTGATTATTTTTTCTCTCTTTTTTTTCTCTCTTTTTTTTTGAACAACGAAGATGTGTGGAGGATCTTTTCAAGTGTTGTTCTTCCATCAGTTTTGTATGTTTTGTGTGTGTGCTGTTACGCACGTTGCAGTTAAACATTATTTAAACCAGAAAGAAAGCAACTCTTATCGAACCACCTCATACCCGCTTTGCTAATACCTGAACAGAACGCGCTCCCTCTTATTCTTTAATTATTATTCCTTTCTTTATTCTTTTCAAGTCAAAACAACGGACAACAAATGTGGAAAAAAAAAGCGTGGTTTTTCGGTAGCTACACCATACCAATTGTGCACGGTGCATCACATGCTCGTGCACCTGAACGGAAAAAGGGGATACTTTTGCAGGTGCAATGTAAAGTTCTCTTGTCTCAAACAAGAGAGGATGGCACCAAACACCGCTCCATTTCTTTGACACACTCTTAGAGAGGAGGGACAAGCTGTACTTTGTCTGCAAAAAAAACCAAAAAAAAAAAAAAAAAAAAAAAAAAAAAAAAACACAACACACAGTGGAGATTGCACAACTGTGGCAACACATCCAAGGCAACTGCACTACTCCAACAATTTTTCAAAAAGCAAAAAAAGAAAAAAATAGGCTTCGGCCAACATTGAGTACAGACCCGAATTCTCCCACCTGGTGGGATTACTCGGCGATTGTCGATACAACAAAAAAATCCCCACGTTGCGCCATACTTTGTGCGCCTTTTCGGCTGTGCCAAAGGCTCAGATCAATTGAGTGTAATACCAGAGGTGACAAATAATCCACAAATGAGATCAGGATAGTGAAGACTGTCTGATGGCGGCTACTAAACCAACAGTTATCAAATCAAAATCGGGAAAAAAGAAAAAGAAAAAAAACACCTGCGAAAATGAAGTCGGGTTTTCTGGCTGATATAAACCAAAAAAAAAAGTAATCACACACCGATTAGACTAATTTTTGTGTGCGAAGCATTTTCTATTACATCCCTGTTTATTACCCCGAGCTCAATTGCATAGATGATACAAAGATAAAAAAAAATGGAGAGTTGAGGCATATTTTGATTGTCAAGTAACCCAGTAAATCGTCATTTTTTTTTAAATAAAAAGTGAGATGACTGAGTAAGACCATCTTATGTGCTTCTTGCTTTCGATGTGTGCCCGAGAGGCTCATTTATCTTGTTATATTTTTTTTTTTTTAATATGAAATCCTGGTTGTATTAGTGTAGACACAGGATGAGCTCCGCTTTTCTTATTTTAGTCAGATGTGTTGCAAGGTCAAGGGAGGGGGCAAAACCTCTGCTCACTGACCAGTGCATTGCACGACTCTGTGATATTTGTGTTCTCCAAAAAAAGGGGAGAAAAGAGAAAAGAAAGAAAAAATAAATACTTCACGAATGAATCCACGGTCGACTCAGTGCTGCCCATTTTTTGTGGAGTAGGTGGGGAAGAAAAAAAAAAGAGGGGAAAACCAATGAAAGAGCAACTTTCCTCCCAGCAATCCCCCCCTTTTTGTTCAGTGCCTGCGTCCGCCGATGAACGGTGAGGCGCTTGCACTTACAACTTCTCTTTTTTCTATGAAATCCTGGCCAGGATTTACCCCCCTATATAAGCCCTGCTCTGCAGCGATTCCGTGTGCATAAATAAGTTATCCGCACTGATGATGTTGTAACTGCCAAAAAAGCACTAATTTCAACACAACGTCCACCATATTTTCCCACACGGTGCAATGAAGAGCTTCCTGGTGGAAAAGAGTTTTTTTTTTTAAATTTCCGCCTTCTTTCTGCTCTCATGATTGTCATCACGCACACCCTTTTTAAGCAAAAAGAGCGGGGCTCCCGAGGTTTGGAAGGAAGAACAGCGCAAACGCACATTATATCATTGCCCCTCACCCTTTCCCCCCTGCAGGACGTTGCAGTAAATAACTTGATGTATGGTTTCAGCGTTGGCTTACAACGGTGAAAGCACAAAGAAAACCACAAGTCAAGTCGTTTACTTCACCGTTGTGTGCGGTCTGTATGCACCTCTGGTGCATATCGTTGCCCGTCGCTCTTGTGGAAGTTTACAATATATTGTGCATTTTTCCTGCATCCCATAGTCTGCACGGTATTCAGTTTTGGGATGTAAATCTCGGAGTGGATGTAGGACAGCATGGTTACGGGTCCACCCCTGGTGTTCTGATCGCCAAGAGTGCTTTGTATTTCAAGTCAACTTTTTTTGTGTAATGTGCGCTCCTCGAAGTTGTCTTCGAAGTGATATTTTGAGTTTTTGGGTAAAAAACTTATTCAAAAAACAGCCAAGCCAAGCTATTTAAGAAGATAATTGTCACGAAGTTTCTTCTTTGCGCCTTTGGTTGTTTCTTTGTTGTCTTTTTGATGTCTGTATGTGGGGTACATTCATCGTCCTATTTTTCTCTTCTTCCTTTTTTTTCTCTTTTGGTCTTTGTTGCTTTTTGCACTTCATTTTAACCTTACTCCCCTCGCTTTTCATTTTTACTGTGACTCGCAACGAACATTTGTTATGTCTTGCCGTGTTTCTTTGTTTTGTCTCTTTGTTGTTTGAGCTCTTTTGCTCCCCATGTTACCCCACTGCTTCTTTCTCTTCGTCAACTCAAACACAGCATCTTGTTTTCTCTCGACACTTCCACCCCACATCCATCATCACACTCACCACACCACAGAACAGTTCCACTTTGTGAAGATGATACACACATTCGCATTGTTGCTGTGTGTGCTGGTCGTGGATGCACGCACCTTCAAAGCTGCCTTCTTCTACAACGGTGACATCTCTGACCTGGGATGGACGTACACACACAACGAAGGAAGGATCCGTGCACAGGAAGCACTGCTGCCTGAGCTTGAGGCACGTGGTGACAGCATACACACCGACATCTTTGAGGCTCTGTCGTCAGAAGACGTGAAAGTGATGATGAAGAACGTGTCGGAGAGTGGTTACGACATGGTTATCGCGTGTTCCTTCATGTACCATGAAGAGACGTTTGCTGCGGCAAAGGCTCATCCAAATGTCGACTTTGTTCACGTGTCGGGTTACTACTCTGGACCGGATAACTTCATCACAGCCTTTGGACGTGTCTACCACTCACGTTACGTGTCTGGTGTGGTTGCAGGTGGGAAGAGCACAGTAAAGCGTGTCGGTTTTATTGCATCCATCCCGATTGCGGAAGTGTACCGTTCTGCCAACGCTTACTACCTTGGTGCACAGGTCGGGGCAGGTGCCATCATGAACTCCACATACGTTGAGCACAAAGTTGACGTGGTGGTGATCTGGATTGGTACGTTTTATGATCCCGTGAAGGAGCGTGAGGCTGCACGTCGTTTGCATGCAATGGGATGTGATGTGATTGCCTACCACACCGACACACAAGAAGGTGCACTGTACGCAAAGGCAAACGGGATACACAGTGTTGCCTCCAACACGGACGGGCGGAAGATCATTGGGGAGACTGTGCTTACTTCTTCGAGTTTCAACTGGGGGCCGATCTATGCAGAGCTGATGAACAGGTCGTACTTAGGCACGTTCAGGACTGGGAGCCACAACCTGTGGTATGGGTACCCTGCTGGTGTGTCGGTCAACCACGTGCCTTCATTTGAAGTGGAGCCACCCACACGCAAGCTTTTCCACTCCACGGTGACGAAGATGAAGGGTGGCTTTGACCCTTTCTGCCACCCTGTGTGGAAGGACGGTGTGCGGGTGCAGGAGAATGTTGGCGACTGTTTGGGGGACTTCTACCTTGCTGTGAAGATGCAGTTCATTATTGATGGTCCGACGGATGTTGGTTTTATGTCGTTGTCTGGCGAGGCCTGTGGGAACGGCACACGCTACACAGAACACGTGACACAGAATCCTGCTGCATTTGATATACGATGCCACAACTGCACTGCCGGCATGTACTCTGTTGTGGAAGGCGGCACAGGTGTGACGGAGTGCACGCCCTGCCCTGCAGGCTCCTTCAGCGGCGAAGGCGCAAGCGAATGCACACTGTGTCCGGAGGGCAGCTACTCCCCTCTGAACTCCGCAGACTGCATCCCCTGCCCTAACAACTGGGGGAACACAGGCATGGGCAACGTGGACTGCCCTCAGGAGGCTGCGCCTGAACTGGACCTCACCATCATCATCACTATATCCTCGGTGGTGGCTGTTCTCATCTTCATCGCTGTGCCTTTAGTGTGCTACCGTGTGATGGGGGACCACATGCGCCTGTCGAAGCTGTACTCCGAGAAGGCTGTTGCCATGCGCTGTGCGGAGAGCATTGCATGCATGCGGCTGGAGGAGGTGGACGACATCCGTACAATCGAGAACCCGTCTGCTATCATCAAGTCGTTTGTGCAGATTGTGGACAACCTGATTGAGTACCGCAGGTTCCTGCCTCAGACAGTGCTCGACAAAGGCGACGGTGATGATCCCAGCGTAGAAGAGTCGAGCGCTACCTCCTTCTCTGTGGGGCGGGGGAGCAGTGGCAGCCACCGCTCGCACCGCTCGACGAACACGGTCCTGATGAAGCGCGGGGGCCGCTTCAACCAAAACGGCCAGAAGAAGAAAATGGCTTTTGTGATGCTCAACCTCGTCGGCTTCCACAGACGTGTCCTCACGTCCGAGTCAGAGTGCGAGGAGCGCCACAAGAAGTACGTACAAATTGTGCAAGAAAAAGCCCAGCACAGAGGTGGTGTGCCCGAGACCTTCACTGGCGACAGGATCATTGTCACTTTGAACGGTGTGCGGCCCACAGGCGGATACAGGGAAAGTGCCACCGGTATTGGGCTGGAGGTCCTCCGCCAGGTGAAGGAAACCTTGCAGCTGTCTGCCTCTGCGTCTGTGGTGGCAGGAAGTGTGCTGACGGGGCACTACGGGAGCGACACGATGAAGCGGTACTCGACGTTCGGGCAGAGTGTGTCGTGGGGCATTGCGCTTGAGCGTGTCTCTAAGATGCATGACAACGCACTTATGGCTGACGTGTCTATTACAGAAACATGTGGCGGACTGTTCAGGTTCCAGCATGCACTCTTTGTTGTCTCACCCAAGGCCCCACGTGACAGCGAGCCTAACCTGGTCAGCATTGTGTCCTCTGTTCTTCAGCTTGCGGAGAATGAGTGGATGTACCAGCTGGAGGAGGCAACCCAGAACCCAGAGACTCGTGAAAACAAAATTTTTGTCGCCGTTCAGAAAGGTAAATGGGAAGAGGCAGAGGCACTGAGAAAGAGCATACCCGACGACTATGTACAGAATGCGGAGCTTGCCACCATGGTGTTGGAGCAGAAGCTCAAATTCACGGACATGTCGTTGTGGTGATGAGGTTGCTCACCTTCTCCTTGTGTATTAGTGTACTGAAAGAACCCATCTCAAACCACTTGCAAACAGTGTACAAGGTCGGCGTGGATCAAACACCGAGCTTGTTAGTTTTGTTTTAAGCGCTGATTCTTCAGTTGAAAGCAAAGCAACTTTGTGCCATCTGGCACCTATCGGCAAAGCCACTCCCTCAAATGCCTGTCATATGTGGATGGCACTTGCGGATAACTTAGATATCCGTACTGGACACCCTTCTGGGGTGGCTTAGTGTTTCCTCGTTCGCACGGACATTGTTGCGACGAACACTTGTAGTGTTGTTACTTCCCTTGTTTTCTTATTTTACACACTCTCATTCCTTAGGTCAGTTTCTATGCTCCCTTCAAGGTAAGCCTGTGGTTCATCTTGTCAACTCTTATCAACGTTTTTTGTGAGCCCTTTTTTTTTTTTTTTTTTTTTTTTTTTGAAACAACTGTCTTGCAAAGGTTGTAGGGGAGGAAATGAAACATATCTGAGTGGAGGTACCCTAAATTGGTCAAAAATGGTAAAAATGGTAAAAATGGTAGGAATTTTGGGGGCTTTTTTCGGGGAAAAAAAGGGTGAGGGGAGTTGGGTCCAGTCATAGGGGGTATAGCATATTTTTTGGAAAATTCTTCAAAAAATCAAGGATTTTTGCTGGGCACAATGAAATTTTCAGAAAAATCCCAATTTTCGGCCAAATTTGGAGCAAATTATGGCCCACCCACCCCGATTTTGGGTCAAAAACCGACTTCATTTTTGCACAGGAGTGCCTACGATTTCGTAAACCAGAGGTCCTCTGGATGCATGCATTGATAAACACAACACTGGAAATTGCAAGGAACGGGTCTGCATGTGCGTGTTCTCTAGCCACCACAGTCACAGGGTATGCACAAAATGACCGAAGTGCAATGGCGTGAACGAAGTGCAATGGCGATAATGGAAAGATAGATGCCGGCATTGGTGAATTGCTGGAGTTCTGCACAGGAAGCTAGCATGACGTAGAATCACTGTGTGAACAAAATGACCGTATTTTGGTTGAAAATTTGACTTGAAAATTTTTTTCATAATTTGCCCAATCGAAGGTTTTCCTTGGATTTTTTGGGCCATTTTATGACGTACCACGCCCGATTTTGGGCGAAAAAAAAAATTTTTTTTTTGGTCAAAAATCGCCTTGTATTACCACTGTATTGGTGTAGGCTTGTACACAGAAGTGTGTTTTGTGTAACCACAGATGGTCAAAACACCCGATTTTTGCATTTTTTTTGCATTTTTTGGTGCCCAAAGACCCACCTCAGTGGTCGAAATTTTCCCGAAAAAAAAATTTTTTTTTTTTGAGATTTTTCGATTTTTCGACAAGGCGCTGGCCCATACAAAGTGCACTGGTGGTACAGAAAATGGCTGGGGAATAAACTCTAGATGCTCAAAACAGCCCAATTCATGCTTTTTTTGACTTTTTGGTCTCAGAAGGGTACCTAGGGTGTAGTGAGCAGGCCTCAAAAACACTTGTGAAAAAAAAAAATTTTTTTTTTGGGAAATAGTCAGATTTACCCTACCCTATTTTGAAAAAGTTCAGACTTGCCCGAAATAAGTTCAGACTTGCCCTAAAAGTGTTTTTAGGGCAAGTCTGAACTTATTTCGGGCAAGTCTGAACTTATTTTTAGGGCAAACACTTTTTTTAGGGCAAGTCTGAACTTTTTTAGGGCAACCCTGCACTTATTTATTGGGCAAGCTGGGGGCTCTTGGGTTACAGAGCCCGGCGGTCGTCGTTTTTGCGTTTCTGTTTAGGGCACGTATGGGCTATTCGCGACGAGTCCTGGTAGTGAAATGAGCAACCTATGGTATGGAGCTTTTTTTCCATGCAACTGAATTTCCTCGTGTCCAGGACACCCCACTTTCCGAGCAAAATTAAATAATGACACAAATGGGAGGGGAAAACCCTCTGACCTTTATCATCACTCTAAAAAACTCTCAGGTACCGCACCGCAGTACCGCACCACGATCCGAGACCCGTACAGAACAGAGACCAGAAAAAAGACTTCCGCACCCAAACGCGACTCCTCATAGAACACGACGTAGTAGTAACAAAAAAAAAATACCGATTACTGCAGTAAGTACAAAGCCTTTGGGCGACATTGTACAGGTCCTACATCATGTACGTAAAATTGTCGATACAACCAAAGAAAAGCATAGTGGTGCACCCTCGGGTGTCTGCACTACTGCAACAACTATTTCTATAGCTACAGTTTCCCCACCTCTACCTTTAACTTTTTATACGAGGATGTAATTCTCCGGGATTACTCCGCGATTGTCGTCACAACAAAAAAGTCCAGAGGACTTGTTGGTCGCCTTACTCATTTGGATCAACGGTATGTATATGCTACTCATTACAATGTTAGCCACTTCTATTGCCAGACACCGGGGCAAATAGTAAGTGCAAGAAAACTGCTTTTTGGAAACCAGGAAAACATGATGGACACTCCACTCCACGTGCGGACATGTTTGGCACTTCTGCATGCGTGCAGTATCCAAATGTGTCCCCGTGGGAACAAAGTGATAAAGATGTGTCCACTGTGTACAGGGAAAAAACTTTGCGCTCCCCCGGACAGTGCACAATTCAACCCCTTGTTGTGGGTGGTCTTGTTGCCTTTTGGAACAACAACAATTTTTCCACGTTGTTGCATTTTGGCCAGGCATGCTCTTGAAAGCACGACAATTTGATTGCGTATGGACAAAGCAAATAACCAAGTATGAATTCTGAGTTGAAATGTGAGAGATGTTGTGGGAAGGGGAGTTCGCTCCTTTCAACGATGACCTCGTTGTTCTTCAATAGGCATGTCTTAACCGACCACATAAATAAAATTGTGCCGGCCTCGAAGGATTCTAAGCAAACCCGCGTGGTAGCTAAACACTGACTCTCTCTCAATTCAACAAAGAAGGAATACTTGGTAATTTGTGGAGCACCCGTGCATGAAAATTGTAAAACTTTGCGCCCCACGTTGCCCCAGAACACGGCTTCCTTTGTAACCGGTTCTGGCCCAACGTGGACTGCCTGTTCACCCTTTCCGGGTGGCTGGTGGTTTCTGGCATCAATTTTTGGGCTCCGGCTCGGTTAGGCATTTTAGGGCAATAAAACAAGTCATACCACCATACCATGGGGCCCCAAGAGTGCCCCAGCCAAAGTGGCCTGACTTGTTGCCCTAAAATAAGTTCAGACTTGCCCTAAAAAAGTTCAGACTTGCCCTAAAAAAAGTGTTTGCCCTAAAAATAAGTTCAGACTTGCCCTAAAAACACTTTTAGGGCAAGTCTGAACTTTTTCATAGGGCAAGTCTGAACTTTTTCAAAATAGGGTAGGGTAAGTCTGACCAGTGGTCGCGCTAATTATGGGAAAAAATGGGGAAAAAATGGATTTCGGGTACGGAAAAACGTTCCTTGAAAAGGTTAGCTGGGGAGGCCCGGAAACCCCGTTTTGTGGCATTTCCGGGCCAATCCCGGCTTGTGGTGGGGTATATACGGGAAAATGGACAAAATTTTAGTGACTTAAATTTTCGCAAAATATGAACCCATACTCGTAAACAAGGGTCATTTTCAGGAAAATTCGGAAAATTCCGAGATTTGGAAGCAATTTTTCTCCTGAAAATCAGTGGGTTTTCAGCCCCAATACATACCGCGATTGGAATTTCCGGAATCCGTCCGCGCTGTGGTGGGGTCACTTTGCCGAAATGGCCAATTTTTTGGTTTTGGTCAAAATCCATGTGGGTAAAGAGGGCCAAGGTAAATCCCACAACCAGATTTTCTCTCCCTGATCCTGACGTCTTGAAACATGAAAATGCGCGAAAACACCGGCATTTGCATTTCCGGAATCCGTCCGTTCTGTGGTGGGGTCAATTTGCCGAAATGGACAAGTTCTTGGTTTTGGTCAAAACCCGTCAGTGTAAGGTAAAGGGGGCAAGTGTTTGCCTGTAGAAACTGGAAGGGAACAGGCAGCGCCGCAGGCGCACGGTAACCAACTTTTTTTTTTTTTCTCTTTTTTTTTTTTTCTCCTCTTTCTTTTGACTTTCCGAGCCAATTGCGTTCCACGGCGGGGTCACATGTATATGCAAGTCCACTATGTGGTGGTCTGACTCAACAATATTAGAACTTCTGGTTTCTTAATGAAATCCCCGTACTGCAAAAAAAAAACGTTCCTACCAAAACCCCCAAAAATCCCGGGATGAGGGATGGACTTTAGCGCGAGCTCTGAGTCTGACTATCTCCCTTTTTTTTTTTTTTTTGAGATTTTTGAAAAATCGGCCGATTTTGCGACCAAATTTGGCTGGGGAATTTCGGCGACCAAAGGGTCCCCCCTTTGGAAAAAAAACGAAATCGACCAAAAAAGGTACCCTAACATTTCGGTTTTTTTCGGTTTTCATTTCGTTTTTTTCGGTTTTTCTGGTACAAGGGGAAATTTCCCTTTGCGAAAAAAAAAAAAAACGAAATGGACCGAATTACACCGAATTGGACCGAACAGTTAGGGTACCTCCAGTGTGCCCGAATTTTTGGCGAGAGCGACACAACTTCACAGAAAAAAAATTGATTTATCCCTACACTCCACAGAAATCCGGTGCGATCTACTAAAAAACCCTTTTTTCCTTTGACTTACCTATCAGAGTTACTATTTTTTTTTTTTTTTTTTGTGTGCGGAACAGGCACATCCGTTCAATTTTACGGGTTTCAAGTTTTCCCTTACGTCTGTGTTCTTTGCTCAAGATGGTGAGCCCCAGTAATCTACCAATTCGTTCCCTCATTCCCTTTTGCTCGTTTGTTGAATTGGACCAGCGTGGGTTTCCATTGCTGGTCTGAGAAGCAAACCACATGTGGCAGTGGTCAGTGTGCTCCCTAATGTCCCGAAATACCGACACAGAACGATGTGCCACGCGGCTCCTTCCTATTCAGTTACTCCACCTTGTATATTTAGGTTTCCGTGTTTCTGCAGTGCTTGTTCTTTCCTTTTCTTCTGCTTCTTGTTTTTTTTCTTCAACAGTTACCTAACGTTATGGGCGTGTGTGCCACAACGTCTTCCCGTGTTGTTGCCGCTACTGCGGGCTTCTTGTTAGTCCACGCAGCGGGGTTACACATGGGGGGGGACAGGTTTTTTATTGGTTTCGTGTTTTCTTTTTTCAAAATACTATGCCCATGTGCCTCTCGTTTCTTGGCACAAAATTTAATTCGCAAGGAAAATAGGTACACGGCAACCTTGAATATGATGCATGATCATAGCATGTTAAAAGGACATGATAAGCATGTCATGCATGTAACATGTTACACGGCACCATGCTTTTTTGTGTCGTTTTCGTGTCATTTTAACATATGATTTTCATGCAAAAAGCATGTCACAAGGTATCCAGTGTACGCAAATCTAGGAGGAGGAGCGTACATATGCAATGTTACCCGGTAACATGCTGGTATGCAACTTGCTCATGAGCATGTTATGATGCAAATGTATTTTGGGGTGGCGAAGGGGGACAATGCTCCGATATGAATTTTTCCCTAAGCCTTCTGGTTGCAGGTGAAGCAGCCGTTGTTTGCAGTGCCACTTCTCCAAAGGAGTATATTCTACAAAGCAATGCGAATACGTTGCAGCGCGCATGATGTTCTATTTTTAGATACGCAGAGTGGCATGTTGACAAGTTTTTTTTGTTTCTTTCCTAGTCAGTTTCCTATTGGTTTTGAACGTCTTTGTGCTTTGATTGGAAAGTACAACTAATTTCCTCTAAAAACCCCTCCCTCCGATCCATGTGGGGTGCAATTAGGACACAGTGCTCGAGATAAAAAGCTACGTAACAGTGGCATATAAGATACCTTCTTATATTCGAGAGAGAAAGAAATGAAAAACCCCATTTCTCAACCCTTTGTTATATTCGAGCCACAACATCGGCACTCTTTTAGTAGTTTAAGTTGAATAAAGTTGCAAATGAGCCATGCCACCCTCTTGTGTTCGCCTCAGAATTTTTTCTCTTTTCTTTCATTTCTTTCTGTTATTTCCTTTGGTGTGCTCGATTTCCATCGATGTTGTGTCAACAAAAAAAAGGGCAGTCAGTTCATTTGTCCCCAGAAAGCAGGGCCTTCAGCCAGTCAATGTACGAAGTCTTTCTGTGTTGTGTGTTGTGTGTGGAAACCTGTACCCAACCCCTCATGCACAATAATCAAATTTGTCAAGTACAAAAACAAAAGCGGGGTGTCATTGTGTTGCCCGCCACCTTCTCCACTCCCTACATCCTTCTGACACAGGACGTAGCCACAATCTCATATTTTTTTGTTTGTTTCTTTTTTCCACTTTTCCACATATGTTCTGCAGCGACGTAGCGCCTTGCCTAGTCTGACGAGGTGCTGCGCATCTGCTTCTGTCCTGCTCCGCCTCATCCCCTTCCCAACAATGACCCGTCTCCTGCTTGTCTGCTTGGCCACGGTGCTTGCAGAGGCTCGTGTCTTCAGGGCTGCTTTCTTCTACAGCGGCGAGATCTCTGACCTGGGATGGTCGTACACACACAACGAAGGAAGGATCCGTGCACAGGATGTGATAACGCAATACCTTAAGTCCCGTGGCGACACAGTAAAGGCAGATATCTACGAAGCACTGAGCCCTGCAGAAGCAAAGACACGCATGCTGGCTCTGAGCGAACAGGGCATCGACCTGATTGTGGCGTGCTCCTTCATCTACCACGAGGAGGCCTTTGCTCTTGCGAAACTGCACCCAAGTGTAGACGTCGTGCACATCTCAGGGTTTTACTCTGGACCGGATAACTTTGTCACAGCACACGGGCGTGTCTATCACTCACGTTACGTGTCTGGTGTGGTTGCAGGTGGTACAAGCACAGCAAAACGTGTCGGCTATATCACTTCCCTAAAGATTGCGGAAGTGTACCGTTCTGCCAACGCCTTCTACCTCGGTATGCAGAAAGGGGCAGGTGCCATCATGAACTCCACATACGTTGAGCACAAAGTTGACATGGTGGTGATCTGGATTGACACCTTCAACGATCCCGTGAAGGAGCGTGAGGCTGCACGTCGTTTGCATGCAATGGGATGTGATGTGATTGCCTACCACACCGACACACAGGAGGGTGCACTGTACGCAAAGGCAAACGGGATCCACAGTATTGCTGATAACACGGACGGGCGGAAGATCATTGGGGAGACTGTGCTTACGTCATCAAACTTCAACTGGGGACCCATCTACACTGAGCTGATGAACAGGTCGTACTCAGGTACGTTCAAGAGCGGAAGCCACAACCTGTGGTATGGGTACCCTGCTGGTGTGTCTATTAACTACGATCCTTCATTTGAAGTGGGCCAAGGAACAGTCGACCTCTTCCATTCAACAGTTGCGGAGATGAAGGGTGGCTTTGACCCTTTCTGCTACCCTGTGTGGAACAGGGGAGCGCTTGTGCCACGTGACGGACCTGGAGGCTGTACGAGTGATTTCTACCTCGCTGTGAAGATGCAGTTCCTTGTGGACGGGATGTACGACATCGGCTCGCTGACTCTGCATGGTGCGCAGTGTGGGAACGGCACGCGGTACACCCTGAAGATCAGCCACTCTCCACCACAGTACATCATTGACTGTCAGAACTGCACTGCAGGGACGTACTCACTCGTGACCAACCTCGTTGAGGGGTCGGAGGAGTGCCTTCCTTGTCCCCCAGGCACGCACAGCGAAGATTCTGCGTCTTCGTGTGACCCCTGCCCCGAAGGGACGTATGCTGATGCCTCCACCACCTCGTGCACACCTTGCCCCGACGGCACTTCAAACTCAGGTCTTGGCAACACAAACTGCCCCTTCTCGTCTGAAACGGGCACGGACTTAACGGTTGTCTTTGTGATTGTCGCAATTGTGGGTGTCTTGCTGCTGATTGGCGGGCCATTGATTGGGATACGTGTTGTGCGTGACCAGATGCGGATCTCAAAGCTCTTCTCCGAGAAGGCTGTTGCCATGCGTTGTGCGAAGAGCATTGCGTTAATGAAGCTGGAGGAGTTGGAAGATATCCGTACTATCGAGAACCCGTCGGACATCATTCAGTCGTTTGTGCAGATTGTGGACAACCTGATTGAGTACCGCAGGTACCTGCCGCGCACCATACTTGAGAAGTATGGGGCTGATGATGCGGAGGCGGACGACAAGGACGAGACGGGTGGCTCTACCGACAACACCTCTGCCACGAACATGTCGCAGCGCACTGCTGTGTCCTCGGACCGTCAGATCCAGAGGCACCATGCACTGGCGCCACGCATTCTCAAGAAGAACATGTCCTTCCTCATGGCCAACCTCGTCGGCTTCCACAGACGTGTACTGACGGGCTCCGACCCCGAGATCCAGGAGCGCCACAAGAAGTACGTACAACTTGTGCAGGAAACAGCACAGTGCAGAGGTGGTGTGCCCGAGACCTTCACTGGCGACAGGATGGTGGTCACCTTTAATGGTGTGCGACACACTGGTGCCTACAGGGAAGGTGCCACTGCTATTGGGCTGGAGGTCCTCCGCCAGGTGAAGGAAACCTTGCAGCTGTCTGCCTCTGCGTCTGTGGTGGCAGGGAGTGTGCTGACGGGGCACTTCGGGAGCGACACGATGAAGCGGTTCTCGACGCTCGGGCAGAGTGTGTCGTGGGGCATTGCGCTTGAGCGCATATCTAAGATGTACGATGGTGCGCTTATCACTGACGCGTCTATTTCGGATGCATGCAACGGACTGTTCAGGTTCAAGCATACACTCTTTGTTGTCTCACCCAAGGCCCCACGCCCGAACGCGCCTAACCTGGTCAGTATTGTGTCATCTCAAATGCAGCTTGCGGAGAATGAGTGGATGTACCAGCTGGAGGAGGCAACCCAGAACCCAGAGACTCGTGAAAACGAGATATTTGTTGCCATTCAGAAAGGCAAGTGGGAGGAGGCAGAGGCACTGGAGAAGCGCATACCCGACGACTATGTGCAGAATGCGGAGCTTGCCACCATGGTGTCGGAGCAGAAGCTCAAGTTGACGGATATGTCGTTGTGGTGATGAGGTTGGGGGCATTTGTGGTTTGAGTTTCGTGTCTGCCACAGAGGCGTTTGCACTTTCGATTTTCTGTTGACGCACCCTGTGAAGCAGTCATACTTCATGTTTTTCAATGAGGCCGAAGAGCCAAAACCGTCCCGAGGTCCTCAAAAAACCATCAGTTATTTTCCTTTCCACCCCATCAGTGTTTTCCCCCACCTCTGATTTTACCAGTATTGCCGAGCCTATGGTAAAAAAATCATCAGTGGGCCCCTTAGCTCGTTCGTTGTTTTTATCTGTATCTGTTGAGTGGGTGCACTGAAAAACCTGAGCCCTTTTGTGCTGTCACTTTTTAGGTGGCAGACGAGAGGTTTAGGCATAATTTGTTCTTTGCTTTCTTTCAAAAGGCACACTGTCACGAGAGGGCCTTTGTATTTCGAGTCACCTTTTTACGTATCTATAAAAATATTGGACCGAGATCTATTTTAAAAAAAATCACAAGTACTTTTGCTCCTGACAGGAAAAAGTCCCAATTCCCAAAAATTCCCAAAAGTACCAAACTTTTTCACGATTCAACTTTTTTCCAGCCCAACATTTTTATAGATACGGTCTTACTATCCCCCAATTTTTCTCACCCCCGAAGTGTCAGGCGCATTAACGGCGGTGCCACTAGAAGCTTTTCTCGTTTCCCGGGTTCACTACACGCTACAAGGATCTCTGGTACTCTGTACCGTATATTCTCCAGAGTGAATAGAGTGACTCAGAGTCACCACCACAACTGTAGAGAGTCCGCATGGCCGTGGTCCTTGGCACGTTTGCACTTTCAAGATTTTGTTTCTTTAAAGCTGGCTAACCTTGGTTGGAGTGTTCCAAATTTCTTTCTTTATTACCATATGACACAGTCCTGAAACACGGATGCTGCCAGATCTGGCCAGATCTCCAGATCTGGGCCGCCCAGATCTGGCCAGATCTGGGAAAATTTTTTTTTTTTTTGAAAAAAAATTTTTTCCCAGACGTCCCAGATCTGGCCAGATCTGGCCAGATCTGGCCACATCTGGGAGATCTGGGACGTCTGGGAAAATTTTTTTTTCCAGGTACCCCCAATGACATAACGAAGTATCGCTTGAAGTACCGTTCAATATACGTTGCTCGTGTGTGCAAGTTACGAAGTAGGACACACAAGGTATATCAAACGATAAATCAATCAGATAAACGTTACATCATTGGAAAATTGTTGGCACCGCCGCCCTGTCTTCGTATTTATTACGTCGACAGGCCAAACAGCGTTGGGCTCAGAAGAAGCAGTGCAAAACACTGGGGATCAACATGAGAACCAACTCCCAACAACACAGGCTACCGAAGTAGCAGGTGGGGTGTTGCGGGTGTTTGGGGTGAAAGAAAATCGATTTTGGTAAGTTACAGCAGAAAATTCTTAAGTTTGCACAATTGAGAAGGGTGTTACCACTGCCTAATATTATTCGTACATGTGAACCGGTAAGGTCGAGAAGGGTGGACACGGCATACAAGTACAAGTACAAGTAAGACGTACCTTCTACAAAGGCTGAATTCGCAATTCTTAAGGGATTGAATTCAGCCCCCACGTGGTGTTTTTGAGAAAATCATTCCATGGTATACAGCTAATGGTTCCCGAAGAATGATTCGCCCCTCCTCGTTCATGCAAACTTAAGAAAATTCTGAAGTAACTACAACCTGGCGTGCGGGTACAGATGCATTGCTTTGTTCTTTCCTCAAAGTCATGTGTGATCTCTCGGGTCTGTACTAAAGTCAGTGTTTAGATAAGCATCCACTTGACTCGTTCTAACAACCGTTGAAATCTAGAACAAAACAATACACTGCCCCTTCTCACACCAAGCCGCCATGCTTCAAGAGCATGCCCTGGGCAAAAATTACTGTGACAAAAATTAGTTTTCTGGGGGAACGCAATATTTTCTTGTGCCTAGTCCTCCGCAAGCAGAGGACAGACTTTCCGGATCCCGAAGTCGAATTTCTTGCACTAGCTACGCTCCCTGGGTTAAATGGCTATAGCAGTGACTGACTAAGAGTTTCATAATAATTAGGGTGGTCTATGGGGTGGGTTAATGGAAAAGTTGGTATATAAACCCGACTTTTACGATCGCCACCTGGTTTTGAAATAATTGCACCAGCTCTTCCGTCGGCACTGCTTCGCTGTTATGATGAAGGGTCGTCGGTTCGGGTACCTGTTAAGAGAAATTGAATGTAAAAGTAGAGACTACAACAAAAAAACAAACAAACAAACAAGAAGCCGCCCCGTACCCCTTAAACGTAAAAGTGACATTTTTGTTGACAAAAAAAAAAAATAGCTAAAAAATAGCGAACATGTCGAAAAGGGAGAAAATCGGGGGGTTAAAAACATACCTTGCACTCGGCCCACTCTCCAGGTACAAAGAACATCACTGCACGACAAACCCACTACTACGATAGAAAATAACTATTTTTTACCGAACAGAAAGGTCGTTTTATTGATGAGTGTTTTCTGAGTGCACACTCAGTGGGGACAAAATGCAACACTTACCGAAAAAATTCTCCAATCGGACAAAAACCTTTCTAAACACCCAAAAAAAAACACCTCAGTCCACATCCGCTGGGGTCGCGAGATGGAAATATATGGTTTTACAGCTTTTGGGGGGTCTAGCGTGGGTCCCAGATGCATTTTGCAACGGGTCTGTGTGTGTGCCTCAACCGCTTCACAGTACCCTTTTTTGTAACTGAAAACGACGCATCCTGTACCTAAGTGCACTGAAGCCTTGCTTGCGTCCTCCTTCGTGGTTTTGGGCGTTCGCATGCGAGAATCATTATCGCATTCTCACATGTAATTCTCGCATCACGGAGAGGATTTTAGCGTTACGTGACCACAAAAAAAGTGCACAAAATTAGTTTGGTCAAAAATCACCTTGCACTTGTGAAGGAATTGCTGAGGAAATCTGAAATATGCGTGTTTTGGTACACAAAAGTGCGTTTTGGGTGGTTCTGAAGGGTCAAAACACCAAAAAAAAACGTTTTTTTGCATTTTTGGTCACCCAAGGACCCACTATTTTGGTTGATATTTTTTTTTTTCCCTTTGCGAAAAAATACCCAAAAATCACGGCTATAAAAACGCTAAGGAAAAATCGATTTTCATTTTTTGGGCAGAGAAGTGCGTTTTAGGCGCCCACAGATGGTCAAAACATCAAAATTTTTGTGTTTTTGGCATCTTTGGACACCCAAGGACCCACTATCAGGGGTGAATTTTTTTTGCCTGAGATTTGCCTTTGCCAGAAATCGAAGAAAAAAAAATTATGAAGGAAATTGCTAAGAAAAAGTCGAAATTGTGGGCCCCTGTACTGCATATGGCGGTACCAGATCGTCAAAACACCCGACTCTTGCGTTTTTTTGCACTTTTTGGTACACAAAAACCCTGCTCAGGGGTCAAAATTTTCCCGGAAAAAAAAAATTTTTTTTTTCGAGATTTTTCAAAAATCGACTTGTCTTTGGTAAAAACCATGAAATTTCGGGTTCGCAAAACCACGTTTTAGACCCCCACAGATGCTCAAAAGTGCCAAATTTTGCTTCAAATGGCCTCAAATCGTCGAAATTAGCCCTTTTTAGGGGCGAAAAAAAAAATTCGAGAGTCCCTTTCCCTGGGAAGACAATAGCCAGAAATCTGAGGGAAAAAAAAAACTGGCCAGATTTCCAGATCTGGCCAGATCTGGGGAGTTTTTTTTTTTTTTTGAAAAAAAAAATTTCCCAGATTCCCAGATCTGGCCAGATCTGGCCAGATCTGGCCAGATCTGGAAACAAGATCTCCACATCTGGAAAACGAGCCAGATCTGGGAAATTGGCCCCCAAATCTGGCCAGATCTGGCAGCATCCGTGCCTGAAAGGTAACCGCGTCTATTTTTTTGGGATGTTCGTTTTAGATATTTCCAGAAATTTCTACTCGGATTTTTTTATGTTTATTTTTTTCCCAAAAGTACCAGAGGTTACCGATTTTTCTTTGGGGGGGTCTTTTTTTTTTAACGAACTGTGCAATATGTAAGTGTTCCCTCCCACTCCCCCCATCTCCAACTCTTGTGTTAATCTGTTTGCAACCGGAGGCCTACGTTCACGAGTCCACACTGAGCACATGCTCAAGACACAAGGACCTTCATCTCTCATCTGGATAAGCAAGAAGTGGGACGGCACCCCCAACAACCGTCTCTACGATCAACGATCAAGAGACACCCCCCAATTTCAAACGCAATACGTTCCCCTCACAAAAGTGGTAAAGATGGGTGTGCCCACCTTTGAGGTACATTCACCTACATTCACCATTCTTCCTCATTCTCAGGTGACTAAGCACGAGAGGCTTAGGTTCATCTCATAAACTTTACTTCTCTTTAAGACGTGTATGCACGCAAGGCATATGCATCTGACTCCTTCTTTGTGCTTTGTTTCTTTATTTTGAGTCTGTTTACGTTATGCGAGTTCATCTTTCAAAGGATATCCTGCAATATAGGGTAAGGATTGCACAGGAACAGAGTTTTTCCTGCTCACCCTCTGTTTCTCGATTTCCATCGACATTGTCTTTAAAGTAAGAAGGTGGTTAAGGATTCCACCCATAGGAACGTCGGCTGTCACTTTGCTTATCCACAGCAAAGGCAGACTAACGACGTATAAGGGCCTTTCTGCTGTGTGCACAACGCACATCAACCTTGCCTAGACTGAGTCAAGAACGAAACTTTTCCAAGTGTTAAGAAAAAAAAGCGGGCTGGCGTTTTATGCACAACACCCCTCTGTCCTCATACACATCATACACAGGACTATCCACTAATCTCTTTGTTGTGTTGTTGTGAAGTGTTTTGTCTTATTAGCCACACTCCTATGTTCTGCAGCGACGTAGCGCCTTGCCTAGTTTGACGAGGTGCTGCGCATCTGCTTCTGTCTTGCTCCGCCTCATCCCCTCCCCTCCCCTCCCCAACAATGACCCGTCTCCTGCTTGTCTGCTTGGCCATGGTGCTTGCAGAGGCTCGTGTCTTCAGGGCTGCCTTCTTCTACAACGGTGACATCTCTGACCTAGGATGGTCGTACACACACAACGAAGGAAGGATCCGTGCGCAGGATGTGATAACACGGTACCTCGAGTCCCGTGGCGACACAGTAAAGGGTGAGATCTACGAAGCACTGAGCCCTGCAGAAGCAAAGACACGCATGCTGGCTCTGAGCGAACAGGGCATCGACCTGATCGTGGCGTGCTCCTTCATCTATCACGAGGAGGCCTTTGCTCTTGCGAAACTGCACCCACACGTCGATTTTGTGCACATCTCTGGCTACTACTCTGGACCGGATAACTTCATCACAGCCTTTGGACGTGTCTATCACTCACGTTACGTGTCTGGTGTGGTTGCAGGGGGTACTAGCACAACAAAGCGTGTCGGCTACATTGCCTCCCTAAAGATTGCGGAAGTGTACCGTTCTGCCAACGCCTTCTACCTTGGTGTGCAGAAAGGGGCAGGTGCCATCATGAACTCCACATACATTGAACACAAAGTTGACGTGGTGGTGATCTGGATTGACACCTTCTACGATCCCGTGAAGGAGCGTGAGGCTGCACGTCGTTTGCATGCAATGGGATGTGATGTGATTGCCTACCACACCGACACACAGGAAGGTGCACTGTACGCAAAGGCAAACGGGATCCACAGTGTTGCCTCCAACACGGACGGGCGGAAGATCATTGGGGAGACTGTGCTTACTTCTTCGAGTTTCAACTGGGGACCCATCTACACAGAACTGATGAACAGGTCGTACTCAGGTACGTTCAAGACTGGGAGCCACAACCTGTGGTATGGGTACCCTGCTGGTGTGTCGGTCAACCACGATCCTTCGTTTGAAGTGGGCCCAACAACACGTAAGCTTTTCGATTCAACAGTTGCGGAGATGAAGGGTGGCTTTGACCCTTTCTGCTACCCTGTGTGGAACAGGGGAGCACTTGTGCCACGTGATGGACCTGGAGGCTGTACGAGTGATTTCTACCTCGCTGTGAAGATGCAGTTCCTTGTGGACGGGATGTACGACATCGGCTCCCTGACTCTGCACGGTGCGCAGTGTGGGAACGGCACGCGGTACACCCTGAAGATCAGCCACTCTCCACCACAGTACATCATTGACTGTCAGAACTGCACTGCAGGGACGTACTCACTCGTGAGCAACCTAGCTGAGGGGTCGGAGGAGTGCCTTCCTTGTCCCCCAGGCACGCACAGCGAGGATTCTGCGTCTTGGTGTGACCCCTGCCCCGAAGGGACGTATGCTGATGCCTCCACCACCTCGTGCACACCTTGCCCCGACGGCACTTCAAACTCAGGTCTTGGCAACACAAACTGCCCCTTCTCGTCTGAAACGGACACGGACTTAACGGCTGTCTTCGTGATTGTCGCAATTGTGGGTGTCTTGCTGCTGATTGGCGGGCCATTGATTGGGATACGTGTTGTGCGTGACCAGATGCGGATCTCAAAGCTCTTTTCCGAGAAGGCTGTTGCCATGCGTTGTGCAGAGAGCATTGCTTTTATGCGGTTAGAGGAGTTGGAAGATATCCGTACTATCGAGAACCCGTCGGACATCATTCAGTCGTTTGTGCAGATTGTGGACAACCTGATTGAGTACCGCAGGTACCTGCCGCGCACCATACTTGAGAAGTATGGGGCTGATGATGCGGAGGAGGACGACAAGGACAATGACACTGCGTGGGACAACACCTCTGTCACGAGCGGCTCGCAGCGCACTGGGGAGACTTCAGACGGCCGGCCGCCACATAGGAACCTTGCACTGGCACCACGCATTGCGAAGAAGAACATGGCCTTCCTCATGGCCAACATTGTAAACTTCCACAGAGTGGTGTTCGTCGGGCGTGAGGCAGACATCCTCGACAGGCACAAGAAGTACGTCCAGCTCTGCAGCGACGTAGCGCAGGCAAAGGCCGGTGTGCCCGAGACCTTCTCGGGCGACAGAATTGTGATCACCTTCAACGGCGCGCGCCCCAACAACAACTACCGCGAGTCAGCAGCGCGCTGTGGCATCAACCTGCACAGGCTCGCGAAGATGGACCTCGACCTGCAGATGTCTGGAGGCATTGCGTCTGGCGCCGTGATGGCAGGTCTGCTCGGGTCAGACTCGATGCAGCGCTACTCAACAGTAGGCCCTGTGGTCTCCTGGGTCCACGCACTCGAGCGTTTCGCGAAGTGGAAGAAGGCAGGCCTTGTGACAGACAACAGCATCTTCGAACAGTGCAGCAGTGCCTTCGACTGCTACCACTTTGCATTTGTTGTCAGTGACAAGTCGCCACAGCGCTCCAGCACACCCGTCCTCATCACACGTCTCGCCAAAGAACGTGACGTCGAAGTCAGTGAATGGATGTACGAACAGGAAGAAATGAAGACCTCCAAGCTCAACGACGTCTTTGTTTGTGTCCAGCACGGAAACTGGGACCAAGCTTCGCATTTGCTAACTATCGTTGAACGCACAGAGAAGAACCGAGCGCTGTGGGAGCAGATAGAAGCCATGGTTACGGCTAAAGAAGTCAAAGCTGACAACATTTCCATTTTATAAATTAACCTTTGTTTTATTTTTTGCTCTTGCACTTTCCAGTGTACAGAGACAGGGCCCTCTTACACCCTGGTCCTTTCCACTTCCGGTCTGTTTTACACTGTTCCAACATTATTCGTAGTGTACGAGGATTATACATGTTGTCAATTTTTCACATAGCGAAACACTAACGGTGGTATTATTTGCAACTTCAAGCGATGCGCGGCATCCCCACCACCCACCTACAACCACACCCCACAGGAGTAGACCTCCCAGCCCATGTGTCCGAGGTCACTCCTATTACAGATACTCTTGTTTGCGTTACTGTGTGCAGTGGAAGCGCGTGTGTTCCGTGCGGCGTGCATTTTCAAAGGTGTTCTCTCTGACTTTGGCTGGGGGTACACACACAACGAAGGAAGGATCCGTGCACAGGATGCACTCACAAAACACGTTGAAGCACAGGGTGATGTGCTGGAGACAGAGATCTTTGAGCAGGTGCCAGGGAACACATCAGTGAGCATGATGGGGACCTTGTCCAGTACTTTCGATATCATCTTCACAACGTCTTTTGATTACCACGAGCAGACATTCCAAGCTGCGAAAGAAAACCCAAACACAGACTTTGTGCACATCTCTGGCTACTACTCTGGGGAGCCAAACTTTGTCACAGCCTTTGGACGTGTCTATCACTCACGTTACGTGTCTGGTGTTGCCGCAGGTGGGAAGAGCAAGACAAAGCGGATTGGCTATATTGGATCAATCAAGATACCTGAAGTGTACCGTTCTGCCAACGCTTACTACCTTGGTGCACAGTTCGGGGCAGGTGCCATCATGAACTCCACATACGTTGAGCACAAAGTTGACGTGGTGGTGATCTGGATTGGTACGTTTTATGATCCCGTGAAGGAGCGTGAGGCTGCACGTCGTTTGCATGCAATGGGATGTGATGTGATTGCCTACCACACCGACACACAGGAGGGTGCACTGTACGCAAAGGAGTCAGGCATCTACAGCGTTGCAGCGAACGCTGACGGACGCAAGTTTATCGGAGAGAGCGTGCTCACATCAACAAACTTCAACTGGGAACCCGTCTACACTGAACTGATGAACAGGTCGTACTCAGGCACGTTCAAGACTGGGAACCACAAGTTGTTGTATGGGTACCCGAGTGGTGTTCCGATGAACAACGAGCTTTCGTTCAAAGTTGGGAATGCAACGAAGCAACTCTTTCACGAGACAGCGACGAAGATGAAGGGTGGCTTTGACCCTTTCTGCCACCCTGTGTGGAAGGACGGTGTGCGGGTGCAGGAGAATGTTGGCGACTGTTTGGGGGACTTCTACCTTGCTGTGAAGATGGACTACCTGATTGACGGTGTGAGCAACACAGGAGACATGCTTGCAGTTGGGGAGGTGTGTGGGAACGGGACTACATATGTGGCGGACGTTTTGCAGTCTCCACCGAAGTACACTTTCATCTGCAGCAACTGCACAGCCGGCACGTTTTCTCATGTTGAGGATGTGGCTGTGGGTGTGCAGACTTGTGGAGTGTGCCCGCCCGGCACGTACAGTGCTGAAGGTGCATCAGAGTGCATTGCGTGCGGCAGGAAAACCTTCTCTCTTAGTGAGTCGTCAAGCTGCACGCTCTGCCCTGAAGGGAGGACAAACACAGGTGTCGGCAATGGAGGCTGTCCTTTTGCAGACAACGTCCAGGGCCCACATATTGCGCTGATTATTGTGCTCTGCAGTGTTGCTGCTCTGCTGCTGTTTGGTGCGCCACTTGTGGGGTACCGTGTTATGCGTGATCGGTCGAAGATCTCATCCCTGCACTCCGAGAAGGCTGTTGCCATGCGCTGTGCGGAGAGCATTGCACGCATGAAGCTGGAGGAGTTGGACGACATCCGTGGGATTGAGCAGCCGTCGGACATCATTCAGTCGTTTGTGCAGATCATCGACAACCTGATTGAGTACCGCAGGTTCCTACCTAACACATTACTTGCACGACACAGCGATAGTATGAAGTGCATACCGCCCCACAGGTTCGCACCCGGCCTGGAGACACAAACCGCTACGATTGTGTTCACAGACATCCAGTCGTCGACGGAGCTTTGGGAGTCTTTGGACAACGACATGCACACAGCCTTGTACCTGCACAACCGTATAGTCAGAGAGCAGATCAGTGTCAACAACGGCTACGAAGTGAAGACTATAGGCGACGCGTTCATGGTGGCATTTGACACCGAGGTTGAGGGCATCAAGTTTGCACTCGATTTACAGTCGGCCCTCTTCCGCAGTAACGAGTGGCCAGATGTGCTTCACGGACACGTCGAGTCAAGAATGGAACTGAATTGGAAGGGCCTTCGCGTTCGTGTCGGTGTGAACACAGGACCTGTCAACACTGAGAGGAACGATTTGACTGGACGTTACGACTACTTTGGGTCTACAGTGAACAAGGCTGCACGGCTCGAGGCTGCTGGTGTTGGAGGGTCTGTGTGCGTGTGTGATACGACTCTTGAACGTTTGCAGCAAAATCCTGAACTCTGTAGCACATTTACGTCCGTCGAGTTGAAAGACTGCAAAATGAAGGGTTTCAAGGAGCGCCTGGTATTAGCACTTCTTGTCCCAATTCGGCTGGCCGGGCGATGTGATTGTCTGCTGCGGAATCGGAACATGAAGAAGAAGGACGCAGGCAGCCTGGAGAACAGTGATTTGCTTCGCACTGTGCATGTCGTCTTCGACACCATTCAAAACGCCACAGTGTGCAACGTGCGCTTCGACTTCACCGCTATTGAGGTCAAGTCGCGGGAGGTGCTTCCCTCTGCATTCTCAACAGTGTTGCTGCACCTCGAGCGCACAAAGGGGCACGTCATTGCTGCCCACAACAGCAGTCTCATTGTGGGGTGGAACACCGTCCCCGCACAGACAGGTGCACACGTTGAGCTGGCTGCACACTTCACCCAGTTGTGCCAAGTGCACTTTACTGTACAGCAATACTCAGCTACGTTGGGGCTGTGCTCGGGGAGTGTCGACACGGGGAATGTCGGGACTGGGAACCAAAAGTTTATCACTGTCGTTGGGACGCCCATCAACGTGGCGGAGGCGCTGGTGCAGGAGGCTCTGCACTTTCACTGCTTTGCGTGCATTGCGTCGTATGGGCAGAAGTTGAGCGTTCAGACCATTGTGGGGGGCTCTGTGCGCCCCATCAGCAGGCTGCACATCTCTGGCTTGTCCACTTTGTATGTCACAGTGTATGAGCTGATGTTCAACCAAAACGATGAAGACGAGTGGCTGTGGGGCAGCGAGTACGTCGAGTCTTTCATGAATTCAGATCACAGAGCCATACGCCAGCAAGGGAATCTGGATGTGACCGCGTCAGCCGTGTGCGAATACTTACGTTCCCACGGGGGAGGTGCGCGGAAGGTCATTGTCCCTACAGTATATTAACATGAGGATGCACAGTCCTCTGCATTTGTAGCCCCATTTTTTTCCGGAAAACGAACAAAAAGCGGATACATGGTGTCATTTTCTTTCGTTCTCTCGAGAACAAGGTCATTTTCTTTATTTATCCGTGAGCGTTCATGGTACACATCTCTCGTGATTTCAAACTAAACCCAAACTAAAGATGTGTACTCGTGAGGTGCATTCACCTTTAAAGTGTTCTTTTTCTCTTTTGAACAGGAAGTACATGAACCCACATGTTTCGCCACACTATGCCACACTACTACCGTAGTGTGCAGCAAGTGTTTAAGTATCCACACCTCAGGACGAGGACGGGAGGGCACTATGTTACGTTCAGTACTCTTGCGAATGTGCCTGCACATCCTGCACAATGTTTCCACGTTGCAAAAGACGGGCTCGGCACGTTGTTGTTCAGTACGGAATCTGCACAACCATTATTTAATAAAAAGAAAACGACCACTTTTTTCATTTACAGTCGCGCAAATACCACGTTCCCACCACCACACACAGACTGCCTCACGGTTGGTCGCATGGGATCAATGGGATATATGTATCGGGCACTTATATTTGTTGCGTTACTGTGTGCAGTGGAAGCGCGTGTGTTCCGTGCGGCGTACATTTTCAACGGTGTTATTTCTGACTTTGGCTGGGGGTACACACACAACGAAGGAAGGATCCGTGCACAGGATGCACTCGCAAAACACGTTGAAGCACAGGGCGATGTGCTGGAGACAGAGATCTTTGAGCAGGTGCCAGGGAACACATCAGTGAGCATGATGGGGACCTTGTCCAGCACTTTTGATATCATCTTCACAACGTCTTTTGAGTACCACGAGCAGACATTCCAAGCTGCGAAAGAAAACCCAAACACAGACTTTGTGCACATCTCTGGCTACTACTCTGGGGAGCCAAACTTTGTCACAGCACACGGACGTGTTTATCACTCACGTTACGTGTCTGGTGTTGCCGCAGGTGGGAAGAGCAAGACAAAACGGATTGGTTATATTGGATCGATCAAGATACCTGAAGTGTACCGTTCTGCCAACGCTTACTACCTTGGTGCACAGGTCGGGGCAGGTGCCATCATGAACTCCACATACATTGAACACAAAGTTGACGTGGTGGTGATCTGGATTGACACCTTCTACGATCCCGTGAAGGAGCGTGAGGCTGCACGTCGTTTGCATGCAATGGGATGTGATGTGATTTCTTACCACACCGACACACAGGAGGGTGCACTGTACGCAAAGGAGTCAGGCATCTACAGCGTTGCAGCGAACGCTGACGGACGCAAGTTTATTGGAGAGAGCGTGCTCACATCGACAAACTTCAACTGGGAACCCATCTACACTGAACTGATGAACAGGTCGTACTCAGGTACGTTCAGGAGCGGAAGCCATTCCCTGTGGTATGGGTACCCGAGCGGCGTGTCCGTGAATTATGACCCTTCGTTCAAAGTTGGGAATGCAACGAAGCAACTCTTTCACGAGACAGCAACGAAGATGAAGGGTGGCTTTGACCCTTTCTGCCACCCTGTGTGGAAGGACGGTGTGCGGGTGCAGGAGAATGTTGGCGACTGTTTGGGGGACTTCTACCTTGCTGT
The DNA here is from genome assembly GCA_964035575.1 of Rhynchopus sp. YZ270_cl-10. Lineage (NCBI taxonomy): Eukaryota > Euglenozoa > Diplonemea > Diplonemida > Diplonemidae > Rhynchopus > Rhynchopus sp. YZ270_cl-10. Next base: position 152,014 of record OZ037847.1, on the reverse strand, counting down.
GAAGATGGACTACCTGATTGACGGTGTGAGCAACACAGGAGACATGCTTGCAGTTGGGGAGGTGTGTGGGAACGGGACTACACATGTGGCGGACGTTTTGCAGTCTCCACCGAAGTACACTTTCATCTGCAGCAACTGCACAGCCGGCACGTTTTCTCATGTTGAGGATGTGGCTGTGGGTGTGCAGACTTGCGGAGTGTGCCCGCCCGGCACGTACAGTGCTGAAGGTGCATCAGAGTGCATTGCGTGCGGCACGGGAACCTTCTCTGATCGTGAGTCGTCAAGTTGCACGCTCTGCCCTGAAGGGAGGACAAACACGGGTGTCGGCAATGGAGGCTGTCCTTTTGAGGAGAACGGGGATGACTCAACTGTGCTCATTATTGTGCTCTGCAGTGTTGCTGCTCTGCTGCTGTTTGGTGCGCCACTTGTGGGGTACCGTGTTATGCGTGATCGGTCGAAGATCTCATCCCTGCACTCCGAGAAGGCTGTTGCCATGCGCTGTGCGGAGAGCATTGCACGCATGCAGCTGGAGGAGTTGGACGACATCCGTGGGATTGAGGATCCGTCGGACATCATTCAGTCGTTTGTGCAGATCATCGACAACCTGATTGAGTACCGCAGGTACCTGCCGCGCACGCTGCTTGTGAAGTACGATGAAGATATCGATGAGGTGACGGCCCTGCCACCAGACAGGTTCGCACCCGGCCTGGACACACAGGTCGCGACGATTGTGTTCACAGACATCCAGTCGTCTACGGAGCTTTGGGAGTCTTTGGAAGACTCGATGCACGCAGCCTTGTACCTGCACAACGCACTTATCAGAGAGCAGATCACAAAATACAACGGCTACGAAGTGAAGACTATAGGCGACGCGTTCATGGTGGCATTCGACACCGAGGCTGAGGGCATCAAGTTTGCACTCGGCATGCAGGAAGCGCTACAGACGTCTGAGAAGTGGCCCGAGTCACTGCACACCCATCCGCAGAGCAAGCTTGTGGGCACACATTGGAAGGGCGTGCGCGTTCGTGTCGGTGTGAACACAGGACCTGTCAACACTGAAGAGAACGATTTGACTGGACGTGTGGACTACTTTGGGTCTACAGTGAACAAGGCTGCACGGCTCGAGGCTGCTGGTGCCGGAGGATCGGTATGCGTTACGCGTGAGTCCTTTGACGTGATGAAGGACAACTTGGACTCCTTTGGTGGTCTGTTTTCTATGGACCTGCACAAGGTGCGTCTGAAGGGCTTCAAAGACCTGCAGGAGTTGACTCTGCTGCTGCCTGCGAAGCTGTCCGCGAGACGTGAGGACATCCTCCTCTACCTGCGCGAGCGTGGGACACGGCAGCACTATCGCAAGCAGGGTGGAGAGCAGAGCGAACGCATGTCAGCCTCGGGCAGGTCGTCGAGGCTGTCCTCGCAGAAGGCCCACGGCCACGGCCGCACAGAGGTCGCGAAGTACTTCCCCGTCGGCTTCGAGACGATGCAGAGCGCCACTGTGTGCAACCTGCGCATGAACTTCGTCCTTGGTGGCAGCCGCCTCCAAGACGCGCTCCCTGCTGCATTCTCAACAGTGCTGCTGCACCTCGAGCGCACAAAGGGGCACGTCATCGCAGCACAGAACTGCAGCCTCATGGTCGGGTGGAACACCGTCCCCGCACAGACGGTCGCTTCGCATATGCTGCTCTCGTCGCGCTTCGTTGCACTGTGCGAAACGTACTTCTCGCACCAGCCGTACTCAGCAGCCATGGGGCTGTGCTCGGGGAGTGTCGACACGGGGAATGTCGGGACTGGGAACCAAAAGTTTATCACTGTCGTTGGGACGCCCATCAACGTGGCGGAGGCGCTGGTGCAGGAGGCTCTGCACTTTCACTGCTTTGCGTGCATTGCGTCGTATGGGCAGAAGTTGAGCGTTCTGACGGATTCGTTCCTGAAGGGTGCGACACGTCCTGTGAGCAGGTTGCATGTGTCTGGTGCGGGAGCGGATCTGGTGGGCACGACGTTGACTGTGTACGAGATGGCGTTTGACAGGGACGGAGAAGGGGAGGCCGACGACGACTGGATGTGGAGCAAGCACTACCGCGAGGCGTTCACCTCCGCCAACTTCAATCTCATCCGGAGCAAGCTTGCGAACGGCCACGCACTCACACCTACTGCTGTGTGCAACTACCTTGAGGAACACGGCTCTTCTCCACGCATGACCGTCGAGCCCACCTCTCAGGACAGCTGAACAGCATGTTTTATCATTCCCTATTGTCCACACTGCCCCATGCTATTCCATCCATACAATGCACCCTGTCTCCACTACGGGCACAAAGGTGGCCACTGTGCTCCAGTAATCTTTCAACTTTATACACATATCATATCACCCCAATCCCCTGGAGACAGTGTGCACCTTTGGCAGTGCCGTAGTGTCGTGCAATAAATGTGCAGTTATCTTCTAGAATTGGCAGTGTGCTACAAAGAATAAATGAACGAAAGAAAGAAATGAAGAAAACGAATAAAACGAATAAAAGAAAACAGTCAGCTGAGCAAAATGCATACCATTTATTGCTCAAGCTTCCCCTTCTGGTCAAACCCTCGCCGTTTATGCTCCCTCCCCCCCTTTAGTTTACGCAACCAGTACCTGCCTTGCTCTCGTCCTGACGCTCTCTGAAAGATTTTGGATGTGTGAAGGAAATAGGAGCATGCTCCACGCCTGGCGAGAGGTGGGTATTTTCTTTCCATTCCCCGGTGCGAGGAGGGATCGTGTGCATTCCCTCCTATTTGTCGGTACCCCCTGCGCTCATTGGTGTTCAGCAGACGCCCAGAGTGTTGTGTTGGGCACCTCATCTCCCGTGTCTTTCTTGAGTCTATAAATCATGTTGTCACCCCTTCCCAATCAGGGTGGGAAATAACTGCAGGCAGGCTATTCTTTCTAGGTGACTAAGCATTAGAGAGGCTTAGGATCATCTTCTAAACTATTTTTTTTTTGATTTGTTGACAAACGTGGCCAAGCCTATCAACCAACCAGTCCTTGGTTCACGCCAACCTTTCTCAGACTATCCCCTGCTTTCTGTATTTTATCTTTCGCGACAATGAATTCTCCCCCTTACCCCCGTACCTCCGACCCTTTTCAGCACAGTGCGCGCTCTTGTATATTCGAAATATTTGAAAAATATTGACAATGTGCAACCGGTGTGATGCTTTGTTTTGTATATGTGGTGTGTTGTGTCCAACCTCCCTGCTCACTGCCTTTTCACAAAGAGTTGTGTTTGATGGAAAGGGAAAAGTGTGTCTTCTTAACAGCAGGTAGGGTGTTATCCATTCCGCTGGTGAAAGAAGCGCGCATTCCTCGTACAGAACACTTTCTTTTTGGTTCCAGTTTGACGCAGGGTGGTATTGCTATTTTTTTTTCTTCTATTTTTTCATACTTTTCTTCAGACCTTTTTTCTTAAAAAGGTCATGTGGAAATGAAGCGCAAAAATACAACGAACATCTGGGGATGCCTGCTCATGTCGGTTGTGTTTTTTTCTTCCCCTGTTGTTGGCCGCAGGGTACTCGTGTTTTCATCCGGGGCTGGCATCGTACGTGAGTCGATCGGAGGTGCCTGTATCAACTACTATTGTTTTCTTTCCTTTTTTTTGGCTCAACTGCCAAAAGCCTATTATTTTCCCTTTGCACCCACCCATCTGGACTCCCTCTATTTTTTGATTTGTTTTCAACGTTTTTGAACGTCTTTGTGTGCTTTCTCTTTGGAAAGTATACGCAATTGATTATTTTCAAATTTATTCCAAAAAAAATCTGAATAAATTGCTAACGAGAGGCATCACAGATTCATGTCAACTCTCTTTTTTAAAGGATATGCAAGCACGAGGCAGATTCATCTTTTTCAACTCTTTTTTCTTCCTCATTTTCAAAGGGTACATTTGTCGCACCTCTATGCTTTTTCTCGATACAAAAAGAATATGTGATGGTTGAAATCCTACAAGGGTTACGGACGGAATCATGTATCGGAAAGGTGGAAACAGAACAGCCCACCTTCACAATGTAGCGTAAACTGAACCAAAAACCTTCTAAAAAATGAAAACTTTGCGTCATCAGACTTTCCCTCTCTGTTCAAAGCCCGGTTTAGAGGGGCTGTACATGATGCCACCCTTTTTTGGGGAGAACCGATTTCAATGGGACACCTTGCCTTTTCTTGAGGAAAGGGGAAAAACCCCACACCCGATTGCAAATACGGCATCCCAGTGGTTTGAAAGGCTGGAAGGGCTTGTTCCCTCACTGAATATGTTGGGTGGGCCCTTCCATGACCTATGGCATCAATCAAAGACGATATCATTTTTTTTTTTACACAGTGGTGCTTTTGGAAATCGGTTAGCGACCTGTCAGCGACCTGTCAATATCAGGGGGGGGTGTCTATAAAGTCCCTGTGTCAGTGACCTGTCAATATATCAACCCCCTACCGGAGTACCACACAGTTATTTTCTTTTGAAAGAGAAAACCGAAATGCAATAGTATCATACAGCATTATTGCGCCGTTTTATTCTCTCAAAAACAATACACCAAATTTCAATATCCAGAGTTTTTGTTTTGTTTTTTTTTCCACACAACGGTTTCCGTCTTTTTGTTTATTGCCTTAGAAAAGCACCCCTGGTTTGAGTTGTCGAACCTTTCTTTAAAAACCCCTTAAAAAGGATTTTTGGGGTTGCCTTCAGGCGATTCTGTGCATTGCTATGAACCCTGGTTCAGCTGATGTTTTTTTGTGAAGGAGACACTGTCCAGAGGATTTTGTCTTTTCAATCAAAAAATTTTGTTGCTGTTCCTCAAAAAACTCTATTTGAGGTTTAGGTTCATCTTCTAAACTTTTTCTTTCTCTCTTTTTTAAAAATCCAATTTAAATTCCAATAAAGCTACTCTTTTTCAGACTTTCTCTTTCCACAGTGAAAACGTTGCAATGCCCTCTAGGCCCTCTTGGCTTCTGCCCTCTAGGCTCTAGGGGGCAACGCACCCTGCACTCCTTTTTAGAGAAACCGAAAAAAGCGCCGTTTTTACCACAGCACAACATACCACCTTATTGCATACCATTTTGTTTAGATGGCCGTGCTCACGAAGCACGTATTCATCTTTCAAGCTTTTCTCTCTTTTTTTAGATAAATTGTTGGAGTAGTGTAGTTGCCCTCGGTAGTGTTGCTACAGTTGTGCAATCTCCACTGTCTTTCAGTGCTTGCGCCCAATGAACGATGAGGCGTTTTGCACTTTCAATTTCTCTTTTTTTGTTTTGTTTTTGTTATGTTTGAATAGGAACTCCCCCCCATTTCATTCTCTACTACTTTTATGATTTTATGTTGAAATAAATCTCTAATAAAAACGAACACCTTTCCCTTATCATTTAGAAGCTAGATTGCTCGGAGTACGTTTCCCCCCCCTTCTTTTTCTATATTCTGTTAACGTCCACTTTCTCTTCTTTGATTTGAAAGTATAAAACGAACCTTTTTTTCCCCAATCTTACATTGTGGCACTCTACAACCTCTCAGCCACAACTGTCACCTTCCCCCCCTCATCCCCATCTCTGCTTCGTGGACTTCCATCGCGATGTCCTCCTCCCATATATTACTCTATTGGGTAACAAACAGAGATCAGCAGAACCCCCCTAAGGTCGACAGAGTAAGCCGGAAACTACATTAAAGTTCGCACATCGCTTTGGTTAAGGATCTAAAAGGCTAAACAAACGCAAATACAAAATAGCAAAAACAAAGAGTACAAGCTATAACAAAAACATTTTCAAACCCCCCTAAGGTCGCGACTCAGGTTGTGGCTGTTGTGCAACCCTTCTGCGTTTCGGTGTTATTGTATAGGATGCCCTAGACTTGACTTGACTTGGTTTTCCTTGACTGCAACGGTGAAACCACACACAAGTAAAGTCATTTCCTTTGTACCAAAGCATATTTTAAGTCGTGCAGGATAGCAATAGGATAGCAAATGTAACGTAAAGTAAAACTTTTCGAACGAAGAAAAAGAAACAAATGAGACGCAACGTAAGCCACGAAATGGAAAGGGGTTGGTCGTGGGAATAATATTATGTATTCGCACATTTTTGATGAAAATATGCCAAAAATTATTTTTAAGGCTGTGTGCCGAAAAAAGGTACGGGCGACATTTGTGTAGATAGTAACCTTGCTTCGTAGTCGGGTGATGTCGAAACAAAAAACAATGTTCGGGCGACTCTTTTTGTAGTGTTTTGATTGTTGTACTGCATTCCAGATAGGAGTGCATTTTTGTCACGCTATATTTTCTTCTTCTTTTTTTTTTTTTTTTTGCAAAAAAAAAAAAAAAATAACAGCAAGAAAATGTGTTTCCCCTGTTGACATAAAACCTAGGTGCGAAAACGGGGTTCACTTTTCTTTTTACTTTTCGCTTCTCTTGCGTGCAATATCTATCAATTTCACTTTATTCGGTGTTTTTTTCTTTTTTCTTTGGAGAAACGCGTTTCCCCTATCGAACGGCATTTCCACAACATGTTTGGAGACACGTTCCATCTTCATATTTTCCTATTCATTGAGTCCACTACGACTCTTTATTCAGTATTTAAAAAGTTTTTCCCCCTTTATATTTTTTGTCATTTCTCCCGCTCCCCCACTAGGCAACGTTCATTTCATGCAAACTCATTTTTTTTTCTCTTTGCCTCACTAGGAGTGCTTAACCGTACTCAGAATGTTGTGACAAGAAACTCTCCCCATTACCCCTCTCTTCTTTTGCACATGCCAATCAACCTTTCTCTCCCCACCCCCCCAACACGCCCACCCACCCACCTACCCACCTACCCTTCCAGACAACACAGCAATGGATCAAGTCGGTGGTGCATGGGTGTTTTCTAACCCCACCGAGTTGCATTTGTTATACCTGAAGAACTGTTCGAAGACATCACCATGGTACCGGAAGGCCGTCAAGGCAGCAAAGGGGACATCTGTCCCAGACTTCAGGTCACAGGCCGCTGCTACAGGGAGTGAAGCCTTTGAGAACGTGCTGGAGAAAGTGGAGAAAGGCCGTGCAGCGCTTGCGAACGTACCCATCGACACCCCGCACTTCATATCAGAACTGCTGGACCAGAACACACAGGTCGCACAGCTTGCACCGCATTTTATCAATCATGAAGGAGTCTGGCGGAAGTGTATTGTCTTCAAGCAGGAGGCTGGACAGGAGGGCACGGATGTGTTCCCCATCTGGCTGCTTACCCGTGGCAGTGTTGGTTGGGAGCCTGATGTGCGTGTTGGTGTGATGCTGGTGGAGCGTGAACGCATCCACACAAAGGACTCTCGCAAGATGGAGGAGGAGATGCGCAAGGCCGAGATCGGTGAGGTCACGCGTGTCGCCATCACCCTCGGCGATGTGTTCCCCAACGTGACCAGCGTCGAGCGTGCGCTGCTCTACTTCCCACAGTGCTTCACGCCGCACAGAGAGGACGACTCAGGCTTTTCCTCAGGCAGGTTCGCTGTCCGCGAGGAAGTCCCCTACCCGCCGCTGGAGCAGTTCGGAAACAACCCAAACTGGACACCCGGCAGTTTCACTGTCGCAAAGGATAAGAGCGTGACGTACCAGCAGGACACGCCCACAGGGGGTCCGCTTGTAGGCGCACCGTCGTGGCCCACAGCAGACACGAAGTGTGTGGAGTGCAAGAAGACCGTGGAGGCATCGCTGCACGGCCCCGTGCAGGACGGTGTTGTGCTGCCGTCGTTTGTCGGGAGGACGAACCGCTACGACTCTGCAGTGCATGAGTTCATGCACCTGAAGTGCCAGTTCGCGAACAACGAGCGCAACCTTGTCCAGCTGGAGTTCATCTGGAACGGCTCCTACGAATGCAACAAGAGCGTGCCCGGGGCGGACCTTGGGTTCACCAGCCACAAGACAATGCTCACGAAGAACACCAGCCCGCATACCGTCTTCCCCATTCTCCTGAAGAAGGGCGTCATGCCCGAGACCGACGCACCTGGTGCAGAACGGTGGTGGATTGGCGAGAAGGGTATCATTCACGTCTTCGTGAAGGACAAGCAGTATGAGTTCCTGCACTTCCCACGCCGGAAGCTCGTGTTTCTGCTCTCTGTGGACGGCAAGCCTGTTTCGAAAGGTGTTGCGTTTGAGGAGGGGAAGCGCCCATTTGCTCATGTCTTGAACTCTTCGTACGCAAAGCCGAGCAGTGGTGACTACCATCTGCTGGTCAAGCGTGCCCTTCATGAGCGTGACAGCTACGACGCTCTTGTGGCGCAGAAGGAGAAGCGCGATGCCGAAGACGCTGCGAAGGCCGCTGAGGCGGAGGCTGCGAAGCCGCCCTCTGTGGAGGTGATGAAGTCCACTGCCGACACGATGGGCATGATGCTTTCGCGCCTCACAGACGTGGTCGTGGACGTGCTCGACAAGCACTCCTACCTGCTGCACCGCCAGGACGTCTCGCGCAACACCACCACCATGAAGGCCTCCGTTGCCGCCCTCCTTGACGCAGACTCCGACGACGAGTCCCTCAGCGCTGAGTCTGAGAACGTCGACAACCAAGTCCAGGAGGAGAAGGTCGAGGCCGACGAGGACGAGAAGGCAGGCAACCGCGACCAGGACGAAGACTCGCTCTCCTCTGGTGAGGCGGCGATGCTGAAGCCTGCAGCAGAGGACGACGGTGACGAGGACCTCGACTCTGACGAGCAGCGCGACATCGAGGACAGGGTGACCAGCCGCAGGCCCGCTGCGTCGATCTTCTCGCTGCGCAGGAAGTACGGCGACCGTGGACTCTTCGACATCCTGCCGTACATCTCGCTACTGCGCCTCATGCAGACACATGCCTCGGGCGACAAGCTCCTGAACGAGCTGCTCGCAGCAGACGACACCCTTGCGGCACTCAACGCGTACATCACAGTCGCTGCAGCAGCGCAGGAGGCCAACAAGCTCAAGGGCTACGAAGTCAACTTCCCCAAACTCTGTGAAGTGACCCGCGAAGGCGAATGGGCCATCCTGCAGCTCGAGTACGGTGTCGGCCTGCCAGAGTCGCACTACACACAGCGCTTCATGGTGCCGCCGTACAAGAAGATGCGTGGCCTCAAGCGTGGTGTGTGCAAGGCCCTCTCGCAGATCACCAAGGCAGACTACGCGAACGTGCTCATGCTTGAGGCACTCATCCTGTGCAGATCGATCGACCGCCGCAAGAGAAACATCATTTCCTCACCTCTGCTGGTCACTGGGCTGGCGGAAGAGGACCACGAGAAGACTATGGGCTTCCCGCTGCGCAAGCTGTACCACGAGGAGTCGCTGTGGATGCACACAATGCACAACAAGAAGCAGTGCACGCCGCAGCAGGTGCGTGCGCAGGTGGCGGCACAGCTCATGGTGCCTCTGTCCCGTGTCGTGGTGTGCGTCGAAGGCAGCCACAGCGTGGTGCGCGTCAAGGGTGTGCAGGAGCAGCAGAAGCGCTGTGCGGAGACGCCCTTCATCAACCAGGACACCATTGCCACTGCGGACGCTTCCACCACACAGATGCAGACCTCGCAGCTGCTGCAGCTCTACCAGCTTGGTGAGTGCATCACCAACCACTTCGGATGCTTCAAGGGCACCCGCGGGAAGTGGCTCGGCGCTGTCGGCCCCGACGTGACACACCTGAACTACGTTCTGCGCGGCATGCACACACCCTTCACACCCACAGCAGACCGTGCCCTGGACAGCCTCCTTGGCGCAGAGGGGCAGTGGGTCTACGAGGAGCGCAGCACACAGAAGCCCCTGGAGGGCCTCCTCGGCAGGCTGCCCGACTTCAAGCAGGATGCGGAGGGTGTCATGGACTGCAGGAGACGGAGCATCGAGAGCTTCATTGCGTTCGACGATGAGTGCGAGAGCGATGGTGTGGAGAGTGTGATGCAGGACACCGACGACGAGGATCTGGAGGAGGGCGAGATTCCGAAGGGGCACGTCCGTATTTCTTACACGTTTGTTGAGTATCAGGAGTTCTGCCAGCTCCGTCTCGACATTCTCTCTGGCACACATGAGGGCGAGAGCACGACGATCCCTGTCTACAAGCGCTCCCCCGTGCTGCGCATGCTGTACGAGGCAGACATCACAGACGACCTCCTCAGTGACGCCATCTGCAACGCCTGCAGCACCGCCACCAAAGCAGGTGTCGCCAGAGTGCCACGCATCTCCGAGCTCTACTGGCTCCTCCTCCCGCACACATACGACCGCGACGCACCCGTCCCCGCCTCCATCCACGAGGACGCGACCACCGCAACAGGACACTACCCATGGCGCTTCCACCTCCTCTTCAAGAGGTTTGGCCTCACCATGATGCAGTCCATCCGTCTTGCGGGAGTCATGAACGCTGAGGTGGAGGGCCGTATTGACGACCTTCTCCCTGAGATTGACAGCAACTGGCGCGACCAGGTGCGCGTGCGTCACTTCAACGCGTGGATGCGTATCAACGAGGCGTACTCCGCAGAGGACATGGAAGGCTTCCGCAAGGAGGTCGAAGAGGCGCGTGAGGTGCAGCGTGATGCCGAGCGTGACCTCAAAGCGGAGCAGCGTCACAAGGAGCGCAACCTGTTTGGGTACAGCGAGAAGGACATTGCCGAGATCGAGGAGGCCGAGGAGGAGGACCGTGCAGCTGCACTTGCACGCGCCGCACTGGGAGTGCTGCCCGAGAAGGAGGATCACACGAAGGCGGTGGACCCCAACCAGACCGTGCTCCCCGACTTCCTGTACGAGGACGAGGCGGAGTGCCCCTCGCATGGCATCGACCTGCACCCGTCGTCCGCACTGAACGACATCCTCTACCGCATCATGCAGAACGACCCTGTCGGCAGGACCGCCGTGCTGCGCTCCCTGCACCTCCTCCGCGGGGAGGGTGGCGAGCAGCGCTACACATGGCATGAGACGTGCCTTGTGGACTCCTGCTCCAACGAGGCCATGCCGCAGGGGCTTGCAGGCCGTCTTGCAAAGAAGCTGCGCAAGGAGGTGCGCTGCTTCGGCATCAACCACATCCGCTCCGACGGACTCACAGGCGAGCCCGCAGACAGCGAGGTGGACACGCAGTCGTCGAACTGGGACGCTATGTCCGACGTTGCTTCGGAGACGTCGCAGAACCCTTGCGACTATGACGACAGAGATGCGGAGGGTGAGATCGACATCACGCGTGAGACCCTTGACCCCTTCTCCAAGTCTGCAACTGCACAGTTTGATGTGGGTGCCGATGCCACGCCCCTGCTCGGCGCCTCTATGGGCTCGTGTGGGCGCTGCAGCGTGACCGTGCAGAACATGCACCGCTTCGCAGACTACTTCGTGCGGCAGTTCACCCGCAACCCTGAGTTCGTCCTCCGCCTTGCGAAGCAGGCAGGCCGCCTCCCGGAGGCACAGCTGCAGTACGTCAAAGCCTTCGACAACATGATCTCTGCCCTGCACACCTGGGCAGGACACCTCAACAAGAAGGGCACCGACTCGCTTGTCACCCAGGAGGCACGCGCCACATACCTGCAGGCCGTTCAGCACCTGTGGAGCATTGGCCTTGGGGAGACGTACCGTTTGAAGGAGAGCGACGACGCTGAGGACGACTCTTCTGAGGACTCTGGGCCTGGTGTGCAGAAGTACGACGACGAAGAGATGCACGAGCGCGAGGTCGAGCAGCGCCACTGCAACGATGCACAGAAGTGCAGCAGCGGGCTGTGCCTGCTGTGGGACCTGCTGGCAGGAATCGCCGAGGAGGTCAAGATCACCGACATGTACATGCGCAACTGCACTGCCTTCAGCTACTCCATGATCGAGGCCCTGCAGCCCGCTAAGGCGCCCCTCGTGAAGCGCCTGCGCAACATCGAAGCCTTCCTGGACAAGCTCGCACAGTACTCCCCCATGCCTGCGAAGCGCTCCTTCCTCTACGAGCACGCACTCTTCCTCATCGACTCGCAGCCCGTCGCAACACTCTTCTACCGCTTCCTGCAGAGGAACTCCACCCTCGTCACTAAGCCGCACCTCATCGCACGCCTTGAGAAGGCAATGGTGCACACACCCCTCCCGAAGATGGTGTGCCGTGCCACAGGAGGCATTGGCGAGCTCATCCCTGTCGCGTCTGAGCTGCGCCCCTACCACCGCCTTGCACGCGAGTACAGCTTTGGCGAGCCCTTCGGCCACGGCAATGCGCGTGTGTGTCTGCCCGCAACCAGCTTCGAGGAGGCGCTGTGCGTGGCGCGTGCGAACAACGCTGGGCTCTTCATCTTCAACACCATCGACAAGACTGTCGAGCTTCTGAGGCAGCGTGCAGAGAAGGTGGCGTACACGAAGCTTGCGAAGGGCTGCATCTTCTGTGTGTCGAAGGACATCCGCAAGTACGAGGGCATGTGGCTCACCCTCAGCAGCCTTGAGGACAAGCTCCTTGGGGACAACGCAGGACCCAAGCGCTGGGCCGCTGCACAGGAGTGCAGGATGGACCCATGCGACAATGTCCACAAGTCGCATGCACAGTTCCGTGCCGCCCACAAGGAGTGTGCCGAGAATGCCTGGCGTGAGTGCGAAGACAGGCGTGTCTTCGTACACCCCAACGGCGACAAGCGCTACGTGAAGAAGGACACCCAGCTCTGCGGCACCTCCATGACCTGGGATGACCTCCCCGAGTGCAGACGCTTCCCCACCAACGGGCACGAGACGTTCGACCACTTCACCTCGTACGACCTCTCCCCCGCCTCGCACGGCAGCCCCGAAGGCAAGTACCTCACGTACGAGGAGTTCGTGCACTTCCTCGGCAAGAAGCGTGCCGACAGGGTGTGGCCGACCATGGAGATGCGCCGCTTGGACCCCGAGACCAACACACCGTCCACAAAGCATGAGTTCTTCAGGCGGTCGGACAAGGTGCTGATGAAGTTCTGGGAGGCCCTGCCCGTGGTGGACAGCACGCCCAACAAGGCACAGAAGGTGCAGGGTGCTGAGGTGGACATGACGGACCTCGACCTGCAGGTGTTCACCAAGGACGCACCACCGGAGGGGCAGGACGTGGGCACTGCGGAGGGTGCGCTGTGGCTGCTGTACCCGACGCAGGCCTTCCTCGACTGCCTGCACCACGAGCACGAGAGCACCGAGAGCGAGGCGCAGTTCGCTGTCTACGCGAACAACCGCTTCCCCATCATCCACAAGATCCGTGTCATGCTGCAGTACGACAACGAGTTTGTTTCCTTTGCACCGCAGCTGGGTGACTTCACGGAGCGGCCGTACTTCGTGTTCTCTCTGTGCGAAGGCATCCGCAAGAGCGACGTCGTCAGCGCGCTTGAGACCGTTCTCCACAGTGACGATGAGTGCCAGGAGTTCCTTGAGTCCTCGCCTGAGCCGCCGAAGAAGCGTGTGAAGACGCAGCAGGAGCCGCAGGGCCGTGTGGACATGACACGCTTCTTCACGCTCACGCCGATCAAGTTCGCCCAGACGGGCAAGCTTACAGAGACGAAGCAGCTGCTGCGTGAGGTGCGCTACTCTGCTGATATGTCGAAGAACCTGCAGAAGCTGTTCAAGGACAGAGAGGCGGCGTACCCCGAGGAGGTGCTCCGCCTTGTCAAGAAGCTGCGCTACGAGCTGCCCGGCAACTTCGTGCCGCGCCAGGCTGTGGAGTGCTGTGAGACTGTGCTGCATGGTGTGGGCTGTCGTCGTGTGCTCGCCAGCATTGTGCGCGGCCTTGGTGCTGCGGACCTTAACGAGCTGTACACACTTGCGGACCAAGGCACACTGCCGCTTGCTGCCTTCATTGACACCTTCACAACCATTCTCGTGGAGGACTGGACGAAGCCGCTGCAGCCCAGCTGCATCGCAGAAGTGACGAAGGCCGCCTCGCACGCAGGGTGGATGATGTCGGAACGCATCTACGACAACCTGCACAGCATGCTGCTGCCGGAGGGTGCGCACGGTGTGCTGGACTGGGCGGTGCGCTCCATGATGTACTGCCACAGACCACTCAGCTTCGAGCTGCGCACTGCGTCGCTTATGGTGAACGTGATCCGCGTCATCCCCATTGAGGTGAGGAAGCCCTTCAACGACACACCGGTGCCTGAAGGTACGGAGTTGGACTGGTCGTTCAACTTCTTCAACGACACACGCAAGTTCGAGACGAAGGCGACCGCACAGATGCTTGAAGACATGGCCGACGACGACAGCATCTACGAAGACATGTACACCGGACACAAGGTCGACGAGTCGCGTGCACACAAACGCTTCTGGAGGCAGAAGACAGGTGTCACCTCCGCAACCGACCCAAGCTCGCTCACCAACAGAACGACGAACGGCGAGCCCATCGTGCACGAGATGCGTCCCCTCATCTACTACACCGACAAGCCTGTGCGCATCACGTCCTACAAGGTGCGCTCGGAGGGTGTGCTGCAGCCTGTGGAGTGGCGTGTGGAGGGTGCGCTGCTGCCACACTCCCAGATCAGGAAGCTGCGCCAGAAGACGAAGGACATCATCGACGACAAGGACATGGTCGGATGCCACTTTGCCTACATGCACAGACACACAGAGCGGTGGTCGCGTCCCATTGACGAGAACGACTTCGTGCCTCCCATTGACCACAAGCGTGGCAGGTGGGTGGAGTCCGACCTGGTGGAGGTGTACTGCGAGGAGAGAATGGAGTGGAGGAAGGACAACATTGTCACACAGATCGACTCCAAGACCAACCAGCCCACTGTCACGAACGTCGACAGTAATCAGACGTACCTGCCGGGGCCGGAGCACATCCGCCACCAGACGAGCCGCAGCGCTGTAGCATTCCACGCAGATGGCAACCACTGGTACGGCTCGATCGGACACACCCCTGGACAGTGGAGCCACCGCTTCACCATCCCCGACTCGATGCCTCTCGTCTACGCCACGAAGCAGGCACCCCCCATCCCGGAGCCTGTGGGCATCGGCAACTGGCAGGAGGTGTCGACGTACCACAACCCCGATGCCGAGATTGGGGACGTGAAGACGATCAAACTCGAGCCCCGCAAGAAGCACTTTGCGATGACACGCGTTGGCGAGTCTGAGGGCATGGTGTGGGAGATGGGGACGTACATCGAGGGCAACTCTGAGAACGATGTGGACGGCTGCTACTCCTTCCGCGTGCTGCGCCAGGGTATCCCCGGGTGTGGCGAGACCCCACCCGAGCAGGAGTACACTGCGTGGATGCCACGTGACGACCACGGCAGGATCGGAGCGGAGTTCACGATATTCGGGAGGACACTGAAGCGCCAGTCGCCGAAGCGTCTGTTCTGCCTGTCGTCAGGTGGACAGAACCACATTGTCGAGCAGGGGTGGAGCTTCTTCGGGGCCTACGACCTTGTCTACGACGACAAGCAGACGCAGGATGCCTCAGGCCGTGTCGCGAACCCAGTTGAGAAGCGCTTCCACGACCAGCCCGTGTGGCGCTCCGTTGATGAGATGTCGTGGCTCTTCGCAGACAGGCGTGGCAGGTGGGCCGTCTCCACCTCCCTCGGCGGCCCCTCGCTGCTCCAGTCGGAGCAGAACTGCCTCCTCCTACCAGGAATGTGCAACTTCCGCAAGTTCGCTGCTGGCGGTGAGTACAAAGAATGTGAAGGTGTCTTCTTCCTCTCGACCAACGTCAAGTTCGATGCCTTCTACCTGCATGAGTACATGAAGCGCCTTGGGATCGACAGAAGACGCATGCACGAGATGGGCTTCGATGCCGACGACGACGATGAAGTGAAGAAGCGTCTCCACACACAGCTTTCCAAACGTGCCGCCGCTGAGACACGTGCCGCAAGTGTGTGGGAGGGCATTCGCCTGATTGCGAGCAGAGTCCACAAGTCGCTTGACCTGTTCAAGAACTACAAGGATGCACAGGCGACACCGGCGATGGCGTGCCTGTGGCAGTGTGTCATTGCGGAGACAACAGACCTGAAGCGCAAGGTGCTGTCCATGTTCCGCCAGGACCACATGCTTGACCTGTACGAGCAGGAGCGTGAGGAGGACGACGTCATTGCAGAGGCTGCCCTTGCCGTGTCGCGTGAGAAGCCGTACCTGTCGGAGCTTGCCAGCGAGTGGGCCAACAAGGTGCGCATTGCTGACGGCTGTCTCTACAGCGACAACCGCAACCAAGTCATGCACAACTTCTTCAGCCGTTTTGAGGCCCGCCGTCCTGGCCAGGTGCTCGACTGGCGTCGTGAGATGAACGACCCTACCTTCAAGCACCTCTCAGAGGCGTGCCTCGAGAAGGAGCAGACGAAGATGTGGGAGAAGTCCCGCTTCGTGCTCCACTTCTTCAGCCTCGTGCGTGAGGTCCTGCGTGAAGACATCCGCTACGAGGTCATCAGCGAGAAGAACGGCAACCTCGTCAGCTACACAGGCAGCGACGGTGTCAGCGTCAGTGTCCCGCCCATGACGAAGAAGCGTCGTGAGCTGGCCACTATTGTCAGCCTCGTGGAGAAGGCGATTGCGGACCTGGACGAGAAGTCTGCAGACAGCCCGTGGAAGGTGGCGATCAAGCGCCGCATCCAGGTGCCGCTTTCGGAGATGCTTGCGATCATGAAGACGTACTTCAGCAAGCAGATGACGCCTGGGCGCAAGGAGCGTGCTGCAGACATCCTTGCGTCCACGAGGACAAGGTTCCAGATGCCTCACGAGGTGCTGGGCAGCCACGTGGAGGCGGCCTTCAAGAAGTTCATGGACACCGTGCCGTACATGCCGCTGACAGACTTCGACGAAGTGGACCCACGCTTCGTGGTCAACTGGGACGAGGTCTTCTCGGGCACGCGTCTCCGCAACCAGCGCCCCGACACACACTGGCACCGTCTCGTGCAAGGTGCGTCGCGCCCAACAGACCTGAAGTGGCCATTCTTCTTCCTTGAGGACGGTGCCTTCGGGGACAACATCATCAATAACAAAATGATCTTCGAGCGCAAAGCGAACTGCACCTACTACCGCCACTTCGCCGACGGCAAGATGCTTCTGAACAGAGCCATGCACGGCACACGTGCGATCATCGGAACGTATGTGTTTGGAGTAATATGGTTATTATTATTGGAATTGATCAACACACTATGGGGTGCAGTGGGCACTTGTGTCACCTGCCTACCTCCGTTGAGTGCACTAATGGAATGAGGTGTATTAACAACGTCACTTTAAACAGGTTGCGCACCAGAAAGCTGCAGCGCCACAGAAGGATCCTCACAAAGGGACGCAGTAAGCCTGTTACTGACTTCACGTATGTTGTGTTGTGCATATGTTTGTTATCTTCTTCATTCACAGCAAATCTGCCGGGCACGCACGCCCCGAAGGCACAACGTGGAACAACGGCAAGCTGCGCAAGCTGGCACGTGCACGCTACAGGGTGGCTGCTGCGACACAGAGGGTCGCTGAGTATGTAAATGTTCTTCTTTATTAACCCGACCTTTTTTAAATGTGCCACAATTATGGACTCAAGGGGAAATGACATTATCCCGACAGTCTCCTGTGAAAATGCGTACATCTGATGCTGTATGATAACGATTGTTATCTGGGCGACTAAGGTTCATCTTACAAACTTTTCTTTTCTTTAAACAGCGAACTTGACGTGTCTGTTGCTGCAAAGAGGAGGAGAGCAAAGCTTGAGGTGTCTGTTGAAAAGAAGAAGGGGTACTATCAGACCTACCGTCAGAGAGAAGACGTTAAACAGAAGAGGAAGGAGTACAAGGAGAGAGAAGACGTCAAACAGAGGAATAACCAAAAGAAGAAGGAGTACAGGGAGACAGAAGTCGCCAAACAGAAGCAGAAGGAGTACAGGGAGACGGAAGCCGCCAAACAGAAGAAGAAGGAGTACAGTGAGACAGAAGCCGCCAAACAGAAGAAGAAGGAGTATAATCAGAGAGAAGACGTCAAACAGATGAAGAGGGAGTACAAACAGAAGCAGAGGCAGCAACGCGCAGCAAAGTATGTGATTATCACCTTTTTGCAACATCTCACCGAACACCACCACACAGGAGAAAGAGGGACGACGGCGACGACGATGAGAGCCAGAAGCGTCCCCGTACAGAGGAGTAAACGCCTTTGCGTTGCAGATGCGTCTCGTCTCACAGTATCCCAAGAAACAACTCAGAACCGTCTCGAGGTTCACATGTTGTGCTGCCTGCGTTTTGCACTTTTGGGTTTATTTTTTTTTTTTGTTGTTAACTTTCGTTTGTTACGTTCCGTATTATGTGTCATGCTTTTTGAGAACTATTTCTCACTTATCAAAACCGTCGCAATCATCAACTATCAGGGTTGGGTGGGGGGGATGTGGGTAGGGGCAGATCTGTTTCGTTTGCGTATCATTGAAGAAAGACGGTACAGGGAAGAGGGGGCAAAGAGCGTATGGAGTCTAGGTCTCGCGTTGCAATTTTTCCAGCGAACCGGTTGTTGGCCATATTCATGTTTTTTTATTTGTTATTTGTTTACTTTCATACGCGACTGCAGTGGTGTGTTTCGCTTCCCGAGACAACCCACTCTCTCGAAATCTTGCACTCTTAGTGCGAACACCGTCTCGATGCTGTCTGGGGGAACGCCCAGACGGTTCGGTTGGTCGGGGACGTTATTTTTTTTCGTGTTTTCGATTACAGTCAAAAAAAAAGGGATGCGAACTAACTTTAACTTTTCATTCCAAACACAACTGCAACTGTGCACACCTGGCGCTATATTCATCTGCACCACACCTGCACTCGCACACACACGTACCCACAAGTAGTCCCTAAGTGCCTACACTTACACACATACTCACAACCGAGCACAATTACACCTATTTTTACCTAAAGTTCTAGGGCCCAGAATGGTACAACCAGCTTAACTTTCATCCCACTCCACCATCTCCTCAAAATCACACAGATCTTTGTGATCACCATGCTACACTTGTTTGTTCCCTTAGTTCTTGCTCAATGCTGTGGACCGACTCTGACTGACCCATGCCCATGTGTAGTAGCCGACTGGTCAGTTGCTTTTTCCTGTGGGTGTTCTACGTGCCCGCCTGGTTACTACGACATAGCCTGCTCATCAGCATGTAGCTGCGTGGATGGGCTTTGTCTAGAGGGTCCATCGAGCAGCGGTGCTTGCAGGTGCAACCTAGGAGCTGTGGGTCTTCAGTGCGAGATAGAAATCCCATACGTCACTGGGTTCTTGGGCTTAGATGAGTGCGTGAGTATGGCAGGCTTCCAAAGGTGCGACTATCCGAACAAACCCTTTTCCATGACAATTATTGGGGGCAAATTTAATGGCCAGGTTTCCGTTGACCTAGTGTCCATCACTACTGACATTGTTCTGCAATTCAACACCAGCGTCATAAGTTACAATTCTACTCACATTGATGTATTCGTCACGCCTCTGCTCTCTAGGGTTCCCTCCGGCATGTATTTTTACCACGTATGACAAATGATAATGTTTTCTGAGATCTCACGATAAATTTGAATAAAACAATAAGCTCGCGTTTCTGTGTCGAACATATTTTATTCTCCGCCCCGTATCCAAAATGTAAGCACCACTTCCAATCAGAAAAAATATTTCACTCTCCTTTTTTATCCACACGCGCTGGTTTTTGTGTTCGCTAATTTGTATCAAAAAGCTTTCCCCGAGTGTCGAGTGCGAAACGTTTCTCTGTATTGCACGGGAAACAATATGACAAACAGGTGCAGGGTGGTTCCGTGCATATCATAGAATCTGGCACCTTGTGTGTCTCCCAAAAACCAAAAGCGTTGTGTGTGAAGTTTTGAAGGAAGGAAAAATAAAAATCAGATTGTATTTTACGTAGTATGAATCATTGTTTGGATTTCTTTCAAGTGGCTAGTTACATCATTTTCACCCCCAACAGGTCGCCGTGACGTCGGATGGTCTCACTTCATTAGATACTTATGCCATCTCTGCATCACCATTGGAGACATCAACTCTACTCGCCTTTTTTAACCACTTGTCTCTTACGAACACCGGCACATCCACCTTCAGCAACACACGCACACTGTCAGCAACACCGACACTCTCTATCAGTGCCAGTCCAACGTCCACACCGTCACCATCGCTAACGGCATCACCTTCGCTAACGCTGTCACCCACAGCAACGTACACAGCCACGCTCTCCACAACTGCCACGCCTACCGAAACAAGCACACCAACAGACACAATCTCTGTCTCACCTACCTTCACCCTAACAGGTATGCCCTTCACACACTTTCACCACTCTAGTCACTCCGACTCCCACTGTAGGGAGCACCACGCATTCCCTGACACGCTCCTCATCTCACACTTCCTCCGAAACCTTTAGTCGTACTTCCTCAGACACAAACAGAGTGACACCAACGGAAACCTTTACGATCACTCCAACGCCTACGAACACACCAACATCGACGATGACAGTGACGCCAACGGAAACTTTCACTGTGACTCCAACGTTCACTAACACACCAACATCAACGATGACAGTCACGCCAACGGAAACCTTTACGACCACTCCAACGTTCACGAACACACCAACATCAACGATGACAGTCACGCCAACGGAAACTTTCACTGTGACTCCAACGCCTACGAACACACCAACATCGACGATGACAGTGACGCCAACGGAAACTTTCACTGTGACTCCAACGTTCACGAACACACCAACATCAACGATGACAGTGACACCAACGGAAACCTTTACGACCACTCCAACGTTCACGAACACACCAACATCGACGATGACAGTGACGCCAACGGAAACCTTTACGACCACTCCAACGTTCACGAACACACCAACATCGACGATGACAGTGACGCCAACGGAAACTTTCACTGTGACTCCAACGCCTACGAACACACCAACATCGACGATGACAGTGACGCCAACGGAAACTTTCACTGTGACTCCAACGTTCACTAACACACCAACATCAACGATGACAGTCACGCCAACGGAAACCTTTACGACCACTGCAACGTTCACGAACACAC
Organism: Rhynchopus sp. YZ270_cl-10; assembly: GCA_964035575.1. Taxonomy (NCBI): domain Eukaryota; phylum Euglenozoa; class Diplonemea; order Diplonemida; family Diplonemidae; genus Rhynchopus; species Rhynchopus sp. YZ270_cl-10. The sequence goes on along the minus strand of OZ037847.1, from coordinate 131,125 downwards.
CAACATCAACGATGACAGTGACACCAACGGAAACTTTCACTGTGACTCCAACGTTCACTAACACACCAACATCAACGATGACAGTCACGCCAACGGAAACCTTTACGACCACTCCAACGTTCACGAACACACCAACATCGACGATGACAGTGACGCCAACGGAAACTTTCACTGTGACTCCAACGTTCACTAACACACCAACATCAACGATGACAGTCACGCCAACGGAAACCTTTACGACCACTGCAACGTTCACGAACACACCAACATCAACGATGACAGTCACGCCAACGGAAACTGTCACTGTGACTCCAACGTTCACGAACACACCAACATCGACGATGACAGTCACGCCAACGGAAACCTTTACGACCACTCCAACGCTCACGAACACACCAACATCGACGATGACAGTGACGCCAACGGAAACTTTCACTGTGACTCCAACGTTCACGAACACACCAACATCGACGATGACAGTGACACCAACGGAAACTTTCACTGTGACTCCAACGTTCACGAACACACCAACATCGACGATGACAGTGACACCAACGGAAACTTTCACTGTGACTCCAACGTTCACGAACACACCAACATCGACGATGACAGTGACGCCAACGGAAACTTTCACTGTGACTCCAACGTTCACTAACACACCAACATCAACGATGACAGTCACGCCAACGGAAACTTTCACTGTGACTCCAACTCCTACGAACACACCAACATCGACGATGACAGTGACGCCAACGGAAACTTTCACTGTGACTCCAACTCCTACGAACACACCAACATCAACGATGACAGTCACGCCAACGGAAACCTTTACGACCACTCCAACGTTCACGAACACACCAACATCGACGATGACAGTGACGCCAACGGAAACTTTCACTGTGACTCCAACGTTCACTAACACACCAACATCAACGATGACAGTCACGCCAACGGAAACTTTCACTGTGACTCCAACTCCTACGAACACACCAACATCGACGATGACAGTGACGCCAACGGAAACTTTCACTGTGACTCCAACGTTCACGAACACACCAACATCGACGATGACAGTGACGCCAACGGAAACTTTCACTGTGACTCCAACGCCTACGAACACACCAACATCGACGATGACAGTGACGCCAACGGAAACTTTCACTGTGACTCCAACGTTCACTAACACACCAACATCAACGATGACAGTGACGCCAACGGAAACCTTTACGACCACTCCAACGTTCACGAACACACCAACATCGACGATGACAGTGACGCCAACGGAAACTTTCACTGTGACTCCAACGTTCACGAACACACCAACATCGACGATGACAGTGACACCAACGGAAACTTTCACTGTGACTCCAACGTTCACGAACACACCAACATCGACGATGACAGTGACACGAACGGAAACATTTACGACCACTCCAACGCCTACGAACACACCAACATCAACGATGACAGTGACGCCAACGGAAACTTTCACTGTGACTCCAACGTTCACGAACACACCAACATCGACGATGACAGTGACGCCAACGGAAACCTTTACGACCACTCGAACGTTTACGAACACGCCAACATCGACTGTAAGCATCACCGCCACTTCGACTCCTAGCCGCACACTGAGTGCCTCAGGAACACCCTCAACAACGTCTTCCTTCAGTGTCTCAGAGTCCCTCAAACCCACTCCGTCTTTTTCTCTTACAGATTCGAAGACCGAATCTGCAACCGAGACGACTACCCACACTGCATCGTTGTCGGGCACCCAAACGTTCACTACGACCAAGACTGACTCTGCTACCTTGACAGTGTCGACTTCGGCGACACGAAGCTTGAGCACATCTCATTCGCGCACGTGGACGCCGTCGGTGACGAAGTCGTACACCTTTTCTTCATCGGCGACTCCGTCTATCCCAGTGACAAGGACACGTACACTTTCTCTTAGCGCCTCGCCTACTGCCACGTTGTCGAGGAGTACTAGCACGTCTCATAGTGTAAGTGTTACGCAGACACGCACCAGTAGTAAGACTGATACAGGCACAGCAACAGTGACACCTACACAGTCCAGAACGCCCAGTGATACGTCAACTGCGACAGCATCGTGGTCGAGCACGGCCACAGCAACACAGTCAGACACAAGCAGCTCCACAGCAACGCCTACAGCGTCACTCTCCACGTCTCCTACCCTCTCCAGTAGCGCGTCTCCTACTGCCTCAGCAACAGCAACCTTTTCTTCCTCTCAAACCGCATCTGCCTCCAGCACTGCTTCAGCGTCACTGACGACAACTCCTTCAGCATCAGCAACGCACACAGGGTCAGCGACAGACACTTACAGCGCAACAGACACCCCTACTGTAGTCGTGACCCCAACGTTAACACGAAGTAGCAGCGCCACACCTACGCAGACGCTGACACCGTCAGCTAGCAAGACGGCGTCGGCAACGACGTCTGCCACATCAACGGCGACATCGTCACACACAAGCACATCGTCAGTGTCGCAGACGCACAGTGCTTCAGAGTCTGAATCATATACACACACCGACACAAAGCAGGTGACAGCGACACAGTCTCGCAGTGCATCTTCGACGTATACGTCTTCAGTGTCAGTGTCGGAGTCAGCAACACACACCGGCACCGTGTCACTGACCACGACACGCACACCCTCCTTAGTCATCACACCCACACCCAGCAGCAGCACGTCGCGTACACACAGCGTCTCCGCCTCCAGCACCGAGACACCATCAGCAACGTCCTCTGCGTCAGCAACGTCCTCTGCGTCAGCAACGTCCTCCCTCTCTTCTTCGTCCTCCCTCTCCCTTACGACTTCGCCTACGTCTTCCCCTACTCCCAGCACCACTCCTACCCCCACAGCTACCAGCACTGCATCGCCGTCACGCACGCAGAGCCGCTCCTCCTCCTCCACCCCAAGCAAGAGTGTGTCCTTGTCTGCAACCCCTACCGCTAGCAGCACACCCACTACAACGAGCAGTTTGTCACCGTCGCGTTCCAAGTCTGTGTCTGCAACAACAACGCTCACAGCGACAGGCAGCAACACTGTTACGCTGACGGAAACCATCACCGAATCTGTCGTCCCAACTGCAACAGAAACAATGAGCCCTACCAACACCGTTACGACATCTGGGACACCCACCGTCAGCAGCACAGCCAGCGTCTCTTCATCTGATACATACACGGTGACACCATCACATACAGTGTCACTATCACCCACCCTGACTGATTCCCACAGCACCTCTGCAACCCACACCACCACAGCAACCGACACTGCGTCGCCGTCACGTACAGAGAGCCGCTCGTCGACCGACACTTTGAGCAAGAGCGTGACAGGATCTGGAACCCTCACCTCCAGCAAGACACCCTCCTTAACTGAGAGCGAGTCTGTGTCGCTTTCAGAGTCTGTGTCTGGGTCCATGACAGCAACACAGACAGGCACGGACACTGTTACGCTGACAGAAACCATCACCGAGTCTGTTGTCCCAACTGCAACAGAAACACATAGCCACACTGGCACGCTGACGGCCTCTGTGACCCCCACCTTCAGCAGCACAGGCAGTGCTTCCTTATCTCGCAGTGCCTCCCAGAGTTCTTCACACACAGTGTCACTATCACCCACCCTGACTGATTCCCACAGCACCTCTGCAACCCACACCACCACAGCAACCGACACTGAATCGCCGTCACGTACAGAGAGCCGCTCGTCGACCGACACTTTGAGCAAGAGCGTGACAGGATCTGGAACCCTCACCTCCAGCAAGACACCCTCCTTAACTAAGAGTGTGTCTGTGTCGCTTTCGGAGTCTGTGTCTGCAACAACAACGCTCACAGCGACAGGCAGCAACACTGTTACGCTGACGGAAACCATCACCGAGTCTGTTGTCCCAACTGCAACAGAAACAATGAGCCCCACCAACACCGTTACGACATCTGGGACACCCACCTTCAGCATCACAGGCAGTGCCTCCTTATCTAGCACACACTCAGTCTCACGCACTCCTACCGGGTCACCTACGACGACGTTGTCTAGCACATCTTCGCACACAAAGTCAGAGACACCACTGCGCATGGAGTGTCTGCAGTACTACCACCACCCACCGCACTGCAACTGCGGGCCGTGGTATTCGGACGATGTGTGCGACTGTGATGCGCGCACGTGCCCGACGTGCATAGCGGACTACTACGGGATGACCTGCGAGAGCAAGTGTGCGTCCACCACATGCAGCGGACACGGCTCCTGCGACGATGGCCCCACTGGGACAGGTGAATGTCTCTGCGACCCTCTGTGGCACGGCACCATCTGCGACGTTCCTGCACAGGTATGAGCCACCCACACCCAACCCCACCCCACTACCAACGCCACCCACAGCACATCACCCTCTTCGGCCTTGACACCTGCGTGTCCAAAGGCGAGCCCTCGCAAAGCGTGTTCCTCTGCCGCCACTACCCAAGCGATGTCCTTGTTGTGCATGGAGAGAACTTCGACGCAACAACAAACGACGTTCTTGCAGACGGTGTTCCCATCTGCACCTCCGTTGACACGCTGTCCACCAGTGAGCTGCATTGCGTACTCTCAGCGCCACAACAATCCGCAGCCATCACCACTGTCAAGCATGTTGATGGCGAACAGGTCGTGTCGCAGCCCAAACAGCTTACAATCAACATCGAGACTCTGACGCCCACATTGACGGTCACGGAAAGCGCCACGCAGAGTGTGATCCCGACGTGCATCCGCTCGCATTGGCTAGGTGTGCAGTGCAGCTGCGAGGAGGCTGAGCACTTCTCCTTTTGCGGGAGCTCCTTGTTCTACTCGCATGTGTGCGACCTGCCGGCAGTGGTCACGGAGCAGGCGCGCATCTGCACACCTTACAGGAAGTGTGTGCACGGCCTGTACCTGCCGAACTGCATCTGCCTTGAGGCGCCTGACGAGGCGTGGTGTAGCGACGGCGACGTGCTTACTGCTGACGGCCGCTGCGACGAAGGCAGCTGCAAGGCGACACCCATCTGCACTCCTGTGGCTGTCCCAGTGTGCACCTGCACCGACGCACCGCGGATGACCCTTTGCAACCAGGGCGAGTGGGTGTGCAACGGCGAGGGTAGCTGTGTCGAGGTGCTGGAGCGTCTCTCCGTCTTCGTCATCCCTCAACCAAAGGGGTCGACGGAGGACAAGAACAGCGTGCCTGTGGATGTACGCTTCTCCACAGGCGACTTCCCCGCAGACAGCGTGGTCTTGTTAATCGACATCGAGGCAGACGCACAACAGATGCTCATCACCCCGCCGGAGTACTGCAGCAACGTCACATCGCCACCTGGACACACATACCTCCGCTGCCCACAGGGCGACCTTCCCTCGCAGCACGTAGGCACGGTCAAGCTCCTCCTGCAGCCTGTAGACGAGCTGCGCAGCAGTGTCCCGATCCATGCCTCGCTCATGTCGCCCTCTATGAAGCAGACGGAGGACCGCCACTCGCACTCTGCAAACGTTGTTCTGCCTTTGTCGAACCTGGCCATTGAGTTCACCGGCACAGAGGGCTCCTCCACTGAGTACACTGTGACAAACCACGGCCCTGCGACTGCCGAGAACGTTCTCATCCATGTATGGTCCGTCGGGACGAACGTTGCCACCGAGCGACACACGAACGAGACGATCCGATACCTCGCTGCTGGGGACAACGTGACTCGGTGGTTTGTACCGCCGTTCAGTGGGAACGCGAGCATCTACTACTCTATGGTCACTGTGAACGTGTCGAGCAACTCTGCTGACCACAACCTTGGGAACAACGTCGCCACGAAGCGGGTTGGCCCCTTCTACATCGCACCCGGGTCACGTGTACAGCGCACAGCGACGGTGCAGTTCATGGAAACCGACGCAGTGAAGTTCCTCAGCGCGGAAGACTACTTCACAGGGTCGGACAGCATGACGTACCTTAAGTTCTTCATGTTCGAGATTGTCCTGATCTTTGCTGTCTGGGTCACAGTCAGCTACAGACCTGTGGGTGGCACCAAAGCTCAACTCGAAGCGCACACCGCCTGGAACCAACCTGCAGCAGTGCCCTCAAAACCGCTCCCAATGTTCGAAGATCTGTTCAACTTTGTTACCGACGAAAGGGAAAAAAGAGACTAACTTTCGAGGCCTAACGAATGTTATGTGAACGAAATGCCTCAACAGAAAAACAGAAATTCTCTGAACCCCTAGAGTCACCCGATGCAAGAAGCTTCAAGAAGCTGACTTTTTTTTGTCCAAATTCATTATTCATTTTTATTCATTTTGCATCGCCAACAAAGTTGGGGGCTTTCAAAAGGTCCGAGCACAGAAGCGGTCATTACATCTCATTGTTTTTTGAAGGGAAAAAAAGAGTACAGACAGAGGCGATTATCGACATTACAAAGAAACTTAGCAAAGGAAAACCTCTTCAAGAAGGTGTGAGTTGGGTAGTGAATACCAAATCTCATCTCTGCCCATTCGGTGCACATCTGTGTACAGAGCTCACACACTCTTTTTTTCTTCTTGTAGGTAATGGTTGCCAAGTGTTCTTGTTGTCATTCGCTATCTATTCTGCGTCATTTTAAAATTATCGCAGCAGCACCCAGTGAAGTATCTGTACTAAAGTTTCCTAAAAAACACCACAATATTTTTGCAAACCAGACCCCAATTATATTTTGTAAAATTCGAGAACAAAAAAAAAGCGCGATACTGCATTTGCACAAAAAGGTGAATCTTTTTTGAAAGAACTTTTTTTTTTGGGTGAGTTTTTTGACAGCTTGAATAAGGCAATCTCATGTACAAAAAAAGGGAGAAATGTTGGTCTATTTCGGCTTTTTGTGTTTAGGTTACTAAGCACTAAGAGGCGTTTGGATCTGAACGTTTCTCTTGTTCGCCCAAAAGAAAAATGGAGTTTCTTTCGAAAAAAATTATCTCATCTTTGTGCGCATCTGTATGAAATACACAATATCACGGTTCAATTATTAGTTTATATCTTCAGGTAGAAACTCTTTCTGTCTTTTCTGCCAAATAATCTCATCGCGTTTTGATAAAGATGACGTTTCTACCTTTTGCGGTGCACTTCATCTTTGTCAAAGTATTTTTTTTTTTTTTTTTTTTTTTTTTACTGGTTTTCTTCCTTGCTTTCGTATTTTTTGTTTTCTGTATCTATGTGGATCCCCCCCAGTGAACCGTTTGGGACCCCGCTCTGCCGTGGCAGTCGTGGTTAGCGTTGTCATGTTTGTCTGTAGCACACAAGTAAGAAGAGAGACTCTAGGTCTCATTGGCGTCTGTTTCTCAAAAGTTTGGTTGTTGTTCTACTCTTGTGGGTTGCCGTTAAACGGAAGCGCCTCCCCATTTACCACGAAAATCGGGGGGAACATACAGGCTGCACAGATCTCCCCCCACTATGTGGCAGTCGAGCCTTGTTACGTGGCTCCCTGGCCTGACTGCGAACTCCGCGCAACCTCACACGAGGTTAACCACGGAGTCAAAAAGAAAAAGAAAATATGATAAAAAAAAAAAATTTATAAAGTGCACCCAAGCCCCCCGGGGCCTGGGCACTTTATAAATTAAAAGGAAAAGCAATGATTTGTTTTTTTTTGTTTTTTTTTTTTTTGATTTTTTTTTGTTTTTTTACGCACACTACTTTGTGAGCGGAAAGTGTCACGTCGTTCACTCACCCAACCGTGCTCCGCAACACCACCAACCAACAGGTAATTTTTAGTGTGTGTGGAAGCGTCAACGCATTTTTTTTTTTGAAAAGTAAAAAGTATGTTTGAAAGTGTAACACACGTCTTCGTAGAAGACGGCGTTCCGCACATGTTTTGTCTTCGCAACCGTCAGTTGCGCTGGTCGTGGTGCCGCAGGTACGTCCTGGGCTTGCTTTTTGTTCGTGGTTTTTTTTTCTCTTTTCTTTATTGTTTCAAGTTTTGGCCGGCGTCTCCGTATTTTTTTTTTTGAATTTTTTTGTACCTCACACATGGTGCCTTTTTCATTCAATACTTTCTTTCTTTCGAATCGCGCTAAAAAACACATCTCAACTGAGATGCATTCTAGCACCTTTCCGCCACTCTTTCTTTGCTTTTTTTTTACACACAAAACATTCTGTCCCTCTACTTACCCAGCCGTAAAGCCGTAAGGAGAGCCCGACCCTTTTTTACCCCCTTTTTCAAAAAAGCGAACTCTGAAGACCATAAAAGGTTTTTTTGATTTGCATAGTAAAACTTCATCCCCCGCCTTTTTTTTTGAACCTAAACCTTTTGCTTATGGCTAAGCATGAAGGTGGAGGATCGTTTTACCCCCCAACCCTTCATTTTTTTCCTTCTTTTTTTTGAAAAAAAGAAAAGTGAATCGAAAAATCTCTGTACGTATTGCACAGTGATGCATACTTACAGCCATTTTCGATACATTTTTTTTTGTAGGTTTTCAGGGTTTTTTCTAGGATTTTTTTTTTCAGATCTGGGGGGGGACGCAAAAAACCCACCCAAAAAAAAAATTTTTTTCGCAGGTGCAAGCAGGGTTTCCGCTTATCTTCATGGAAAAATTTTCCAAAACCGTGAAGATATGTCCAAAAAGGGGTCAAAATTTTTCGCGCTCCGCGCAAAAAAGCCCGTTCATTTCACGTAAATACGTGATAACGTGGGATGGTAACGTGCATCAAGAACCAACCTTTTTTCTCATGTTACACGGAACCTTCCCTCAGTACAAGAAGAAACGGCGGTCATGATATCAGAACTTTCCGGCGAAGCCACGGTACGCAACATTTCAAAAAATTGTGACCTAAAATTGAACATTTGTACAGCCAAACTATGGTAGAGGGCTGTGGGATTCCGCTCATAAGTTTTGAGTTGCGCCGCAGGCGCACGGTACGCTACTTTTTTATTTTTGCCGATGCCTTATTCTCGCTCTTTGTTCGTTCCGTCAAATGGTGCAAAGATTGAGTGAATTGGGGGCACGGTCTGAAACTTCACCTCGCTATATCCTCTTCACAATGATGCCAGGAAGGGGAGAAGACGCGCTTCGCGCGCGCTCGACTCCCTGCCTTCCCTTTTTTTTCTGGTGCGGGTTACGTACGTGGTGTCCCAAATGGGGGGTCTGTGCGGTGACCCCAACCACCCCCCATATCCTTTTTTCCCAAGTCAAAATGCGTCCCCCCCGGGGGGGGACGCGTTTCCCCCCAAAATCTGGGGGGGGACGCCGTCCCCCCCCCGTCCCCCCCTAGAAAAAACCCTGGTTTTTAAAGGTGTGACTAAGCATAGCTTCAATTTTTCATCTTTATTATCCTTTTTCTTTGAGAGTTGTGCACGAAGAGGCACATTCATCTGAACAGCTTTTCTTTCAAAGGTGACTAAACGTTGAGACAGGTGACTGATGAATAAACCAAAGAATATCCTAAATCAGACTAAGCGCTGAGGCATTAGGTTAGTCTTATAGGCTATTCCCCTTTCTGCTTGTCTCTTCTTTGATTGAAAAGTGTAGAAGATGATTCTCTTTTTTTACACTCCAATTTTTTTACACCCCTCAGAGCCCCCTCTGATTGCGCACAACGGTGGAGGAACTGAATTTACTTTGTGGTTTTACTTGAGTGGTTTCACCGTTGGTATTACAACAGTGAAAGCATAAAAGTAAAATTTCAAGTTAAAGTTATTTGCTTTCATCGTCCTGTGTGACCTTTGCTGTAATCGCTGGTAGCGGTCGTAGTTCTCATATGTGGTGTATTGAGTTTTATTTTTGTATGAAGGCGAGTTGGGATTCATTTGACAGACCGCGAAAGTCGTCCCCCCATTTCCAAGAAGAGAAATAACCCCATATTTTATGTTCAGTTGAAAATATTGAAATATTTAGAACGAAAAAAAATTAGAATTTTAAAACGAAACCGGAAGGATGAACCTTCAGAAATTGAGTACAAACCCTAATACACGGTGGATGATTTTAGGCCATTGTCAATAAAACAAAAGACTTAAAGTGGAGCTCATCTTCAGATGTCTACACTAATACAACTAAGTTTTCAAAAAAAGAGGCAAAAGACAAAATGGATGTATTTTAGTCCAAATCCTCAGAGGACTTTCTCCTTGGGACTAGTAGAGGTGACATGCATGAGGTCCTCCACCTGAGGTTTGTTCAAAATATATTCCCTTTTTGATGAAATGCATTTCCCTTTTGTGGTGCAAGAATTGTACCCAAAACAGTCCTTTTTTTTCCATTTTGTGTACAGAACCCGTCTTCGGGCAGATTGTCTATACTACAAAACACTCAATTGGAAGGAGGAAAAGAAATTTGTTGTATGCAAGTATTGTATGTGTTAATCTGATGTGATTTGTTTGTTTTATTTTTATTTTTGTTTTATTTTTTGTGTTTTTTGTATGGCGTCTCTCAGTAGAGGTTGCTTTCATTTTTTCCACAACCTTCCTTCAACCCCTGTAGGGTAGGGTAAGGTAGCAATTGGTTTGCTTGTTGAAAAAGTGCTTTTTTAAGGTGGCTAAAGCACGGCGGGGCTTAGGTTCATCTTCCAAACGTTTTTTTCTTTGTCCAGATGTCTCTGTGCACGAAGGAGCAGGACCATCTAGTTCAAAGCATTGTTTTCTTCAATTTTTTTCGTTTAAGATTCTGCGTTGTACTCCTCCATAGAGGTGTTCTAGTCTAAATCTTTCAACTCTTTTATTTTTGTCACGTACACACAACAATGCATTACATCGCATCCCTGCACGTTACAAAATCCAAAAAATCGCTTTCCTTTAAGCTCAGAAACACTCCCTCTCTCCATCTTTCCCCCAAACTATTTTACCATTGTTTCACACCCTCCCATCATCACCACTCATCTACAGAGGGCTTTTTTTTGTGTGCAGATTAATCAAAAAAAAGCGCACAGAAATGGACCCTACCCTGCTCAGTGCAGGCTGTGTCGCGCGCCTGCATGAGAGCAGTGGGGTGCTGCCACGGAACACTACGGTGCAAATCTTGCAGATCGCGAAGCAACGTGAGGGGTATCACTTGCAGGTCAGCGACGGCCGCCACAGCACCTTCCTGCAGCTCGACGCAGCCCTCTGTGAGAGCGTGGCAGACGGCACTGTCTCCATCGGGAAGCTCTGCGTCTTGGAAGAAGTCACCAAAGGCAAGCCCTGTCCAATCATCACCGCCTTCACACCGCTCTCCCTCAGGACCGGAGTCATCGGCGCCCCTGTCGAGATTAAGGCTGACGACAAAACCACCCTCAAACCACGTCTCTCAGCAAAAAGCCCGAGCCCTACCACGCGAGGCGGGAAGATGCCGGTCAGAAGGTCGCTTCCAGATACGTTAGCAGTGTCGCCTAGCGCACGCAGCACGACGTCACCGAGAAGTGTTCTGCGCAAGCCTTGCAACAGCCCGCAGGCACGCAAAGTTGCACCGATTGTTCCAAAGAGGACTAGGTCGAACAGCGGTGGGAAGGCGAAGGTGCCCACCACAGCACGCACCGTTGTACGTCCGAAGGCGAAGAGAACGCAGCTGAACCAAAACGCACCTGAAGAGCAGACGTCTGTTCCGTTAGCAGTGCAGGGGCGTTGGCAGACACGTGCCTCGTCGGAGTCGTGGCAGCATATCCCAGACTCAGAGGCGGGTGATGATTCGTCTGAGGAAGGCCTGCACAAACTCATTGAGTGCTGCACGACCACAACAGCGCTGCAGCCTACAGAGGCCGTGTCGCCAGGCACTTCACACAACGCACCTAAGCATTGCCCGTCAACAGAGACGCCAAAAGGCTTGACCTACCGTGCCGCCAGAGAGCGTCACCTCAAGCAGAAGGCGGCGCGTGCAGAAGGGAATGCGTCCGCTGATGTGTCGATGGAGTCTGACCTGCCAGACGAAAGGGAAGCAGAAGAACGTCTCCTTGCCAGTCGCAGAGCGCTCGAAGAAGATGAGACTGCAGCAAAGCTTCGTGTCGCGGAAGAGGAGAAACGTCTTGAGGCTCTAAAGCTGCTCCAAGCAAGGGAGCTGAGTGAGCAGCGTGCCCGCATTGAGGAGGAGAAGCGGAGCCGGCAGGCTCATATGCTGCAGGAAGAAGGTAAAATGCAGAGGGCACATGAAGAGCGTGTGCAGGAGTTGGCAGAGAGGGAGAAGGAGCAGAAGAGGGTGTTGGCGCAGAAGGAAGCAGAGGTGCAGGAACGCATCGAAGAAGAGAAGCGTCGCCATGCAGAGACGTTGCGTGAGGAGGGCAAAGTGCAAAGGGCGCAACAGGAGCTTGTGGAGAGGGAGAAGGAGCAGCAGAGGGTTCTGGCGCAGAAGGAGGCAGAGGTGCAGGAGCGTCTTGACGAGGAGAAGAGGAATCGTCAGGCCCATATGTTGCGCGAGGAGGGTAAAATGCAGAGGGCACATGAAGAGCGTGTGCAGGAGCTTGCAGAGAGGGAGAAGGAGCAGAAGAGGGTGTTGGCGCAGAAGGAGGCTGAGGTGCAGGAGCGCATCGACCTGCTGAAGCAGCAACAGCAGCAGGCAGAGTCGCAGCAGGACGCAGACCTAAAAGAGCGTGAGGCGCAGGTACAGCTGCAGCTGCAACGCCTACGTGCCGAGCAGGCTGCTGCAGAGCAGGACCAACTCATCAACGAAGAGACCCTCCGCCAAGAGCAAGAAGACATGCAGCGTGAGAACAGAGCCGCACGACAGCGCCTCTCACAACAACGCCGCGAGGTCGAGCAGGAGCAAGAGGAGGTGCACCAGCGCGCACGCGAGGAGATGACACGCCTTGACGCGCAGGTTGCAGAGCTGAAGCGCGAGCAGCAAGACAAAGAGGCACGTGTCGCGCAAGGCGAGGAAGCAGCACGGCTGACAGAGGTGCAGGTTGCAGAGCAGCAGCGTCGCCTGCACGCTATCGAGGAGGAGGCGGAGGGGGCGAAGCGGCGTGTGACAGAGGAGGAGACGCGTCTGGAGTCGTTGCGTCAGATGCAGGGACGTGAGGTGGCCGCACAGCGCGAGCGTCTCGAGCAGGAGGAGCGTGCACGCGAGGCACGACGACGTGAGGAGATGGAGGCACAGCAGCAGGCCCACCAGGCGCGTGTGGCGGAGTTGCAGCATATCGAGGATGAGCAGCTTGCAGCGCACGCGCAGCGTGAACGTGACGTGCAGCGCCACATGCAGACGCTGCGTCGCGAGCAGCAGAAGGCAGAGGAGGAGCAGCAGCGCTTCCTCGAGGAGCGTGAGAAGACGATGCAGCTCAAGGTCGACGCACTGCGTGTCGAGCAGCGCAAGATCGAAGAAGAGCACCACCGCCAAGAAGAGCGTCTCCGCCTCGAGCACGAGAGCATGCAGCAGCAGCAGCAGCGCATCGAGGAGCAGCGTCTTGCCGTCACCCGCGAGCAAGAGGAGCTGCAGCTGCGTGCACGTGAAGAAGAACGTCTCGGCGAGACGTGGAAGAAGCAGCAAGAGGAGCAGGAAGTGCAGCTCAAGCGCCAACGCGAGCAGAGCGAAGAAGAGCTGCGTATCCACCAACGCGAAGCAGAAGAGTCTGCCCGGCACAGAGAGGCCGAGCTGCAGCAGCTGCAGCAGGAGAAGGAACGGCAGCTGGCACAGATGCAGGAGGAGGGCGAGAAGCAGCTCCGCCAGCGTGAGGAGCAGCTTGCCGTGCACACGGCGATGCTCAAGGCACAGCTCGAGCGTAAGACCGAAGAGGACGCTGAGGCAGAGCCCGACAACAGACTCACCGAGGCGCGCGAGCGTGCGTCCCTGCCACCACAGGCACGGCAGACACCACACACAGAGCTGCTCATCCCCGTGGGCACACCTACGCCTTGCACCTCGCAGCGGAGGGAACAGAGCCTCACACACGAGCGCACACCTGCCACCTTCCACCCACAGCTGCAGCCGCGTGTGATGCAGTCGCCTCTTGCTATGTTGAGGCAGCTGCCCCAGCACGGTGCGGGGCGTGCGCTTGCCTTTGACGACGATATGTCTGAGTCTGCTGACGAGCGCATGCCACGTTCACGCCACCGTGTGAACAGAGTGCGTGGCTCAGCGCGCAGCAGCAGCGGCTCGCAGCGGGGCAGCGCACCTTCACAGTGCGGCACCAGTGCATGCGGCAGCAGGAGCGCCTCTGCCAAGGGCCTCTTCCCACGCGACACGCTGTTCGACCCTGCCAGCAGCGCCAGCAGCAACTTCTCATCCCACCTGCGCCCACGACAGATGCCTGGCAACCTTCTCACCCTTGCTGCCCCCTCTGCACCGTCGGAGGCCGCAACCGACATGGACAGCAATGAGGAGTGGGGCACGGGGACACTGCGCTTTGCTACAGTGCAGACAGCGCAGCTTGAGAAGCAGCTGGAGGAGCTGCACACACAGATGGAGGCGAACCGTAGCCTTGAGGCGACGGCACGCGGCTTTCAGGAGGTATGCAGTCACATAACCATCACCACATCACATCACCCACCACATCACCCACCACATCACTTCACAGCTTGTGTCCAAAAGCCGCCAACGCAACGGCCTTCTCATCGTCGACTCCTTCTTCACATTCTACCAAAGTGTGACCGACAAACTAGCGCAGCACAGTGCACAGGATGTATGTAACTTTATCAAGACTCATCAAGACTGACGTCTTGCAACCTTCTCTGTATCATATGCATCTCCTTTCCACCTCAGCCCGCGATGTTAGCCGCATTCCGCCGTCTTACCCGTGAATGCGAAAACTGGTTTTGCCAGTACACAAAGGCGCTGTTTGGACACCCTGACCGGGTGTACAAGCTGCTGCAGTCACTGCGGAAGTCAGGTATGTTGTACACTTTATACGCCAAACACTTTCACCATTTCTTCCTTTCCCTTTGCAGGTGCCGTGCAGGACCCTTCACACGTGTTCGTGCTGATCAGACGTGTGCAAAAATGGATGCAGAGCAAGTCCACCCACGCCAGCAGCCACGACGCGCTTCTCAACGCCTGCACCCGCCACCTCCGTGGCTGCTTGAACGAACCTAATAACAGAGAAGTCTCCTTCCCATAGACCCCACCCAACAACCCAACAACCCAGTGTTACCATATTAACCCACCCCGCCCCACCTAGAAACCTTCGTGTACTTAGACCACGGTATTTTTTTGTTACAACCAACGTCAAAAGAGCCCCCCTCCCTTCTTCTTTCACGCGTTCTTCTCTTCTGCATTAATGCATGCCTGCACTCCCCCCTCTCCACCACCCAACAACGCCAACAGCTAAACCACAATGAGACGAGCAGCGCAATATGCCTTTGTTGTGTTTGCGTTGCTGTGTGCCATTCCAGAGATGAACGCTGCCACAGACATGCTTGAAGAGTATTGGCAGGCAGGGGCGAAGGAGTGGAACAGCACCCTGCACCTGCAGGAGCCGTGTGTCGACACCGACATGACGTACGGGTTGCAGTGCACAAAGAGCAACATAAGCATCTGCAACCTCCACACAAAACGCTCGAACATCTCAAAGGTCATCACGAACCTCTGGTACAACGCCTGCCAAGTGAGCAATCTCTTCGTCGCGAACACGACGCCAAGCGACTGCTACAACAACGTGCTGCTCCCGATGTCTGGCGTGCTGTTCATGGAGCTGCTCACAGCGGAGAAGCTGCTGTGTGAGTGCCTGGGTGGTGCTGTCACCTCTGGGCCGCTGTCGGGCATGGTGGAGTGCAGCAAGGACATCTCCTGCTACATGGACGCAGAGGCCTGCTTCAGTGTCGACACAGACTTCCTAGGCGGCGAGTTTGAGAAATGCCAGCAGAAGATGCTCTGCGGCAAGCACGTCTCGCATGCACGTGGCCTGCTCCTCGAGTCGGTGTACCGTGTCGAAGGTTCGGACCCCCTCATGGATGACCCCTCGCTGTGTGTCGAGCACTGGCAGAAGTGTCTCTTCTTCACTGACACCTGCTCCGACCACACCTGTGCACACCGCGATGCAAACCCGATGTGCAGCAACCGTGAGTACTGCAGACTCGCTGCGGCACCGTCAGGGGTCCTTTCCCCACAGCTCTGGATGTGGCTGGTGTTCGTGTTGTTTGCGTTGGTAGCGTGATTTCTTCTGGGGGACGGGGGATGGGTGGTGATGTGGACGGGGTTTGGCACTCTGCTTCCGCAGGTGTTGTTCCGTTCTGATCTTATTAAGAAAGCGGTAAATTGGTTCTTTTTGCAACACATGATTTTCTGTGTCAAGGAGCAAAGAATAAAGAATAAGAGCACTGTTTTGATTCAGTTTTCTCTCACATTTGAAGAGCCCCCTCTCCCCTCCCTCTTCCTTCCCTCCTCCCTCCCTCCCAACACCCTGACAGACCCCTGGAGGTGGAGGGGCACGACAACAAAAGGAAAGATACTATGACACACGTTGAGTCCCGTAACGTAGCTCCTGTCCGCAATGAGCAGCTGGATGTGCACGCACACGAGCTGAAGGAGGTGATGACACGTATGTTCGACACGCACACAACAAACCGCTTTGAGATCGACGAGCTGCTGAAGCACCTGCGGCAGAGCGAGAACGACCTGCACTGCTCGCTTGTGAACGATGCCGACGGACGTGCGTCGCTGACTGTGCGGCGGTACGAGGCGGACCACGCGCTTGAGGTGCAGGAGAAGAAGATGGGCACCTTGCAGCGCGAGCTGCAGAGCCTGCAGCAGCATCGCGAGGAGAAGGACAGGACGCTGAGCAAGCTCGAGGCAGACCTGGAGGGTGCAGTGGCACGTCTCAACCAGTCGGGCGCTACGTCGCACGACGCAGAGGCACTCCTCAAACAGCTGCAGTCCCTTGAGGAGCGCGAGCGCCACCTCCGCAAGCTCGAAAGCCGTCTCATCAGCTGTGAGGACCTGCGTGTCGAAGGCTCCGAGACACTGAAGGCACTGCTCCGCGACCATGAGGAGCTGGGTGCGCTGCAGGGCCACTACTACCAGAACGTGCACTCCCAGATGCACAACAACCAGACTGTGGCAGACACGCTCACCGCACAGCTGAAGGAGGTGACCGACAAGAAGCAGCTTCTCCTGCACGAGAAGCGTGAGACGATCGACGCAAAGCAGCGCCGTGAGGAGTACTACCAAGAGATTGTCGACGTCAAAGGCATACTCGAGGCCGACCTCAAGCGTGCGCAGACCACTCTGCAGAGGCAAGAGCAGGAGCTGCTCACGTACATGGACGAGCTCGTCGGGCCCTACGCGCAGCCAGAGCGCCTGCTGACGAAGCTCGAGGAGACGATGATGCTGCTCAAGGCGGCTGCCATCAACCTCGATTCGGACTTCTGCTTTGTCGGCGAGATCAACGAAAAGGCGTCGCTCATCCCACCCGTGACGATGGAGCTCCCTGCAGACGTGGTGGAGAACAGCACCGACCCTGACGAGGCGTACTTCCAAGCCATGCAGCCCTTCAGAGGTCTGCAGTCCTTCTGCGACGCATTCAAATTCGTGCACGCGCAAATAGAAGAGATCCACGGGCCGCAAGCAGAGCACGAGCGGTGGACACTGCGTGGGGAGGAGATGCCGCTTGACATCATTGAGCCGCTGCTCTCCGCACTGAAGCAGCTTGTTACGTGCTACGATATGGTATGCCCACACTCCATTGTTGTTTCTGGATCCGAACTTTCTTCGTTTGTTATTTTCTTACCTGCATCTGTTTTTCAAGAATTACCCTCACAACACTACCACCACATCACCATCACATCACACCACACAGATGACCGACCAAGGCAAGAGTGAGGTGCCCTTTACGACAGAGATCGTGCGCAACAGCACGCACCTCCTCAACCTGGTCCACGAGACGTCGATAAAGTACCAAGAGATTGAACGTGCACGGGAGGAGGAGGCTGACGAGGAGGAGAGGGCTCGGTATGGCACTACGCTACTGCATTTTTACAACACACAAAACACATTGTGGTTTGGAATCCCACTAATTTCACCACACACATACACAACCCACACAGCGAGCAAAAGAAGAAGGAGCGCCTGGCAAAGAAGTACGCCCCCAAGGCACGCGACCCCTACTCCCGTGCCCCCGCAAGCCACCAAGTGAGCGCAAGAAGTTCCTCCGCGGGCGTTTCCTCACGGAGGTAGAAGAAAGGGGATGGGGTGGGTAGGGATTTGTTTGTATCTGTTTAGTTGTGCTGTTGTGTAGGAAGCGTAGGAAGCGGGCATAACCCCCCTCTTGTTGCGTCAGTTCTCGGAGTGAAACGTATTGAAGAAACCTTGTTACGTCTGTAGATCTTTTATTGCCCCCCAGCCCATTCAAGCAACGCTACTGTACGCATTGCCACGTAGAATGATGGGTGTCCCCCTCCTTATCCCCTAACAAGGTGACGACGTGGCTTAGTGTCGTTTGCAACCTTTACCTTTTGTTATTTTATTAAACCCCTCTCTCGAATGTTTGGTGTTTTGAGTGTCACCCTCCTCAAATTTTTACAAGAAATGACATGTCTTGCCTGAGAAGTTGTTTAGTGCAATCAGTTAATCTGAGGGAAAACGTACTTATGACAAAATTGTCAACACAATAATGATATAAAGCGGTACCATGGAATATCGCGTCACAAATATAGTTCAGACAAGCTGTCTGAGTGAATATTTCTGTGCACACCACAACGCCTCTCTTTAACCTGAACATCTCCTCTTTTTTGCCAAACACCCCCCACAATCCCATATGTGAAATCTTGGTTGTAGTGTGAACCCCCCAAGAAGCTGTACCACACTCCAATACTCCCCTTTTAAGGTGACTATCGTACAGAGGCTTAGGATCACCTTGTGAAACACGCCACCTTCTCGAGGCTGTATTCCGTCCTCGAAAAAAGAAGAACTGTTTCCCCCCAAAACACACAACCACAACCACAACCCCCTTTCCCCATCACCCCCACCTCTTGGGGTCAGAATGTATATTTTTTCCCTCCCCTGACATAAGCCCTATCTCCTCCTCCCTCCCCCGTTGTTGCATTAGAATGAGCACAAAAAAATAGGCCCCCCTCCAAATATCCCATTGACTTAACAAACACTCCCCTCTTTCCCTCCATCCTTCCTTCTCTCCTCATCTCAACTTTTTAGGTATCTTTCTTCGGAGACTTTTCTTCAAATTTTTCAAAATGAAGTAAAAGATAGCCCCTCAGAAAAAGCCCTCTTCTCACAATGAAGCGGAACACTGGAATGTCTGCGACTAGCACATTGTCGGCGGATCCGAAGAAACCTGCGCGGTTAGGACGTATTCCTGGACAGGTGCACACGGCTGCGTCGACCTCGCCACCCTCCAGGACCCAGGCCTCTGCAGTGCTGCTGAAGAGCAGCCACGGCAGTGTCAACCTCAATGGCGTGCCCGAAGCAGATGAGCGTGTGTCGCCTGCAGGGATGGGGGACTTCCGAGGCTTCTCTTCGCAAGATGCGTCACCTACGCTGAAGCGGCCTGCAGCAGCAATGCCACTGTCGACACCACAGAAGGCCCCAGCCAGGTCACCACAAAGCAGCGGGTCGCCCTTCAACAGAAAGGACAGCGCACCAGAGGCAGAAGCGATGCACTCAAACGACGAGCGTGCCAGACAGCGTCTTGAGGCAGAGATGGAAGGTGAGATCCAAGCACTGCGTGAGGATTTGCAGGTGGCTGTGGTGCGTGCGACGGAGGCAGAGTCCGAGAGGGACGAGCTGGGGAAGGTGGCGGAGTACAATGCAGTGCGGTGCACGACGTTGGCTGCGGAGCTGTCGGGGCTGCGTGAGGAGGTGGAAGAGGAGCGGGTGGTGCTGGTGAACAAGGCTGCGAAGCTGGCGGAGCAGGCCACGAAGCACAATGCGTTGGAGCAGGCTGTGCGCACGACAGGGGTGGGCGCATTGCTGTCGCTTGCTGCGAACGAGGGCACTGCGGCAGACGTGCGCAAGCGTGTCGAGAAGATGGCGAAGGAGCCGCCCCTCTCTGTGCTGGACTACGTGCGTGTGAAGCTGCGCCTCTACCTCATGCGGCAGGTGGACGACATGGCAGAGATGCAGGACCGTCTCGACCGCTCTGCAGCACGCTACGACAAGCTCGAGAAGGAGACAGCAGACCTGCGTGAGGAGCTCGCCCTCCGCACCGCCAACACAGGTGTCGAGGCAGAGGTCGTCATCCAAGTGCAGACAGCACTCAAAAAGGAGATCACAGCACTCCGCAGTGAACACGAAGACCGTGAAGAAGCACTCATCCGCCGCACTACCGCAATAGAGATGCAGCGCCGGACAGCAGAGCGCAAGGTGGAGGAGCTCCACACCGCAGCGCAAGAAAGGGACGCTGCGCTGGAGGAGGTTGCGCAGCTGCGACAACGCCTGCACACCATGGCATCAGAAGCAAAGGCCCTCAGCGTCGAGAAGGCGCAGATCGTGAAGGAGCGCAACAACAAAGTCGAGCAGAAGATCCAACACCAGCAGGACCGCCTCTGCCAGTCGGCGATGCTCATCACCAAGCATGATGAGCAGCTCCTCACTCTCTCAAAGCGTCTCAAGCAAGCAAAGTCGTGCACAACCCATTCAGAGGTCAAGGCCCTGCGCAACGACAAGGCGTGTCTGGAGCACCAGCTGCAGCTGCAACGCAAGCACAGCTCGCAGCTGCGCCAGGAGGCGTCGTCATTGAAGCGCACTGTGTCGCGCCTGAAGAAGGAAACTGACGACATGCGCGGTGAGTACCAAGTCTTCTTCGCCGCTCACCTGCGCGAGCAGGAGTACCGCCGCCAGCGTGAGGAGCGCCAGGAGAAGGAGGAGTGGCGTGTGAAGCAGAAGCACCACGCTTCGGAGGAGGCGCTTGAGTACTACAAGACACGTCTCCACGTCACACAGCATGAGTCCAAGATCCTGAGCCGGCAGTTCAAGAAGTGTCTCTTGACGGAGCAGCGGGAACGTGTCCTGTTCGCAAAGGAGCGCAAGCACCTGACAGCAGAGAACAACCACCTCAAGGCAACGGCTGCTGCCGTAGCGTCGCCTGTGTCGACGTACGTGGCTGGCCTCTCGCCTGCGGCACAGACGGCACCGCCCATAGCCATCCCTGCCTCTGATGATGAGCAGTCTGAGGACACAGATTCGGCAGACATTCAAGACCACGACTCCGTGCTTGACACGAACAACCTATCCCCGTTGGAAGCAGTTGACGCACTCAACCACGTCCCCCACACAATGAAGAAGGATGGAAAGCCGTCTGCACGGCGAAAAAGCACCCTCAAAAGACCGCAGTCGGCACCGCCCCGCCGCCTCAGCTCCCCTACGAGCTGCGCCTCGGGGCGGAAGCTCAGTCAGTCAATACGCGACAGTCATTCACATGACGTCTGCGAGACGTCCTTAAACAGCAGTTAACCGCATTACAAAACCACACCCCCCTCTTTCACTTAACCAGTTTCCACACCACCCAGTCACCCATTCAACAGTACACCACACAATACATGTGATGTCAGACAGCAGGCGACTTACAGAGTCACCTGCGCTGGACTTCGATGACAGCTGGAATGCACGTGTCTCAACCCTGCACAGACGTCTGGTGCTTCCACAGAGCGCACTCATGGAGGGGAAAGGCAGCACAGAACTGCCCACCTCTGCATGCGACGCACCACGGCAGGCAGTGTTCCAGGAGCTGGCGACACGCCCCGCACCTGTGTACGGGTCGTCGAGTGTGGAGGACTACGCCAAGTACGTCGTGTCTTTCTTGCTGCGTGGCTGTGTGCACAGGGCGTACTTCATGACAGAAGTTGTGGAGCAGATCCTTGAGTCAAAGCTGAAGCCCCAGGGCACGTCCAAGGCACGTTGGAACGAATACACCGACACAGACGAGCTGCACCAGGTGGTGTGCCATGTGTGCTCTGTGCTGAGCAGCCAGATGAACGACATGGCGAAGGAGGCTGCCGCAGAAGCGTCGACGCCGTTCAGCGCTGTCGATGACAGTCTGCGGGAGGCGCTTGAGACCTTCGTTGCCTTGGGGGGGCACCCGAACGGCTCGGGTGAAGTCAACGTCGACCTTGTGACGCACGTTCTGAGGAAGCACTTCGATGTGCAGCTGACGGGGCACGCAGCGAATGTGATCGACAGCGGCATGGCGATCGGCTTCACGACGTTTGTCTCGCTGTTGGAGGGTGAGCCACTGGTGGACGATTCGGAGTACCGACGTAAGAGCGACACACAACGCAAGATCTTTCAGCGGAAGCGCTCGAAGACGCCTATGCATAAGTTCAACACCTCCAAGGACAACCTGTACTCGGACATGCAGGGCAGTGACACGAACGATAGTGCGAAGCGCAAATACGGCTTCCGTGGTGGGAAGCCTACGACCCCTGCGACAGACTCGTTGGAGTCCTCGACGCTGGGCAAGCCTGAGGATACGACGCTGCTGCTGACGTACTCTGAGCAGGAGAAGCGGCTGCAGTTCGTGCTGAAGGGCATTGAGGAGGAGGACGTCACGGAGCGCTCGTCTCCTGTCCTGCGGCGCATTGCGGACGAGGAGCGCAACCAGCGGCGGCGGCGCGAGATACAGTGGAAGCAGTTCCTGCGGTCGGAGACGCCACACCAGCGCTCTGCAGTGACGCCACAGCCTTACGTGTGCAGGCCACAGTCGGCACCGCCTACCAGCGTGCCACGTCCACAGCGGACACATGCCACACGACATGCGGGTGAGTCCCCCGCATCCACACCCATACCCACAGCAGCCACAACCACTACCACAACAGCGTCAACAGTAGACGCTCTGCCCAAACGCCCTAACACACCAGCACAGCTGTCCGACGACATGGGTGCATGGACACGCAGCAACCATGACGACCTCTACGAACGGGAGTACGAAGACGCCCTCTCACGCGGTGCCACCACAGGCGCCGCAGCAGGTGCCGCCTGCACCATCGCCAAGCGCATGCGTGGGGTGCGCTCCTCCGTCAGCTTCATCGACAGCCGCAACCTCTGCACCACCAACGCCCAGCAGCGCTACCTCTGGGAGTCCTCACACAGTTTTTACAAACGTGACTTCCAGCAGTACCACACGCTCACCTCGAAGCGCTACGACTGAAACCAAAATTCATACACACAATTGAACTACAAACACCCCCACCACTACCCACATTTTCGCTTCCCCCACAACCCACCACCCACAACATCACCAACCAGACAAACATGAGCCACAACACACCACGCGAGCTGTCGCGCATCCTCCTTAAGGAGGCACTGCGTCTCGGCGATGTTCTGGTAAGCGAAGGACGCGACACTTACGCTTATGCGATGCTCCATGCATTGTGCAGCACAGACACGAAGGAACAACTTGCGCCTCACGAGGAGGCTGTTGTGCGCATGCGTATGTGCGAGATCTGCCTCACATGGGAGCACGACAAGGCCGTGCGTGCTGTACGCGTCTGCATCGATGAGCTGCGCCGCCTGCACAGCCGCCATGCTCTCTCCCCTGAGATGGTGCTCCGCTTCTCTGCACTCCGCATCCGTGCCCACCAGCACACCGCAGGCGACACACAAGCATGCCTCACCCTCATCGCCTCTGCCTGCACAGAAGCCCGCGCCTTCAACAAACGCAGATGGCTCAAATACTTCACATCCCTGCGCGCACTCTACACCCCGCTCCTCGGCCTCAACGACAACGGCACACCCGCACCACCAGAGGTAGGCGCGCCACACTACGACGCCGTCCCTTCCTCCACACGCCCGCTCCTCAACCAGTCAGAGCGAGACACCGCGCCCCCAGTGGAGAAGGACGTTCTCTCTGCAATGATGGATGCGGAGGAGGAAGAACAAGAACAAGAAGAAGAGGAAGAAGAAGAGGAGGAAGAGGAGAAGGAAAAGGAAACAAAAGAAAAAGACGTCATCGACGCAGACGTCAGCCAGGCTGTGGGGCAGCTGATGGACGTCTACGAGGCGTCTCTTGGGCGGCCACGCAAGAGGAAGGCAGAAGACGCGACTGTTTCGGTACCACGGTACATTAAGAAGATGCGTGCAGAAGGGTATGAGGACGGGGAGTGGTACCCTTGCACGGTGGTGCGGGGTTCTTATGAGCGTACGGTTACTGTGCGCTTTGACGGCGAGGAGGAGACAACGATCCAGACGGTGGAGGATATGCGCAAGACAGACGACGTCACAGCATGGGAGCTCATGGGCATGCCGTATGCAGAAAGCCACACCGAGGCAGCAGAGTTGTCGCGCATCCTGGTGTGGGCAGAAAAGGGTATGCGCATCCGCGCCTTGCACGCAGCCAGCAGCGCACTGCAGACGCTCCGCACATCTACGACCACGCGCACAGGGCTGTCTTATAAGGCGGAGGTAGGTCTGCACCTCGTGTCCGCTCAGATGCAGTGCGCGCTTCTGAACGCCGCTGCCGCCACACAGCACGTCCTCGCAGCGGCGAACATTGTGACAGAAAAGGCGCTACTCCCGTTGGTGCACAACGTGCACCTGGCAGCCGTGCATCCTCTCATTCTGCATGGCGACAGCGAGGCGGCCATGGCGCATATCGACATCGCACGCACATCGAAGAGCAGGCTTGTCTCCCTTCTCGCGTCAGCCCTGCGTGTCACCACTGCGCCTTTGGTCAACCAAACTCGCCAAGATGAAATGCGTCTCGGTCTCGACGAAGTGTGGCGTGAGTTCCGCCTGAAGGTGGTGTCCTGGCAGGGACGCCTCCCTGCACTGTGCAGGCATGCGGCAGAGGTGGCGCAGCTGCACAGTGTCGATGTGAATGTTATGTGTGACACTGAGAACGACGCCAGCGAAGGTGTGACGGCAGAGGCTGCGCACTCCGCGTACCTCTCCGCCCTGCGTGCGGCGAAGGAGGAGGAGGACGCAGCAGGTGTGCAGACGCACCTTGGGCGGCGCATGTCGCATGAGGCACAAGAGGCGCACCGCATTGCCGCTCTGCCCACACTGCAGGAACGCATCATCCTCGCAGACCACGCACAGCGCTACCCACCGCACAGGGCAGGGCAGCGACTGGGGAGCGAGGACGGTGAGGATGAAGATGAGGAGGAGGGCGACGAGGACCGCACAGTGCACGTCGACCAGAAGCACCCCGCAGCAACCCCCTTAGAGGTGCTCGACCTCAAGATGTGGCTTCCCGGGAATGAGCGCTACCCAGGGTTCGTTTGCGCATCCACGGGGGTGTGAAGCCATTTGAGTGATGTTGATAGTGGTGTGGACCCTGTAGTGCAGTCTCGATGAAGTCATCACAAGCATCTATCAGTGATTTGTTACGGACGTTCTCCTCCCGACACCACTCGTCAGGGGAGAAAGGGGATTAGTGGATGCCCAGGGTAATTAAGCCTGGGTTGGCCATCTGTTCAGGCGAGCAACCTTTCGGGGTTGATTATGTGTTGATTATACACAAAAGGGTTTTAGATAGAAAATACTGGACTTTTTGCTTTTTTTGTCACAGCCCCTCTCATATCCTTATACCGTATTCGTAAATATGTTCTACCGTAAAAAGTGTCGAACTTCCAGAAAAATCCGGAAAATGACGAACTTTATTACGGTCGAACATATTTACGGTCGAACATTAGTACGGTCGAACATATTTACGAATACGGTAACACTCATGCAGACTTTCTTTTCTACACAACACCACTCTCACACACCTTTTCCAAATGGCTGACTTCATGAGCATCACCATTGACGTGCCTGCAGGCAACACCGCTGCACCTCCGTTGTCCCCGCGTGGAGGTGCCAGCGCGACACTTGGCGCGCCTGTTCCCGAGAAGCGCAAGCGCCGTGGATCGTTCGCCAACAAGAGCCCTGCGAATGGTGCGCTGAACCCCGGCAAGGCGCCTGCAGGTATGCTTGGTGGCTCGCTTGGCGTGCCCGGGACTGCGCCGCCTGGTGGCCAGCAGAAGAAGGGCCGTGCCCGTGGTATGTCTGCTGTGAAGAAGTTTGAGCAGGAGTACGTCGCAAAGGAGTCGAGCGGCTTCCTCGCAAACTACGCAAAGAAGGCAGAGGCGCCGAAGACGACAGGTGTGAAGGGGCCGCTGCCGAACGTTGTGGACCTCTTCGCGCAGGTGTCGAAGCTCAAGGAAGAGGCGCTTGAGGCAAAGACGTCCGAGACCACCATCAACCAGGACAACAGCGAGCTGCGCAGCCAGGTGCGTGAGCTGCGCAGGCTGGTCGAGTTCCGCGACACACAACTGCTGAAGGATGTGCAGTCTTCGGAGGCACGCTGCAGGGACACCATCCACTCTGCGTGGATGACAGTGCACATGCAGCTGGCGAAGATGTTCGACCGTCTTGAGCCTGAGGACGAGCTTTTGGTATGACCTGTTGACTTTTTGCCATTTCAACTTTCCAACAACAGAACACCATCTCCGAATTCACCGGCACCACAAACGGTCGCGAGCAAGCCCTTGCGGAGCAGCTTCTCTTCGAAGTGACGCGCAGGCAGGAACTCGAGGCACGCCTCCTTCAAGGCACAGAGGAGAGCCAGGCGACACTTCTCTGCGACGAGCTCAAGAAGCAGCGTGACGAGCTCATCTCGGGCCGCAAGCGCGTGCGCGAGGCTGAGGAGACGCTTGTTGTGCGCGAACGCCAGGTGGCAGAGCTGTCGATGGAGAAGGCTGAGGTGGAGGCGGCATTGAGCAAGGTTGAGACGGAGATGACTGTGATCGAGGGTGAGGCGCGGAGGACACGTGTCAATGCTGACACGCTTGCAGTGGCGGTGGACCAGAAGGTTGCCGAGCTGCGGGAGGTGGAGGAGGAGAACAGCAACCTGCGCGACCGTCTGCGTGCTGCGAAGGAGCGTGTGGCAGAGGCCGAGAGCAGTGCGATGAGCATCCCTAGACTCGACAGCGAGATCAAGATGATCCGCGGCATGAGCACCAACTCGCTGTCGCCCAGCCCCAGCCGCCTCACACGTGGCCAGTCCCTGCGCTCCGTGTCCCCATCAGGCGAGAAGAGCCCACGTAAGGTCGTCAGACTCGGCTCCGCCATGATGAGCTCCCCACGCAGGGTGCAGTCCCAGATGGTGACACCGCGCTCAGGCCAGGAGCTCTCCATGAAGCGTCTCTCGTCGCTCTCCCCGCCACGCTCAGGGAGGTACTGAATGTAAGAGAACAAACCCTGCAAGGCGCACACACATAACCCGATGACCGCACCCTCACCTGTTTTCACTTTCTTTTCCCCCAAAACTCAGCCAAAAGCCCCGCACGTAAAAATTTGTTGGGAATGATTTTTCATTGTTGTCCAACATGTGTTCCATTTTATTTTTGTGGCTGTACACAACAAGTTCGAGGGTGTGTGTCTCGGTGTCATCGCACGTGTGTGTGTCGTAGCTTTTTTCTCTCGTTTTTGATTTGATGTCTTTATTTTTTCTATGGAACCTAGACTTCTTTCATACTGCAAAACATTACTTCGTGCTATTTCAAAAAAAAAAACAAAACAAACAAACAAGCGCAAAAAAAACACATTTTTCTCGGAAAATACAAAAAGCTTCAAAAAACTGAAAAGAGAACAAAACTCTGAGAACAAAAACGAAGGCGTCGTCACACCCTTTGTATCAATTTTACATTTTCAAAAAAAAAAAAAAACAAACAAACAAACAACAGAAAAAAACAACAAAACAAAACCAACACACCTTACTATCCCAAAAAAAGAAAGTGTCACAACAAACAACAGGGGCACAGCCCCTTTTTTATTTTGCATCAGTTTTCCCCCTCCCCTTTGGGGCCCTCCTCCCCTTTTCCCTCCTATTTTTTTAAAATCGTAAGTTCGTGTGTTTTGCCTCTCTTTGCAAAGACCCTCTCCCTCGCTTCTCCCCTCCCCATATTGTTTTCATGACTAAGCCACACACACGCGAGGCTTAGGTTCATCTTACCAAACTTTTCTTTATTTTTAACACTCCGGGGGGGTTCGACAACCGGAGTGTCAGTGCCCTGCGTCCCAGAGGCGTTTGCACTATCAACTTCACTTTTTCCTTTTATAGGTGTTGTTCACAAGAGACATACACCTTTCAATATTTTTGTTTTGAAACCCCTCCGTTTCCCTCTGATGCAAAGCAAAAAGGTCTGGTCTGTACAATTAGAATACAAGGTTTTCTTTTGTGACAAAAAAAAAATGATTGCCCTTTTCCAAAGCAAAGCAATCTACATTCCCATAGTACACAAAAACCCTTCCCTCCTGCCCTTGTATGTACCTGCTGCATCCAAGAAGGTGTCTGGCACGTTATCATGTTGTCAACTGCTTTTTTTCCCCTTTTGATTTGACGTGGCGTACCTGAAAAAAAAACTAGAAAATCGTTATGTTTTTTTTGTGTTTCTTTTGGGTCGCAACGTTGAGCATGGGGAGGAAAGTAGATGATACCGTGTGACGGAACGTCTGAGGGGAGAAAAATGGCTTTTTTGTGTAGACCAGTCGACGTCAAAGCTTTGCATCTTGTCTTCCCTTTTCCCCTTTTCCCTCTTTTTCCCCAAATCACTTTCCCGTTTCCCTGCCCCTTCCCCAAAGGCTTTTTCTACTCTACGTGATTGCATTTTTTTGACATTTTTTTTTTGTACTAAACCAGAGAGCCCCTTTTTTTTGCCTCTCATCTCTGGGGTTTTTTTGTGTTTTTTTTTTTGAGCAGTTTTTACAAAAGAAAAGGTTTTGTAACAGCTCTTTTACCCGAAAAAAAAAAATGAGATTTTTTTGATCTTTTGACTTTTCGAAAGATTCAAAAATTCAACAGATTTTGTGTCCAAAATAATTAAGCACAAACAAAAAAGCAAAATACCCTGATACAGATCCAACAGTAATAAAATAAGGGTCACACAAATAGAGTAAAAAAAAGAGTACGGTGTGCGAAGTTCGGTTACGGCTTTCGCACCCGGACCACATAGTCATCTTAAATATATACTATTTTTTTTTTGTTCTGTTACTTATGTTTCTTTGTTCGTAAGACGTTGTCTGTTGATTTACTTTATACATAACAAAACAGACGTTTCTTTCCATTTGTCATAGCATAGTGCATTTATTCTGACAAAAAAATGCATTTTTTCATCTTCGTATTTTATGGCCTGCAATAACTTCACTTTTATTCTGATTTTTATGACTACCGGTGTTCGTTGTAATTTTATATTTCATATTTTTTCGTTCAAACTTTTGAAAATGCAGGAAATACAGTTCTTTCCCCCTCCACACTTCATTTACAGGCGTCACTGTGCACTTGTAATGAAGATGTCTTCCCCCTCAAGAGGGAGACATTACGGGGGGGATTTTTTTTGCCGATGACTCAAACAAAAAAATAATGGACTAAAACTGATTAGTGAAATAGACTGTACGTAATACGACATGACCCACCTGATTTGGCTGGGTAGCGCAACGCCTCCCAGATACTGTCAAACTCTGTGGGATGACCAATAAAACAAAAAAAAAACAAAAAAAAAACAAAGACAATAACCGCAACATCTTTTTTTAGCTGTTGCGCACATATCGATCTCCCTCTCTATATCAGTTTACCCCCTTTCTTTTCCACCTCTCCCCTCCTCCCCCTCCCCTTCCTTCTCTATTGTTTTGTGCTCTATTTCTCTCTTGGTGTGAAGCTACTGCCTTCCACCTCCACACAAAGAGAGCACGGGTAAAGAGATCCCCACCTTGTGGAGGCGTATGGGTTGAACTTCAGAAGGGTGGATAAAAAACAAAGTGTGGTTTTCCACATAAAATTGCACTGTTTTTTTTTCTCTTTTCTCTCTAGTGTGTCAAATCGTTCTAGTGGAAAAAAAAAATATGGGAAATTTGTTGGCACTTTATGTCGAAGATGTTGGGATAATCGCATTTTTTTTTGTTCAAAAGAAATCATGAAAAAATGCAGTGCCATCTTATTTTTTGCAATCTTCCCATTTTTTTTTCGTGTTTATTTTTTTCGTAATTTGTGGCCGTTTTCTTTATTGCAAAACCCATGGCTGCTGTGTGATTTCCTGCTTGTCAACTGTTTTCAAAAAAGTAAAAAAAAAAAGCCACTTTGCTTGAATGCAACTGCGGGTTATTTTCTCCCTTTTTTTTAACTTCCTTTTGTCCTGAAAATTTCCCCCCTTTGCTGTTGTTCTTTTTAAACAGGAAACAAGACGAACTTACATACATAGTTGCGAAAAGTTTACCAAAAAAAAACGAACGATTATTTGCCAGCAAAAAAAGTAAAAAAAAAAAACACGCAGATAGAGAAAGCCTGGTGGGTCTTAGGGAGGGTTTTTCCTCCTTCTCCCCCACAAAAAAAAGAAAAAAACACACACACAACAGTGAAGACTGTCTTTACGGCAGCTACACTATTCCAACAAATCAATCATGGGGGGCAACAGTATTGGAGTGTACCAATTGGTAAGCAATGGTATTTCAATGATGATACAAGGTGAGTGACGACACCTCCTCCTCCTTTTTTTTTTTGCCAGTTGTGTGCACGTTTAGGAAAGGCAACTTCCTATTAAGCCCACCGACTCCATTTTTCTTGGAGCTTCCAGGACCGTACATGCTCCGTTCCCTAAAAAGGAATGGTAAAAAAAAGTTTTCAAAAAAAAAACGGAGGTCCATCTAGACTTTATCCATACGTCTCTCTGCCCAAATGACGTGTTGTCTTGGTCACATGAGACTTGCAAAACAAGAAAATATTTTAAAAAGAATTTCCACACAAAACCAAAAGTCAATTCAACTTTTAAATTGTATTATTGCGTAACTCTTGGAGAGGTTGTCTACATTTTCACTCTTTTTTTATAGATGAGCATGTATGCGGATTCATCTTTAAAAAAAAACATCTTTCATTTTTGTTTAATGGTGACTAAGCCCAGGAGGCTTAAGTTCATCTTCCATTTTCTCTCTTTTTATTTTTCTGTTGATTTTTTATTCTGTCCTAAAAGCCGTACAACAGGTGATTCATTTCTCCGTACCGTGTGGCCATTCGCGTACATCAGCGGGACAGAGAAAAAAATCTACATTTTTCACAAAAAAAAAAACAGTGAAATTTTGACGACCCAAAAAAAAAAAAAATGCTGAATACTCGGAAGCTGTTGATACTACAATAAACCAACAAAATAAAATCCCCCCCAACTGTGTCGGTCACCTGGTTACCCTCCCAAGGTTGGTACAATAGGTGATTGTCAAAAAAAGCAAACAAAAAGCAAAATATAAAAAGAAGAAAAAAAAAAACAACACCACACATCACGTATGGCCGTACTAGGTATTTTGAACGAAACCAAAAAAAAAAGGGAATTTTTTTTTTTCAAAAAACAGGAGAAGAAAACTGTGTGCAAAACAAAACAAAACAAAACATCTTTTGAGGTGTGGTGACAGAGGAAAGGCCTCTGTTTCTTTTCGCACATGGGGGAAAAAAAAATGCACTTTTCCGAAAATGCAAAAAAAAAAAAAGTTTATCCCTGCGCTGTGGGGGGGGGGAGTATGTTTTGTCAACTTCAGTTTTTTAAAATGTTTATCAAGCGTTTTTGTATAACGAAGGACACTTACTCCACAAAAAAAAATCAGCACAAGATCCCACCAAAAAAAAAATAATTACGGGAGTACCTTCGCCTCTCTCCATTGGAGGGAGGGGTTCACATCTCCAATTCAGACCATATACAAAACGCCTTACTCCCCTTTTAGTGTTCCCCCAACCATTTTCCTGGAGTACAAACGCATTTTTCTCGCCATGAGGAGATAGTGTTTTATTCTCGGATTTTTCCCCTGTATTATATCAAAAAAAATGTCAAAAAAAAAAAAGCAAAACCAAAACAAAACAAAGCCCAGAACAGAAAAAAACAACGAACCTTAACACAAGAAGACGCTCCTCGTGGGGGGAACGGTGCCGTTTTCCCACCCGTTTTTTTTTTTTTCTTCCTTCTTCGCAGTTTTTCCAAATTCGACTAAAACACAAAGTACGCTGGATCTTGATTCTGAACACGACTGTCGAGGCAAAAGAATATCACCCCACCCCATTGAAAAAAAACACCCACTTTCTCTCGTGTGTTTTATGTCCCGGAAAAAAAAAATGGCTAGTAGGGGGAAAACAGCGGTACCGGCATTTGGTATATCTTTCTTTTCTGATTGCACTGAACGCGATGGGCCACCCCCTCGTGATTGAGTACCTCTTTCTTTGTTTTCGTTTTTTTAATTTTTATAGCAGTAGTTTGCGACAACAGAAAGTATCCTCTTTACTACAAGCTTTTTACATTTTTACATTTCTATGAAATAAGGTGGCATGTTCGGTCGTACGTACCTTTTTTTTTTTTGTTCTTTTTTTTTGTTTTTTGAGAAACTCTCTATATCGATTTCCCACTTCTTTTTGCGAAAAATTTAAACAAAAATTATGCGAAAACTTGTCGACACAAGAGATGGTCGGTAAAACGACAGATGATGGATATTTCAGAAAAGACAGACGAGAAGAGATTCTTCAGTCTGCAAGAGGAAATGCTGCATTTTTTATCTAAACGCTAGCTTTGGTGCCTCATGGGTAATATAAAAATTCAAAAATTTTAAAAGCAAAAAAAAAGTAACAATGTGCGAAAAAGGGAAATAATGTGCTGTAAAGAGGAAAGTAAAAGACACCTTCACTTTCACAGATAGGTAGTTCTTTTTATTGCACATGGTAAAAAAATGTTCGCGAGAGGCACTTAACCTCAAGTTATCCTTTTTTTTTAAATTGCGGAAACAAAGAAAAAAACAGAGTGCCCCAAAAAAGCAAAAAAAAAAACATAACAGGGGCTTCGCCACGAAAGGGCTTCTAGGAGTTTTGTATTCAGTTTCGTTTCGTATTATTTTTGGTGGCTTAAGTACTGCGAGGCTTGGGTTCATCTTTACCAATTTTTTTTCTCTCTTTTTTGGGTTTGTTTTGCGACAGACATTTTTTTTGTGTTTATTTCAAAATGACCCACTTTTTCACCTTCATTCCCACATCTTTTCCCGTTTAAAGGTGATTACGTTTTAGGTTATCTTTCGCAAAGGTTTTCTCCATTTTTAGGAATTTTTTGGCCAATAATCATGCAGTGAGCGCTACATAGATAGCGATACAGATGGTGACTCTTGGAGGGGGACAACTCAGCTTTTATACGGGGCTCACTTACTGACAAAATGATCACGTTGTAGCACACAACTCCCACGAATGCCATTGGCGAGAGTGGGCGGGTGGTTTTTCTTCGTCAAAATTGGTTGATTTTCTGAAAGTGGCGAAGTGGAGTGAGATATGAAGCGAGAGTTGTGTGTCCTCAATTTTGTTCCTTTTTGCATTGCGAGCAAACGCATTTCAAAAGAAAAAGAAAACAAAAGTGTTTTCTGGATAGGACTGTCTAAAAAATGGCACCAGCAGATTATCAAAAAGTACAACAAATGAACCCATCGGGCGTTAAAACAAACGTCGTTATAATAATATTAAAATTGGGTATGTGGCCAGAAACCTCCATTGAAAGGTCAAAACAAAAATGCCAAGAAAAATAACATTGTTTTGTTTGAACGACTTTTTGTGTTGAAAAATAACCCAATGAGAACCTTGCTCCTTTATCAGAGGAGGGGTCTCCCTCCACGTACATTGTGTCCACAATTTGACGCCTGCACGTTTATCAAATTTTGTTTTTATTCAAAAGCTGACGAAAGCACAGAAAGGCTTAGGTTCATCTTTACAAACTTTTTTCAACGCCTTCTCCCCCCCCTCCCCGATCTATTATCCCTCGCCTGTTTATTTGCCTTTCCTTCGCTTTCCCCCATTATCCCAGTCCTTGAATTGGCTAGCATTTCGTAGGACAAAACCAGCACCACAAAACCTCGTGGTCTGCAATACCAAACTGTTTGAAAAAATCACATTTTTTTTTTTGTCACAACAAAACAGAAAAGGGAACTCTTCTGACAAACAAAGCAAACGACATGAAAGAAAAAAAAGATATTTTTTTTTCTCCATCGATAAAACAAAAAATATCATTGTCGTCCAAAAACCTGACTCGATCGGACGTTTTTCAAATGCTTGTTGGAAAGTTCCCCAACACCCCCTCAAAAGAAAAAAGTGTTTTACCCCCCCCAATGGTCCCCCCATGCTTCTTCATGCCTTTGTATGCCCCTGTTATGAAGAGACGCTCAAACAAAGTCCGTTTGTTCCCAATATGTTTTACCTTTCTCAGGATCCCCTATCACCTATCGTGTCCACTTGCCACCCCCCCTTGCAGATTCTGTGGGGGAGAAAATGGAGTTGTACTTCACATTTGAATCGACTGGTGAGTCGTGTGGAGTGAGGTTGGGTGTTGAGTCGTCAGCGTTTATGAAGGCGCGCATATTAGAGGAGCTTCATGCTGGGCAGAACGGTGCTGTCAACGTCGCTGTGCGTGTCGTGGAGGGGGAGGAGGGGATGGGGTTCCAGCTTTCTGACCGTGCAGTTGACGTCAGCAGCCTGCACCACACAGCCACCACCGCCGCCGCCACCACCCCGCCGCAGTACAAAAAGCTGGCCAGCGACGGAGGTGAATACCTGCACTCCTCGCCCAACCAAGAGCCCCTCCCCTCCCCACACAGCGTGCACAGTGAGGTGGTGGAGGAGGTAGAGGCGGCAGTCGTCCACACGCCTGTAGCCAGCCCGGTGCAGCTGGCAGCGCCGCCTTCGCCAGAGGGAGGAGTCACCGTGCCGCATGACTACCCGAGTTTTTCGTATAGCATCGCAGTGAGCCAGTGCGGCTCGCGTCTTGCCTGTGGGGAGGACAAAGGCGTGGTGACCCTCTGGGACACGGCAAAGTGTGTGAAGCTGTGGGACACAGAGCCTCAAGCGGACGCGGAGTTCACGTTTGGTGTGCAGTTTTCGCGCTGTGGGCGGTACGTGGTGTCGAGCTGCGGGAAGGACATCATGGTGCGGTGTGTCGCGTCTGCGCGTGTGGTGCACGCATGGCGGGAGAGCCACGCGTACGGTGCGGCGAACGTCTGCTTCTCACGCTGCGGCGAGCACGTCGTCTCCGTAGGTGCAGTCGACTCCATTAAGAAGTGGAGTGTCGTCACCGGTGCGCTCGACTTCAGCATCCCCGACAAGAAGACCTCACACTGCCTTGCCGTGACCAGCCGCCACATCCTCTCCTCACACGGAAAGCTTGGCCTCAAACAGTGGAAGCTCGCAGATGGGGCCTACGTGCAGTCTCTCAACGACACGGCAGAATGCACCGACCTCTCTACCAGCGAGTGTGGCACACATGCTGTGAGTTCCAACCGCTCGCACGTAAAGGTGTGGCTGCTTCCGGATGGGGTGTGTCTGCGGACGGTGTCTATCTCACGGAGCAACACTGTTGCGATATCGGTAACACGAGGGTTCTTTGTGACGTATCAGTACGACGTGGGCTCGACGTTTATGTCCATTGAAACAGGTGAGGTGCTGCACATGAATCATGCGACAGAGACGGTTGTGCCAACACGAACACACGACGTGGCGCCGAAGTTGGTTCTGGCCTGCGGAGGTGAGATCCTCTACTTTAGCTTTGGCAAAGTCTGCGCACGGCGGTTGTGTGTGTTGTAGGTCTGTGCGAGGGGGTTTCGTTCCGTCTCACAATTACTTCTTCGTCTTTGTTTCTTTTCTATGTCTGTTATGCGAATCTGTGCGACGTCCATATGGGCGAGCACAGCCAATATAGGAAGGAGAGGTGGAAGGCAGTGGCGGAGACTACTTAAGT
Organism: Rhynchopus sp. YZ270_cl-10; assembly: GCA_964035575.1. Lineage (NCBI taxonomy): Eukaryota > Euglenozoa > Diplonemea > Diplonemida > Diplonemidae > Rhynchopus > Rhynchopus sp. YZ270_cl-10. The sequence continues at coordinate 95,629 of OZ037847.1, read as the reverse complement.
AGCCTTCTCCTTGGTGCTCTAGCCCCTCTCCCCGGTGCAATATAGCTTCTTCATTAAGTTGCAGCAGCCTAAAAAATCGCTCTCTCTCTCTCTCTCTTTGCAAGATTTCTTCTGCCTTTTATGCTCGTTTTCTTCGTGCTCATGAACTGTCCGTTTTGCCACGACACAGTTCCCATTTATAGCACTGTCTATACTCACGTGAAAATCGGAGCACAGTGTTCCATGATTTTTGGCAAGCACGAGAGGCTTAGGTTCATCTAATATACCGTTCTTTCTTTCTTTTTGTTGAGTGTTTGTATTGCCACATGCATCGTGGCTCCATTGGCAAATTTGGAGACCCAACAGTCTATTGTTCAGTCTTTTACTTTTTCGCGGGGGAGGTTTTCTCGGTTTGGGGTAATTATTTCCGACTTTCTGTTTCACACACTCTCACACCACTCCGCACTCCCCCCATAGAATTTTCGGCAACCTGAGTAGTAACCCCAGCGACCCACCTATTTTCCCCCAAACACTATACCCTGACTTCCTCCACAACCCCTGAACCCTATCACCATTTCTCTCAGACGTATTGAACGCATGTATGCGTTACAGTTGATATTTGGAATTAGATGAGCGGCTCGAAGGAAGCTTCGGGGGAAGTGAATAGATTATTGCAGTTCAGTGAAGAGTACGAGGCTGAGGTGGATGTGGACGTTGTGTTGAGAAAGAACGCAGAGTGGCGGCGGCATGTGGCGGAGGTGTGTGTGCATTCGCAGTGCCGCACCGCGTTGCTTGGGCTTGCACGGCGCTACTTCGGGAGGTGGCTGCAGGGGACGCACGACACGCTGTACACAGCGCACAGTGCACCGCACATCCACGAGCAGTGCGAGGCTGCGCTGCAGACGTGCTTTACGCAGATCCGTGCCCTCAAAGAGGAGAACGCGTCGCTCAGAACAGAGCCGCTTCCCATATTGGATGCGCACGACCTCTCTGCAATCAGTGTTCTCGAGGAGACCATCGCTGAACGTGATGTACGTCTGACCATCGTTGAGCGTGAGTGCAGTGTCAAGGTGTCTGCCGCACGCAAGCAGTTTGAAGAGGCGCACACCCTCATGCGGCAGATGAAGGTGGAAAACGAAGAGGCAGTGCACCTCCTGGGCGTCGAGCAGCAGCGTGTGGAGAATGCTGCTGCGGCAAGCGAGCGTGCGCGAGAGGAGCTGCGTGCAGAGAACAAAGAGCTGCTGAGGAAGCTGACGCAGGCGCGGGCAGAAGTGGGTGCGGCAGAGGACAGCTGCAACGCAAAGCTGCTGGGGATGGGTGGCATGATCACGTCCCTGCAGATAGAGGTTGAGGCTCTGAGGAGGGGGGACACGAGGACACCGCCAGGGACGCGAAGGTCGGAGGGCACACCTTGGTATGGCATTCCTGTCTTATCATATGACTTTAGGGTACTGAAACTTTTTTTTTTTGTAAGCGTCACCGCCAAGCTTTTTCCCAGATCGTGATCATGATCTGGTTTTCAGGAATTTTGGGAAAAAAAAAAAAAAAAAAAAAAAAAAAGTGCTCGCACACGATCTGCAGATGTTCTACTCAATATTTTTTCAGATGAGTCACCACCACGGTTCGCACGGATCGCGATCCGTCAATTGCGGTACTTTTCTGGGGAAAACAAAAAAAAAAAAAGTTGGGTGCGCACGGGGGTCGCGCTACGCGCCTACCGACTACCGTAGATTTTTGACGATTTTGCTCGGTACGTTTTTCCTTACTAAAACCAGAGAATCTCATATTTCTTAGTAAGGGTACTTCAGAGTGTTTTTGCACACACATGTGACCCCACCGTGGAGAGCAATCGGCTCGCACAATCAAAAGAAGGCAGAGAAAAGGGAAAAAGGAAAAAGACAAAAGTTGGGTACCGTGCGCCTGCGGCGCTACTGTGTTCCCACTTAAAACACCACAATTTCATCTGAAGTTGGGTTTTCAAACCTGAAAATGAGCCGTCCTGGGCTGGACGTTAAATTGCATCCGGGGGCCCTTTTGTGGCACTCCTCCTGAAACTCTATGAAGGTCTGACCTGAGGGTAAAAGGTGCTGGGTATGCTACCCTGGGTGCTGAAGGCAGGCACACAACATGTGTGGAGGGACCTGCAGAGCCCTAGCCAGTGAAGCCAAGGAGGCCCCCCTAGGAAACTAGGGAACGGATTGGAAGAGACCTCGCCGGTAGCCGGGAACCCTCCCTGGGCTAGTACAATGATGAAACTTCAATCTAAAGTCCACACCCATGTGGCGGCCGCTTTGGCATGCGTCTGTAAGGACAGCCTTGACTGATACTTTCTGTATTAGCACACGATTGCCTCCCTGAAGGCTACGTAGCTACCTGAGTACAAAAAAAAAAATGACCCTTGTTTGCGAGTATGGGTTCATATTTTGCAAAAATTTAAGTCAATAAAATTTTGTCCATTTTTCCAAAATGACCCCATCACTTTCTGCAATCGCACCGAATCGGACGATGCGATCGACAAAAACGCCCAAAAATGCACCCCATACCCCTTTTTTTTTTCGTGATCTGGACCCCAAAATTTTGGTCAAAATCACGTGATCTGGGAACATGCTTGATCTGGACCCCAAAATTTTGGTCAAAATCACGTGATCTGGGAACATGCTTGGCCGGGACGCTTACAAAAAAAAAAAGTTTCGGTACCCTTATTTATTTTTCAACAGGCAAACGACCCCAGCAAAGACAGACGTCGCAAAACGTCTCATGCAAAGCGAAGAGACCTGTGCAGCCCTGCAGCGCAGAGTACTCCACCTGAGTGGGTGTGAGGTGCAGGCCTTCCTCTCATCGGAGGCGTGCAGCCGTCTGTCGCATGAGGCTGACGCAGCTGCGTGGTGGGCAGAGCTGTGCCGTGCAGAGGCGGCTGCTGCGGTCGGTGAGACGAGGACACGCGGAAGGAAGGCCGACAAGCTGGCGGAGCAGCTGCAAACCGCAGAGTTGTCGGCTGTGAAGGCGGCGGAGGCGATTCAGGACACGAATGACAAAGCGCATGAGCTGGAGACAATGCTGTCGCGGCAGCACGCCGTGTACGACGCACGCAAGGATTCGTCACGCGCCTACGAGGTGAAGTACGCTGTGCTCAAGGAGAAGTACCGCACCCTCCAGCGTGAGGTGTCTGACTGCATCAAGCAACGCGACACCTCTGACCGCGAGCTCCGCTTCCTCCTCCAAGAGCGTGCGCGAACCGTCAGCCCACGCTCCTCACCCTCGCCACATATGTACTCATACGAGTCGCCCCCCATGCACGCATACCTCACCAGTGCCAGCCCCAATACCGGTAGCGAGCCTGTACCGAACACCGCTGTGCGACAGTCGCCACAGCGCACACCGTCTCCCCTGCGTGACTATCGTACGAGGTACAATGTGAAGTGGTAGATTCTGCCTTTGGATTTTCAAAGTAACCTCCCTTATCCTTGGGAAGAGTGCTAGAGTAAAATAGAGGCTCTCTGCTACTGCAAGTTTTACAGTCATTTGTTTTGATAGAATTTAAAAAGAATCGTGTATTTCGAATCATTTGACCCCCTCTCCCCTCTCCGTCGATTCAAACACCACCACGTAGACTTCAACAAGAACTCGAACACTATGTCGCTGCAATGGGAGGATGTGACCGATTCGGAGGAGTCCGCAGGTGAGTTTGAGTGGGGTGGATCTGAGGCTGGCACAGCAGACCCGTGCAAAGAGAACGTGCAGACGGAGCATGAGAGGATTGAGCAGGAGATGGAGGAGAAGCGCGTGGATCCGACAGACGGGCGTGCGTACTGCAAGCGAGAGTTTATTGAGTGTTACGGAGACGAGCAGCAGTGGGACATTGCACTGCAGCCTGACGCAGTGCCGTGGGCATGTGAGTACTGCGGGGTGACTGATGTGCAGTCGGTTCTGCGGTGTGACAGGATGGACAAGTGGTTCTGCAACGGCACGCACGGAACGTCAGGGTGCTCGCACATCACGATGCACCTGATCCTCTCAGGCAACAACACGCTGTCCGTGCACGAGAAGTCCAGCATGGCAGGCGTCTCCCTCGCCTGCTGCGTCTGTGAGAACCGCAATGTCTTCGCCCTCGGCCACATGCCGCACGCGACAGAGGAGGACGCCACCATCGTCGTCTGCAGAGAGCCCTGCCTGCACAGCGGCTCGACCCTCTTCGGGGAGACCGACGCCTGGAAGCCGCTCATCATCGAGAAGCAGCTTCCCGAATGGATCGCAGGACAGCCGAAGACAACACCGTCCTTCCGTCCCTCCATGAAGCACGTGCGCCGCCTGGAGGAGGTATGGAAGAGTGAGCCCACCAAACGCATCAAAGAGCTGGACAAGACGGAGGGCGACACTGACGGCGTGCCGCTGCACTTCTCCGACGGCGTGCACTTCCGCCAGGTCATGCTTCCCTTCGTCCGCTGTGAGGCAGAAGAGGACAAAAATCTGACTGAGTCTGTAGGCCTCAAGAAGGTCGAGATACACTGGGAGAACACCAACACCAATGCAGTGAGCTCGGGTGGGTTCACCTTCCACCAAGGGGACTCGGTGACCCTGGGTATGCACGACAGAGTGAAGCTTGAGACGGAGTGCGGGTGGACAGAGATCTTCCGTGTCTCGAGTGTTGAGTCGAACAAGAACAGGTCTGGGTCGCACTTTGTCCGCATCGTAACAGACACGAAGAGGCAGGAGAACCGTGGACGCAATGCACACCTGCCTCCGGGACCGTACCACTTGTCTCCTGTGTGGAATGGCATCACGTACAAGCGGCAGGAGGAGGCACTGCAGCGCTTTGCTGACTCGGAGACATGTTGCTCTGAACGTGTGTTCCATGCGCTGCTTGGGCACGGACAGAACTTTATTGAAGAGAACGACGCCGTCGCCATCGAGACTGTGCCGGGCCTGCCGCCACTGAACCACTCGCAGGTGCAGGCCATCACCACTGCCATGCGGCAGTCCGTGTCCCTCATCCAGGGCCCACCCGGGACAGGCAAGACGACGACCTCCGCAGCAGTCGCCTTCAACCTCGCGAAGGTGCACAGCAAGCTTCTCGCGTGCTGCCCCTCCAACACCGCAGCTGACCATCTTGCCGCAAAGATCGCGAAGACCGGCTTGAAGGTCATCCGCCTCGCGTCGCGTGTCAAGGAGAGCACGATGGCCTCTAGGTCCATCACCACAGACGCAGATTTCTTGTATTTGCACAGACAGATCGAATGCGTAATGGAGTCGCAAGCAGACTCCACGGCCAGCCAGCTGCTGAGGAGGAAGAACTTCGGGCGTGGCCTGACGGAGCGTGAGGAGGGCATGCTGTTCAAGGGCATGAAGGAGCTGGAGCAGCTGTTGATCCGTGAGGCGGACATCATTGTGACAACGTGCTGTGCGGCGGCAGACGTGCGCATCAAGAACGTCAAGTTCCCTGCAGTGCTCCTTGACGAGGCGACGCAGGCCACAGAGCCACAGGCACTCATCCCCATCACCCTGGGATGCCAGCAGCTTGTTCTCATTGGCGACCACAAACAGCTGGGGCCTGTTGTGCTCAACCTCGACGGCAAGTCGCGCGGCTACGACCGCTCCATGTTTGAACGCATGGTGTGCCTAGGTACGTTACCCCATCCCCAACCTCACCTCCTACCCCCACAAACTCCTACACCACAAACCACAGGAATTGTTCCCGAGAAGCTGACGGTGCAGTACCGTATGCACCCTGCGCTGTCGGTGTGGCCGTCGGGTGTCTTCTACGACGGTGCCCTGCAGAACGGACTGCCAGAAAGCATGCGTGCCTCAGACTCACGCGTGAAGTGGAAGCGCGGCAGCGACTACCCCATCGCCTTCGTGCACGAGGCCTGCCCAGAGGAGCTTGGTGGGTCAGGCACCTCGTACCTCAACCGTGCAGAGGCGATGGTCGTAGAGCGGAACGTGATTGCGCTCCTGGAGGCGAATGTACCCCCACAGTCGATTGGTGTCATCACGCCGTACGACGGGCAGCGCTGCCACATCCTGGCACGCTTTTCTCGCAGCAGCGACCACGCGATCCTCTCGCAGCTGAAGGAGGTCGAGGTGGCCAGCGTCGACGCCTTCCAGGGTCGCGAGAAGGCGTACATCATCCTCTCCTGCGTCCGCAGCAATGAGGCGGGCGGGCTTGGCTTCCTCTCCGACCCACGCAGGCTGAACGTGAGTCTGACGCGTGCGCAGCGTGGGATGGTAATTGTTGGGAATGTACGGTCTTTGGGACGCAACACGTTGTGGCACAGCCTTTTGCAGCATATGTCTGACATCGACGTCATCTGCACAGGAGACCTGAAGGACGGCTTTGAGCACTGCAACGTGCAGATCCCAGAACCCCGTGTCAACGAACACGAACGCAAGATTGCAGGGTGGTCCGTCCCTGAAGGGGAGGAGCGTCTCAACGAGGTGGAGGCGGCTGGTGGGCCGGACATCCCGAACTGGTTGGAGCTTGCGCGCGACGCAGACGTGATCTCGCAGACAGCAATGTCGGAGTTGCCCAGCCACAACAGCTCCTCTGCGGGTCCACCGTCTCTCTTGTCAACCTCGACCATGTATTAGCATACGGAGTGACGGGGGCGTCATGTGTCCTCGGTCCAGGACGACGTTGCGGTGTTGACGTGCAAATCGTTCGTCCAAGCTGGGTATAGGGGCTAAAGACCCATCGAACCATCTAGTAGCTGGTTCACTCGAAGTTTCCCTCAGGATAGCCCTCAGCATTGAGCAGAGGCGTTTGCTCTAGTGTTAGTGGAGAAATCGAATCGCGGAATATTGCCATTGTTTCTTCTACTCTAACTACCCTAACCTTTGTGCAGTAACTTCACCGAAGAGGTTTCACTGTGAATCTTGTGAATCAGTAGAATGTCTGAGTGCGTGTTTGTTCACGAATCGCGAATACGTTTTGTATGTTTTTTCCCCACATGTAGGGGGCGGGTAAAGGGTCTACAAACCCAGATTATAGGGAAATTTTTGGCCGAAAATGGGTCCCACCCCTTGGTGACCGGGCTCATGTCTTCCAAAATTTACCATTTGTTTTTTGGTTTGTTTGTTTATTTGGTTGCTTGCGGACATCTCGCAGAGAAGAGCATCAAAGGGAGATAGCATTGTGGTTGTTCCCGTTGGTCTCTTGATGCTGTTATTCAAATGAAAAAAATCAAAATGTTTTTCATGCCTCTCCTCCGTCGCTCTAAACGGCAATCGGTATTTTTTTTTCTAACTCAAAAACAAAAAAATTCCGTCGTCGTTTGGCTTCAACGAACAAATCACTGAACAAGATAAAAACAATAAGCTCGCGTTTCTTTTATTGAACAGATTTTATTCTCCGCCCCGTACCCAAAACGTAAGCATGTGTCTCTCCCAAAAACCAAAAGCGTTGCGTGTGAAGTTTTGAAGGAAGGAAAAATAAAACGCAACCATGGATGTGAAGCGAACATCCTCTGGTGTTGCACACAGCCAAGTTTTTTTTGAAAAGAGGTCTTCCTCGGGTGCCTGCACGCCCACAGGATGAACAGTGGATGTTGGTTGACCGAGGCTGTTTGTGCCAGGTTTTCCTCAACCTCCCAACCACTATTGAACGCCACTTCAGGAAACCACTACTTAGTACACAAGAAAGATGTCTGCGGAACATGTCTTCTCCAAACTTATTACCTTAAAGATCAGCGGGCCGCCACCGCAGCCTGTTGCACCTGTGACGGAGTGCACGCCTGAGGAGGAGTACAAGCACTACCTGGAAGAACAAGAGCAGCGATCGAAGGATGCGCAGCAGGATGCAGTGCGCACCCGCGAAGAGGCATCGAAAGAGTCGAGTGTGTTGGGGAAGCTTGGCAAGCACGCGAAGGTATGTCATACGTTGCTTTCTGATTCTCTGATTCTGATTCTCCCTTTTTGCAGTCGACCTTCACGCAATTAGGAGACGCTGCAGACAAGACCCACGCCTCTGTGGAAACCGCTACACGCGGGCAATTCGAAACACGGCAAAAAACCGCGTTTGCGGCAGAGTTCCCGACTTTGGTATGTCAACTATAACGACATCAACTCCAAAACCCCATTATTACAGTCGCAGGCGGGAGGGTTCAAGGCCAGTTACGGGTGCAAGGCGATGCACAGTGGACAGAAGATTGAGGGTACTGTGTACATCACTGCGACGCACGTTGCGTTCACGAGCAAGGTTGGGATCAGGGAAGAGATTCCGTACTCGGAGGTTGCGTCTGTGCAGCCGTCCGTTGCTCTGAAGACGTCGAAGGAGTGGGACGGGAAGGAGAGCGGCCCGCCGTACATCATGCCCATCCCCGACCCGCTTGTGCAGGGCGACTGTCTGCAGCTCTTCGCCAAGAGCGGCAGCCTCTACCAGTTCCTCGAGTTCGACAACACCGCCATCACCGTTGCCCAGCACACCACAAACACAATCAAAGGAAATGCCTTCGACCGTTGCTACAACTGGCTCGACCACTGCTGGCGTGCTGCTACCCCAGTCCCGTCCCCGGAGATCCAGTATTACTGATCGGAGGAAGGTGAAATAGAAAGTGAAAAAAGGGAATGGATTTGCATTTTTGGCTATCTGTCCACAGTAGGACAGAAAAGAATAAAAAAAAGGCAAACCCAAAAGAGACAAAAAAAAAATAAAACAAACAAACAAAACAAAAAAGTAACGAAAGGTATGTCACCTACGTTGAAAATAAAATGAGACTTTTTTTTATACGTTTTCTTCCCCCTTTTTTTTTCCAGTTCTATATTCTACAGTGTGTGAAAAATCACAGTGTTTTTATTTTATTTTTACTCTGCTGGTGGTAGTAATAATGCTGCCTGCATCGGTGGTGGTGTCTGCAAATGACAACTTATTGGAAGATTATTGTCGATGGTCACGGATGTGGCTTTCTGTCAAACACCCTTTCAATAGCGTTTTCTTATTTTTCCTTGTTTCGCTCAGAAAATGATGACAAATTCAGGTTTTGTCTGCACAAAACTGCGGTGGGATAAACTGACTGGAGGGACTAGGCTGTACCATTCTTGCTTCTGGCTTTGCACTTCACTGTGCCTTGTGCACTGTACAACAGTGCTTTTTTCTTTTGGACAGCAGATAGACTTTTCTTAGTGACAATAGTTCCTTTGGCGAAGGTAGCGGGTGGGTGGGTACTTAACAACGACAAAAAAAAAACAATGAAAACTCGTGGTCAGGCGGAACCGTGGTCAGGTCCACAATATCCTGCCTTGGTCTGGGTTTGCGTGGGTGCGGAATGTCAGATATATTTCGTCTCCAACAACGCTTGTCGGACACAAGCCGGTTAACGTGTATTGTGCTACCCACACCCGTGCAATCCACGGTTTCACTGATACAAATTATAAAAAAAGTGAGTTCTTTTTTGACATCCATTGCCCCCGTCCCCAGGTTTTCCCACTCCACACGAAGGTACACTGGGTCTTACACAAGAAGCGAGCACAATGCTGCGGACTTTGTTGTTTCTTGTGGGAGCATGTGCGCAAGCGTTTGGCGCAGTGCAGTTCACCCTGGACACCACGTCGTCGTACACATTTACCTGTTCCACGAGCTGTTCAGGGACAACTGTAACTGAAGCAAACGGGATGCGCTACGACCGACACGTGTACGGGACAAACACAGAAGAGTTCCTGAAGCAGATCCACGTGACACCCACCGACATCACAGCTGCGTTCTGCGTCAGCGAACTTTCAACAGAAACGTTCACCATCGTCCTGCACAACCCTTCTGGGGACAACACAATAGTGACATCGTATTTACATACTGGCTCATGCTAACCTCATTAAAATTAGCTCTCTCTGGAAAATATGTTTTGATTTATTCCTCACCGTTTTTATTTTCAAGCACCACACATTGTCTTCAGTTAACACACTTACACTAATATGGCAGCAGACGACGCCGCTGATGAATCGTCAGCACCGCCCCCACGTCCAGGTGGCTGCAGGGACATCAGCCTGTTTGAAGGGGCCCCTCAGGAGCTCATGTGTCCCATCGGGGGTGGTGTCATGGTCGAGCCACGGCAGATCGCAGTGGATGGGTGTGGACACATCTTCTGCGAAGCATGCATTGTGAGGTGGCAGAACGACTGCGGGAACAACTGCCCCAGCTGTTCCACGCCTTTCGATGACTCCGACATCACTGCCATGAAGAATCTGAAATTACAGGTCCTGGAGCTCGACTCTGTGTGCGACAACCGCAACAAGGGATGCACGTGGAGTGGGAAGTACGCGTTCGCCTCAGACCACCACCAAGAGTGCGAGCACACTGAGCGCCTCAGGTGTTTCTTCTGGATGTACGGGTGCACCTACGTTGGGCCGAGCCAAGAGCTAGATCACCACCTCCTGGACCAAGCGCAGCACCACCTCCAGCTCACCTGCGAACGTTTAGAAGCATATGGAGACAACAACGAGTTCTCCATCAAAAAAACCGAAGAGCCTCAAGTCAAGCAGCACGGAGGCCTCGAGGAAGCACAGTGCAACATGTTCAAGGAGTGCGTCTCAAAAGAGATGAGCGCAACAGAGATTGCAGGGAAGTTCAGGGAAACCTACGAAAACGTAGCGTGGTCTGTCCACAAATGCCTGCGTTCAGAGTGCGACCAACACATTGAATCTGTGGTATGTAGGATCACATCATGTTAGCTTGCTTGTACCCAACATACTTTTCATCACAGGGCTTCATCGAAGTGGCATACGGCTATCAGCTCTGGACGCTGGTCTCAAATAAGTTTTAGTCATCTCCTGGAGGTGATGGGTATATCACCATCACCTGTTCAATTACACAACAATTTTCACAATCTTTTTAAGGTGACTCAGCTCGCGAGTCGAGGAGGAGATTCATCTTTCTAATCCATGTTTTCGAGATGCAGGGATTGTCTCGGAAGCGCAAACATTTTTTTTTAAAGGTACGACCAACTTTTACTATTGTCCCAACCCTCGCGCAATTTATATTGCTGCATTAACACATCAACACATAACGCAAAACCATGAAAATGAAAGTGTCTCACCAGTCATGCAGCGATGATGACTTTTGCAGATTGTCTTCCTGATATGGTACATACCGCACAAAAACCGCACAAAAAAAAGTATCCCCCCTCGTTGTTGTAATCACCTTGTGAACCATCCGGCAAACCACTGGGTGTCCGTTTCAGAGTTTGCATCCCCTCTCGTATCAGCACAAATAGGATCTACACAAACACAAACAACAAACACACCACACAATGACAACTGTCGCACCGAAGCCTGCAGAGAAGAACCTGCGTGTGGTTGTGGTGGTCGACACGACGGGGTCGATGGGGCAGTACTGCACATCCCTGAGCGACACGCTGCCGCAGATCTTCTCGGTGCTGAGAGTGCTGACGGCGGGGCGTGGACAGGTCGACATTGTGGCGTACGAGGACTACTGCGACGGGACGAACCTGTTGAGGTCATGCTACGGAGACGAGGAGGCGGCAACGACGTTTGCTGGAACGCTGCGTGCAGGTGGTGGTGGGGACCGCCCCGAGGCTTCGAAGACAGCGCTGAACGAGGTTGTGCGGCACCTGCGTGAGGCAGAGGAGATGCACACGATTGTGCTCTTCTACACAGACGCACCGCCGCACAGTGCACGCACCGGGGGCAGCAACTACGAGAAGGAGAAGAAGGCGCTCGCACAGATGCAGCCCGGTGCGGACTGGATGGCCATCACACGTGCCCTGCGCGATGTGGGGGTGTCGAAGACGTACACCTTTGTGCCGAACCACGACGACGTGGTGGTGCGTTTCCAGGCCCTCCTCGGCCCCGTGGTGACGCTCCCCAACACACAGCCCGCGACCATCACGAAGATGACGATGGGTGTGCTGCTGCAGCTCATGGGGCAGGACTTCGCAGACGAGGCCCTGGGGGCGTGCGTGACGCGCTTTGTGAGCGGGCCTGCCCTGGACGGGCTGAGCGAGAAAGGGTGTGGGGGCTACCTGACGGCGTCTGTGAAGAAGGAGACGCGTGCAGGGGACTCGGCGAAGGTGGAGCAGCTGGTGATGATGGGCTTCGGAGAGGCTGTGGCTGTGGAGGCACTGCGCAGGAGCGGAGGGAATGCAGAGGCGGCTGTGGACCTGCTTGTGAGCGGCGCTGTGGTGGAGGGGGACGAGCAGGCACAGAAGAGTGCGGGGCTTGTGTCGCTGCAGCGTGGGACGCTTGACTTTGCACCCGTGGAGGGGTGGGCGTGCGACCTGCAGGCCTTGGCGCCGCTCTTTGAGAAGGACGAGAGCTTCCGTGACGTGGTGTTCCGGACGCTGCGAGAGTTGATTGTGCCTGACAAGGCGGAGCGTGCGCTTGCGCTGACGTACAACCGCGTGATAGGGCTGCTGTGGCGTCTGGCGTGCAGGCGCCGTGAGGACGACCGTCTTGCAGGGCTGGCGGAGGCGCTAGGCCAGTGTGTGGGCAAGCTGCAGGGGGAGCAGCAGGCACAGCTGCGGACGTGGATCGACGAGTCGTACGACAGGTCTGCGGAGGTGTGCGAGCTTGTGGCGGGTGCCGGGACGGGTGCGGGTGTGTATGTGCTGGAGGCGGGGCCTGGGGTGGTGCTGCCGTCGAAGGACGACATGCGGTCGCTTGTGCACGCCCCGACACCGGCAGTGCTTGCTGCGGTGCAGAAGCTGCTGACGTGTGTGGTGTTTGTGGACGCCACGCAGGCAGACGCTATGGAGCTGCCGCACACCAGCCCTACCGACGGGAACGAGAAGGTGCCGCTGTGGGTGCCGGCAGCGTTTGACGACCACCAGCTGTTCTCGATGCTCCCGTCGCTGGCGCTGCCAGGGCTGCTGGTGACACAGCGCCCTGCGTGCATCATTGCGATACTCGCCTACCTGAGCGGGAACGAGCACCTCAAGGGGCGGGCGGCGGCACTCCTGGAGCGCGCCAAGGGGCGGTGGATCCCGAAGATCGAGAAGCTGGAGGACTACCCCGAGATCCTGGCGGCAGGGTTTGTGCGTCTTGTGGTGCGTGTGCCGGAGTTCCTGACGGAGGAGGAGACGGCGCTGTACGGGACGATCGACAAGGTGCTGCGGGTGCGGAAGGCACAGAACATGCGTGTCGACGTGTGGTGTGGGTACCGCCCGATGAAGGAGCGTCTGTACCACGACGAGAAGGCGGTGTGCTCGCAATGCAAGACCACACGCTCGCTGACGCTGATGAAGGGCGGCGTGTGCGGGCTATGCCACGAGGCTGCCACGCGTGCGCAGCGTGGTGACGCTGCCGCCGCTGGGGATGGCCCTGCCAGCGTGGAGCCTGCGGAGGGGCAGTCGCACCTTGTGGAGTGCAGGACGTGCAGTGTTGTGTACGCTGTTGTGAACCCTGCGCTGTTGAACGTGGCGCCGAAGTGCTGGTACTGCCGCACAGGGGGTGTGGCGCCTGCTGTGGAGTGCACAGGGTGCAAGAACAGGTTTGTGCGTCCCGACGGCGTGGCAGAGGGTGCTGCGACGACGTGTGGGGAGTGCGTCCACCGCCCTGCTGACTGCGTGCACGTTGAGGAGGCGGTGTACAGCAAGCTGCAGGCGGAGAACCCTGCACTGTACGGGCTGCTGGGGTACACGACTGCGGACGAGGAGGCGCTCTCGTCGACCATGAGCACGTACAAGCTGTGGAACAAGCACCCAGAGCTGTTCGCAGAGGCGTCTGCAGCAGCAGCGACAGCAACAGCAACACTGACCTGGAAGAAGCACAGTGTGATGAACGCTGCTGAGGTGTGTGCGCAGATCACCACACGCGTGGCCAAGGGTGACCTGGCAGACATGTGCAACCTGTGCTTTGAGGACGTCGCCGTGGCAGGGCTCGAGAGTGCGTGTGGGACCTGCAACAACGTGGCGTGCCGGAAGTGTCTGACGGCATGGTACTCCTCGATGAAGCCTGGGTGTGTGTACACCCCCACGCTTGGGCTGTGCCCGTTCTGCAAGCGCCGCCCGTTGGGGAGCACACTGGCGAAGTACAACAAGCGTGCCTGTGCGGTGGTGACGAGCAAGAAGCACCGTGTGGGGGAGGACGAGCTGCGTGCGGATATGTGTTACGCGTGGTGTGCGACGTGCTACAAGGTGAAGGAGGCCTTCCCGAAGGTGTGCGGGGCGCGTGTCGACGAGGACAAGATCAAAGCTTTCCGCTGCCACGGCTGTGTGGAAGACGTTGCACGCGAGGAGGCGGCGGCAGCAGCACTGCGCGAGGGTGTGGAGACGGCCCTTGCCGACCCTGCGTCGCTGCAGTGCCCACAGTGCGCCGCCCCCACCTTCAAGGCGGACGGCTGCAACCACATCTCCTGCCTCTGCGGCTGCGAGTGGTGCTGGGAGTGTGGTGGCGACTTCACGAACGAAGACATCTACGAGCACATGGAGGATGCGCATGGGGGGATTGGTATTGAGTACTGAGGTTTGAGATGTTGAGGAGAAGAGTGCAGAGAGCAGCAGCCCGACAGCGTGCAGCGATCCGAACTGCCACCAACCAACCAACCAACCACAGCAGCAGTGTTGTGCGTTGCGTCTAACCTTCTTCTTGGGGTGTGCAAGGGTTCCTCGCTGGGAGATACTAAACACTCGTATTAATTATTAATTTTCTCTTTTGTCTCAAAGAAGCGTGCTACATAATTTTAATTTCTCGGTGAGACTCGTTGTTTTGTTGTTGTTGTTTCTTTTTCCTTTTGCTTTTTGCTTTCCTATTCTTCCTGCTCATACAACGCTATCCACTAACCTCTTCTGTTTTGCTGTGCACGCACGGGTCTTCGAGATTCGGGGCACACACAGCATACATACATGTATATTTTCTAGCGTTCCCAGCGATTTTTTGTTGGATCTTGTTGTACAGGTGCATTACAGACATTACAGACATTACTGATTTGCCTCTATCGTAGAAAGTATTGCATATTAAAACTCACACCCACCTACTTTTACGTCTACGGAATTTTGTTCTTGCTCCATGGGGTTTCTCTACACCACCAATTTCAGGGGTTCACACACAATACTCTTCTACGATGTCTGCGCAGCTCTTCCTGGTGGCATCGGTCGTGTCGGCCCTGCCTTGGTACATTGAGGTGGGGGACACGAAGTGTGCGGCAGTGGCAGAGGCACCGGACACATCGACAGTGCTGGTGGGGTGCACAGACGGCGTGCATGCTGTGGACGTTGCAACGGAGAAGGTTGTGCAGAGGAGCGCACTTCCGGAGGTGGCGGCGATTGCGGTTGACAGCACGCACCACTACGCGTACCTGCTGCAGGCGAGCAACGTGACTGTCGTGAGAACAAGGAACATCGCAACCACTCTGACGATACTGGACCTGGCACCCTTTGGTGTCGTTTCAGTGAAGAGCGCCCACCTCGACACTGTGCGTGGGTACCTCTTTGTAGCAACTACCACTGGCGTGGTTGTGGTGAATGTGAAGGTCCCCCGTCGTCCTGTGGTTGTATTCCAGGACACGGCGAACGCGTTTGAGCTGACGAGCGGAGCATACCAGGTGAGCACACAGGTCTTCGTCGGTGGCGTGTCGGGAGGCGTTGTTGTGTACGACATGAGCAATCCCCTAGAGGGAGCGCTAGTGGTGCAGAAGGAGATTATGGGGGGGAATGCACAGGTCGGACTTGTGGGGACCTCGCTTGCTGTGTGCATGGTAGGCACGCTGAAGCCTCTGTATGTGTACGACATCACAGATCCCACAACCCTTGTGTTCACTGCAAACGAAGAGTCCGAGGCTTGCTCGAAGATCGCCACAGACGCGAAGACTAAGGTGTGCACAGCGTCGTCGGAAAAAGCAGACGTGTGGAAGGTGGCAGGGACCTCTGTGAGCACCCCCAACGGCTTCAGCGGCAACCTGGGGTCCATTTCCGCAGCGCTCTCTGGGGACGGCAACATCCTGTACATGGGGCTCTCATCCAGAGGACTGGGTCTCTACAATGTTACGTTTACGTCGGAAGTCAACTAGTCTGCTGGTTTTTGAAGCGCGCCCTTTGGTTTTTTGGAGATGGGCATTGTTAGCATCTCTTGATTCCTTTATTTTTTGAATACCGTGGGGGGTAATATTTGGACCATATCGAGTACCAAATGTCTCCCCAACGGAAGCGTACCCATTAATTCTTGATTCCATTGATTGTTTGAAAATAACTCAATCCTTCATATACTATGTATGTGTCTGCTGCTCGTACAATCTTCTTCGTTAGGGGGCAGCCGTGTGTGTCCTCGTTATTCGTACAAATTATGTGCTGCAAAAAAGGTCGAACTTCCAGAAAAAAAATCCAGAAAAGGTCGAACATTAATACGGCCGATAATTTGTACGATACTACGATAATATTATGCTCTTTTGTTTCTAGTTCCACCTGATTTGCAAAAAACGGCAAACCCCCCCAACGCCTCCCAACGCCCTCCCAACACCTCCCAACACCTCCCAACACCCCTCCAATTTAGCCCGAATTTTGGGATTTTTTTTTTTTTTGAGGGTGTTCCATACTTGTAGCTAACTAGCCGTGGTACGTGGCGATTTTTTCCCCCAAAAGAAAGAAAAAAATCGGCCGGAAAGAAATTTTTTTTACCCAGGGAAAAAATTTTCCCCCGGAAAAAAATTTCCCTCAGGAAATAAATTTGCCCCAGGCAATAAATTTCCCTCAGGAAACAAATTTCCCCTCGGGAAATAAATTTCCCTCAGAAATTGAAACCGCACCCTAATTTTCCTTTTTATGTTTTTCCCCCACCCCCAATAACAATAAAGCAATAAAGACAATAAAGACAAAAGGAGAGGTTGTGGTGAAACGCACACACCTCGACCTGTCGGTGAAATGTGGCTCTACTCCAACCCGCCCCGGATTAGAAAAATGGAAAAAGGATGGGAGTAGGGTACGGTGTTCAATTTCCTTTTAGCATTGCATGTAATCATAAAATTGAAACCGCACCCTAATTTTCCTTTTTATGTTTTTCCCCCACCCCCAATAACAATAAAGCAATAAAGACAATAAAGACAAAAGGAGAGGTTGTGGTGAAACGCACACACCCAATAACAAGATCACTATCTTGGCCACCTCAGCTTTGCTGATGATTTCATTCCCCCCCCCCTTTCTTTCAACCGTTACGGTCGACTACCCACCAGCGCGGCCTTTCCCCTTAGGCGTGCACGACCGAGCTTTCGGTCCCTGCCGATATTTCGGGGCTGTCAGTGACACAGCCCAAACCCGATAACAGAAAAAACCAGTAAAACGTTCTACTTCGTTGCCTCTCCCGACAATGTACAGGGCACTCGACGACCCAAAGTAGACCAACCCCGAAAACAGAGAAACACAAGAAAACGTTCTACCTCACTGCCTCTCAGACAGTGTGCAGGGCACTCGTGGCCCAAAGTAGCCCAAACCTGATAACAGAGCAACGCAAGAAAACCAAGAAAACGTTCTACCTCACTGTCTCTCAGACAAATGTACAGGGCACTCGTGGCCCAAGGGTAGCCCAAAACCCGAACAGACAAGAAAACACAAGAAAACGTTCTACCTCACTGCCTCTCAGACAGTGTGCAGGGTACTCAACGACCCAAAGTAGACCAACAACGATAACAACGAAACACAAGAACACGTTCTACCTCACTGCCTCTCAGACCAATGTACAGGGCACTCGTGGCCCAAGGTAGCCCAAAACCCGAACACATAAAAAACACAAGAAAACGTTCTGCCTCACTGTCTCTCAGACATTGTACAGGGTACTCAACGACCCAAAGTAGACCAAAACCGATAACAGAAAAACACAGGAAACATAAGAAAATGTTCTACCTCACTCTCAGTCAAGTTATAGGGCACTCTCAACCCGGTAGTCCAAACCCGAACACACAACAAACACAAGAAAACGTTCTACTTCACTGCCTCTCAGATTGTGTACAGGGTACTCAACGACCCAAAGTAGACCAAACCTGAAACAGAAAAAACACAGGAAACACATGAAAACTTTCTACCTCACTGCCTCTCAGAAAGTGTACAGGGCACTCGTGGCCCAAAGTAGACCAACAACGATAACAACGAAACACAAAAAGACGTTCTACCTCACTGCCTCTCAGACAAATGTACAGGGCACTCGTGACCCAAGGTAGCCCAAAACCCGAACACGACAAACACAAGAAAACGTTCTACTTCACTGCCTCTCAGACAGTGTGCAGGGTACTCAACGACCCAAAGTAGACCAAACCTGAAAACAGAAAAACACAGGAAACACAAGAAAACTTTTTACCTCACTGCCTCTCAGACAGTGTACAGGGCACTCAACGACCCAAAGTAGACCAACCACGATAACGACGAAACACAAAAAGACGTTCTACCTCACTGCCTCTCAGACAATGTACAGGGTACTCAACGACCCAAAGTAGACCAACAACGATAACAACGAAACACAAGAAGACGTTCTACCTCACTGCCTCTCAGACAATGTACAGGGTACTCAACGACCCAAAGTAGACCAACAACGATAACGACGAAACACAAAAAGACGTTCTACCTCACTGCCTCTCAGACAAATGTACAGGGCACTCGTGACCCAAGGTAGCCCAAAACCCGAACACACGACAAACACAAGAAAACGTTCTACTTCACTGCCTCTCAGACAGTGTGCAGGGTACTCAACGACCCAAAGTAGACCAAACCTGAAAACAGAAAAACACAGGAAACACAAGAAAACTTTTTACCTCACTGCCTCTCAGACAGTGTACAGGGCACTCAACGACCCAAAGTAGACCAACCACGATAACGACGAAACACAAAAAGACGTTCTACCTCACTGCCTCTCAGACAATGTACAGGGTACTCAACGACCCAAAGTAGACCAACAACGATAACAACGAAACACAAGAAGACGTTCTACCTCACTGCCTCTCAGACAATGTACAGGGTACTCAACGACCCAAAGTAGACCAACAACGATAACGACGAAACACAAAAAGACGTTCTACCTCACTGCCTCTCAGACAAATGTACAGGGCACTCGTGGCCCAAGGTCGCCCAAAACCCGAACACACAACAAACACAAGAAAACGTTCTACTTCACTGTCTCTCAGACATTGTACAGGGTACTCAACGACCCAAAGTAGACCAAGCCTGAAACAGAAAAACACAGGAAACACAAGAAAACGTTCTACTTCACTGTCTCTCAGACATTGTACAGGGTACTCAACGACCCAAAGTAGACCAAAACCGATAACAGAAAAACACAGGAAACATAAGAAAATGTTCTACCTCACTCTCAGTCAAGTTATAGGGCACTCTCAACCCGGTAGTCCAAACCCGAACACACCCGAACCACAATAAAACGTTCTACCTCACTGCCTCTCAGACAATTTCATGGCACTCTTGGCCCATGGTGGTCCAAAACCCGAACACACAAGAAATACAAGAAAAGTGTTCTACCTCACTGCCTCTAAGAAAGTATATAGTATACAGGGCGCTCATCTGGCCCAAGGACAATAAAGGAAAACTTCTTCGTTCTACTCGCTGCCTCGAATACCATGTACAGGCCCTCAAGCCTCAAGGCCAGATCCACCTAATTCTACCCAACACCAAAAACCCAAAAAGAAATCCCATTATCCCTAGTTACCGAATAAGATACTCAAGGTACACACGGTGCACAGTAACATGAAGATCCCCAAAGTCCACCAGTACACCCCACTATCACAAGTCTCCAAGTCTGTCACCCTGTCCCCCTTCTTCCTGACGAAGCTGTCAGTCTCTCACGGACCAGCGCCCCGCTTGTTATTCCTTCCCAAAGACTCGCCCGTGGTCACAAATATCTTCCAGTTAAGCCGCCCGCGGAATCGCATCCCAACCAACCCCGTACTCCAGCGTCCCCAGCACAGCCACGGGGTCGCTACTTTTGACTCCACAGCCGCCAGCAGCCCCGCCGCTGTCGTTGCGTCACCGTCCTCACCCACGTCCGTGTGCTCAGCATTGCCGCCCCGCCGTGCCCATCCGTGTGCAGCGACACAGACACCTCCTCAGCTGTGCGCATGTCCAGTCACCGCTCCCATCAATGTCCCGATCATCTCCACCCCACTGCACGGTGGTACCCCACAGCCGTCGCAGAATCGCTCCCCACGACGCCTCGTTGCAGCTGTTCACGTACACAAGTTACGCTGTCCATCCCCTTCCCATGGTGTGTACCTCCCTGCCTGCAGTTCCTCCGCAGATGCCACCCGCACGCTCAACGCTCCCCAAACAGGTACCCTGTCCAGACGCAGGCACCACATCATTCAACCGACGCAGCAGCCAGCTCCAAACCGTCTGCAGTGTCTCCACTGCCGTCCCAGACACAGCGTACCACACATCCCCCGCATCACGCGCACACTTGTTGTACATCAGCGGCGTCATGAACGTGTACGACGTCGCCGTCAGCATAACCTCCCACAAGCATCGCACACCCTTAGCGCGGTGTCCACAATGATCTCACTCACCCATTGACCCTCCTGGCTCTCCACAAGTACCCTAAACACAACAACGCAACCCCGTTCTCCTCTACCGCAGCCCGTCAGCGCCATAGACACCGCCTCCAGCGACCCGTCCTGGTCTCAGGCCCATCCACGCCAGCGTTAGCACGCACCCCGTGCTCACTTGCACACCATTTGCCGAGAATCGCAACAGCGACGCAGCACCCGCACCTCCGTCACCCGTTTACCAACCGTGCTAACCAAACATAAAAGACCCGTACCCATGCATCACCCCGCCAGCCACTCGATGGATACGCACTGCGCACTAGGCCTACGCATAGTACTCCTGCACAGCAAACGCGTGTCGCCCCTTCCACGTCGACTTCGACCGCAACTGTCCTAGATACAGTGCCCCTCCTCGTCGGTGTAGAGGCACCGCACCAGCAGGAGACGACGAATCAGAACGCTAGACGCACCAGTCCCGGACACACCCACCATCTCAAACGTACTCGCGTCCGCCGCAAGCTCCACATCCATCCTTCTGCGCCGACGTCTCGTTCCCTGCGGAGCTTCCGACGGGATGGCATCGACACAACCCGGTTCGTGTTGCTACACCCGCCCGACACGTACTGCACCTTCCACCAGGCGCGAACCCCGAGTCCACAACGTCGATTGGTGACCGTCTTCGCAACGGTGTTATTTTTCTTCCTTCTTCCTGCGTCAGTACGTACGCAGCTTCATGGTTAAGGAGAGGTTGTGTAAATGGTGGTGAAACGCACACACCTCGACCTGTCGGTGAAATGTGGCTCTACTCCAACCCGCCCCGGATTAGAAAAATGGAAAAAGGATGGGAGTAGGGTACGGTGTTCAATTTCCTTTTAGCATTGCATGTAATCATAGAAATAAATTTGCCCCGGGCAATAAATTTGCCTCAGGAAATAAATTTCCCCTCGGGAAATAAATTTCCCTCAGGAGGCTACGTCAAATCTCAGTTAATACCAGTTACTACCAGTAAATATCAGTTTTTTTTCCAAGCTGGGAAAAGTAGTTGTCGAAAAAAAATTTTTTTTTCCCAAAAATTTTTTTTCGACAACTACTTTTCCAAGCCTGAGAAAAACTGATATTTACTGGTATTTACTGGTATTTTCCTGCATTGGTTTTTACTCTACGACGTACCCCTACCGGTATTTTCCCAGGCTTGGAAAAGTAGATGTCGAGAAAATTTTTTTCAAAAAAAAAATTTTTTTTTTGAAAAATTTGACAACTACTTTTTCAAGCCTGGAAAAAAAAATTTTTTTTTGGGCCTGACCTTGGCAGGGCTATCGGTAAGAGATATGAAATATGATCGCCTTTTTTTAAAAAAAAAATTTTTTTTTTTTTTTTTTTACCATCACGGTGGAGTCTACCCGGGGGGGAGTTACTCTTTTGGGGTGTCGGATTAGGGGGACTTCATAGTCCCCCTAGGCATACATAGCGTGCGAACGGCTCATTCGCATCATTCGCATCCTGTTCGCATTGGGTATTCGCATCCTGTTCGCATTGGCCAATGCGAACAGGATGCGAATGACATGCGAATAACATTTATTATGGGGTGGCGACAGGCAAGTTCTCATTTTTTGGTCAATTTCCGCACTACACAGTACACACAGTACACACAGTACACACAGTACACACAGTACACACAGTACACACAGTACACACAGTACACACAGTACACACAATATACACAGTATACACAGTATACACAGTATACACAGTATACACAGTATACACAGTATACACAGTATACACAGTATACACAGTATACACAGTATACACAGTATACACAGTATACACAGTATACACAGTATACACAGTATACACAGTATACACAGTATACACAGTATACACAGTATACACAGTATACACAGTATACACAGTATACACAGTATACACAGTATACACAGTATACACAGTATACACAGTATACACAGTATACACAGTATACACAGTATACACAGTATACACAGTATACACAGTATACACAGTATACACAGTATACACAGTATACACAGTATACACAGTATACACAGTATACACAGTATACACAGTATACACAGTATACACAGTATACACAGTATACACAGTATACACAGTATACACAGTATACACAGTATACACAGTATACACAGTATACACAGTATACACAGTATACACAGTATACACAGTATACACAGTATACACAGTATACACAGTATACCATAGCTGATAAGCTAATAAAGCCTAATAGGATATTAGCCTATTTAAGCCTTATAGAATAGGCTAATGAAACTGGAATAAGCTAATATTTTATTAGCCTATTCCAGTCCTTCCCAGCTACCACTGGTGGTACGGTGGTAGCTGGCTTAACCCGTTAAACAAATCCGAAAAATCCAAAATTTAAGGCCAACTCCGTTACAGACACAACACAACTTATTTCTCTTGTGTTTTTTCACTGATGAGCGTGAGTGAGGTGTATGTTACAGCACCGACTGCAGCCTACGTCTAAGATGGCATATAATAGGCTATTAGCCCAATATTAGCCTATTATAAGACATACTGTGGGTGTTATAACGTTATCGATAACGTTATAACAAGTGTTATTTTGGAATAACGTTATTCAGCAGTACAGTACAGTACAGTACAGTACAGTACAGTACAGTACAGTACAGTACAGTACAGTACAGTACAGTACAGTACAGTACAGTACAGTACAGTACAGTACAGTACAGTACAGTACAGTACAGTACAGTACAGTACAGTACAGTACAGTACAGTACAGTACAGTACAGTACAGTACAGTACAGTACAGTACAGTACAGTACAGTACAGTACAGTACAGTACAGTACAGTACAGTACAGTACAGTACAGTACAGTACAGTACAGTACAGTACAGTACAGTACAGTACAGTACAGTACAGTACAGTACAGTACAGTACAGTACAGTACAGTACAGT
This sequence comes from Rhynchopus sp. YZ270_cl-10, assembly GCA_964035575.1. Taxonomy (NCBI): domain Eukaryota; phylum Euglenozoa; class Diplonemea; order Diplonemida; family Diplonemidae; genus Rhynchopus; species Rhynchopus sp. YZ270_cl-10. The sequence continues at coordinate 72,270 of OZ037847.1, read as the reverse complement.
ACAGTACAGTACAGTACAGTACAGTACAGTACAGTACAGTACAGTACAGTACAGTACAGTACAGTACAGTACAGTACAGTACAGTACAGTACAGTACAGTACAGTACAGTACAGTACAGTACAGTACAGTACAGTACAGTACAGTACAGTACAGTACAGTACAGTACAGTACAGTACAGTACAGTACAGTACAGTACAGTACAGTACAGTACAGTACAGTACAGTACCCCTGCTAACGACCCACCCAGAGTGGGACAAAAAAAGCTCATCCCAAAATATGCCGATCACAAAAAATCACAAAAAACCCCGATCATCCAACAATCACACACCCACAGAATTCACACACTACTATAACATTCGCACTACGTTCGCATCATTCGCACTATGTTCGCACTGTGTTCGCATCGTTCGCATCATTCGCACATGCGAATATAGTGCGAATATAGTGCGAATGATGCGAATGATGCGAACGACAATGCGAATGGATGCGAACAGGATGCGAATGCATTCGCACATGCGAATATATGCGAATGGTCATTCGCACGCTATGTATGCCTAGGGGGACTATGTAGTCCACCTAGGGGGACTATAGTCCCCCTAGGTGGACTCTTTTGGTGGGTTCTTGTGGGTTGTGGGGGCTGGTGCTGACAGGTATGTACACACCAGGGGGGTGGTGAGGGTCCCAGATGGGGCCCGGGGAGGTAAAAGGTCATGTTATGCATATCATTGCACAGTTTATACAGTGCAAACTGTTGTTTGCTATTAGATGCGATACAATGACAGAGTCTTGTTGCTTATTTCCTTTCAGTCCTCAGTTGTTAACGCCTGATGTGGTTTGCATGTTTGAAATGTATAGTTATGAGAGCAGCTGCGCACGGGAGACGTGCCGAGAGAAGGAGCCGTCGCCATACTGGATAAGGCGACGGCCTACAACCATCCAGACCCACCCCCTCCCCTCAACTCCAGGGATGGACCCTCGGTCGCTGTCGTGATGATGGAGTCCCTCTACGGCAGCAGCCCCTCCTGGGCCTCCCCCCCACCAGCACCTTCATCATGTGCGCCAGGCAGGCACCTACATCGCCATATACACAGTCGCTCTCCGCACTCCACTCCAATGCATACTCAGGTCGATGCACCTGGGTGCTACACCACAGATGATGCGAGCGGTGTTAAAGGACGCTAGCGACCACCCCGCCTGGCAGAAGACCCCCGAGAAGACCGCACGCAAATGGCTTGCGAAAGCACATCGTGGATACCTCCGTGACTGCAGCACGCGATTGCAAGAACACCCGCCTGCTGACGCGACTGCTCGTGGAGGTGCACCCCGACACCGACCTCCGTCGCGTATCGGGCATCGACGGCGTGCTGAGGATGAGGCCGCAGTCAAGCCTCACGCGAGAGGGTGGTGTGGCTGAAGCCGGAGCACAGCCTCAAGGCTCGTGAAGCAGCATTGCTGCATCACGGGAGGGTGATGATCGCCTCACCCAAATATTTTGGGCTTGTCGTACGCCCCGTCCAGGAACGCAGCGCATGCGCCGACAGAAGTCGCTCCTCATGCGGGCCCAAATACCACCCAACCGCGGACTTTGTCGCCGCACTCAACAACAGCGGCCTCGCGTGCGCAACGCAGACCGTGCCGAGCACTGGGAAGACCTGGTGCGTTAAGTTAACATCATGACACCCGTCCCCAAAGACGCATGTGTCATCAAGGGTTCCGACAACATCAACGGATTGACACAAACGACACGAGCAGACGCTGACGTGCCGTCTGCAGGACACTGCGTTTGATGCAGGGGTGCAGGTTGTGCTTGCCCGCCGCTTTGCCGACATCAAGTGTCCTGCTCAGTACAGTGTAACGCATACGGGAGACAACGGGTCACTGTCGCGTTGTGGAACGCTCTGCATCTTTTGTAGCAGGCGTGGGCATGTTGGCGGCTTCGACACAGAAACCTACGAGCCTGTCTTCTCATTTGATGCGGACAATAATGTATACGGTGCGCCTGCCATCTCTCAGTGCAAGACACGCTGCTACCTGCCTTGTGGGGATTGCCTTCTCAAGGTTGCACTTCCGGGTGGGGAGGTGGTCCGCAAAGTCGACTGCGCTTCGTGGACCTTGTTCTCCTGTGGCAGTGTTGTTGTCTCGTATGGCAAAGACGGCGTCTCTGTGTATGACGAACAGTGTTACCGACCCAGTCGTGGAGTTTTGTGCCGGTTTTGTTCGGGATCGCCTTGCTCCACTGCGCATGATGGGCGTTGAGGTCTCCAGCTATCACTACTTGTTCGGTGGGGAGGTCTTCGCAGTCGAAGTCATCTTTGCGTATGTCGTTCTTTTGCTCCCCCACTGCGCTTGGTCGATATACATTGACAAAGCGTATACCGTGCACTGTGACGTCGAGCCGTTCGGTGACTTTCCACTTCGAGAACGTGTGGACTTGGGCTGGATGTTTGTCACGCACCAGTGTTACTATCCCGCCTCCATGTGTTTCACTGGTCTTTTTGGTTCTGCCTGCCGTTCTTTTGCGGGTGTAGCTGCGGTAGCCGTCGATCTTGAACGTATTTGCTTGACCGCTTGCCTTCAGTTCTTGGAGCATGACAGTGTCATACTCCTTCTTGGTGATGTGTCGCCTTATTTCATCTCTCTTAGTGTCGGTGAGTCCGTTGATGTTCCAACAGAGACATCTCAGCGGACCCGGATTCGGATGTATCCCTGCTATCACTAGTAAAAGTTGAACTGTTGTAGAAATGTATTTCAGCAGGGTGGGGGTGTTGGATTTGGGAGGTGTGGGGAATGGTGAAGTAGGGAGTCAGCGATTCGCTCTTTTGCTGCCACCGACAGGCGATCCCCGTACTGTGTCGCGAGGTCGTGTGGGCGATGCTTGGTCTTTCCTCGATGTTGGGATCCTCTTGATAAGGGTTTCCAGCTGGAGTTGCAGTTGCTCGATGCTTCCTTGCAGAGAGACGCCCATCTTCGCGAGCGCGTCCATCTTCTCAGTGAGAATTTGGATGTCGTTGCTGCTGGCGTGGATCTTTGCTTCCAGCTCAGCCTGCTTGGCGTTGAACCGCTCTACGACTTGGTTGAAGTCGTTACGCATCTCTTTGATTTCCGACGCATTGCGGGTGGTGGCGTTTCTGCTCTCGGTGTCCACGTTTGTTGTAGTTGCGGGAGGTGCAGGTGCTGTGGTGTTGGCTTGGGGTGTTGCGGTGTGGACTCTGGCGATGTTGTTCCATGCTGTGGTGGTGCTCGCCATGCCGGTGTTGACGAAGGGGATGCGTTTGTCCTCCGTGGGGCGTTTCTTCTTGGGCCGTCTGAGCTTGTGTGAGTTGGAGACTTCTGTTGCTGTCAGCGTTTGGTTGTTGTAGCTGAAAAATCTGGGGAGTTGTTGTTGTGTGCGGACTTTCACCGCTTGTGTCTTCCCTGCCTGCTGGTGTGCAATCATGGTGCAGCCGTTGTCGGGGGTCCTGAGCGCAGTTACCAGGGAGTCGGGATGCGTGAGGTAGTGCATGCCGGTGATCACGTAGTGCGATTCTGTTGATTTCTCGGGTTTACCGAGTGCCTGCCAGGCTGCTGCCCGCGCCTCCTGTGTCTCCACCACAATGCCGTACGCCTTGGTGGACTTGATGAGCCTTCCGGCGTGGTTCCTCGCAAACTCGAGTGCTGCTGCAAGTGTGGCGGTGCTGTCGAGCCAGACTACTGGGTCGTTGGTGACTTTGGCCGGGCGGACGATGACCCCGTTGTGACCGGACATCTCTCTGAGGGATTTGCTCGGTGCGATGGTGGCTGCGATGCGACGCTCTCCTGCTCTGCGGACGCTGGCGACTGCTGCACCCAGGTTTGTGAGGAAGGTGCGTGCGGTGTTGAGGGGGGCGGTGTCCCATGCCGGCTCTGTGACGACGCCTTCGGGGAGGACTTCGAGTTTGACCTCGGTGAGTAGTGAGGCAGGTTGGGCGTTTCCGATTTGGGGGATGTCGAGGGTGTAGTGGGGGGTGGTGTTGGTGAGAAGGAAGACGTGAATTTTGCGTTTGTACTCATCTCCGGTCGGGGGCTTCACGATGCAGTCCATGTTGCAGTGTGCTTTGTGTGTTTGGAGGGGGGCGGTGGTGGCGACGGCGATGCAGGGCCCGTTCTGGTCGAGCTTGCTCCGGTCTTGCAGAAACGATTCTGCCTCTGCGAGTTTGCAGAAGGTGATGACCCCTTTTGCGGAGACGGTGTTGGCCACAATTCGCTGGCGGAAGTTGGCGGGGGAGAGGACCTCTGCGTCCCAGTCGCTTTGACGCAACATATGCGTCCCAGCCGTCGCTGCTGCGCTCATTTCGCTATGGCTTTCAGCCATACCCAAGTCCGCCTCGTGGAGGCAGGCTCTCGCAGATCGGCTAGGTTCTTGCTTTGAATAGAGACGTGACGATAGTTTTGATGTGTGGACCCTGGTGACGAGGGTGAGGATTTTTACGTAGAAAAAAAATTTTTTTTTTCGACAACTACTTTTTCAAGCCTGGAAAAATTTTTTTTTTTCGGGCCTGACCTTGGGACCTTGTGCACCGAAAAATTCAAAAAAAACCAAAATTTTGGGGGGTCCAGCGAATATAGGGGGGTCCGGCGAATATAGGTCCAGTCCCGTCCAGTCCGGTCAATATCGGTTTTTTTTCCAGGCTTGGAAAAGTAGTTGTCCAAAAAAAATTTTTCAAAAAAAAAAAAATTTTTTTTTTTTTGACAACTACTTTTTCAAGCCTGAAAAAAAAAATTTTTTGGGCTGACCTTGGGACCTTGTGCACCGAAAAATTCAAAAAACGGCAAAATTTTGATGTTTTGAGCATCTGTGGGTGAATCATATGCACTGCTACAGTGGCCTATTATTGGGTGTTTTCCTTAGCAAATTCCTTCACAAAACTCATGTTTGATTTTGGCAAAGGCAAATTTCAGGCCAAAAAAAAAGTCACCCCTGGTAGTGGGTCCTTGGGTGTCCAAACATGCCAAAAACACAAAAAAAATGATCTTTTGACCATCTGTGGGCACCTAAAACGCACTTCTCTGCCAAAAAAACGAATCATTCACATTTCAGAGGTCCTGCATGAAAATGCCCATTTGAGCCCAAATTTTCGGTTTTTTTTCAACATTTCTTCAACACAGGCCCCGCCAGGTGGTCCGAGGGTCCAAAAAAAAAAATTTTTTTTTTTCGACCAAAAATTTTTTTTCGACATCTACTTTTTCAAGCCTGAAAAAAATAACGGGTGTTTCACTATAGGAGGCTACGTCAAATCTCAGTTAATACCAGTTACTACCAGTAAATATCAGTTTTTTTTCCAAGCTGGGAAAAGTAGTTGTCGAAAAAAAAATTTTTTTTCCCAAAATTTTTTTTTCGACAACTACTTTTCCAAGCCTGAGAAAAACTGATATTTACTGGTATTTACTGGTATTTTCCTGCATTGGTTTTTACTCTACGACGTACCCCTACCGGTATTTTCCGCGCCTACGGCGCAAGCTTGCATTACATCCTTTCCATGACATAGTTTGGCTGTTAAAAAAGGTGCAATTGTAAGCGCATTTTTTAGAAATGTTGCGTACCGTGGCTTCGCCACGAGTTTATCACTGAAAAGATGGGGAATATTCTTGAACGCGCTGTTGCCCTGTTTCTCAGCAACAAGCGTCACAGATTCAAGAGAAAACGGAGGTGTTCCTGCTGATGACGGAGGAGTTGAAAAACGTCGCTCCCCCCCGTATTTGTTTCCGGAATTGAGCTTCTGAGGACCTTTTTCGCGCGAAGCGCGAAAATTTTTTTTTTTGCCAAAAAGAAAGAAATTGGGCGTGGGATTCTAAAATTTTTCGGGAAAAACGGCATATTTAGCGATAAGTATGGGGTGTTCTGTACCCCCTTCTGGAGGGGGTTCCAGGGTGGGGTCCCGGTTACAAGTCAAACAAAAAAATAGTGGCAAAGGCAAAGTGGAAATTTGGGGAAAAAGCGAAAAATGTATGAATTTAGATGCCCTCCAAGGGAAAATCCCGACCTCTGGTGCTGTACTGCTGTACTGCTGTACTGCTGTACTGCTGTACTGCTGTACTGCTGTACTGCTGTACTGCTGTACTGCTGTACTGCTGTACTGCTGTACTGCTGTACTGCTGTACTGCTGTACTGCTGTACTGCTGTACTGCTGTACTGCTGTACTGCTGTACTGCTGTACTGCTGTACTGCTGTACTGCTGTACTGCTGTACTGCTGTACTGCTGTACTGCTGTACTGCTGTACTGCTGTACTGCTGTACTGCTGTACTGCTGTACTGCTGTACTGCTGTACTGCTGTACTGCTGTACTGCTGACTGTGTATACTGTGTATACTGTGTATACTGTGTATACTGTGTATACTGTGTATACTGTGTATACTGTGTATACTGTGTATACTGTGTATACTGTGTATACTGTGTATACTGTGTATACTGTGTATACTGTGTATACTGTGTATACTGTGTATACTGTGTATACTGTGTATACTGTGTATACTGTGTATACTGTGTATACTGTGTATACTGTGTATACTGTGTATACTGTGTATACTGTGTATACTGTGTATACTGTGTATACTGTGTATACTGTGTATACTGTGTATACTGTGTATACTGTGTATACTGTGATCACGTATATACTCAGAACTTGTCCATTTCGGCAAATTGACCCCACCACAGCGAGGACGGATTCCGGAAATGACAATGCAGGTGTTTAAAAACTTCACCAACGAGAAATAGGCTCACGCCGGTGGGAAAAAAAGTGTCTCACCTCCCAACGCCCGCCAACGCCCCCCAACACCTCCCAACGCCTCCCAACACCTCCCAACACCTCCCAACGCCTCCCAACACCTCCCAACACCTCCCAACACCCAGCTAATTCAGGTGGGAATATTGTTGTTGCGGGCACCCGGATCTCCCCAAGACCGGTTTTTCGGTCTGTCAGACCGATAGACCGGCATTTTAAACTCCCCTGCCTCACTCCTCCTCCTATACACCAACATTACCAACAGGTTTACGAGTAACAACACAAACACAAACAATGCAGCGGATTCTGCACACACGTACCACCAGGTTGCCATTATATGTCTCGCGGTCGTTCTCAGTTACCCCTACGCTGTGGAACAAGAGCAACAAGAATATTGACCTGACCCCCTTTCTGAAGAGAAATTATTTACCCAACTGGTTTACCAAATGGAACCTATGGAACCCATTCACAACGTCACCACAGTCTGATCTTGCAAATGCCGAAAAGTCCGTGGCGGATCTGCAGGCTCAGCTTTCGACGCTCAACCAGGAGATCGCTGCAGTAACAAATTTGTTAGTTTGTCGTGTTCGCGAACTTGATGGAGACATTGAGGATGCTGAGTATGGTATCTATTGGGGAGACGATGGCAAAGCCAACATGTACTGTGCCAAAATCGCCGAGCTCAAGGAGAACAAGAAGGTATGACCATTGCTGTTCAGGCCCACTGGTGTTACCGAATTCAGAAGTTTTTACACTGTTTCACCATTTTTTTTTTGCATTTGTGCAGTCGGCACACCTCACCACCTAGGGTGTGGCAATGGGGCCTGCGAAGTGCAATGCAGGTTGCCCACTGGACTGACCGTCAAAACAAAAGGGGAAAAGTGAGTGACGTTTTACCCTCAGGTATCTTCATAGGGCTTCAGGAGGCGCCACATACCCTCTGATGCAATTTACAGTCCAGCCCAGGACGTGTGCGTGTGTGTGTGTGTTGGGGTTGCAATTGTCGGCACTGGAGATGCACAGTGTGATGCAACTTTGTTGTTGTTTTGCTTTTTCTAGTTCTCTACATTTGTTTGACACTTGCAGGAAGTGATGGCACAGCTCACAGCGAAGGAGCAGCAGCTGGTGTTGGAGATGGAAGCTGCAGTGAAGGGTGCTCCTGTAGAGGTATGAACGTTTGTGCGTTTGTGATGACTTTATTTTTTTTATTACCGCTTGAGACCATGAATTTCACGCCCCTTAACAAAATCGTTACAGGGGGGGGGCTTATTAAGAGCGGCATGCCGAATAAGAGCGGCAGGGGTAATAAGAGCGGCACCCTGGGATCTGGCGAACTCTGGAAAATAAGAGGGGCACCCCCTCCTGTACAAAGTCCTAAGGGAGGTACTGGTTGGGGGCCTGAAAAAATTTTCGACCGATTTTTGCCCACAAAAAATCGAAAAAAAAAAATTTTTTTTTTCGATTCTTGGGAGTCTGTGCGTGCTGTGATGGGGTCACTTTGCGCTGAGAAATGACTTTTTGTGGGCAAAAATTGGCGGGAAAATTTTTTTTGGACCCCCCTTAAGGTTTTGTACAGAGCCCCCCAAGTTGACCCCGAAAGCTCTGAAAACCCAATACTTTGCGATTAGGCACGCCGAATAAGAGCGGCGCCCCTTTTATTTGGCTACCCCCCTGTAAGAGGGGCGTGTAATTTATTTTCCAGTATTACACATAGGTTTCGAACGCGCGTTCGCGTTTTTTGGGCGTTTTCGAGTGCGCGTTTGAAAAACGAAAAAAAAAACGCGCGTTCGGAAAAAACGAGAAAAAAAACGCGCGTTCGGAAAAAGCGAAAAAAAAACGCGCGTTTGAAAAACGAAAAAAAAAAAACGCGCGTTCGGAAAAGTGGAAGCCTCATGTTTACGTGGGGAGGTTTTTCGAACGCGCGTTCGAAAAAGTGGTTTTTTCGAACGCGCGTCCAGTTTTTCAAACGCGCGTTTGAAAAAAAAAAAAAAAAAACGCCCTTTTTTTTTTACGCGCGTCCGGCTTTTCGAACGCGCGTTTTTTTTTTTTTTTGCGTGTTTTTTTTTTTTTTTTCATGTGCGCGTTTTCCGATTTTGGATTTGCGCGTTTTCGATTTTCGAACGCGCGTTCGAAACCTATGATTACACGCTCGAAAAATAAATTACACGCTCAGAAAATCGTAGAACTGAACTCTCGAAAATTTTTTTGGAGGCCTTTGGAGGCCCAATTTTGCAATTAAAGCCAGAAAAGAGCCATTTTGAGCCATTCTAGGGGTCTCAAACGCATTTTTGAGTTAATTTTCTGTAACACACAAACCACGGATTCACACGTTTTTTTTTTTCAAATTTTCATCAAAAAATCCCAAATGAGACCTCCAAAACGTGCGAGGGCACCTTTGGAGAGTGAGTCCGACACGAGTACAAGTGTCATCACACAGGACGGGGATGTTCCCATGGCACAAACACCACACATACCGGGGGGGTATGGTGGGGGGTCATAATGAATATCAACATCGGTGATATCCTAGCTAAAGTTCTGGCTCAAGACGCTGTCCAGCGCTAAGAGGCCCACATAAAAAAACTGGATCAAAAGTCATCATCAAAAGAACCACCCCACCTCTTCTCTTTGTACGTGAAAACGGGTTGTGAAATTCATGGTCTCACTTGGTGATAAAATAACATATTGCCGTGAATTTATACCAGTATTTCACTTACAGGTGGAAACAGCCCTCGGGGAAAAATGCTGCCCCCTCGGGCTGTTTCCACCTGTGCGTGAAATACTGGAATATAAATTCACGGTAATTGGTGTGGCTGTATAGGGCTAGGGTGTATACCCTAGAAGGACCCAAGAAGTACCCAATTTACACCTAATTTAAAGGGGGGTGCTAAAATTATTTTGTGTATATTTTTTTGGCGGTTTTTTGTGGCCAGAAATTTTCCCCAGAAATTTTCACCCCAAAAAATCAAAAAAAAATTTTTTTTTGATTTCGGTGCAGGGCTATTTCTAAAAACCTGTCCCTGTCCCTGATTTTTGGAAAATGAAAATTGCCAAAAAATTTGCACGGGGCTTATATACAGGGCTGCCAAAAAATTTGCACGTACTACAGTACTTACCAAGAGGGGGGTGATGGGCTTTCTGCTTGGAGAAAGTTGCCGTTTTTTTTTGTGTTGGAAAGTTTTCTTCCAGATTGTGCAAGACACGGGGTTTTTGATATTTTCTGAAAAAACAGAGAGGGCGCACCAGGCCGCATGCCGGAGGTGCTATGATGGGGTTTCTTAGAAAACTTGTTCTCTACACTAACATCACACTGGCACCGTACTCATTTTAACAAAAACCAAGAACTTGCCCAATTCTGCAAATTGACCCCACCACAGAACGGACGGATTCCGGAAATGCAAATGCCGGTGTTTTCGCGCATTTTCATGTTTCAGCATCTGGGAGAGAAAATCTGGGTTGTGGGATTTACCTTGGCCCCTTTACCTTACACTCATTTTGACCAAAACCAAGAACTTGGCCATTTCTGCAAATTGACCCCACCACAGTGCGGACAGATTCCGGAAATGCCAATCGCAGTATGTTTTGAGGCTGAAAAATTTTCAGGGAAATTTTTTTTTTTTGAGCAGCATTTTTTGGCCGAAAATGGGCCCCACGTATAAGCAACCGGGCTCATATTTTCAAAAAATTTAAGTGGTCAAAAAATTGTCCAATTTTCGAGATTGACCCCACCACTGCACGGGTGAATCCCAAAAATGCAAACAAGGATGTTTTTGGCACAAAATAAATCTGCCAAAAAATTTGTGTCCCGGATTGGATTTTGGACCCCCCGGACCCCATATTTAGAAATAGCCCTGTTTCGGTGCTCTGGATCTTCTGCGTGCTGTGATGGGGTCACTTTGCGCTCAGAACTGAGTATTTTTGGCCTAAAATGCATGTATCAGTTTTTACAGGCCATTTTCAGGTTTTGTGTGTAATATGGTCAGTACTTAACCACTGAGGGTAAAGTGCAAAGTAAACGTGGGGGCAGTTTGCATAGCTGCGAACTTTGCTGCGCGTTGTGAGCCCCACAATTTGACGGTCGGTGCTCGTAGAACCCAACGAGGAGTGAGAAAAAGATACGTCGAAAGAATAAAAGTAGCGTACCGTGCGCCTGCGGCGCAACCTTTGCAACCCACCCTCCCATGACATAGTTTGGCTGCAGCAACCTGAACACCTGGTAGTGGTCGTCGCAGGCCACTGTCGTCTCGGACCCCCCCATATTCTACCATCATCCCGCAATTTCCCAAAAACCCAAAAGTTAGCGTCAGGCCTGGTCATGACAGGTAAAATGCACTAGGGTACTGGGTACTGGGCACTGGGCACTGGGTGCCAACCCCGGATTTTGAGAAAATTTCCACCACCGAACACGTGGGGCTCTCGGATGTACCAACTTTTTTTCGAAAACAAGGCTACTAACCACAGGGAAAGCTCGGGAAAAAGATCACGTTTTCCTTAAGGAAGTGCCCTAAGGAAAATCACTATACCCTAGAAGGACCCAAGAAGTACCCAATTTACACCTAATTTTTAGGAAAATCACACCATACAGTAATAATATATATTATTCCTCTCCACAATAACAGCCGTACACCGCTGAGGAGTTGAGTGAGTTGATCAAGATCCGTGTTTTTGCAACTGATTACGAGGCCAGTGGAAAACTTCTGGGACGTGCCGACGCAAAAGAGCAACTCGAAAAACACCTGACCGCACCACGAGACTCAAATCGGTGGCACGTGATCACGACGGTCGGCATCCCTGGGTCTGGCAAAACCTTTTTCCTCCGCAAGGGAATTCTGTATGACTATTACAAGGGGCAGTCAGTCATGGTTACTTACAACGAAGGTACTACGGTCGACGACGACGGTACCGAAGATGTTCTTGTTGCTTTTGCACGCCAGCTTGTCGACGCAAATTGTGTCAACAAGCGTGAGGTGGATCTGAAGAGAATTCTGGATTGGGGAGTCGTTGTGGACGCTTTTCGGATGCATCTGCGGCTGGACAACGATAAACAGCTGATAGTGTGCATTGATGAACTTCGTGTTCTAAGAGACCACCTTAAGTTGTGCAATTCTCCAGTTCGCGACCTCACCAACGAGCAGTTCGCGCTTGAGAGGTGCAGAAGTCTGCGAAAAGCTCTGATGACTTACCAAGACTATTGCACAAATTTTGATCTCCCACCGATCCGTTTTGTCTGGACTTCTTTAACATACTTATTCGATCAGGAGCTGGAACAAACCGGGAGCAAGAGGAGGATTGAACAAATCCCTCTCAACAATCTGGATGAAAACAACGCATGGAGCATCCTTGGAGACACTCTGCAAAAGGAGGTGGCAGCATCTGCCACACTGCAGTGGGCCTTTCAAATGTGCTGTGGAAATCCGCGGGCAATCGTAGCCGGGTTCATAGCAGAGTACGATCATGCGAAGAGGGATGGCGTTCCTGTTCACGTACATCTGCTGCTCGCAATTTTGAGAGCCTGCCATTTCGGTCACAGTCATCATCCCTTGGTGAAGGATAATATCTTCTCTGTTCTCACAAATACCCTCACCGACAACGACAAGAACAGTTTACGCGTGCAGGGCGCACTCCACTCTCACTCAGATGAAAGCCACTGCCTCAATCCCGCCTTAGTATACCATTGGGCTTCGAAGGCGGAGGATCTAACTCCGGCGGAAGCGATAGTTGCAGGCTGGGTTTGTAATTACTTCGGATCTGACATGCTCAGTGACTCCAAAAGGTTCGAGATGCAGACTCTTTTTTATGAATTACTGCTCCATGTGGCTTATGCTGAGAGGAAGGAGGGGAACAAGAAGATAACTGTTGGCGAGTACTTTTCTCCTGCTTTTGTTGAGGATGGTCTGAAGGATTTGGTAATCAACCCCCGCAAGGATATCTCAGTTTTTAAACCCAAATCCCTTGCGGACCTCGCCAGTGAAGAACTTTACAACAAACTGCACAACAGCTGTAGGGTTTACTCGGACAACTTCCGTGAACCGGGTGTCGATAGTCTGGTCCCGCTTTTCCTTTCAAAACCTGGCGAGGAAGAAGAGACCCTTCACCTGTTCTGCTGCCAGAATAAGCTGGTCTGTCAAAAAGTTGAGGGGCTGACAGATGTGGAGACAAAGGCTGTGAGTGTTCCTGCAATAGCAGACTTGATAGAGTGGTGTGGTAAAGAAGACCATGATATTAGCGTGCATCCGCTTCTGTACACAACACATCGGCAAGCCATGAAAACAAAGAATAGGAAGGGTGTATGGTTCACCCATAAGACTATGCCGAAATGGTTCGCAAGGCTTGGGGCGGCAAGGATTGGTTTTAGAACAGATGAAAGCAACCAGGGGGGTTCGGGGTAAGGGAGAGGGGAGGTATTTAGAGGGTTTAAATGTGGAAAAACTGTGTGGATTGGATACAAGTATATAAATCTCTGCCCCCCCCCCTAGGCATACCGTGCGGACGAGTCGGAACGAGTGAGACGAGTGGCGATCCTCGTCTCGATACTCGTCTATCCTCGTCAGACGAGTACAGACGAGTGTCCCATTTTATATACATCTATACACATATGACCGGAGATGCCCCGCCAACGTACCGGACGGAAAGCTCGGAATGGGTTTTTGCCGCTGCGCACTGTAGTATATGTAGTATATACTACCTGAACTGTGCATAGGTCCGGCGTGTGTAATGTCAGAAGGCATGTGTATATTCCTTTTGCGGGTTTGCGGATATGTCCGAGCCTCGACCAACACGGACATATGCACAGGACAAATACACGGGGGAGGTACGTATATACTACATATACTACAGTGCACAGCGGCAAAAACCCATTATATATAAATTGAAGACGTGTAGTCGTGTGATCTCCACGCAGCTGTCACCTTCCTATTTCGAGGTTCGGATACCGCTACTATGTGCTCCTGCCTCCTTGTACGTCAGGTAACGAGTCCCCTCCCTCTCCCCTTCCCCTTTGCCATCTGAGCAGTTGTAGGTAACGTCGGTGGAACGTTTGTGTTGCAGCACGTTTACGTGCGGAGATGGAGAGCAATATCGATCACCAGACAACATCGACACACTGGAACACACGAGACAGTTGTACGGGTTACTCAAAAGTACATTAATAATGGACTTTGGTACTGTCAACTGCAAGACACAGAAAGACACCGACGAAGAGGTCTACTGGCTGGCCGGACAACGCTCACCCGTGAGCACCTCATAGGGCCTAACAAACGAGTATGAGACGAGTACAGCACTCGTCAAGACGAGGATAGACGAGGATAGACGAGGATAGACGAGGATAGACGAGGATAGACGAGGATAGACGAGGATAGGCGAGTATGAGACGAGGATAGACGAGTAAGACGAGTAAAAAGACGAGTTTTTGGGTCGTGACCCAAAAAGACGAGGATAGACGAGTAGACGACTCGTCTGCACGGTATGCCCAGGGCAGTGCTGTAAGAATACGGGATACGTATCCGTATCCGGATACGTATCCGTATCCACTTTTTCATTTTTTTTACTAAGAATACGTAAGAATACGTAAGGTTAAAAAGTACAGGGGAGTCCTCACAACCAGCGGCACTCGCCCAGCGTCACGCAGTACGGCTAGTGTCTGAAGTGTGTTGGGATGCTTCCCACCTTCACTGTGCAACAGCAGCGAAGTACTCGCCTCGAGGCCCTCTGTCTTCTTTTTCAAGGCAAGTGCTTTCGGACACGAGACAAGTATGGCGCACTTGTCGCTAGTACCCCGGTGGAGTTGGGGTAGTGCAGGGGGCACCGTGAGCAGAGGGGCGTGAGTGGAGAGAGAGTCAGGACAGAGAGGGTGAAGTGAGAGAGTCACTGTACGAGCAAGAGTCACAGTCCTCCAGCTCCCCGCAACATCGTGCCAAACAAGACCCCGCAGCTGTCTCTCCCACACGCTCTGTACCGAGTTTTGTCTTATGTTGGGTGGGGTATGGGGTAAATGGGCGGGTGGCTTTTTAAGGTGATGAAAACAAGGGATACGGATACGTATCCGGATACGGATACGTATCCGTATCCACAATTCCGAAAATCAACGTATTCTTACGTATTCTTACAGCACTGCCCTAGGGGGGGGGCAATAAGCCGTATTTGAGTGAAATTTTTTGAGTTACGATATCACAGAGGCTCGAAACACGAAATCTCTGGCGAATATGGATTTTTTGGGGCTCAGGAGGGGGGTGTGCCTGGTCACAGGCCTCCAAATGCGCCCAGAAACATGAAAAATATGAAAAATTTACTGGTTTTTTGGGGTTTTCTCACTTTTCGCACTTTTGGGAAAACAGCGTTTTTTCACTCTTTTTTTGAAAAAAATATCAAAAAACGGACATCAGATAGTGAACAAATACCCAAAATCACCCCAAAAGTATCGAATCTTTTCAAATACATCTGTTTTTCACACTTTAGACACCCTGTTCGGGGCCAAAACCTCATTTTTAGGTCAAAAAATCGTCCCGTTTTCGTCCCGTTTACCGCGCGCGCACCATTCCTCAAACCCGTTGGGCCACTTTCTGGCCACTGCTGGGGGGTCTGGCCACCCAGAGCACCCCCATTTACCAACCTCCTACCACATTTTCACCGAATTTCAGACCCAAAACTCTCTCTGTATCCCCAGAAATGACCCCAAAAAACACAGAAAAAGTGACTTTGGCAACAGCAACGGCTATGGTAAGCACCCTTTTTGGGAAAGGTGGGGAAGAGGAAGAGAACCTGGTGTGAGGTGGGTGCTGAGGAAGTGGCACGCTTGCATCGCAAGCCCCCTTGCAGATCCCTGACGGGGAATATGTTCGGGAGGGGCCTTGTGCAGATGGGGTGCAAGAGGATAAAGGTGGGGACAAGGGGCAAGACGAGCAAGGTGTGGTGCCTGCATTGGAGCCACTCTAACTATGTTTGTCCCCACCTGTATCCTCTTGCACCCCATCTGCACAAGGCCCCTCCCAAACATATTCCCCGTCAGGGATCTGCAAGGGGGCTTGCGATGCAAGCGTGCCACTTCCTCAGCACCCACCTCACACCAGGTTCTCTTCCTCTTGAAGAGTCTTCCCCACCTTTCCCAAAAAGGGTGCTTACAATAGCCGTTGCTGTTGCCAAAGTCACTTTTTCTGTGTTTTTTGGGGTCATTTCTGGGGATACAGAGAGAGTTTTGGGTCTGAAATTCGGTGAAAATGTGGTAGGAGGTTGGTAAATGGGGGTGCTCTGGGTGGTCAGACCCCCCAGCAGTGGCCAGAAAGTGGCCCAACGGGTTTGAGGAATGGTGTGAGCGCGGTAAACAGGACGATAACAGGACGATTTTTTGACCTAAAAATGAGGTTTTGGCCCCGAACAGAGCGTCTAAAGTGTGAAAAACAGATGTATTTGAAAAGATTCGATACTTTTGGGGTGATTTTGGGTATTTGCACACTATCTGATGTCCGTTTTTTGATATTTTTTTCAAAAAAAGAGTGAAAAAACGCTGTTTTCCCAAAAGTGCGAAAAGTGAGAAAACCCCAAAAAACCAGTAAATTTTTCATATTTTTCATGTTTCTGGGCGCATTTGGAGGCCTGTGACCAGGCACACCCCCCTCCTGAGCCCCAAAAAATCCATATTCGCCAGAGATTTTGTGTTTCGAGCCTCTGTGATATCGTAACTCAAAAAATTTCACTAAAACAGGCTTTTTGCCCCCCCCTACCCCCCCCCCCCCCCCCCCTAGGCATACTGTGCAGGCGAGTAAAAAAAACTCGCCTACTCGCCAAAAACTCGCCTAAAACTCGCCCATTTTTGGGGGGCGAGTTTTGGCGAGTTTTTTTTTTTGGTAGGGATTTTACCTTGGGAAAAGTGTACACACGAAAATATGAGGGAAATTTGAGTTTTGAAGAAAAAAATTTTTTCGTTCCACTTGAACAAGACCTCTGCAGTTTGCTTTGTAGGCTTCCACAACCAGTACCACCAGTCCAGCTGTACCTTCTGCGGATCCATGAAGCTTGCACAGATGGGTGCGATGTAGTCGTGGGGGAATACCGCCAAGGGGTGGCCTGCAGGGTTGCCATTTACCGGCATGACGAGGACATTGTTGTATAGCGAGTGTAGCCCCGGCTCATGTCTTCGTCATCCTCCGGATTGTAGCACGTCTTGTCCCCCGGGATCTACGGCACGCTTGGATCTTCCCCTGGAGCAAATGTTTACATACATGCCTGTCAGCCACTGCCGTGACATGGTTGCCTTTAGACGTACAAGTGACACAATTTCAATTTTTTTGTGTGTTTTCGAGTGGCATGTTGTCATCAGTCACCCCCGCCCTCCATTTTCACATCCTGGTGCACATTTTCACCCCCAAGGTGCGTATGTGCACCAGGATTTGCACCCAAATGTGGGCGAGTTTAGGCGAGTTTTTGGCGAGTTTTGGCGAGTAATAGGCGAGTAATGGGCGAGTAGGGCGAGTTTTTGGCGAGTTTTTCCTGAAAATCAGGAAAACGAAAAACTCGCCTAAAAACGGCTCGCCTGCACAGTATGCCTAGGGGGGGTCACATCCCATGTTAAAAGTGAGGACACCGACCAAAAAAAATTTTTTTTGAGAAAAAAATGGACATCACCCTGAAAAACCAGAAAATATGGTCCCCAGGTGACCTACAATTCAATTCCGCCTGGTTTTGGACACTTCTGAGCACTTGTGGGGGTCTAATTCGGATTTTTCAAAAAAAAAAAAACGGCCTGGGACAGGGTTTGTACTTTGGCACCTTTCAAATCGGGGTACAATCAAAACCCATTAAAAACACCGTTGGGACGCATTGAGAGGGCGGGAAAAGTGCCGGGGGCACTGTATAGGCGGTTCTACGCCAAGTCCGGTCTAAAAGCCTTGTGTAGGCGCAGTGGAATGGCAGTAAAGGCAAAGCGCCGTATCCACTGTGGAATAGGCCTGCTGAAGGTGTCCTCAGAGGCGATTCTGCAAGTCCTGGGGAGATTGAGTTTAAGAAAACACATGAAAAGGGGAGGAAAGTGATGTGTGTGGCATTGGGCCTCCCACGCGTCCTCCTCGCGGGTCATTGCGCACGGCTTGTCGTCAAGCAGTCTGGCCTTGCCATGTTGGAGCAGTGTGCCTAAGTTCCCAATACGGCGTTCCTTGCCCTTGTGAGCTTTGAGGACGTCTCGCTCTTGCCGCTATATTTTGTGGCGTGCCTGTCCGTGTTCACAAGGGATGTCTCTTTCCTCCCACAGTAATCTGGGTGTGGGGTCTGAAGAAGACAAAGAAGACGAGGCAGATGCGGGGTGGTGCTGTAGTCGAGTCTATGACTGGATATCCATATACGTGTCTAGTACACGGCTATTGTAGACTGAACTGCAAAACCAAGGGGGGAATTGGGCATTGCAATATCTGGAAAGTCATACGAGGTGTTTTTTTCCGCAAGGGAAGGTACCCTGAGGGACCGGGTGAGGCAGTGACGGCAGATCTGCTCGATAATTTACACCTGACTAATTTTCCTCCCTAAATTGATCACTCCCTGGCCTATTAATGGTGTGGGTACCTAAGCGCGTGTATACATTGGTCACTACGACCCACAAAATACAGATGCCAGGTGACCGTCTTGTCTTCTTTTGGCTGTATTCAAACGCACTTAGATGACATTAGTCAAGATGTATCCTTTACTTCCTAAAATATGAGTCATGGGCTGTTGCCATGGCCATATCTCGTTTATGTGCTAAAAAATAGGAATAAGCAAGGTACAGACCCTGTCCCAAGACCCCTTTTTTTTTCGGAATTTTGATTTTCTGGTCACTTCCGGTCACTATTTTTGGTATTTTTGGGCCTCCAGGACGTTTTCTAGGGGATCTTGGGTAGTGACTTGTGGGGTCGGACACCGCGCTGCGCGTAGAATTCAAAAACCCTGAAAAAGTGCATTGTCCTCCCCTTGTGACCCCCCCTACCCCCCCCCAAGGGTGTAAATAAGCCGACTCCCGACTCCCGACTCCCGACTCCCGACCCCGACCCCGACCCCGACCCCGACCCCGACCCCGACCCCGACCCCGACCCCGACCCCGACCCCGACCCCGACCCCGACCCCGACCCCGACCCCGACCCCGACCCCGACCCCGACCCCGACCCCGACCCCGACCCCGACCCCGACCCCGACCCCGACCCCGACCCCGACCCCGACCCCGACCCCGACCCCGACCCCGACCCCGACCCCGACCCCGACCCCGACCCCGACCCCGACCCCGACCCCGACCCCGACCCCGACCCCGACCCCGACCCCGACCCCGACCCCGACCCCGACCCCGACCCCGACCCCGACCCCGACCCATTTCCCAAGGTTACCGCATCATGGAAACAAGGAGATCCAAAAAAATCCTGTTCGAGCACTTTTGACCCTCTCCAGAGGGTGCATAGTGCATACACCCCCTTCTTAGCAACTGTAAATAACCGACTCCCGACTCCCGGACCCCCAGACCTTATTTACACCCTTGCCCCCCCCCCCCCCCCCCCCCCCCCCCCTATAGGGGGGTCCGTCCGGCCGTTTTTGCTGTCCCAAACCACTTTTTATTGTAAAAACCCGCGAAAAACCCGAAAAAACACCTCAAACATACATGTTGGTACGTACGTAAAACGCGCAAAAAACGTACAAAAAACACAAAAACGTACTACGTTTTTCAAAAATAATCAAAATAATCACTTTTTAATACAACATTACAGCAAAAATAATATTTTTGCTCTGTGTTTTTGGTACGTTTTAGTACGTTTTTTTGCGCGTTTTTGTTACGTTTTTGTGACGTTTTTTATTAAAAACATTTTTTGATTATTTTGCGCGTTTTTTTATTATTTTTGCGCGTTTTACGTACGTACCAACATGTATGCTCAAAACACCCCCAAACCCCCAAAAAATCACCCAAAACCACGAAAAACACACTTTTGAGCACTATTTCGCACTTTTTTCTGATTTTTTTGGTGTTTTTTTCCGCTTTTCCCGCTTTTTTCCATGGAATTATACCCCCTAATATGCCTATAGAATCCCTGTACTGCTCACTGAGACAGCATAGCGACCAGAGGCTCCTTATTCATCGTACCGGTGTCTTCGTCGTGAAGGGGTGCACAATCTGCCGCAAATTCCTGCAACTCTGTCTTTGTGAAGAGATGAAGCACTTTAGTGTTGTACTTTTCAAGTTGCTACTTTCTGGGCGCTTTGCATGGACCTGCCTTTGTGGTGCGCTTGGTGTATCCTGCGGCAAGTTCTTCCCTTGAGAGATACAGAACCCAACCTAGACTGTAGAGGATGTCTAGGTTTCAGCGACAGTGGGTCGGTGTTGTCGGGGTGCTGGCTCCTTCCGTGGTGGCTTGCAACTTGGTCAAGGACGCCGACAATGGATTCGCACGAATCATTGGTCATAGGAGGAGGCAAGGAAGGCTTTACTGCACTTAGGCACAGGGTACGTTCTCATTTTCAGGGACCAAAAAGCCCCAGTAAGTGTTGCAAGTGCGATTTTCCACAGCTCGGGAGGTCTGTCAGGCAGTTCGGAGGGATTTAGACACTTCTGCGACTGCCTGAATACGCCTTTTAGGGTTTTTATTTTGGGTGCGAAATACGTCAAAAGGATGGGGGGAAATACCGTTATTTTAAGCGTTGCAGACACAAAAACACCCTCAAAAACCCCCCAGGGACCCCAAAAAGCTGCAAAATCCACACATTTCCACCTCGGGACCTCATTGGAGGTGGACCGAGGTGGTTTTTTGGTGTTTTGAATGAATTGGTATTATTTTTTTTTGGTAAATAAGTGGTCTTCTGCTAGGCGTTGCATAGCCGTTGCTTAAGTGTTGCATAAGTGTTGCATGGCCTATAAAACCCTCCCAAGTGCCCAAAATGCTATTTTTCACCCTACATGGGGTCTGGGGGACATTTTCCTGGGTGTTTGGACACCATTCCGACTACCTTGGCACTTTTTTGGGGGTTTTCAGGTACAAAAAAAAAGTCAAAAAAGTGACTAAAAAAAGGGTACTTTTAAGCGTTTGGGGCACACACACCCACTGCAAAATGCATCTGGGGCCCACACAGGACCCCTAAAAGCTGTAAAAACTATATATTTCCACCCTGGGACCCCACCGGATGTGGACTGGGGTGTTTTTCGGGTGTTTAGAAGGATTTTTGTCTGATTGGAGAATTTTTTTGGTAAGTGTTGCATTTTGGCCCAGGTTGATGACGATTTGATGACGCTATTTTTGGAGATTTTTCACCAAAAACCGATTTTTTTTAACCAGGAAAGTCTCTGTAGAGGTTGTCAGGTGGTTTAATGGGATATTTTCGTGATCCCCAGGGCGATTTGCGGCCAGGTACGACCTTTTTAGTGGGTTTCTTCACCTAAATTTCAAAAAAATGGGTTTGGGACAGCAAATCCTTAAGGAATTCCTTCTACGTGGACCCCCCTACCCCCCCCCTAGGCATACTGTGCAGGCGAGTGAAAAAAACTCGCCTACTCGCCAAAAACTCGCCTAAAACTCGCCCATTTTTGGGGGGCGAGTTTTGGCGAGTTTTTTTTTTTTGGTAGGGATTTTACCTTGGGAAAAGTGTACACACGAAAATATGAGGGAAATTTGAGTTTTGAAGAGAAAATTTTTTTCGTTCCACTTGAACAAGACCTCTGCAGTTTGCTTTGTAGGCTTCCACAACCAGTACCACCAGTCCAGCTGTACCTTCTGCGGATCCATGAAGCTTGCACAGATGGGTGCGATGTAGTCGTGGGGGAATACCGCCAAGGGGTGGCCTGCAGGGTTGCCATTTACCGGCATGACGAGGACATTGTTGTATAGCGAGTGTAGCCCCGTCTCATGTCTTCGTCATCCTCCGGATTGTAGCACGTCTTGTCCCCCGGGATCTATGGCACGCTTGGATCTTCCCCTGGAGCAAATGTTTACATACATGCCTGTCAGCCACTGCCGTGCCATGGTTGCCTTTAGACGTACAAGTGACACAATTTTAATTTTTTTTGTGTGTTTTCGAGTGGCATGTTGTCATCAGTCACCCCCGCCCTCCATTTTCACATCCTGGTGCACATTTTCACCCCCAAGGTGCGTATGTGCACCAGGATTTGCACCCAAATGTGGGCGAGTTTTGGCGAGTTTTTGGCGAGTTTTTGGCGAGTAATAGGCGAGTAATGGGCGAGTAGGGCGAGTTTTTGGCGAGTTTTTCCTGAAAATCAGGAAAACGAAAAACTCGCCTAAAAACGGCTCGCCTGCACAGTATGCGGCGGGCTCCCCCCCCTTAGGGGGTCCGACTCCCATGTAAATTTTTGTCCGGTTTTTAATTTTTTCAACATCAGGCCATTTCCCGGGCACCCCCGGGCGAATCCTGCCCCCAAAATAATATATCTGGGCACTGTGGGCCTAAATTCACCCTCTAGGTACCACAAAATACAAAAAAAAATGAAAAATATGGTGAAAAATAGGCTATTTTGGCCTTTTGGGCAACATAGCTGATTTTGACCAAATTTCCAAAAAATCAAAAAAAAGCCCAAAAAATAGACGAAAAAAGTCGTCTCTGGACACAATTTCGACCCAAAAATGTGTTTTGAGTCAATTGAAAACAGGGTTTCACTCTTTTGACACTTTATTCGGCGTTTTTTTGTGTTTTTACGTGAAAAAACGTATGCGGTGGGATGAGGGTGGGATGGGGATGGGATGGGGACAAAAAAAACGCAAAAAAAGCGTCGCAGTAAGCAATAGGGCCCCCCCCCCCTAGGCATACACTCGATGCGAGTCGCATTCTCGCATTCTCGCACAATTCTGGTCTGACGAAAAATTCTCGCACAATTCTCGCTCATTCTCGCTCACTCTCGCACGACCAAAATCCTTCTACGTGTGCGAGAATGATTCTCGCATGCGAGAATGGTGCGAGAATGGTGTGCGAGAATGCGAGAATGATTCTCGCATGCGACTCGCATCGAGTGTATGCCTAGGGGAGGGTCACTGTTACCAAATTTGTGTACAAACTCATTTTTCTCGAAATTGTTGAAAACCGTATTTTTTGCACTTATTCGGTACCATAACCCCCCAAAAATGACTTTCCGCCCGGTTTTGGCGACTTTTGAGCACCAGAAAATACCTAATTTAGGTTTTTCAATGTGGTGAGACAGAACTTGTACCTGAGCCCCCCTTTGATACCCTTGTCAATATGGTCATTCGCTTTCCTCCTCATTGCTGGAGCGCAAAGGGTCAACAACAGCGCTCAGTGCCCCAAAAAACACTGTGTCGCAAGTCTGAAACACTAATTCTGTCGACTTCGAGTCCTCGTTCCTTTGACATCACTTCCAAATTGACTCCCTGACGAAGCATCCTGCATGGGTGATCCCAGTGGGGACGTCCCATTACTACACTTGCATATCCAGAAGGGGCACGTTCTGCTGTGAGGGCACTGCGCGGTTCACCTTCTTCTTGCCGATCCTGGGAGAGGTCGGATATGTCCTTGTACACTTGTCGCTAGATTTATAATATATAGTACCCCGATGGGGTTGGGGTAGTGCCGGGGGCACCGTGAGCAGTGGGGCGTGAGTGGAGAGAGAGTCGGGACAGAGAGGATGAAGTGAGAGTCACAAGAGCGGGAGTCACTGTACGAGCAAGAGTCCCAGTCCCAGCAAGTTTGAGCAAGAGTCACAGTCCTCCAGCTCCCTGCAACATCGTGCCAAACAAGACCCCGCAACTGGCTCCCCACACGCTCTGTACCTTATCCAAAGGCACCTGACACATAGGCAGCTTCCAAATAGAAGGCCTCGCAACAAACTTAGCCGCAGTCTAATGCGCGTTCTGGGGATTTTTCACACCCCGTGGCATTTTTTGGGGGGTTTTGAGTGATTTTACACCGGAGATAGACCGCATTTAGGTTCGAGGAATGGAGGGGTGAAAAGGTTCAAGTTCCGTCTCGGTGGGTAGGTACAAGTTCTGTCTCATTTTTTCAAGAAGCTCAAAAAAGTAATCTCTGGGGTATCACACGTACCACCAGGTTGCCATTATATGTCTCGCGGTCGTTCTCAGTTACCCCTACGCTGTGGAACAAGAGCAACAAGAATATTGACCTGACCCCCTTTCTGAAGAGAAATTATTTACCCAACTGGTTTACCAAATGGAACCTATGGAACCCATTCACAACGTCACCACAGTCTGATCTTGCAAATGCCGAAAAGTCCGTGGCGGATCTGCAGGCTCAGCTTTCGACGCTCAACCAGGAGATCGCTGCAGTAACAAATTTGTTAGTTTGTCGTGTTCGCGAACTTGATGGAGACATTGAGGATGCTGAGTATGGTATCTATTGGGGAGACGATGGCAAAGCCAACATGTACTGTGCCAAAATCGCCGAGCTCAAGGAGAACAAGAAGGTATGACCATTGCTGTTCAGGCCCACTGGTGTTACCGAATTCAGAAGTTTTTACACTGTTTCACCATTTTTTTTTTTGCATTTGTGCAGTCGGCACACCTCACCACCTAGGGTGTGGCAATGGGGCCTGCGAAGTGCAATGCAGGTTGCCCACTGGACTGACCGTCAAAACAAAAGGGGAAAAGTGAGTGACGTTTTACCCTCAGGTATCTTCATAGGGCTTCAGGAGGCGCCACATACCCTCTGATGCAATTTACAGTCCAGCCCAGGACGTGTGCGTGTGTGTGTGTGTTGGGGTTGCAATTGTCGGCACTGGAGATGCACAGTGTGATGCAACTTTGTTGTTGTTTTGCTTTTTCTAGTTCTCTACATTTGTTTGACACTTGCAGGAAGTGATGGCACAGCTCACAGCGAAGGAGCAGCAGCTGGTGTTGGAGATGGAAGCTGCAGTGAAGGGTGCTCCTGTAGAGGTATGAACGTTTGTGCGTTTGTGATGACTTTATTTTTTTTATTACCGCTTGAGACCATGAATTTCACGCCCCTTAACAAAATCGTTACAGGGGGGGGGCTTATTAAGAGCGGCATGCCGAATAAGAGCGGCAGGGGTAATAAGAGCGGCACCCTGGGATCTGGCGAACTCTGGAAAATAAGAGGGGCACCCCCTCCTGTACAAAGTCCTAAGGGAGGTACTGGTTGGGGGCCTGAAAAAATTTTCGACCGATTTTTGCCCACAAAAAATCGAAAAAAAAAAATTTTTTTTTTCGATTCTTGGGAGTCTGCCACGGTGGCCCAGCAGACCCTTTTGGGGGTACCCCCGGGGGTACCCCCAAAAGGGGTACCCCGCAGGGTAGGGTACCACACAGGGTAGGGTCCGCGGGGGGTACCCCCTCGCGTGGGCTACCCCAGGGGGTACCCCACAGGGTTGGGTAGGGTCCGCGCGGGGTACCCTTTGGGGGGTTTGGGGTACCCCGAGGGGTACCCCCCAGGGTCCGCGGGGGTACCCCTCAGGGTCCGCGGGGGTACCCCCCGGGGTACCCCCTGCACACCCGGTGGCTATTGCCTCCCAGGGAAAGGGACTCTCAAAAATTTTTTTTTGCCCTATATAGGCCTAATTTCGACGATTTGAGGCCATTAAAAGCAAAATTTGGCACTTTTGAGCATCTGTGGGGGTCTAAAACGTGGTTTCGCGCCCGAAAAGTCGTGATTTTACCAAAGACGCCTCGATTTTTGACCCAAATTTTTTTTTCTTCTCGCCCAAAATCGGGCGTGGTAGGTCATAAATGGCCCAAAAAATCCAAAGCCTCAATGAGCAAATTGTGAAGAAAAAAAAATTGGTCGAAGTTTTGGTCATTTTTACCATGTGGCAACAAATAGAATGCAGGTATCAGTATCAGTGGGATTGTTCGTGCAGTGATGTTCTCGTACCTGGAGAGTAGGCCGAGCGAGTGCTGCAAGGTATGTTTTTAAGCCCCGGTTTTTACACCCCCCCGCTCCCCCTTTTCGCCTTTGTCCCGCTCGGATGTAAATCGAAGCATATTTTTATTGTCAAAATTGTCACTTTTACTTTTTTATCATGGCATCTCGTAACCTCTACAACTCTTTTACGTCAGGGAACCGGATGAGGTGCTACTTCCGGACTGAGGAAGGGCAGTCTTTTACTTTCTTTTTTGCATGGAAGAGGTACGGAGCGGCTTCTTGTTTGTTTGTTTGATTTTTTTTGTTGTAGTCTCTACTTTTGCACTCAATTTCTCTCAACAGGTACCCGAACCGACGACCCTTCATCGTGACAGCGAAACAGTGCCGATGGAAGAGCTGGTGCAATTATTGCAAACCGGGCGGGGACCGCAAAAGTTGGGTTTTTAAACCAATTTTTCCATTAACCCACCCCATAGACCGCCCCAATTATTATGAAACTCTTAGTCAGTCACTGCTATAGCCATTAACCCAGGGAGTATAGCTAGTGCAAAAAATTCGACTTCGGGATCCGGAAAGTCTGTCCTCTGCTCTTGCGGAGGACTACAGTAGGCACAAGAAAATATCGCGTTCCCCCAGAAAACCAATTTTTGTCACAGTAATTTTTGCCCAGGGCATGCTCTTGAAGCATGGCGGCTTGGTGTGAGAAGGGGCAGTGTATTGTTTTGTTCTAGATTTCAACGGTTGTTAGAACGAGTCAAGTGGATGCTTATCTAAACACTGACTTTAGTACAGACCCGAGAGATCAGATATGACTTTGAGGAAAGAACAAAGCAATGCATCTGTACCCGCACGCCAGGTTGTAGTTACTTCAGAATTTTCTTAAGTTTGCGCGAAAGAGAGCGGGGGCAACTCCTTTGTGTCATGAGTCCGCTGTGCAGCACAAAGCGAGGAACCTTAAAACACTACCTGCGTGGTGGCTGAATTCACATCCCTTAGAATTACCAGAATTCAGCCTTTGTTGAAGTAACGTACATACTTGTATGTGCGTGTCACGCTTCTCCACCCTTAAATGGGTGCACTGCTTCACTGCAGCGGGTAAGCCTCTCTCGACTAGTGCGAACTTAAGAATGTTCTGCTGCAACTTACCAAAATCGATTTTCTCACCCCAAACACCCGCAACACCCCACCTGCTACTTCGGTAGCCTGTGTTGTTGGGAGTTGGTTCTCATGTTGATCCCCAGTGACTGTCTTGCACTGCTTCTTCTGAGCCCAACACTGTTTGGCCTGTCGACGGGGTAATAAATACGAAGACAGGGGGGCGGTGCCAACAATTTTCCGATGATGTAACGTTTATCTGATTGATTTATCGTTTGATATACCTTGTGTGTCCTTCTTCATGCACACCAAGCAACATATATTGAACGGTATTTTCAAGCGATACTTCGTTATGTCATCGGGGGGCGGACCCCGCGCGGACCCTTGACTCTGGCACTCTGGCACTCTGGCTGTACCTGTGTACCTGTGTACCTGTGTACCTGTGTACCTGTGTACCTGTGTACCTGTGTACCCCCAGTGCCAGTCAGGGTCCTCGCGGGGTACCCCGGGGGGTACCCCCGGGGGTAGTCTGGGGGGTACCCCATGGGGTACCCCTCAGATTTGGGGGGTACCCCATGGGGTACCCCATGGGGTAGTCTGGGGGGTACCCCCTTGGGTACCCCCCGCGGACCCTACCCTAAGGGTAGGAATGGGCCACCGTGTGTGCGTGCTGTGATGGGGTCACTTTGCGCTGAGAAATGACTTTTTGTGGGCAAAAATTGGCGGGAAAATTTTTTTTGGACCCCCCTTAAGGTTTTGTACAGAGCCCCCCAAGTTGACCCCGAAAGCTCTGAAAACCCAATACTTTGCGATTAGGCACGCCGAATAAGAGCGGCGCCCCTTTTATTTGGCTACCCCCCTGTAAGAGGGGCGTGTAATTTATTTTCCAGTATTACACATAGGTTTCGAACGCGCGTTCGCGTTTTTTGGGCGTTTTCGAGTGCGCGTTTGAAAAACGAAAAAAAAAACGCGCGTTCGGAAAAAACGAGAAAAAAAACGCGCGTTCGGAAAAAGCGAAAAAAAAACGCGCGTTTGAAAAACGAAAAAAAAAAAACGCGCGTTCGGAAAAGTGGAAGCCTCATGTTTACGTGGGGAGGTTTTTCGAACGCGCGTTCGAAAAAGTGGTTTTTTCGAACGCGCGTCCAGTTTTTCAAACGCGCGTTTGAAAAAAAAAAAAAAAACGCCCTTTTTTTTTTACGCGCGTCCGGCTTTTCGAACGCGCGTTTTTTTTTTTTTTTTGCGTGTTTTTTTTTTTTTTTTCATGTGCGCGTTTTCCGATTTTGGATTTGCGCGTTTTCGATTTTCGAACGCGCGTTCGAAACCTATGATTACACGCTCGAAAAATAAATTACACGCTCAGAAAATCGTAGAACTGAACTCTCGAAAATTTTTTTGGAGGCCTTTGGAGGCCCAATTTTGCAATTAAAGCCAGAAAAGAGCCATTTTGAGCCATTCTAGGGGTCTCAAACGCATTTTTGAGTTAATTTTCTGTAACACACAAACCACGGATTCACACGTTTTTTTTTTTCAAATTTTCATCAAAAAATCCCAAATGAGACCTCCAAAACGTGCGAGGGCACCTTTGGAGAGTGAGTCCGACACGAGTACAAGTGTCATCACACAGGACGGGGATGTTCCCATGGCACAAACACCACACATACCGGGGGGGTATGGTGGGGGGTCATAATGAATATCAACATCGGTGATATCCTAGCTAAAGTTCTGGCTCAAGACGCTGTCCAGCGCTAAGAGGCCCACATAAAAAAACTGGATCAAAAGTCATCATCAAAAGAACCACCCCACCTCTTCTCTTTGTACGTGAAAACGGGTTGTGAAATTCATGGTCTCACTTGGTGATAAAATAACATATTGCCGTGAATTTATACCAGTATTTCACTTACAGGTGGAAACAGCCCTCGGGGAAAAATGCTGCCCCCTCGGGCTGTTTCCACCTGTGCGTGAAATACTGGAATATAAATTCACGGTAATTGGTGTGGCTGTATAGGGCTAGGGTGTATACCCTAGAAGGACCCAAGAAGTACCCAATTTACACCTAATTTAAAGGGGGGTGCTAAAATTATTTTGTGTATATTTTTTTGGCGGTTTTTTGTGGCCAGAAATTTTCCCCAGAAATTTTCACCCCAAAAAATCAAAAAAAAATTTTTTTTTGATTTCGGTGCAGGGCTATTTCTAAAAACCTGTCCCTGTCCCTGATTTTTGGAAAATGAAAATTGCCAAAAAATTTGCACGGGGCTTATATACAGGGCTGCCAAAAAATTTGCACGTACTACAGTACTTACCAAGAGGGGGGTGATGGGCTTTCTGCTTGGAGAAAGTTGCCGTTTTTTTTTGTGTTGGAAAGTTTTCTTCCAGATTGTGCAAGACACGGGGTTTTTGATATTTTCTGAAAAAACAGAGAGGGCGCACCAGGCCGCATGCCGGAGGTGCTATGATGGGGTTTCTTAGAAAACTTGTTCTCTACACTAACATCACACTGGCACCGTACTCATTTTAACAAAAACCAAGAACTTGCCCAATTCTGCAAATTGACCCCACCACAGAACGGACGGATTCCGGAAATGCAAATGCCGGTGTTTTCGCGCATTTTCATGTTTCAGCATCTGGGAGAGAAAATCTGGGTTGTGGGATTTACCTTGGCCCCTTTACCTTACACTCATTTTGACCAAAACCAAGAACTTGGCCATTTCTGCAAATTGACCCCACCACAGTGCGGACAGATTCCGGAAATGCCAATCGCAGTATGTTTTGAGGCTGAAAAATTTTCAGGGAAATTTTTTTTTTTTGAGCAGCATTTTTTGGCCGAAAATGGGCCCCACGTATAAGCAACCGGGCTCATATTTTCAAAAAATTTAAGTGGTCAAAAAATTGTCCAATTTTCGAGATTGACCCCACCACTGCACGGGTGAATCCCAAAAATGCAAACAAGGATGTTTTTGGCACAAAATAAATCTGCCAAAAAATTTGTGTCCCGGATTGGATTTTGGACCCCCCGGACCCCATATTTAGAAATAGCCCTGTTTCGGTGCTCTGGATCTTCTGCGTGCTGGATCAAGACGCAGGCAGGCAAGCTCCATCGGCGCAAGGTGCACACTCGTCCGCCCTCTCCGGTTGCACGCCTTTTTCTGAGCGCACTGTGCCGAGTGCGAAGGGAGTGGCGCCTGTTGAGGCTTGCGGTGTCGCTGGTCGGATCTGCGATCCAGGCTGATGGCCCGCTACTCTGGATCGGGATGTCCCTACTGGTCTTGCTGTCGCTGTTGTGGCGAGCGGTGACGCCCTGGGACCTGCGCCCACCAACACCTCGATTTGTGAAAGTTGAGGAGGCCGCCCATTGGGATGACGAGGTTGCTCACCTGGCAGAGGATGTGGGTGATGAGGAGGTCGCTGTATGGGATGATGAGTTCGTGGAAGGTGACGACGACTGGGCTTGGGGATTGCGCGATGAGGTTGACGACTGGGAGTTCCCTGAGGAATACATCCCGCACGACCAGTTAGTTGGTGGATGTGCCGATGCAACGCTGTCCGCGACATACGGAGATCATGCTCTGGAAGTGGACAGAATCCTGGGGGAAGCCCATGCCCAACGTGTACCAAATAATTTTGTACACGACTGCAGCCTAGCGGCCATTCACGCATCGGGTTGGCGCTCCGCTCCGCCGTCCTACTCCACCGACCGGAAAGACATCGGCGACTTGGCGGTAACGCTAGAACGTGCGATGAGGAGTGTCCTCAAGTCCGGCGATGCGCTCACGCGTTGGATTGATGGGGTCAGAGGATCTGCAAAGTTGGACCACCTTGCCCTGCGTCTCTTCGCGGTGAGGCGCAACCTCAACATCGTCATCGTTCAGGCTGGAGCGACCCCGATCGTCCTGATCGCGCCAGGTGAGGGGAACATAAAGAACGAGGAAAAGCGCGCCAAGGAGTTGATGGGTCGCACGACGGTAGCCGTGGCGCTGTGCAATGGCCATTACGAGGCTATCCGTCCGGTAGATGAGAGGGACTTTCGGGACATATCGTCGGCCTTGCTGAAGAAAGCGGTCAGAGCGAAGCTGAACCCCTTGGCCCTGGACCAGTGCCCGTTGTCTACATCGGACCCCTCGGGTGAGGATCTGGAATCCTGTCTTGGTAAACCGGAGGAGGACTTCTGCTTTTGCCCAGTGGAGGGTTGCAAGGGTGGCATAGTTTCACAATCAGATGTGAAGTCGTTCACACGGTCCGGCCTCCTAAATCATTTGAAGCTCCATACGAGAGCGGCTGAGTACATTCCAGATCACATCTTGTCCTACTTCGGTTTTAGGAGATGCGTCGGAGACGAGTGCACGGCCCTCCTACAACGTTCACAGAGCGCGTGCCAGGCGTGTTCGGCTATAATGAAAGAGGTACCAGCCCCATCCATAGACAACCGCCTCCGCGGCGCCCGCCCCGCTGGCATGCCCTCTTTGCAGGAGATTGGGACCACACGGTTCAAGCTGAAAGGAACCTGCCCACCTGACCTGGCCCACCGCTACACCCTCATCTTCCAGAGGGTACTGCAGGAGATCCTGGTGCATCAGGACCCTTGTGCCTGGACGAAGTTTGCCCTGTTCTTCACTGTCTTACACAGGGACCGTGCGCACGGACGCAGGACGAAGGTAACAGATCGACGTTGTTTCAACTCCTGGAAAAAGGACCTGGATAGGTGGGACGCTGGGAGCTGGGGGGAGCTTTGGTCCAACGCTTTGGATGAGGTACAGGACCAGCCTGTGTGGACACCAGGGGACACTTTGGAGGCGCGCCAGAAACGCTCCCGTTTGAAGGCAGCAACGGGACTTCCGGGCCAGGCCCTGACAGCCCTCACCAGTGACGGACTCGCACCACATGGACCCGCAACTCTGGAGAAGCTGAAGGGCAAACACCCCACGGAGATCCGATCGGTTATGCATGAGAATGTGAGGAACCCCTCTGGGCCCGCCGATTTCACCACCAAGGAGGTTATGGAAGCAATCAGCAGCATGCCGCGAGCCACTGCAGGTGGTCCGTCAAACCTGACAGGATCACTCCTCCGTGTCCTGTGCAACCAGAAGCATACCCCTGGCACGCTCGCTGCTCTAACGAAGGTGTTGTCCTCATTGGCACAAGGCAAAGCTCACCGAGAGGTCGCGCCTTTCTTTGCCGGAGCCAAGCTGGTAGCCCTCAGGAAGGTCTCAAAAGACAAGCCTGAGGATGTGCGTCCGATCGCAGTGGGAGACGTGACTCGCCGGTTGATTGGCAAGATTCTGGCAAACAGGCTACGGAAACGGGCGGCTGAAATTTTCCGCAAGGGGAACCAGGTGGGGGTTTCAACGCCGCGGGGCTCGGAGGCTGCCACTGCAGTGGTGGCACAGTATGCACGGAAGTACCTGGGGATGGACAAGGTGATCCTGAAGGTGGACTATCACAATGCTTTCAACACTGTAGATAGGGCCACCTTCATCAGTGCAGTTGAACGGCACATCCCTGAGATCTCCACGTGGGTGAGGTGGTGCTACGCCGGCCACACCTCCCTATTTTATGGTGAGGCTACACTTGAGTCCCAATGTGGGGTCCAACAAGGTGACCCACTAGGCCCTATCCTCTTCTCTTTGGCGATTGCTGAGATGACAGAAAGGTTGAGCGCGAACAGGGGCCTCGACGGGTCTATTTGGTACCTGGACGATGGTTGCATTCGGGGGGATCCTGAGGCAGTCCTGGCCGCTTACGATGCCCTAGTGGATTCGAGCAGCCGCCTTGGTCTAAAAGTCAATCGTTCAAAATGCGAACTTGTGACGTTGGCGGGCGACTCTGCGGAAGATCTGCGTAATAGGGGGTTCACCATCCGGGATGCGTCTGATGGGCACAACGACGGCTTCTCCCTCCACAACCAGAACTTCGACTTCCTGGGCATCCCCATCGGCACAGCAGAGCACTGCAGGAAATACATGCAGAGCAAGCTAGATGAGTCGAAGTTGAACTTGAACGCCCTCAGAAACCTCAAAGACTCACAGCATGCGTACTACATCTTGCGCTTTTGTGAGGGATTTTGCAAAATGGTATTCTACATGCGTGGAATATCATGTGTGGACCTAGGGGAGGGCTACCTCCGGGATTTTGATGCGGAGGTGGACAGGTGTTTGGCGACGATCCTGCATGATGAGCACGGGGCCTTGCCAGCACAGGCCCGCCTGCAGGCCGCCCTCCCCATCGCCATAGGGGGTTTAGGCATTCGTCGCACAGTCGACCATTGGCCCGCTGCAGCCCTGGCATCGCAAGCTGGGTCTTTCAAGCTTGCCCAGCAGCTGGACCCGAAGTTCGAATGGGACAAGGCAAGGTGGAAGAATGCAGCCGAGGCGTACAACACCAGAGTACCTGCGTCGCAGCACATCGATGGGGATAGGATGCCTTCCAAGGCTGTGGTGCAACAGCAGCTGTCATCAGCCATCGTGGACGAACAAGCAGCAGAGCTGAAGCGAGTGGCCACCAGCGACCGGGATCGAGCACGCCTGCTTTCTCTGCAACTCCCTATGTCTGGCACCTGGCTGACCGCCACGCCCTCGCCCCCCAATTCCATCCCCTCTGCATACTTCGCGGGGGCAGCCCGATTTCGTCTGGGTGTGGCAGTGCACAAGCCTAAGAGTGAGTGCAACGGATGTAGCAGAGATGGGGTGTGCATGGATGCTTTCGGGGACCACACTTTCTCTTGCGGCTACATGGGTCACAGAACCGAACGGCATGACGCCCTGAAGCACTCCTTTTTCTTGGCAGCGGATGCGGCGGGGCTCAACCCCTCTTTGGAGAAAGACTTGGGTTTTGAGTCTGGGAAGAGGCCGGCAGACGTGTTCCTCCCATCTGGCATCATGGAGACCCGGCGAAGAGCTTTGGATTTCACAGTAGTAGCTCCGACCCTCCCCACTTACGTGCATCGAGCGGCACAACATAGCGAGTACGCAGCCAAAGTGGCCGGGGAGGAGAAGCGGAAGAAACACCTGGAGGATTGCAGAGGTGCGGACGTGCTCTTCTCCCCCATGGTGTTTGAGGCCTTCGGTGGGGCATCGGAAGAGTGCAACCGGGTCATCAGCCAGGTGGCCGGGCTTGCGTGCACAAAGGACCCTGGCGGCGATGCACCGACTGAGGCGAGGCTACGGGAGCATATGTCGTGCGCATACCAAGCAGCCGTGGGTAAGTCCTTTGTTGCCCGAGGCGTGCTTTGCACAGACATCAATGAACACTTGCCCCACAGCGCCGACTCAGTTCAGCGTCCCGCGGAAGAAGATCTCAGGCAGATGGATTCCACATACCTCAGCAACCCTGTCAGCAACTTACCGGAGCGTGAACCGTCTGTGGAGGTCGAGGAAGCCGAAATAGCGCGTGAACCGCGCGACTACTTCTCAATGCCAGAGAAGAAGGTGGGTGGAACGGTCTTCCGACACAATCCTTTCCGAGCGGGGCGTCAGGCCGGGGGGGAGACACCTGCTGCGTATTGGAACATCCTCCGCATGATGGCAGATGGCGCATGCCCTGACGCAGAGACGCAGGCTGCACGACTGGGGCTCACACACCCCCAGCGTTACAAAATCCTGAGAGGTGACAGCGGGTTCGATGCACTGCTGACCGCATGCTCGGTGGATCTCAAGAAGGATCTTTTGATTGAAGACATCAACGGAGAGACGAGTCATAAGGAACTCCGGAGACGTGCTGTGGAGATTGTAAAAAATGACCGACCGGACCTCGCGGATTGCATCTCCATTCCTGTGAAGAACTGGCTGGAGTACATGGGCACAAAGAGCAGCGACCGATCGGACGCCCGCACTTGGATGGATATGGTGGCACTTGCTGGCGCGGGAGAGGCTTTAGAGTGCACCATTGTGATCATCTGTGATCGCATGCGTCCCCAAATTCTGGTGCCGACCAAAAGGGCCCGGGAGGCGCTCTTCGTTTTCGCAGGTCCGGTTGATGACGATTCACAGGACTGGTTCCTCAGCCCCCTCTCCTTCACAGACTCGCACCTCAAGGGAGAAATCCTCGGCATGGAACCGATACCTGCGCCGAAGTCGAAGCGTTTCTGCAAGTCTGTGGCGATGATGAAGCGTATCCCCGCAGCACAGTCTGCACCGGTGGGGACGGTGTACCAGTGTAGGCGTTGCGTTCGCCCCATCGACGGTTGCGAGGCGCACTTCAAATGTGCTGAGGGGTGCGAGAGGTTGGTGTGCGATTTGTGCTCAAGGGACTCCCCCTTTTGTCCGGCGTCTCAGAACGGCTTAGCTGACATCCTCAGTGGTAACGTGCGCTCATCGGCTCCGTCCCCTACTCCGCACACTTCCCACGACACGCACATGAAGGGCGCTGAGAGAGCCAGGTCACCCACATTCCCGCAGGCGACACCGAGGGAGGACGATCAGGAGGCCTCATCTTTTCTACACAACTTAGAGAAGCTGGTCCTCTCCCCGACCCACTCTCTGACAGATATGAATGTCTTCAAGTCTTGGGCGGTGGACAGGCAGGCAGAATTTCTTGGCTCGCGTACGAGGAACAGCTTCACTGTGGGTGACTGCCTGTTTGACGCCTTGGCCGCGAACTTCGCTCCGAATACACCCTACCATTCGTCATCGCTCCTCCGGAAACTGGCAGTTGCCCAAGTTCTTCGTGACGCTAAGCTGGCTGCGCGCACTGGAGACCGTCGATCGTGGATGGAACGGAAATTGCGAGAAGGATGCAGAGACGACACCACGTGGGCGGATGAAACGATGATCATGGGCTTATGTGAGGTACTCGAGATGACCATAATCCTTGTCTCCCCGGGCGCCGTGCCCAAAATCTATGTCCCTCGCCTATGTGCCCCCCACGGAGCCCTGGGACTGGTTTTTACTGGAGTAATCGCCGGGCACTTTGAGACCCTCTCGCTGAACGTCGATGCAGTCAAGATCCTCTGCGCAGCGAAGCCTCTACGTGCCGACACATGCCTTTGGGAGCCTACGACAGGCCCGTTCATTTGCAGGGGATGCGATGGGCACAGCGAAGGAGCGGAAGCAGAGTCACATTTCTGTACGACTTGCTGCACGAGCTGTTGCGTGGCGTGCCGAGTCAGCCAGGACCAAGTGACTTGTGCTGGGCCCCCGGTCCCTATGGATGACCAGCCAGACGGGCCCAGAGGGACCAGGCGTGGGAATGAGGACCCGATTGACAACGGTGCTCCCCATGTTCGTGACCTTATGCGGTTCCATGAAACTGAGAGGGGTCTCCTGCGGCTTTGGTGGTGTGTACGAGCGGGGGTTCATGAGGGTGCCCTGAAAGACCAATGGGAAAGGGAAGAGGAACTGGAGGTAGCTGAGATGGTGAAGCGCCATGAGGCTGAGATGCGCCAAGCCGGGGTCAAGGAGGAGGAGATGGATGTGGATCAGACTCAGACAGGAGCGACACCGGTCCGTCACCCTGCACACCCTGATGAGACTCCTCCTATGCCACCCTCTTCTCAAGGAGATTGGGAGCAGGCTGGCGCTACGATGCAAGACCTGCACCAGACTGACGCTTCTCCCCAGCCGGTGACGCCACCCCGCTTTGTCGAGGAACCTGAGGATAGGGAATCGGGCTTCGAGGGTGGGGTTGAGGGTGAAGTCCCACCAGAGGAGGGGGAAGAGTTACGCCGGCGGTCGGCAGAGCGGAGGAGGTTGTCGGAGGAACGCCAGAGGCAGGAACGGGAGGCTGCGGAGGTCCTCTTGCGCCGGGCCAGATCCGAGAGTGCATCTCGCTTCGTTTCTGCTAAGGTCAAATCGTCGGAGCAGCGACGTGAGACGATGCAGGAGAAGGCGATGGGTGTCCGCAGCCCCGCTGGAGCGCAGCCTGGATCGGCGAAGACGAGTGAGCTGACGAAGGCAGGTGCCTTGAACCGAAGGCAAGCCCAGAGCCTCACTGCATCGCAGAGGAGAGAGGAGAGCCGTCAGAGGTTCCGGTTAGGGTTTGCCTCGTGCGAGGAACAGGAGGCTGAGGGGCGCCGCAACATCGGCAACGAAGAGTCCATACAGGGACGGGAGACCATCCTCCTGCACGCCACGTCTGAGCGGTGTCTTTTGCTGCTGAGGGACGCTGAACGCTCGCATGGCGATTTGAGGGATGAGGAGGACATGGCTTTCTCCAAGCTTCGCACTGCGTCCTGTCTCTTAGCTCAGGCCTTCCTGCCGCGATCTGCACCGTCCACAGGGGAGGACAAGAAGCCGGGAACCGCGAAGCAGGGTATCGAGCTCGTAGACACACAGAATCGTAGGAAGGGGGTCTCCCAGGCCAGGGTGACGACAGGACGGGAGAACAGGGTGCGTAATGCCAGGCAGGCCACCCCCGCGGTCGAGAACCCGACGGACGCTGAGACCCCGCCGGACTCCTTCCGCCTAGATGATGTGGAGGGCGAAGCGCGGCAGAGGGTGGAGGAGATCGCGCGGAAGCTGCAGTGGGGGTACCAGGTGTCGAAAGGGGGTTGCTACCCCTGCCTGTCAATGGGGCAGCCGGTGATGCGGAACGTCCAGCAGTGGGTGGAGGCATTCCACCACAGGCAAGGGGCGGTGGATACGCGGCTAGGCACAGAGGCGTGCTTTTGGGCCTATCGGGAATGGCTCCACACCTGGAAGGCGTTGAATTGGGAGGCTCCCGAGGCGGCACAGAAGAAGATCCGGTCCACACTGGATTGCCTCAACAGGGCAATGGGCGACACG
Organism: Rhynchopus sp. YZ270_cl-10; assembly: GCA_964035575.1. Classification (NCBI taxonomy): domain Eukaryota; phylum Euglenozoa; class Diplonemea; order Diplonemida; family Diplonemidae; genus Rhynchopus; species Rhynchopus sp. YZ270_cl-10. The sequence goes on along the minus strand of OZ037847.1, from coordinate 34,936 downwards.
AGCTTTCGGGATAGGGCGAATCTTTGGGACCCTACGGTGACGGTGACGCTGGCTTTGGATCCAGGATCTCGAGGGCGAGACCCAGATGGGGTCGATTCCACCACGGCACCCACTACAACATCGCAGACAGGAAGTGGCCACACAGCACCCTCCGCCCACCAGTCTGCCACTTCCTGTTCTGCTGAGCCCACATCCCCCTTCGGACGACGCTACACTGCCGCAGAGGTGATGATGGAGAGCGATGACGAGTCCCCCATCGCCGCCGCACAGTCCACCTCTGACTCCTCCACCGCACCAGCAGCAATGAACGCCCAGACAGGAAGTGGCCACACCGCACCCTCCGCCCACCCGTCTGCCACTTCCTGTGCTGCGGCTTGCTCCATCGATGTCGACGCGGTTGATGAGGACTTTCAATAAACAAGAGATACAAAGAAAACAACACCAAACTAAGCAAACCAAAACAATGCAAAGCAAAGCAAAGAATATGTGTACGAAAACGTGGTTTTCCCCATTTTTATTTTGTCATTTATCATTTTGATTTTTGTGTGAGGTGTTCCCAGGAGGTCGCCCAGCCAGTGTTTTAGAATTTAGAATAGAAACAGTAGACACAATAGAATAGAATGTCTGCCAGTGTCAAAGTGCCACCAGGATGCACTTCTTTTTACTTTACTTTCAAAAAATAGATTGTCAAAGTGTCATAGTGCCTCAAAGAAGCACTTTCCTTTCCTTTATTTTCAACTTTACCCTTGCTGTTAGAGGGGTAATGCCCCCTGTGCACAGATCCAATTTTGTACAGAAAATTCAAAAACACAACCCCCATTTTTAATCCACACCCCTCACCCCCTTGTCTAGTTTGTTAATATTTTCTATATTTTATTTTATTCACCCCCTTGTTAATATTGTCTACCTTTGTCCTTTTGTTCCATTATTCCTCTTTTTCACAGGCCTGCCCAAGACTCCGTTTCCATACTGAAGGGTTGTATGATTCGCTCACCCCCCCTCCAGATTCAGGAAACTAATCCAGAACCAGCTGAACATCCTTGCCCCTGAGGCATGGGAGGTCATCACTTGGTCTGTCTGTATGTTATTGTCATTGTTTTTCAACTGTTTTACATTGTCTTTATTGTCTTTATTGTCTTTATTGTCCTCCCAAACTTTTCCACTTCAACCTACTCTCTCTCTTTTCGGTCTACCCATGGGAATCTCCACCTAGAAGAAACCCAGCCCTGACCATCAAGAACCCCTGAAGTGCAAAAGCCCCTCCTTCTCCTCTGCCTATTTCCCTCTTCATCTCACATGCAGGTAAGTCCCTTCTTCCTCTCATGTTCTTTCTACCTATGTTGCTGTGGGCTAGAAAAAACTTGGGTCCTGGAAGGTCTTATTTGTTGAGCCCCTCTGTCTGTCTCAAAACCCTCTTATGTTATGTCTCAAGGCCTTTCCTTTTTAAAGGATTTGCTGTAAGGCTAAACAGACCTCTGCACCTTTGAGCCTTTTTTGTCAAGACACCTCTGTTTTGATTCGAGGTCCCTGAGACCCCTGATCACCTCCCCCCAACCCTCTCTGGGAAAAAGAAAACACTAAAAACACTCAAAACCCGGACCACCGGGAAAAAAAAAAAAAAAAAAAAAAAAAAACTATGTTCACGGATGCTGCCAGATCTGGCCAGATTTGGGGGCCAATCCTAAAAAACCTTAGTTTTTTAGTCTTTACTATAGAGATGTGCGCCACCCACACCACACACACTACACACCCACACACAGCACACCCACACACAGGGGTTCATTTTTTTTTACACAAAAAACTATGTTAAGACGAAATCCTACCGATGTGCCTACATGGGGCGTCCCCCGTCAGTAGTGCGCCAGATGAGGGGCACGAAGCGAAATGCGGTGAAAGGTGCAGGCCTGTTTTGCAGCAGGTCTGGAGAGTTGTGGCAACTCGTCTGCTGAGCGTGTGAAGTATCAAGGCAGAGGTTCGCTGTTCAAGTAAAACCTACCCTGGTCATCCTCTTTTTTTTTTTTTTTTTTTTTTTTTTTTTTTTTTTTTTTTTTTTTTTTTTTTTTAGCAGGTTGTTTTTTTTTTTTTTTTTTTCCCGGTGGTCCGGGTTTTGAGTGTTTTTAGTGTTTTCTTTTTCCCGGAGAGGGTTGGGGGGAGGTGATCAGGGGTCTCAGGGACCTCGAATCAAAACAGAGGTGTCTTGACAAAAAAGGCTCAAAGGTGCAGAGGTCTGTTTAGCCTTACAGCAAATCCTTTAAAAAGGAAAGGCCTTGAGACATAACATAAGAGGGTTTTGAGACAGACAGAGGGGCTCAACAAATAAGATCTTCCAGGACCCAAGTTTTTTCTAGCCCACAGCAACATAGGTAGAAAGAACATGAGAGGAAGAAGGGACTTACCTGCATGTGAGATGAAGAGGGAAATAGGCAGAGGAGAAGGAGGGGCTTTTGCACTTCAGGGGTTCTTGATGGTCAGGGCTGGGTTTCTTCTAGGTGGAGATTCCCATGGGTAGACCGAAAAGAGAGAGAGTAGGTTGAAGTGGAAAAGTTTGGGAGGACAATAAAGACAATAAAGACAATAAAGACAATAAAGACAATGTAAAACAGTTGAAAAACAATGACAATAACATACAGACAGACCAAGTGATGACCTCCCATGCCTCAGGGGCAAGGATGTTCAGCTGGTTCTGGATTAGTTTCCTGAATCTGGAGGGGGGGTGAGCGAATCATACAACCCTTCAGTATGGAAACGGAGTCTTGGGCAGGCCTGTGAAAAAGAGGAATAATGGAACAAAAGGACAAAGGTAGACAATATTAACAAGGGGGTGAATAAAATAAAATATAGAAAATATTAACAAACTAGACAAGGGGGTGAGGGGTGTGGATTAAAAATGGGGGTTGTGTTTTTGAATTTTCTGTACAAAATTGGATCTGTGCACAGGGGGCATTACCCCTCTAACAGCAAGGGTAAAGTTGAAAATAAAGGAAAGGAAAGTGCTTCTTTGAGGCACTATGACACTTTGACAATCTATTTTTTGAAAGTAAAGTAAAAAGAAGTGCATCCTGGTGGCACTTTGACACTGGCAGACATTCTATTCTATTGTGTCTACTGTTTCTATTCTAAATTCTAAAACACTGGCTGGGCGACCTCCTGGGAACACCTCACACAAAAATCAAAATGATAAATGACAAAATAAAAATGGGGAAAACCACGTTTTCGTACACATATTCTTTGCTTTGCTTTGCATTGTTTTGGTTTGCTTAGTTTGGTGTTGTTTTCTTTGTATCTCTTGTTTATTGAAAGTCCTCATCAACCGCGTCGACATCGATGGAGCAAGCCGCAGCACAGGAAGTGGCAGACGGGTGGGCGGAGGGTGCGGTGTGGCCACTTCCTGTCTGGGCGTTCATTGCTGCTGGTGCGGTGGAGGAGTCAGAGGTGGACTGTGCGGCGGCGATGGGGGACTCGTCATCGCTCTCCATCATCACCTCTGCGGCAGTGTAGCGTCGTCCGAAGGGGGATGTGGGCTCAGCAGAACAGGAAGTGGCAGACTGGTGGGCGGAGGGTGCTGTGTGGCCACTTCCTGTCTGCGATGTTGTAGTGGGTGCCGTGGTGGAATCGACCCCATCTGGGTCTCGCCCTCGAGATCCTGGATCCAAAGCCAGCGTCACCGTCACCGTAGGGTCCCAAAGATTCGCCCTATCCCGAAAGCTCGTGTCGCCCATTGCCCTGTTGAGGCAATCCAGTGTGGACCGGATCTTCTTCTGTGCCGCCTCGGGAGCCTCCCAATTCAACGCCTTCCAGGTGTGGAGCCATTCCCGATAGGCCCAAAAGCACGCCACTGTGCCTAGCCGCGTATCCACCGCCCCTTGCCTGTGGTGGAATGCCTCCACCCACTGCTGGACGTTCCGCATCACCGGTTGCCCCATTGACAGGCAGGGGTAGCAACCCCCTTTCGACACCTGGTACCCCCACTGCAGCTTCCGCGCGATCTCCTCCACCCTCTGCCGCGCTTCGCCCTCCACATCATCTAAGCGGAAGGAGTCCGGCGGGGTCTCAGCGTCCGTCGGGTTCTCGACCGCGGGGGTGGCCTGCCTGGCATTACGCACCCTGTTCTCCCGTCCTGTCGTCACCCTGGCCTGGGAGACCCCCTTCCTACGATTCTGTGTGTCTACGAGCTCGATACCCTGCTTCGCGGTTCCCGGCTTCTTGTCCTCCCCTGTGGACGGTGCAGATCGCGGCAGGAAGGCCTGAGCTAAGAGACAGGACGCAGTGCGAAGCTTGGAGAAAGCCATGTCCTCCTCATCCCTCAAATCGCCATGCGAGCGTTCAGCGTCCCTCAGCAGCAAAAGACACCGCTCAGACGTGGCGTGCAGGAGGATGGTCTCCCGTCCCTGTATGGACTCTTCGTTGCCGATGTTGCGGCGCCCCTCAGCCTCCTGTTCCTCGCACGAGGCAAACCCTAACCGGAACCTCTGACGGCTCTCCTCTCTCCTCTGCGATGCAGTGAGGCTCTGGGCTTGCCTTCGGTTCAAGGCACCTGCCTTCGTCAGCTCACTCGTCTTCGCCGATCCAGGCTGCGCTCCAGCGGGGCTGCGGACACCCATCGCCTTCTCCTGCATCGTCTCACGTCGCTGCTCCGACGATTTGACCTTAGCAGAAACGAAGCGAGATGCACTCTCGGATCTGGCCCGGCGCAAGAGGACCTCCGCAGCCTCCCGTTCCTGCCTCTGGCGTTCCTCCGACAACCTCCTCCGCTCTGCCGACCGCCGGCGTAACTCTTTCCCCTCCTCTGGTGGGACTTCACCCTCAACCCCACCCTCGAAGCCCGATTCCCTATCCTCAGGTTCCTCGACAAAGCGGGGTGGCGTCACCGGCTGGGGAGAAGCGTCAGTCTGGTGCAGGTCTTGCATCGTAGCGCCAGCCTGCTCCCAATCTCCTTGAGAAGAGGGCGGCATAGGAGGAGTCTCATCAGGGTGTGCAGGGTGACGGACCGGTGTCGCTCCTGTCTGAGTCTGATCCACATCCATCTCCTCCTCCTTGACCCCGGCTTGGCGCATCTCAGCCTCATGGCGCTTCACCATCTCAGCTACCTCCAGTTCCTCTTCCCTTTCCCATTGGTCTTTCAGGGCACCCTCATGAACCCCCGCTCGTACACACCACCAAAGCCGCAGGAGACCCCTCTCAGTTTCATGGAACCGCATAAGGTCACGAACATGGGGAGCACCGTTGTCAATCGGGTCCTCATTCCCACGCCTGGTCCCTCTGGGCCCGTCTGGCTGGTCATCCATAGGGACCGGGGGCCCAGCACAAGTCACTTGGTCCTGGCTGACTCGGCACGCCACGCAACAGCTCGTGCAGCAAGTCGTACAGAAATGTGACTCTGCTTCCGCTCCTTCGCTGTGCCCATCGCATCCCCTGCAAATGAACGGGCCTGTCGTAGGCTCCCAAAGGCATGTGTCGGCACGTAGAGGCTTCGCTGCGCAGAGGATCTTGACTGCATCGACGTTCAGCGAGAGGGTCTCAAAGTGCCCGGCGATTACTCCAGTAAAAACCAGTCCCAGGGCTCCGTGGGGGGCACATAGGCGAGGGACATAGATTTTGGGCACGGCGCCCGGGGAGACAAGGATTATGGTCATCTCGAGTACCTCACATAAGCCCATGATCATCGTTTCATCCGCCCACGTGGTGTCGTCTCTGCATCCTTCTCGCAATTTCCGTTCCATCCACGATCGACGGTCTCCAGTGCGCGCAGCCAGCTTAGCGTCACGAAGAACTTGGGCAACTGCCAGTTTCCGGAGGAGCGATGACGAATGGTAGGGTGTATTCGGAGCGAAGTTCGCGGCCAAGGCGTCAAACAGGCAGTCACCCACAGTGAAGCTGTTCCTCGTACGCGAGCCAAGAAATTCTGCCTGCCTGTCCACCGCCCAAGACTTGAAGACATTCATATCTGTCAGAGAGTGGGTCGGGGAGAGGACCAGCTTCTCTAAGTTGTGTAGAAAAGATGAGGCCTCCTGATCGTCCTCCCTCGGTGTCGCCTGCGGGAATGTGGGTGACCTGGCTCTCTCAGCGCCCTTCATGTGCGTGTCGTGGGAAGTGTGCGGAGTAGGGGACGGAGCCGATGAGCGCACGTTACCACTGAGGATGTCAGCTAAGCCGTTCTGAGACGCCGGACAAAAGGGGGAGTCCCTTGAGCACAAATCGCACACCAACCTCTCGCACCCCTCAGCACATTTGAAGTGCGCCTCGCAACCGTCGATGGGGCGAACGCAACGCCTACACTGGTACACCGTCCCCACCGGTGCAGACTGTGCTGCGGGGATACGCTTCATCATCGCCACAGACTTGCAGAAACGCTTCGACTTCGGCGCAGGTATCGGTTCCATGCCGAGGATTTCTCCCTTGAGGTGCGAGTCTGTGAAGGAGAGGGGGCTGAGGAACCAGTCCTGTGAATCGTCATCAACCGGACCTGCGAAAACGAAGAGCGCCTCCCGGGCCCTTTTGGTCGGCACCAGAATTTGGGGACGCATGCGATCACAGATGATCACAATGGTGCACTCTAAAGCCTCTCCCGCGCCAGCAAGTGCCACCATATCCATCCAAGTGCGGGCGTCCGATCGGTCGCTGCTCTTTGTGCCCATGTACTCCAGCCAGTTCTTCACAGGAATGGAGATGCAATCCGCGAGGTCCGGTCGGTCATTTTTTACAATCTCCACAGCACGTCTCCGGAGTTCCTTATGACTCGTCTCTCCGTTGATGTCTTCAATCAAAAGATCCTTCTTGAGATCCACCGAGCATGCGGTCAGCAGTGCATCGAACCCGCTGTCACCTCTCAGGATTTTGTAACGCTGGGGGTGTGTGAGCCCCAGTCGTGCAGCCTGCGTCTCTGCGTCAGGGCATGCGCCATCTGCCATCATGCGGAGGATGTTCCAATACGCAGCAGGTGTCTCCCCCCCGGCCTGACGCCCCGCTCGGAAAGGATTGTGTCGGAAGACCGTTCCACCCACCTTCTTCTCTGGCATTGAGAAGTAGTCGCGCGGTTCACGCGCTATTTCGGCTTCCTCGACCTCCACAGACGGTTCACGCTCCGGTAAGTTGCTGACAGGGTTGCTGAGGTATGTGGAATCCATCTGCCTGAGATCTTCTTCCGCGGGACGCTGAACTGAGTCGGCGCTGTGGGGCAAGTGTTCATTGATGTCTGTGCAAAGCACGCCTCGGGCAACAAAGGACTTACCCACGGCTGCTTGGTATGCGCACGACATATGCTCCCGTAGCCTCGCCTCAGTCGGTGCATCGCCGCCAGGGTCCTTTGTGCACGCAAGCCCGGCCACCTGGCTGATGACCCGGTTGCACTCTTCCGATGCCCCACCGAAGGCCTCAAACACCATGGGGGAGAAGAGCACGTCCGCACCTCTGCAATCCTCCAGGTGTTTCTTCCGCTTCTCCTCCCCGGCCACTTTGGCTGCGTACTCGCTATGTTGTGCCGCTCGATGCACGTAAGTGGGGAGGGTCGGAGCTACTACTGTGAAATCCAAAGCTCTTCGCCGGGTCTCCATGATGCCAGATGGGAGGAACACGTCTGCCGGCCTCTTCCCAGACTCAAAACCCAAGTCTTTCTCCAAAGAGGGGTTGAGCCCCGCCGCATCCGCTGCCAAGAAAAAGGAGTGCTTCAGGGCGTCATGCCGTTCGGTTCTGTGACCCATGTAGCCGCAAGAGAAAGTGTGGTCCCCGAAAGCATCCATGCACACCCCATCTCTGCTACATCCGTTGCACTCACTCTTAGGCTTGTGCACTGCCACACCCAGACGAAATCGGGCTGCCCCCGCGAAGTATGCAGAGGGGATGGAATTGGGGGGCGAGGGCGTGGCGGTCAGCCAGGTGCCAGACATAGGGAGTTGCAGAGAAAGCAGGCGTGCTCGATCTCGGTCGCTGGTGGCCACTCGCTTCAGCTCTGCTGCTTGTTCGTCCACGATGGCTGATGACAGCTGCTGTTGCACCACAGCCTTGGAGGGCATCCTATCCCCATCGATGTGCTGCGACGCAGGTACTCTGGTGTTGTACGCCTCGGCTGCATTCTTCCACCTTGCCTTGTCCCATTCGAACTTCGGGTCCAGCTGCTGGGCAAGCTTGAAAGACCCAGCTTGCGATGCCAGGGCTGCAGCGGGCCAATGGTCGACTGTGCGACGAATGCCTAAACCCCCTATGGCGATGGGGAGGGCAGCCTGCAGGCGGGCCTGTGCTGGCAAGGCCCCGTGCTCATCATGCAGGATCGTCGCCAAACACCTGTCCACCTCCGCATCAAAATCCCGGAGGTAGCCCTCCCCTAGGTCCACACATGATATTCCACGCATGTAGAATACCATTTTGCAAAATCCCTCACAAAAGCGCAAGATGTAGTACGCATGCTGTGAGTCTTTGAGGTTTCTGAGGGCGTTCAAGTTCAACTTCGACTTATCTAGCTTGCTCTGCATGTACTTCCTGCAGTGCTCTGCTGTGCCGATGGGGATGCCCAGGAAGTCGAAGTTCTGGTTGTGGAGGGAGAAGCCGTCGTTGTGCCCGTCAGACGCATCCCGGATGGTGAACCCCCTATTACGCAGATCTTCCGCAGAGTCGCCCGCCAACGTCACAAGTTCGCATTTTGAACGGTTGACTTTTAGACCAAGGCGGCTGCTCGAATCCACTAGGGCATCGTAAGCGGCCAGGACTGCCTCAGGATCCCCCCGAATGCAACCATCGTCCAGGTACCAAATAGACCCGTCGAGGCCCCTGTTCGCGCTCAACCTTTCTGTCATCTCAGCAATCGCCAAAGAGAAGAGGATAGGGCCTAGTGGGTCACCTTGTTGGACCCCACATTGGGACTCAAGTGTAGCCTCACCATAAAATAGGGAGGTGTGGCCGGCGTAGCACCACCTCACCCACGTGGAGATCTCAGGGATGTGCCGTTCAACTGCACTGATGAAGGTGGCCCTATCTACAGTGTTGAAAGCATTGTGATAGTCCACCTTCAGGATCACCTTGTCCATCCCCAGGTACTTCCGTGCATACTGTGCCACCACTGCAGTGGCAGCCTCCGAGCCCCGCGGCGTTGAAACCCCCACCTGGTTCCCCTTGCGGAAAATTTCAGCCGCCCGTTTCCGTAGCCTGTTTGCCAGAATCTTGCCAATCAACCGGCGAGTCACGTCTCCCACTGCGATCGGACGCACATCCTCAGGCTTGTCTTTTGAGACCTTCCTGAGGGCTACCAGCTTGGCTCCGGCAAAGAAAGGCGCGACCTCTCGGTGAGCTTTGCCTTGTGCCAATGAGGACAACACCTTCGTTAGAGCAGCGAGCGTGCCAGGGGTATGCTTCTGGTTGCACAGGACACGGAGGAGTGATCCTGTCAGGTTTGACGGACCACCTGCAGTGGCTCGCGGCATGCTGCTGATTGCTTCCATAACCTCCTTGGTGGTGAAATCGGCGGGCCCAGAGGGGTTCCTCACATTCTCATGCATAACCGATCGGATCTCCGTGGGGTGTTTGCCCTTCAGCTTCTCCAGAGTTGCGGGTCCATGTGGTGCGAGTCCGTCACTGGTGAGGGCTGTCAGGGCCTGGCCCGGAAGTCCCGTTGCTGCCTTCAAACGGGAGCGTTTCTGGCGCGCCTCCAAAGTGTCCCCTGGTGTCCACACAGGCTGGTCCTGTACCTCATCCAAAGCGTTGGACCAAAGCTCCCCCCAGCTCCCAGCGTCCCACCTATCCAGGTCCTTTTTCCAGGAGTTGAAACAACGTCGATCTGTTACCTTCGTCCTGCGTCCGTGCGCACGGTCCCTGTGTAAGACAGTGAAGAACAGGGCAAACTTCGTCCAGGCACAAGGGTCCTGATGCACCAGGATCTCCTGCAGTACCCTCTGGAAGATGAGGGTGTAGCGGTGGGCCAGGTCAGGTGGGCAGGTTCCTTTCAGCTTGAACCGTGTGGTCCCAATCTCCTGCAAAGAGGGCATGCCAGCGGGGCGGGCGCCGCGGAGGCGGTTGTCTATGGATGGGGCTGGTACCTCTTTCATTATAGCCGAACACGCCTGGCACGCGCTCTGTGAACGTTGTAGGAGGGCCGTGCACTCGTCTCCGACGCATCTCCTAAAACCGAAGTAGGACAAGATGTGATCTGGAATGTACTCAGCCGCTCTCGTATGGAGCTTCAAATGATTTAGGAGGCCGGACCGTGTGAACGACTTCACATCTGATTGTGAAACTATGCCACCCTTGCAACCCTCCACTGGGCAAAAGCAGAAGTCCTCCTCCGGTTTACCAAGACAGGATTCCAGATCCTCACCCGAGGGGTCCGATGTAGACAACGGGCACTGGTCCAGGGCCAAGGGGTTCAGCTTCGCTCTGACCGCTTTCTTCAGCAAGGCCGACGATATGTCCCGAAAGTCCCTCTCATCTACCGGACGGATAGCCTCGTAATGGCCATTGCACAGCGCCACGGCTACCGTCGTGCGACCCATCAACTCCTTGGCGCGCTTTTCCTCGTTCTTTATGTTCCCCTCACCTGGCGCGATCAGGACGATCGGGGTCGCTCCAGCCTGAACGATGACGATGTTGAGGTTGCGCCTCACCGCGAAGAGACGCAGGGCAAGGTGGTCCAACTTTGCAGATCCTCTGACCCCATCAATCCAACGAGTGAGCGCATCGCCGGACTTGAGGACACTCCTCATCGCACGTTCTAGCGTTACCGCCAAGTCGCCGATGTCTTTCCGGTCGGTGGAGTAGGACGGCGGAGCGGAGCGCCAACCCGATGCGTGAATGGCCGCTAGGCTGCAGTCGTGTACAAAATTATTTGGTACACGTTGGGCATGGGCTTCCCCCAGGATTCTGTCCACTTCCAGAGCATGATCTCCGTATGTCGCGGACAGCGTTGCATCGGCACATCCACCAACTAACTGGTCGTGCGGGATGTATTCCTCAGGGAACTCCCAGTCGTCAACCTCATCGCGCAATCCCCAAGCCCAGTCGTCGTCACCTTCCACGAACTCATCATCCCATACAGCGACCTCCTCATCACCCACATCCTCTGCCAGGTGAGCAACCTCGTCATCCCAATGGGCGGCCTCCTCAACTTTCACAAATCGAGGTGTTGGTGGGCGCAGGTCCCAGGGCGTCACCGCTCGCCACAACAGCGATAGCAAGACCAGTAGGGACATCCCGATCCAGAGTAGCGGGCCATCAGCCTGGATCGCAGATCCGACCAGCGACACCGCAAGCCTCAACAGGCGCCACTCCCTTCGCACTCGGCACAGTGCGCTCAGAAAAAGGCGTGCAACCGGAGAGGGCGGACGAGTGTGCACCTTGCGCCGATGGAGCTTGCCTGCCTGCGTCTTGATCCAGTTCAAGGACCTGTACCCCCGTCGCGTCTTCCTGGTCCTCCTACGCATCAGCCACAAAATGTAATGACTGAGGGTAGGGGCACGTCTGTCCTTCCACAGATCGAGGACTGCAAACGACACAAACACACCCCACTCAGGTGCCTCGGCTACCCAGCGGGGGTCTGGTCGGCGAAGAGAAGAAAGGCGTTCCCAGAGGATGCTCCACCAGTCAAACCCAAGCCCATGTTCTGCACGCCCCATGTGAACATTGGGGGTGAGAACAGTACTCCACATACGCATCGACACACAGCCACCTAAAGTTTCAGGCCCCACAAGGCTGCCCCAGAACACCGGCATACCTCCGCTGTCACCATGTGGGCTGTTGTTGGAGTTGCTGCTGTTGTAGTCTCTGAAGGTGTTGCTGTTGTTGCGGTTGCAGCTGCTGCTGTTGTTGCTGCTGTTGTAGCCTCTGATGGTGTTGCTGCTGGTGTTGCTGCTGGTGCTGCCGCTGGTGCTGCTGTTGTTGCATTTGCTGCTACTGCTGCTGCTATCACTGGTGCTGCTGTTGTAGCTGTTACTGCCGTTACTGCTAATGTTGTTGTTGTTGCTGCTGTTGTGGCCTCTGATGGTGTTGCTGCTGGTGCTGCTGCTGGTGCTGCTGCTGGTGCTGCTGTTGTTGCAGTTGCTGCTGCTGCTGCTGCTATCACTGGTGCTGCTGTTGTTGCTGTTACTGTAGCTACTGCTAAAGTTGCTGTTGATGCTGCTGTTGTGGCCTCTGATGGTGTTGCTGCCGGTGTTGTTGCTGGTGCTGCTGCTGTTGCGGTTGCTGCTGCTGCTGCTGCTATCGCTGCTGCTGCTGTTGCTGGGACTGTTGTAATTGTGGCTTCTGCTGTGTTGTACGTCTAAATAGCTGCATACACCCGTATCACATCGCACACCTGGCTCTCCACCTCTACACCAGTGTCTGCTGTTGTTGCTGGAGTTGTTGTTGTTGCTGCTATCAAAGCTGCAGCCGCTTAGGTTGTTGGGCACCAAAGGCCTCTTTTTGGGGTAATAATGGGGGGGAATGGGGGGACTGTTTCTGCTGGCGCTGCAGAAGTTGCTGTTGCAGCAGTTGCTGTTGCTGTTGGTGTTGGTGTTGCCATTGCTGTATTTGATGATGAAGCTCTTGTTGCAGCCGTTGCAGTTGCAGTAGTTGGAGCTGTTGCTGCTGCTCTTGCTGCTGTTGCTGAGGCAGTTGCTGTTGTTGTTGCTGTGGCAGTTGCCATTGCTGTTGTTGCTGTTGATGTTACTCTTGTTGCAGCTGTTGCATTTGCTGTAGGTGGAGCTGATGCTGTTGCTCTTGTTGCTGTTGCTGAGGCAGATGCTGTTGCTGTTGCTGTTGCTGTAGTAGTTGCCATTGCTGTAGTTGCTGATGTTGTAGCTCTTGTTGCGACCGTTGCAGTTGCTGTAGGTGGAGCTGATACTGTAGCTCTTGCTGCTGTTGTTGCTGTTACTGCAGTAGTTGCCATTGCTGTTGTTGCTGTTGCTGTTGCTCTTGCTGCTGTTGCTGTAGCAGTTGCTGTTGTTGTTGCTGTTACTGCAGTAGCTGCCATTGCTGTTGTTGCTGTTGATGTTGCTCTTGTTGCAACCGTTGCAGTTGCTGTAGGTGGAGCTGATGCTGTTGTTCTTGCTGCTGTTGCTGTAGCAGTTGCTGTTGCTGTTGCTCTTGCTGCTGTTGCTGTAGCAGTTGCTGTTGTTGTTGCTGTTACTGCAGTAGCTGCCATTGCTGTTGTTGCTGTTGATGTTGCTCTTGTTGCAACCGTTGCAGTTGCTGTAGGTGGAGCTGATGCTGTTGTTCTTGCTGCTGTTGCTGTAGCAGTTGCTGTTGTTGCTGCCCACCACCAACACACATAGCACCCCCAGAAGGGCCTTCCTCCGCATATTTTTTTTTCTCCTTTGTGAAAAAGGAAAACAAGTTGGAAAATAAAGGGCAAGAAAAAGGAGAAAAAAGCACTCAGACTGAACTGGCTTCTAAGCTCAGAGTGAGCAAAAATAAGCCTCAGAAACTGAGACCAGGTCTGCACGTTCTTCTGTGCTGCTTCGTGGTGACAGGGACGCCTCGTGTAGGCGAGCACAGGAACTACCTGGGAAGAAAGCAGAACCGTTCCAGGGGTTCGTCTGGGTCTTCTAGCTCTTTCACAAGAGAATGCCTAGACGGCTTCTGGGGGAGGGTCTTTGGGCAGGTAGTGAGGGTTGTGTAGGAAAGCAAAAAGAAAATGTGTAAAAAAAACGTGTCCCCTGTAAAAAAAACGTGTCCCCTGTAAAAAAAACGTGTCCCCTGTAAAAAAAACGTGTCCCCTGTAAAAAAAACGTGTCCCCTGTAAAAAAAACGTGTCCCCTGTAAAAAAAACGTGTCCCCTGTAAAAAAAACGTGTCCCCTGTAAAAAAAACGTGTCCCCTGTAAAAAAAACGTGTCCCCTGTAAAAAAAACGTGTCCCCTGTAAAAAAAACGTGTCCCCCTTGTAAAAAAAACGTGTCCCCCTTGTAAAAAAAACGTGTCCCCCTTGTAAAAAAAACGTGTCATCCTCTGCCTGTCTTGGTTTCTGTCGTGATTGTTTGTGTTTGTGGGCGGGATCAGATGGGTGGAGGGTGTTTACTTTGTGTTTAGCTCGGAGAAGTGGCTTACCCGCCCACTCTCTGTTATTTATTCAGTGTCATTTTTTCATTCATCCCCAAAGTTTGTAGACAGAGTCAAGACCACCTTGGCCAAAAGGGTTTTTTCACCACACTTTTCTTTTGCTTCCATTCGTGGAAGCGTTTGCTTTTCTTCTGTTCCTGGCCTGACGTGTGTTCAACAGGTGTGCTATTTTTACCAAGTGGAATCCATTTTTCTTTTTCCAGGGGAGGCACTAAAACAAACCATTCTGCAGACAACAAAGCAAAGGCAATGTGTTTTTTATTCTCCCTTCCCTTCTTTTAAGTAAGGAGGATTAGGTCTTCTTTTTTTCCTTTTTTTGCCCCAGAAGTGTGACGCCTGTGTATTCAAATTGATCAAAAAGAATAAAAAACAAACACATAATGCAGTTTCTTGTTTTGTATAAAACTCTGTTGGCTCTACCGTACTCTTCGCCCGCCTTTTATACAAAACTTGAAACACCGACCATTTTTGGTCATCATTTTTTCCTTTTCATTTTTCCATTTCCTTTTTCCTTTTCCATTTCCTGTTCATTTTATTGTCTTTATTGTCTTCTCCATTTCTTCCTTTTTCCTTTCTATTCTCATAAAAAACTAGTCCAAGTACAAAAAAGAGAAAAAAAAACACACACACACACACCCCCTCACCACCAGGGGGATTTGACCAAAAAATCGATTTTTTTAAATAAATAGTTGCTCATCCAAAAGTGAATTTTTTGGGCTTAACGTGTTGTTTGGGGGCATTGAGGCCCAAAAAAAAAATTTAAGACAGTCCTGTTCAAAAAATGGACTGCCAAATGACATGTGGCATTCGGCCAAAAATCAGCTTTTTTGGTCATTTTTACCTTGTAAAACATGACACTTGTGGCATGCTTCCCAGTACAGGAAAGTGCATTGAAAAACCTGAAAAAACACATGTAATATGTGATGGTCAAAAGTGCAAGATTCCTTCGTTAATGAACTTTTTGAGTACCAGTTATACCTGGGGAATATGGTCAGATCACTCTTCAGACCATCTGGCGTTTACCACAAAAACACCACTTTTTAACAGGGCACTTTTCACCTGAAAAGCCAGTTCATGAAGGCATGAGTGAGGTTTTTTTGTGATGCGTTACCGTGAGCGGGCGCGCGAAGCGCGCACGCGAACGCCCCGCGGGAAGCGAATAGCTGACCGCCTGCCCAGTGCGTGAGGTGCTTACAAAAAAAACCACCTGTAAAAAAAGTGTGGTCCTCATCACGTTTCCATGGAAGTGTCACAAGAACGACAGGTTTTTTAGCCCGTCACCAAATCCTAAAAAACCTTAGTTTTTTAGTCTTTACTATAGAGATGTGCGCCACCCACACCACACACACTACACACCCACACACAGCACACCCACACACACCCACACACACACACACACACACCCCCTCACCACCAGGGGGATTTGACCAAAAAATCGATTTTTTTAAATAAATAGTTGCTCTTCCAAAAGTGAATTTTTTGGGCTTAACGTGTTGTTTGGGGGTATTGAGGCCCAAAAAAAAATTTTTTTTCAGTCGTGTTCAGAAATTGGACTGCCAAATGACATGTGGCATTCGGCCAAAAATCCTAAAAAACCTTAGTTTTTTAGTCTTTACTATAGAGATGTGCGCCACCCACACCACACACACTACACACCCACACACAGCACACCCACACACACCCACACACACACACACACACCCCCTCACCACCAGAGGGGATTTGACCAAAAAATCCTAAAAAACCTTAGTTTTTTAGTCTTTACTATAGAGATGTGCGCCACCCACACCACACACACTACACACCCACACACAGCACACCCACACACACCCACACACACACACACACACACCCCCTCACCACCAGAGGGGATTTGACCAAAAAATCGATTTTTTTAAATAAATAGTTGCTCATCAGAAAGTGAATTTTTTGGGCTTAACGTGTTGTTTGGGGGTATTGAGGCCCAAAAAAAATTTTTTTTTTCAGTCGTGTTCAGAAAATGGACTGCCAAATGACATGTGGCATTCGGCCAAAAATCAGCTTTTTTGGTCATTTTTACCTTGTAAAACATGACACTTGTGGCATGCTTCCCAGCACAGGAAAGTGCATTGAAAAACCTGAAAAAACACATCTAATATGTGATGGTCAAAAGTGCAAGATTCCTTCGTTAATGAACTTTTTGAGTACCAGTTATACCTGGGGAATATGGTCAGATCACTCTTTTGACCATCTGGCGTTTACGACAAAAACACCACTTTTTAACAGGCCACTTTACAGGCACAAGTAAGGTTTTTTTGTACACGTTACCGTGAGCGGGCGCGCGAAGCGCGCACGCGAACGCCCCGCGGGAAGCGAATAGCTGACCGCCTGCCCAGTGTGTGAGGTGCTTACAAAAAAAACCACCTGTAAAAAAAAGTGAGGTCCTCATCACGTTTCCATGGAAGTGTCACACAAGAACGACAGGTTTTTTAGCCCGTCACCAAATTTCCCAGATCTGGCTCGTTTTCCAGATGTGGAGATCTTGTTTCCAGATCTGGCCAGATCTGGCCAGATCTGGGAATCTGGGAAAATTTTTTTTTCAAAAAAAAAAAAAAAAACCCCAGATCTGGCCAGATCTGGAAATCTGGCCAGTTTTTTTTTTTCTCAGATTTCTGGCTATTGTCTCCCAGGGAAAGGGACTCTCGAATTTTTTTTTTCGCCCCTATATAGGGCTAATTTCGACGATTTGAGGCCATTTAAAGCAAAATTTGGCACTTTTGAGCATCTGTGGGGGTCTAAAACGTGGTTTTGCGAACCCGAAATTTCGTGGTTTTTACCAAAGACAAGTCGATTTTTGAAAAATCTCAAAAAAAAAAAAATTTTTTTCCGGGAAAATTTTGACCCCTGAGTAGGGTTTTTGTGCACCAAAAAGTGCAAAAAAACGCAAGAGTCGGGTGTTTTGACGATCTGGGGTACCGCCATATGCACTACAGGGGCCCACAATTTCGACTTTTTCTTAGCAATTTCCTTCATAATTTTTTTTTTCCGATTTTGGCAAAGGCAAATCTCAGGCAAAAAAAATTCACCCCTGATAGTTTTTTTTTTTTTTTTTTTTTTTTTTTTTTTTTTTTTTTTTTTTTATCTACATCCAGTGACAGAGGGGGTACTTACTAGTCAAGCGAGTATGTAAACAGCTAGATGTCCAGACAAGGGCACTTTACTATTGTACTGGCAAGACAGTGCCTGAAAACACAGTTAGGAGCACTAAAATAGAAAACATGTGGGACAATTACAACCAACACTTCCCTGCAAATAAGCAAAAGGGTCGTATGTGAGTGCAATTTTTCCCAAAAGGAAAAGGGGAGGGGATGGGACGGGAGGGTTGCTCTGTCTACCGGTGTAGTTTTATTTTGCTTTGTCTTGGGGAGGGGAGGGGAGGAGAAGGAGAAGGAGGGGATTGAGTGAGCCGTTTCCTCTGTAACACACAAACAAATAAAAAGGAAGTTCCATAATCTTTTTAGTAGTTTTCTTTTTGGTGAAAATTTTTGAGAACTTCAGTAAGTGTGACCTGACCCGACTGACTGACACCCAAAGGGTAAAACAACAATAACGCACAACAAAATCAACAACAACAATGGTGGGTCTCGTGCTTACCTGTGGTGGTTTTGAAAAATGAAAAATTGAAATTGACCTTCACAAGGTAAAAATGAAAAACTAAAGGAGTGAAAAAAGGAACTCAAAGGACAAGAGTTCTGTACAAACTCTACTCTACTGCACAATCTATAAAAGTGGCCCAATGGCTCCTGATGCCACTGGCCTGGCTCTTAGACAGGTCTTACTCCGAGACTGCCCTCTACCCTCAGAGCCTCGTCCAAGGGGTAAGGGCCGTCGCTGGGGTAGACCCGTCCTAGCCAGCAGCCAACCAAAAATATTAACAAATAGGAAGGGGGGCGGAAAGGGGGGAAAGGGGGGGCAAACCCCAAAGGATGAAAAGAACAAAAAACACAAAATAAAAAGGGTTAAAAATAAACATGGGGCAAACTGTCATTCTCACACACTCTCACCCTCTAACTCTCTAACTCTCTAATTCTTTTTATTCCCCTTTTTCCCCTTCCTTCCTCCGCTCTGTCTCCCCTTCTGTCCACCACCGCGACCATTGCGCCCTCTCTGCACCTCCTGGGGCGAGAGCACATGCTGCGTCGCTTGTGCCACTGCGTCGGTGAACACGTTCGACGTGTTGGACCTACCCTGAGCTGCATGGCGCTGGGGTCCTCCACGGCCTGCCGATGAGGAGGAGGAAGAAGTGGAGACTGCAGGTTGGGCGATGGAGGTTGTAGTGCCACGGCCTGCAGAGGTGGAGGAAGAAGAAGAAGAAGAGGAGGCTTGAGGTTGTCGGCCTATTCCCTCTCGAGCCGCTCGTGCCTCATTCTCCCTCCTTGTACTCTCCGCTGCAAAGGCCTGCCCCCTACTGCTCCGGTTGTCCGTCAGGGCATGCAACGTCGACTTTGCCTTGCACTTTTCCTGAACCGACCACTCATGCAAACCCACCACCTTCATCACCTCATACCACTGAGTGAAAGTAGCGGTAGAGAGGGGGAGTGACAACAAGGGTCTGCCATCCTGTTTCTCTCCCTGACGGTAGTGGAACAGGGAGATCCACTTCGTCACAGAAGAAGGCACCGGCGACCCCATGGTGAGGCACGGGAAAAGACCCCCCCTCTCCGTCCGCTCCTCCTCCGTCCACATCCAAGCCTCGCTCTGCGCCCTCAGCAATTCCCTCACCCTCGCTTGCTTCTTCTGGTCAGGGATGCCTTCCACTGACAGAGAAAGCGAGCGATCCGCCCCCTCCATCGCGGTGTCGAGGTCCTCCTCCTGCTCCTGCTCATCATCATCCATCTCCTCCACCTTCACACGCACCTCGGTGTCTGCCGCCTCGGCCTGTCGCCCCACCTCCTCCTCCAGCTGATCCCGAGAAGGGGTTCCCCAGCTGACCCTGCCTTCCCGAACGACGATGACCGCGCTGGTCTTGCCCCAGGTATCGCAGTATCCGGCCTCCCCTGCTATCTTCCTAACCGCCTGACGGGCGACCACCGACTCCGGGCAATCACCGTCCCCCTCCCCGTTCCCACTCCACGGCTGCTGTGTCGCCCAGCAGTACAGGAACTCGCCCGGGCACGGAGAAGCACCTTGAGGACCAAAGAGAGCCATCCAGTCGCCGACACAGTCAGGTTCGAGTCCTTCAGGGTCGTCGCCCACCGCTCTCCGCACCGCATGGCAGGGGAGGAATAGCCGCCCTTCGCACACCACCCCAAAGCACCGCCCGTATGCCACCATGCGTTCTGCCTCCAGCTGTCGGGAGAGGTTCACCGCCGTCAACAACAGAGTGGTCGCCTTCTGCTCCGACTCATGCTTAGCTGCGATGGCGTAATGCCTCTCGCAGCGTTGCCTGTCATACTCCGCCCGGAGCGACTCTCCTGCTTCGGGGTGCCGATCGCAGTCTTCCAAGTACTGCGCATGCATCTTCTTCGCGTCCTCTGCGACTTCCCGCTTGTGCCTGGCGGTCAGCTCCTCCACACGATGCCTGTCCGCCGCCTTCGCCTGGTCCAGACGCACATTCTGTTCCTCCAGGAAACGACTCAACTCCTGCTGGCGGTCGCCAAAAGTGCCCCGAAGCGTGGCCAAATCCGGTCCCCACGACCGACGATGCTCCCGCCGTACCTCCAGGGCTTGCTGCCACGCGTCCGACGCACGCTGCAACGCTTCCTTCTTCACCTGGTCCGCCTTTTGTTGTTGCTGCTTCTGCTGTTTCCGTTGCTTCTCGTGCTTCTGCTGCTTCTGTTCTGCCTGCTGCCCCTCTTCGCCCGCCATTGGCATGTCTACCTCCTCGACGTCCTCGCCCTCGGGAGCTGGCACTGCTGGAGAAGGAGCCCGTTTAGGTGGTGGGTCTCCGCTCCCCTCCGCAGAGGCAGCCTGAGCCGGAACATTCGAGTGCAAAAAAGACAGGGCACTGAAATATTCCGCCCTGCCAATTTGCGACAGAGGGCAGTGCTTGGACCCCTGAGCGCAGTGCAGACATGCCAAGCCACCACACGTGTGACAGCAGAAGTGTGCGTCCGACGCATCGAAGAGCTTGCTGCATTGTTCGCACTGCAGGAAAGTGTTCGACGCCTCCGCCTCCCTCGCTCCCACAAAAGCCATGGGGCGCTCTGACTGGCACTCCCCCTTACCACCTGTGGCCTCAAAAGACAGGATGTGCTGCTGCAGAGCCGGGTCCATGGTGAGGGGCTCGTAGTGTCCCGGGATACTGCCGGATCCATCTGCCGCATCCTGGTCACCCGAGTGGAGGAGAAGGACCACTGCCTTAGGCCGTTTTCTTGGCACCATCAGAGAAGGGCGGGCGAACTCGTTGAGGATGACCACAGATACCTCAAGAGCCTCCCCTGCCCCCGCCACTGCAATGGCATCCGCCCACGTACGCTCGTCTCCTCTGTCCCCACTCGTCATCAGCCGCTGCCAGACCCCAAAATTAGGGACAGCCGCACTCGACAGATCAGCGCGGCCCTGGACCTTCTTCACTGCCGCCTGGCGCAGACCCTCCACCGACAAATCCGTGCGCCCAGTGGCGAAGAGCAAAGCCTCAAAAGCACAGTCCCCCGCCACAAACGACCAAGTCACCTTCGAGGCTCCCAGCTTGGCCGCCTGTTCCGTCGCCCGAGGCCTCTGCGCTGCCGGGCACTCACGCAAAAACTCCCACTCACGCACCACATCGAGACCCGGCCCTTCCGGAATCACGGTAGCCGAATCGAACCTCCCGGTCCGCTTCCTCGGTGGCTCCACGTGGTCCGGCTTCACGTCCCTCTTGCGCTTCCCCTGCTGCTCCTCCGACCGGTCTGGAGCAGGACGACTCATATCGTCGTCAGGGTTCGCATCATCACAGAGAGGTTCCACGGCCCCTGCACTGCGGCGTCCAAACCGGTCCATGTCCTCTGCAGACGGTGCCACATCTACCTCCACACACGGCTCCCGCTTCAGGGTGGCAATCCCTACACACATAGCACCCCGCTCCAGAAAGGAAGATGCGACCTTTTTCTGGTACGCCACCGCAATGCTCTCCCGGATGCGCAACTCTGCCGACCCTGTCAGGTGCGACGTCTGTCCCGTCGTCAGGCCTCCAAGCTGCGCAATCAAGAGGTTCGCCTCGTCGCCTGCACCCCCGAAGGCTTCAAACACAATAGGGGAGAACTTGGTGTTGATCTTGTTCAAATCCCGCTCGTGCTTCTCCCGTTTGACCTGGCCCTGGTTCTTCGCCGACCAGCCCACAAACTTCGAGGCCCCTGTTCTGTAGGAAGGCAAGGTGGGGCACACGTGGGTGATGTCCAAACAACGAGGTCCATTTTCCGCCACTCCTACTGGGAGGTAGACGTCGCCTGGCCGCTTCTTCGACTCCAAATCCACTCTCACGGTCTCCTCCAAAGCAGGGTCCAAGCCCGCCCCTTGAGCCGCTCTGTACACCGAATCCCGCAAGGCGTTGTGGCGGGCGACGCGGTGTTTGGCGTAGGGGCAGCCAAAGGTGTGGTCGCCAAAGGAGTCCATGACAACCCTTTTCTGCCCCCCCTGACATGCCGGCAGCAAGTCGTTCCCTCCGCATGGATGGCCACCCCTAGTCGGAAACGGGTCACAACCGCAAAGTCCGCTGAAGACATCTGGTTCCTTGCTGAGGGTGTCGCCGTGAGGTACGTCCCAGAAAGCGGCAGGAGAAGGGACTTCATCCGTGCTCGGTCTCGCATGCAGAGCTGTTGCATCAACTTGTCTGCCTGGGCGTCAATCACCGCAGACGACAGACTCTGCTGCTCCAGGATCTTCTTCGGCTGAGCCCTGTCCACGTGAAACGCCACCGGTACCCTGGAGTTGTACTCCTCAGCCGCGCTGTTCCATCTCTCCTCATCCCAGGTGAACGCAGGGTCCAAGGCCTGCGACAGTTGCAGGTTCCCTGACTGAGAGGCGAGGGACGCAGCCGTCCGATGGTCCACTGTGCGACGGATACCCAGCCCCCCAAGCGCCACAGGAAGCGCCGCCTGCGCCCTTGCCAACTCCGGCAGCGCCCCATCCGGGTCATGCAGAAGCGCAGCCAGGCACCTGTCAATCAGGTCGTCAAAAGCCGTCAGGTACTCCGCGCACTGTGGGATCCCCCGCATGTAGAACACCATGCGGCAGTAGCCTTCGCAGTATCTCAGTACGTAGAAGGCTGCCTGGGAGTCCCCGAGGTCCACAAGGGCTTCCAGGTTGCGGCGGGAATCGTCCACCTTCCGGGCCATGTACTCCTCGCAGAAAGCCGCAGACCCAATGGGGATGCCCAAGAAATCGAACCCATCCACATCCAACAGCCGAAACCCGCCTTCACCCATGGCGTCCTGTCCACCCTCGTTCAACGTGAACCCCACGGCCTCGAGATCCTCCTTGGAGACGCCACCAGTGGAGATGAGCTCACACTTGTTCGCGTTCACCTCCAACCCCAGTTCGGAGCTACGAGTGCACAGAACCTGGTACGCCTCGAAAACCGCCTTAGGGGACCCCCTCAGAGAGCCGTCATCGAGGTACCACAAAGTCCCATCCAGGCCTGGGTGCCCCTTCAGCTCTAGCGCCATCTGGTGGATGGTCAGGGAGAAGAGAAGCGGGCCCAAGGGATCTCCTTGTTGAGCTCCGCGCTGAGACTTTATGGTATCCCCACCATAGAACAGGCTAGAGTGCTCCAGGTAACACCATCGCACCCATGGGGCCAGCTCGGGGAGGTTGGCGTCGACCGCTCTTAGCATCGACAGGCGGTCTACGCAGTTGAACGCGTTACGGTAGTCAATTTTCAAAATGACTTTACCTTTTCCGCGGTTGCGCCCGGCGTACTGCGAGATAACATCAGTCGCCACTGCCGCCCCCCTTGCCGTTGCCACCCCCACCTGGTTCCCTCGAAGAAGAAGCGTCCTAGCAGGCACCCGCACTCGCGCCGACAGAATCTTTCCCACCAGTCTGCGGAGAGTGTCCCCAACCGCAATCGGACGCACGTCCTCCTCCAGGCCCGGCCCCTTTGCAGGCTTCCGGAGAGCCACCAAGTTAGCGCCGGCGAAGAACTCAGCCACCTCCACTGGAGCATTTCCTCGTGCCAAAGACGTCAACACTGCGGCCAGCGCTGCCAAAGTTCCCTTAGCCCGCCTCTGTAGGCAAAGTGTACGAAGGTGCGCGCCCGTCACGTTCGAGGGACCCGCCGCCGATGACTTCGGCATGCTCCGCAGGGCCTTCATCACCTCCACCACTGTCACCGGTGGGACCTCCTGAGGCTGTGGCCAATCCGCCTGCTCCAGGGCCTTGGCATCAGCTGCGGCTGGGTGCTTCGTCTGAAGCTTTTCCAGCGTCGCCGGTGTCTGTGGGGCGAGGCCGTCGCTGGTAGCGCATGACATGGCCTGGCTCGGGAGTCCTGCTCTCGCTTTGGCTATGGTGCGCTTCCGTCTCCCTTCGTCAGTGTCTTCATCCGACCACCCAGAGGGCCTTGGCTTCCGCTCCTCTACCGTTTGCTCCCACAGGGCGACATACTGGCCAGCCTTCCAAGCCTCCAAGTCCTTCCCCCAGGTGCTCGTCAAACGTCGCTCCTGGTCCTTGCCCCCTCGCTCTGTCCGTGTCCGGTGCAACACTGTGAAGAACAGTGCAAGGCGCTTCCAGGCCACCTCGTCCTGGTACTCCAGGATGTCCATGAGGACCCTCAGGAAGAGCTCGCTGTACAGCTGCAGGTGTTTGTCTGGGCACCCGCCCTTCAGCTGGATCCTGGTGGTCCCCATGACTTCAAAGGAGGGGAGGTCATCCTGATCTGTCAGCATTCCTCGACTGGAGGGAGACGGAGCGGTGAAGCCTTCTTCGCCAAAGTGCACCGTACAGGTGTTGCAGACCTCCTTGCTCTGCGGCAATAGCATGTCGCACTGATCGTTCGCACAGCGCGACATGCCCAAGTGGCCCAACAGCTCGTCGGGGATGTACGCTCCATCCGCCTGGTGGCGACGCATGTGCTGCAGCAAGCCCTTACGAGACAGGCCCCCGACCGCATCACTCGAAGACAAAATTCCCGCTCTGCATCCATCAAAGGGGCAGAACACCCGATCCGCATTGATGTGTCCCAGCTTGGTAGCCAGGGGGGCGGTGGTGGTGGTGTTGGTGGGGATGATGCCATCCAAATGCGCTGTGTCCAGCACTGCCTGCCGAGCCTCCTTCCTCATCTTCTCTGCCATCCCCTCCTTGGTCTTCCCCACCTCCGGGACAAGCTCCACTGCCTCAAAGTGAGAGTCACAGAGAGCGATGACGACCGTGGGAAGTTTCGCTTGGAAGCTCTCCGCGTACGACTTGGCGACTCTTTTGCTACCAGGGGTGATGCGCACGAGGGGGTTCTCTTCCGACGCCTGCACTACCACGATGTTGATGCGGGATGCTGTCGCGGTGAGCTGAAGCCCCAAGTGGTTGAGGTGGGCCTCGCCGGTCACACCATTGGCAAACTCCGTCATGGCCTCCTGCGACCCCAGCACCTGCACCAGGCGGTTCGACACCTCCACTGCTGTGTCATACAGCTGCTTGCGCATTGCCCTCACGTCCGGCTGCGTGTCGTGGTCCCAGAGGTGTAGTGCCACATAACCACAATCATTTGTGGACACGTTGGGGATGCGTTTAGCTCCAAACTTCGCCAGAGTCGCGTCCACAGACACCGCTTGCTCTGTATACGCAGGAGCGTTCACGTTTGCGCACCCACCGGTCAACGCAAACGGGGACAAGCTGATCGGGTGCTCCGGATCCGCAGGGGCAGGGCGCAGGTCCCAGGGCGTCACCGCTCGCCACAACAGCGACAGCAAGACCAGTAGGGACACCACCAGCATGCCAAATGCCATCCCGATCCTACGAGTCCACCTGCGTGCTGCCACACGGCGCACCTCCAAGAGAAGAACCCAGCCAAGTGGGCGCGCGACGCCGACCAGTGCCACAAAACCCGCCAAACAACCACCTGCGGACCATGCAACCCACACCCACTCGGCTGCACACACCGACAACTGACCCACCCCCATCACACTGGCCCTCACCAAGCTGGCAGCCACTCGGATCCCTCCGGTCCATCGGCGCACTCGCTCGCTCGCCCCTTCCAGCCACCGCCATCCTCTCCGAACGCGGCACAGTCCCCGCAGCACACCCACCCCCAGCACCTCCGCGTCCCGAAAAAGCGCGCAACCCAAAACATGTGGCGCTGACCTCCCAAGCTCAGACCCCACAAAAACCAGAACCCAGATGGCCACACACTGCAAAGCACCTCTCAACGCATCGGCGACCCTGATCCTGCGGAAAACTGGGTGCGCTGCCGGAGAGGGCGGACGATTGCAGGGCGCCTTGCGCCGACGGAGCCTGCCCGCCTGTGACTTGGTCCAGTTCAAGGACCGGTGTCCTCGTCGCGTCCTCCTGGTCCTCCTGCCCACTAGCCACAAAATGAGATGACTGAGGGTAGGGGCGCGTCTGTCCTTCCACAGATCCAGGACCGCGAACGACACAAACACTCCCCACTCAGGTGCCTCGACTACCCAGCAGGGGTCAGGTTGACGCAAGGAGGTGAAGACCTCCCAGAGGTTGCACCACCAGTCGAACCAAAACTCTATCTGTACACACCCCTTTTGCCACACCCGCATCATCACACAGCCACTCTGTCCTTCTCGCCCCTCAAGGCTGACCCCGAACACCAGCATACCTCGCTCACCACCCCCTAAGTTGTTGTTGCTGCGTCTGCTGTTGATGTTGGTGCTGCTGTTGGACCTGCTGTTGGAACTGCTGCTGGAACTGCTTTTGGAGACGCTGTTGGACCTGCTGTTGGAACCGCTGCTGCAGAAGTCTTTGGAACTGCTGTTAAAACTGCTGTTAAGCCTGCTGTTGGAACTGCTGTTGGACCTGCCGTTAGAGCTGCTGCCGCAGAAGTCCTTGGAACTGCTGATGAAACTGCTGTTGTGCCTGCTGTTGTGCCTGTTGCTGGAACTGCTTTTGGAAACGCTGTTGGAACTGCTGCTGCAGAAGTCTATGGAACTGCAGTTGAAACTGCTGTTGTGCCTGATGTTGGAACTGCTGCTGGAACTGCTTTTGGAGACGCTGTTGGACCTGCTGTTGGAACCGCTGCTGCAGAAGTCTTTGGAACTGCTGTTAAAACTGCTGTTAAGCCTGCTGTTGGAACTGCTGTTGGACCTGCCGTTAGAGCTGCTGCCGCAGAAGTCCTTGGAACTGCTGATGAAACTGCTGTTGTGCCTGCTGTTGTGCCTGTTGCTGGAACTGCTTTTGGAAACGCTGTTGGAACTGCTGCTGCAGAAGCCATTGGAACTGCTGTTTAAACTGCTGTTGTGCCTGCTGTTGGAACTGCTGCTGGAACTGCTGCTGGAACGGCTGTTGGAAACGCTGCTGCAGAAGTCTTTGGAACTGCTGTTGAAACTGCTGCTAAGCCTGCTGTTGGACCTGCTGTTGGAGCTGCTGCTGCCGAAGTCTTTGGAACTGCAGTTGAAACTGCTGTTGTGCCTGCTGTTGGAACTGCTGCTGGAACTGCTTTTGGAGACGCTGTTGGACCTGCTGTTGGAACCGCTGCTGCAGAAGTCTTTGGAACTGCTGTTAAAACTGCTGTTAAGCCTGCTGTTGGAACTGCTGTTGGACCTGCCGTTAGAGCTGCTGCCGCAGAAGTCCTTGGAACTGCTGATGAAACTGCTGTTGTGCCTGTTGCTGGAACTGCTTTTGGAAACGCTGTTGGAACTGCTGCTGCAGAAGCCATTGGAACTGCTGTTTACACTGCTGTTGTGCCTGCTGTTGGAACTGCTGCTGGAACTGCTGTTGGAGACGCTGCTGGACCCGCCGTTGGAGCTGCTGCCGCAGAAGCCATTGGAACTGCTGTTGAAACTGCTGTTGTGCCTGCTGTTGGACCTGCTGTTGGAGCTGCTGCTGCAGAAGTCTTTGGAACTGCAGTTGAAACTGCTGTTGTGCCTGCTGTTGGAACTGCTGCTGGAACTGCTGCTGGAACTGCTTTTGGAAACGCTCTTGCTGCTGCAGAAGCCGTTGGAACTGCTGTTTAAACTGCTGTTGTGCCTGCTGTTGGACCTGCTGTTGGAACCGCTGCTGCAGAAGCCTTTGGAACTGCTGGTGAAAAAGCTGTAGAGCCTGCTGTTGGAACTGCTGCTGTAAAGGCCTTTGGAACTGCTGCTGCTGCACACCAGGGGTGATACTGGGACCCCACCCAGGACTCCGAAGATTTCGTTTTTGCTGCTATCACAGTTGCAGCCACTGATGTGGTTGGGCATACATTGCCTCTTTTTGGGGATATCATGGGGGGAAGGGGGGTGTGGGTTGTTATGACAACAGTTCTTTACTTTGTTGCCTCCACACACGTTTTTGTTGCTGCTATCAAAGCTGCAGCTGCTTGGGTTGTTGGGCTCAAGAGGCCTCTTTTTGGGGTAAAAAAGGGGGGGAATGGGGCTCCTGCCACTGATGAGGAAGCTGTTGTAGCATAGGAAGCTGCCGCTCCTGCTGTTGGTGCTCCTGCTACTGCTGTTGATGCAGCTTATGTTGTTGCTGCTGTTGCTGCTGTTGCTGCTGTTGCTGCTGTTGCTGCTGTTGCTGCTGTTGCTGCTGTTGCTGCTGTTGCTGCTGTTGCTGCTGTTGCTGCTGTTGCTGCTGTTGCTGCTGTTGTTGTTGCTGCTGCAGCTGGTGTGGCATATGTTGTTGCTGCTGCTGTTGGTGTAGCACCTGTTGCTGCTGCTGTTGCTGCTGTTGTTGTTGCTGCTGCTGATGTTGCTGCTGTTGCTGCTGTTGCTGTTGTTGCTGTTGTTGCTGCTGCTGCTGCTGTTGCTGCTGCTCTTGCTGTTGCTGCTGTTGCTGCTGTTGCTGCTGTTGCTGCTGTTGCTGCTGTTGCTGCTGTTGCTGCTGTTGCTGCTGTTGCTGCTGTTGCTGCTGTTGCTGCTGCTGTTGGTGTAGCACCTGCTGCTGTTGCTGATGCAGACATGCAGCACCACCCACAACGCCCCCAAAAGGGCCTTCCTCCTCATTTTTAAAAAAGCAAAAACCAAAAAACGAAAACAAAGAAGGACAAGACACACTACTCCTTGCGCTTCGCCGGCCTGCACTCCTCAACCGTTGCCCAGGGACCGCCCCGTGGAGGCGTACAAGGCTCACAATAAAACAAAGGAAAGGGGGAGGGAGGGAGGGTAAAAAGAAAGGACAAGTGTGTTGTAATGTGTAAAAAATGGTCCCCTGTAAAAAATGGTCCCCTGTAAAAAATGGTCCCCTGTAAAAAATGGTCCCCTGATAGTGGGTCCTTGGGTGTCCAGATGCCAAAAACACAAAATTTTTGATGTTTTGACCATCTGTGGGCGCCTAAAACGCACTTCTCTGCCAAAAAAAATGAATATCGATTTTTCCTTAGCGTTTTTATAGCCGTGATTTTTGGGTATTTTTTCGCAAAGGGAAAAAAAAAATATCAACCAAAATAGTGGGTCCTTGGGTGACCAAAAATGCAAAAAAACGCATTTTTTTGGTGTTTTGACCCTTCAGAACCACCCAAAACGCACTTTTGTGTACCAAAACACGCATATTTCACATTTCCTTAGCAATTCCTTCACAAGTGCAAGGTGATTTTTGACCAAACTAATTTTGTGCACTTTTTTTGTGGTCACGTGACGCTAAAATCCTCTCCGTGATGCGAGAATTACATGTGAGAATGCGATAATGATTCTCGCGTGCGAACGCCCAAAACCACGAAGGAGGACGCAAGCAAGGCTTCAGTGCACTTAGGTACAGGATGCGTCGTTTTCAGTTACAAAAAAGGGTACTGTGAAGCGGTTGAGGCACACACAGACCCGTTGCAAAATGCATCTGGGACCCACGCTAGACCCCCTAAAAGCTGTAAAACCATATATTTCCATCTCGCGACCCCAGCGGATGTGGACTGAGGTGTTTTTTTTTGGGTGTTTAGAAAGGTTTTTGTCCGATTGGAGAATTTTTTCGGTAAGTGTTGCATTTTGTCCCCACTGAGTGTGCACTCAGAAAACACTCATCAATAAAACGACCTGGTAAAAAATAGTTATTTTCTATCGTAGTAGTGGGTTTGTCGTGCAGTGATGTTCTTTGTACCTGGAGAGTGGGCCGAGTGCAAGGTATGTTTTTAACCCCCCGGTTTTCTCCCTTTTCGACATGTCCGCTATTTTTTTAGCTATTTTTTTTTTTTTTTTGTCAACAAAAATGTCACTTTTACGTTTAAGGGGTACGGCGCGGCTTCTTGTTTGTTTTTTTTGTTGTAGTCTCTACTTTTACATTCAATTTCTCTTAACAGGTACCCGAACCGACGACCCTTCATCGTGACTGCGAAGCAGTGCCGACGGAAGAGCTGGTGCAATTATTTCAAAACCAGGTGGCGATCGTAAAAGTCGGGTTTATATACCAACTTTTCCATTAACCCACCCCATAGACCACCCTAATTATTATGAAACTCTTAGTCAGTCACTGCTATAGCCATTTAGCCCAGGGAGCATAGCTAGTGCAAGAAATTCGACTTCGGGATCCGGAAAGTCTGTCCTCTGCTCTTGCGGAGGACTAGGCACAAGAAAATATTGCGTTCCCCCAGAAAACCAATTTTTGTCAGAGTAATTTTTGCCCAGGGCATGCTCTTGAAGCATGGCGGCTTGGTGTGAGAAGGGGCAGTGTATTGTTTTGTTCTAGATTTCGACGGTTGTTAGAACGAGTCAAGTGGATGCTTATCTAAACACTGACTTTAGTACAGACCCGAGAGATCACACATGACTTTGAGGAAAGAACAAAGCAATGCATCTGTACCCGCACGCCAGGTTGTAGTTACTTCAGAATTTTCTTAAGTTTGCATGAACGAGGAGGGGCGAATCATTCTTCGGGAACCATTAGCTGTATACCATGGAATGATTTTCTCAAAAACACCACGTGGGGGCTGAATTCAATCCCTTAAGAATTGCGAATTCAGCCTTTGTAGAAGGTACGTCTTACTTGTACTTGTACTTGTATGCCGTGTCCACCCTTCTCGACCTTACCGGTTCACATGTTCGAAGTTTATTAGGCAGTGGTAACACCCTTCTCAATTGTGCAAACTTAAGAATTTTCTGCTGGAACTTACCAAAATCGATTTTCTTTCACCCCAAACACCCGCAACACCCCACCTGCTACTTCGGTAGCCTGTGTTGTTGGGAGTTGGTTCTCATGTTGATCCCCAGTGTTTTGCACTGCTTCTTCTGAGCCCAACGCTGTTTGGCCTGTCGACGTAATAAATACGAAGACAGGGCGGCGGTGCCAACAATTTTCCGATGATGTAACGTTTTATCTGATTGATTTATCGTTTGATATACCTTGTGTGTCCTACTTCGTAACTTGCACACACGAGCAACGTATATTGAACGGTACTTCAAGCGATACTTCGTTATGTCATTGGGGTACCTGGAAAAAAAAATTTTCCCAGACGTCCCAGATCTCCCAGATTTGGCCAGATCTGGCCAGATCTGGCCAGATCTGGGACGTCTGGGAAAAATTTTTTTTTCAAAAAAAAAAAAAAATTTTCCAGATCTGGCCAGATCTGGGCGGCCCAGATCTGGAGATCTGGCCAGATCTGGCAGCATCCGTGTATGTTTTTTAGGGGTTCATTTTTTTTTACAAGGGGTTCATTTTTTTTTACAAGGGGTTCATTTTTTTTTACAAGGGGTTCATTTTTTTTTACAGGGGTTCATTTTTTTTTACAGGGGTTCATTTTTTTTTACAGGGGTTCATTTTTTTTTACACAAAAAACTATGTTAAGACGAAATCCTAAAAAACCTTAGTTTTTTAGTCTTTACTATAGAGATGTGCGCCACCCACACCACACACACTACACACCCACACACAGCACACCCACACACACCCACACACACACACACACACACCCCCTCACCATCCAGAGGGGATTTGACCAAAAAATCGATTTTTTTAAATAAATAGTTGCTCATCCAAAAGTGAATTTTTTGGGCTTAACGTGTTGTTTGGGGGTATTGAGGCCCAAAAAAAAATTTTTTTTCAGTCGTGTTCAGAAATTGGACTGCCAAATGACATGTGGCATTCGGCCAAAAATCAGCTTTTTTGGTCATTTTTACCTTGTAAAACATGACACTTGTGGCATGCTTCCCAGTACAGGAAAGTGCATTGAAAAACCTGAAAAAACACATGTAATATGTGATGGTCAAAAGTGCAAGATTCCTTCGTTAATGAACTTTTTGAGTACCAGTTATACCTGGGGAATATGGTCAGATCACTCTTTTGACCATCTGTCATGTACCACAAAAACACCACTTTTTAACAGGGCACTTTTCACCTGAAAAGCCAGTTCATGAAGGCATGAGTGAGGTTTTTTTGTGATGCGTTACCGTGAGCGGGCGCGCGAAGCGCGCACGCGAACGCCCCGCGGGAAGCGAATAGCTGACCGCCTGCCCAGTGCGTGAGGTGCTTACAAAAAAAACCACCTGTAAAAAAAGTGAGGTCCTCATCACGTTTCCATGGAAGTGTCACACAAGAACGACAGGTTTTTTAGCCCGTCACCAAATCCTAAAAAACCTTAGTTTTTTAGTCTTTACTATAGAGATGTGCGCCACCCACACCACACACACTACACACCCACACACACACACACCCACACACACACACACACACACACACACACCCCCTCACCACCAGGGGGATTTGACCAAAAAATCCTAAAAAACCTTAGTTTTTTAGTCTTTACTATAGAGATGTGCGCCACCCACACCACACACACTACACACCCACACACAGCACACCCACACACACCCACACACACACACACACACACCCCCTCACCACCAGAGGGGATTTGACCAAAAAATCGATTTTTTTAAATAAATAGTTGCTCATCCAAAAGTGAATATTTTGGGCTTAACGTGTTGTTTGGGGGCATTGAGGCCCAAAAAAAAAATTTAAGACAGTCCTGTTCAAAAAATGGACTGCCAAATGACATGTGGCATTCGGCCAAAAATCAGCTTTTTTGGTCATTTTTACCTTGTAAAACATGACACTTGTGGCATGCTTCCCAGTACACAAAAGTGTATTGAAAAACCTGAAAAAACACATGTAATATGTGATGGTCAAAAGTGCAAGATTCCTTCGTTAATGAACTTTTTGAGTACCAGTTATACCTGGGGAATATGGTCAGATCACTCTTCAGACCAGCTGGAGTTTACCACAAAAACACCACTTTTTACAGGCCACCTTTAAAGCAGTTCATGAAGGCATGAGTGAGGTTTTTTTGTACACGTTACCGTGAGCGGGCGCGCGAAGCGCGCACGCGAACGCCCCGCGGGAAGCGAATAGCTGACCGCCTGCCCAGTGTGTGAGGTCCATACAAAAAAAACCACCTGTAAAAAAAGTGTGGTCCTCATCACGTTTCCATGGAAGTGTCACACAAGAACGACAGGTTTTTTAGCCCGTCACCAAATCCTAAAAAACCCTAGTTTTTTAGTCTTTACTATAGAGATGTGCGCCACCCACACCACACACACTACACACCCACATACTGTAAACTTGTTTAAGTAGCTTTGCTACGCCAGGGGGGTCTCTAGGATAAAATATGTCGCGAATAAGAAAGTCTTTTCCCCCTCCCCCTTTTTCGCTATGGATATATTTTTTTTTTTTTTTTTTTTTTTGCGCGTACCATTTCTCTATTGCTACGTGCCCTTTTGTTGTTATTGCTTACCACTTGCTTCGGCAAGGTTGGTTGAGGACGTTACGGGGAAATCTCACCACCACCTTCATCAGTATTTTGTGTTGTGTTTCCCCAGTCTCGCCCTCATGACCACTATGGATGAAGCGCTGGAGTCGCTCAGGGCCAAGAGTGGGTCACGGTCGTTCCGGATGTCGCGAGATGTTGCGAACATCGTTGCGGATTCGTCGGACGCCGTGAAGTCTGCACTGGGAAACGCCTGGGAGTCCGTCACGGGCGCGCTGTGCGTCCGGACGTTTGAGGATTTCCGGGGGGAGAAGGAAGATTTCGGGGAGGAACACGTGCGCGCTGCGTTGGCACGCGTCACGGGAACTGTGCCCTCGGACTGGACAGATGTTCCCTGTCTGCGTCTTCTTTTGCTCCTTGGAGTCCTCCGGAAGAGGCTGGGAGACGAGCTTTTTGGAGCTGTCGTGAGGGAGGGCGACGCCGAGCTGCCTCACTCCCCCGAAGTGCCTACCCCTCCCGCCTCCGTGAACACCGTTGCTGAAGCGTTTGCGGCGGAGAGCGTGAGAGACGCAGAGAGGGACGAGGAGCGCGAACGCCTCACCGTGCACTTCACCCCTCGTTCCAACACACAACACCCTGCCCCCCCCGCCCCCCCCCTCCCTACACATGAGGACAAGTCAGAGGATGAGAAGAAGGATGCGAGCATCGGGGATAGCGAGAGCGAAGGCGAGGCTTCCGCCCCTACCAAGAAGCTCACAGTGGACAATGTACTGCTCGTCCCGGACAAATGGCACGAGCTCTCGGAGGTACAGCTGCTTACCCTCCGCAACCGCCTCACCGAGATGTACCTGCCAAGGGAGCAAGGGGACGCCAGGGATGCCATCAAGGCGAGCATGGATATCATGTTCAGCATCTTGGAAGGTTCCCCACCGAACGACATCCTGTCCGGTCTCCTCAACTCTGTGATGCACCTAGGCATCCGGGCGAAGGAAGGATGGGAGGCGGCCCAGGCCTTCTCCAAATCCATGACCGCCTCAAACGGGGTCTCCTCGGACAGGAAAGCCGCCCTGAAGGCAGCAGCAGGGGTTGGACAGAAGAGAAAGGCTCCGACATCTCATGCACAGGGAGGAAGGGCACCTAAGCGTCCGAGAACAGAAAACAAGCCGCGGCACTCCAGAGGAGGTGCCAACCAACGCCCGAACTGGTTTTTTCGGAACCATTCCTACGCCCCTCGCAGGTAGTAACTACGGCACCACTGACCAGAGAGAGATGGAAGTGGGAGAGCGAACCAGCGGCTTCAGTGCACCTGGGACAAAAAACATCGGCTGCTTCGTTGCGCCTGAGAAAAAACAAAATCAAAATCAAAAACAAGAACAAAAACAACAACAACAACAACAACAACAACAAAGACAAAAACAATTTGGCAGCTTCGCGCCTGATAAAAGACAAAGACAAAAAGGTCAACAATTCGGCAGCTTTGCGCCCAAACAACAAGGCAGCTTTGCGCCCAAAAGAGAACAACAAGAAGGCAGCTTTGCGCCAAAACAAGAACAACAAGGCAGCTTTGCGCCCAGACAGCCTACACGTTGGCCTGCACCAAGCGGAAGAAGAGCCGGCACCACTACGATGGGGCGTATGCCCTCCTCCAAATCTGTCTCCACCACCTTCCCCAACGACAAGATTCGCATCGCGGCTACCACGAGCGAAAGGAGGTCCCCGCAATTTGGTCGACCACAACTTTTTCTCCATCAGGGATGGAAAGGCCCTGGGGAGGGCGATGCACGAGAGGATTCCGTGGGACGAACTGCACCTGCACGCGACTGCCCCAACGACCCAAGGAGAGGTGCAACGAGTGTGGAGCGATTTCCTGAGGGGCTGCGCAACTGCTCCTCATCTGAGCAAGGAAGTGCATCTTCTGCAGTTCGCGCACCGCAGGCTACGTACGGCGGCCCCCCGCTCCGTAGTAGGCTACATGTGCAAGATCCTGCGAGAGTGCAAGCGGCGAGGGATCAGAGGGGTCGCAACGGTCCGTGTATTGGGGGCAAAGAAGGCGCTCAGAAGACTATCTGCGGCGGTACGTCCGAGACAGGCGCCACCTCTTCCTCCCTCCGATGTCATCACCGGCGTGAACAAGCTTGTCAAGGCCGGAGACCAACATGCCGCCGCTTTAGCTGCGATGTC